>OZ024718.1:58156465-58756465 GCA_964016875.1 Fallopia convolvulus | reverse complement strand
AATAAAACCCATTTGCATGCCCATCTAGGAAATATAATTTTAATAAATCATATATGAATCTTCTAGAATATTAATATTCATAAAAAGATGGTTTTTAAGTATAGTAGGTTATTGATATTTTGAAAAGAATAATAACTTAGGTTTTTCCCTTTATTCTAAAAGATGTAGTAGCTTGAAATAGAGAAAGGAAATAAAATAAGGGAATTTTATTATAAAGAACTATTTTTATTTTGCATGTCAACTTAGACCTAATTATAATTTTAGAATAAATTATAATTGACCTCTAGAAATAATATTAATCATGAGAATAATATTTATTCAAGTAAAGTAAAGAAATGTTGCATGTGGTTTTAAAAAGGATTTTTATTGGATTTAACCCACTTTTGCATGTTCCTCTAATTAAGTATATAATTTTTTTAAAATTAATTAAAACATCTCTTTGGAAATAATAATAAAGTATTAGTATTACTTGAACTTCCTACCTAAATTATTAAACTAATAGAATAGTACAATTTCCCTTAGAAAAAGGAAAATAAGAAAAAAAAAAGATTGTAAGAAATATAAATAAAAAAATTTTAATAAAAATTCATCTTATCACGAATGGTTAGGTCAAAGCGTTCGAATTCCTACAAATCGCTCTAGATTTCCGAGCCTCGTAAACAATCGAAAGAAATTCAAGGCAAGTGGATATTCTCCTTGTAACCTTTTCGATATCTTGATTCCGTTAAACTTCTCTCTATTGATAACAAACTTGTTTGCTTAAATAAATAAACATAGGATATATCGATTGCTAGAAAGAAAGATATCTTATTATCGTTATTATTATTCGAACGTTAGAAATGAACTTAGGACCAATGATTGCGGCCTTGTTTGTTAAAAATGTCTGGTTTAGAGACATCGCTTGGAAAAGTATAGTAAAAAAAGTGTTGGACATAAGCCTTCAAACCACTTTTTATAACATCATATTATATGTAGGTCATGACTTTACTCTTACTTCGTTGACTGAAGTCTTAAGCAATGTCGAAATAGAAAGGTTTCGTCTAAAGTCTAAAGCAATGTCATACGAAAAATAAATGTTGGTTGAAGTCTTAAAGCAATGTCGAAATAAAAAGGTTTCGTCTAAAGTCTTAAGTAATGCCACATGAAATTGAAAAGACGACTAAAGTCTTTTACTAATGTCTTTGCTATGCAGACATTCAAAATTTATAATATAAGGCTAAAGGTTTGCCTTATTCAATCCATTAATTAACTTATGCTATGTCCTAGCTAAGTGTCAGAACTTTGTTCCTTTAAAGTGGACTCAGTTCTTTCATAGTCTCCACACCCTTAAAAGTCATTAATGCTATATAAAGTTTTGACACGTAATAAAGATAAGTGCTAGTGCACATTAAAAGGCATCAAAATCGGGCCGGTTTTAGAAGACCGACCCGACTCTCCATCCGATAAGGGCGCGAGAGATTTTCTAAAAACTTGTTGTAAATTAAAACGTTTCCAACATTAATTGTACTCTAAAAGGAACTACAACCTTGTGGTTTCCTTCTTTTCGAATCCAAGTTGATCTCTTTTCGAGATCAAATAAATTTCATCCTTATAAGCTCCACAAAGTAATTATATTTTCAAGTACTTCTTCCTTTAATATCCTTGATGAGATAATAAAAATTACCATATTACCCTTGAGAATATTCGTTCCCACTTGCTTAGTCTCCTTACACTAATTCCGCTCTTTTCTACATTTTGCCTGGCATTTCTCGCCCTTCGCGACAAATGCCAAACTCTAGGAAACGTCCCTCGAAGGTTTAAAGAACGAAGAATCAAGAAAGTTGAAGGAAGGAAGGTCAAGTCTTCTCAAAGATATTTCTTCCATATTTTTGGATTCACTACGCTTTGCAAGAACAAGGTTTCATTAATTCCGCTGCTATGTTGTTTTGAAACAGTTTAAGATGTAATAACAATATTTAAAGTCTCAATTCTGAGCACCTTTTAATGTCATGTATTACCATTTAGATTCCGCATTTATTTTAAGATTAATACCTTATAAAGCCTAGGGTGACTTTGGACGGTAAAGTCCGAGGTCACTGGCGGTAATACCCATCGTTGCAAAATAGGAGTGTTACAAACCAAGCAAATCATCATCATATGATTTGTCTGGGAAAAACACACATGTATTTTTAAATACGTCTTTTCAACCCTTTTTAATATGGGCTTCATTTTCCGATGCGACATCATTTGTAAAACGACTCTCAATGTAATGAACGAATGTTCTTATCAATAAATATAATTCCGCTTTTAGTCACTTCTTCTTTAATTGCGTTTAATTAAATTATTTAAAGCCTTGGGTGACTTTGGACGGTAAAATTCGAGGTCATTGGCGGTAATACCATGTGTTGCAAAATAGGGGTGTTACATTGATAGACTTGTCAAAACTTGACCCGACCCGACCCGCCCGAAGTTTTTTGGGTTTAAAGCCGACCTGAAAATCAATGGGTCAAGAGTAACCCGAACCCAGTCGACTCGGAAAAAACTGAGTTGGGTCACCAACCCGTTGGGTTGACCCGGTCAACCCGATAAAGTATTTTTTCAATTAAAAAGTCAATATTTATTATAAATTTTGTATAAAATTATTATTAAATAATATTTTATATAATATATTAATTATTTTAATAAATATAATGATAAAGTTAACAAAATTGACGATCATGACCCGTTGGATCAACCCGAACTCGTATCAAACCCGTAACAACCCGTTCCATATGAACCCGGAAATTTTAGGACCCGATGACCCGTGACTCGTTTTGACCCGAACCTGATTGACCCGAACCCGACCCGCCCGACCCATTTGACATGTCTAATTGCTAGTCTATCTTCTTCCCCAACAGGCAATCTTTGGCCTTTGATATGGAAGATGAACATTCCGCCAAAACTAAAGGTGTTTGCTTGATAAATGTTCTCTAGTTCCCTTAGTCATAAAAGAAGGTTTGCAATGTCTACAAATTGTGTCCCTCTCAACTTATGACATTTGTAATGTTGATGTTGAGAGTAAATGGCACAAATCTTTTATTTGTCCTCACATTCATGGTGTTTGGGATAATTCTAGTCTTAAACCATTATTTGTTGTCTATGAGTACTTTACCATTAGCTGATATTATTGCTCATGGTGCTGATGTTTATGGCCTAAATGGAATGGAGGAATTTTTCCTGACGACGAGTCTGTTAAACGTCCTACAATTTACATTTATTCCAAGGTATGTCAGATCGTGGCCATTTTCTGCTTGTTGCTTTTTGTAATATGGTTCAAAACTATAAGTATTCTTCATTAGCAACAGACAGTACAATGCCATCAATCGTTTGTTCAAAATGGATCCCACTAACTCCATGTAGATTAAATCAACTATGACTCAACCCTTTTAGGTAATGAGGGAATTGGCTTGGGAGTAGTAATCTATGACTCTCTTAGAATTATTGTTAACTTTGTTGCTCGAAGAGTTACAACTTCATGGATGTGTTAGAAGGCATGGCTATGCTATACGATCTCAATCTAGCTTTATATATGGGTGCTACTAAAGTTATTGCCGAATCAGATTCTCTCACTTTTTTTTTATAAGGAAAGGAATTCGAAATACATGCAGACATGCCTGGTAGATCGAGAGACCGAGATAAAACTCGGTAGTCGGACAAACCGACAAGGACCAACAACCAAAAAGAAACCAACAAAATAAACAACCAACAAAAAAAACAGAGAACAAGGTGAACATGCAGCAAACACCGGGAAAGGAAGCCGAAAAGACTTGAGACCAGGTACGAGAAAAGCACTTCCGCGGGTCAATAGAGAACTAACACGGGCGTATAGAGCCGTCGGAGCGCAAGGCAGCTGGAAGCCAACTTGAGGAGGTGTGACGATTCGCCTGAAACAGAAAACACACCACCGGACAACACCGAAACATCATCTCGAACCAGAGGCAAATCACAAACTTCAACCGGAGTTAACGACAAACGAAAACCTTGAACAAGATTGTTGAAAACACTTCCGTTAGGGGAAAAAGGATTTTAGCGTCGGGGATTTCCCAAAAACAGCAAGTAGCATTTTGTTTTGTTTTTTTTCTTCCTTCCGCCTTTTAGAGTTTGGGTTTACACATTCCGGTAGGAGCGCCATAATGTTAGTCGTTCACCCGTACAACGCAGGAGGACCGCACTTGTGAAACCACCTCAGAAGAGACAGCCCTTAAAGGCTCAAACCTTTACCTGGCCGGAGAGGCGAGCGAGTTTTGAAGAAATTGGCCACCCAACACCCAGATTGCGGGATGCTGAACGACGAGGGTGGCGAAGGGACACCATCGGATTGCCCAAAGGGCGCCCTAGAAGGATGCTTGTATTTCTTTTGGTGTTCAGCAACACCAGAAAGAGGAGGAGACACGCCCGCCTCCCAGACTGATGCAGCCACCGACATTGCTTCACTTGATTTTGGCCTTTGTTGGTGTGGATCCGATTGTTGGAGGAAGGAGAATGGTAATTCGAGGGTCTCTTTATGCATTGGAGGAATGGAGAGACCGAATTGTGTGGAGTTGACCGATCAGATCTGTTTTTTTTTTTGCGGCGGCGGGTGAGAAAACCCTAGGGTTTGAGGCCATTTTTGGGGTTTGCTGGAGGCGCGTACAACGCGTTCATTTGTTTTGTTTTTGTTTTTATCAGATTCTCTCACTTTAGTTATAGGTGTTAATAACAAGTTTTCTAATATTTCTTATTTAGGTGCAATTATAGATGATATTAGACACCTTTTTATTTTCTTTAATTATGCTAGTTGTGTACATGCCATTGGACATGGAAATGTAATTTACATTATGTAGCTCATTTGTGGCCCGGGTCCTGTATTCGATTTTTCTACTTTGTCGGACAGACTTTGGCAAAGTTAGATATATAATAATATAGCAATCACTTTCTATTTCAAAAAAAAGTGCTCATTCAATAAAAAAAATATCAATTAAAGTTCATGTGATTCATCTACCAAAAAGCCGTTTATATGATTCGCTTAAAAAACTTCAGCCCTATAATTTTTTCGGAAATTTCGCGTGGTAACCCTGAGATTCGACGTTATTTATGAGGTGTACAAAACTTTAACATAATTCGTATGATAATCCTGAGATTTATGCTAAATTCATCTCATATCCTCAAAGGCTAACTCTAACTTTCACCGTTAACTTTTTTTTTAAGAAAAAAATCGGAAATAAAAAAGAAAACATAAATTTACTTTGTTCCTCTGGTGTAAACTACAGCAGAAGATCGACGACAACCGCCCTGGAAAATAATCCAAGCGCACACGACTTGTGCGAAGAAGCTGACGAAGTGTTGTTTATTTCATCGAAGAAGGACATAGCTCCCATAACTCTCATTAGTATATTAAGATCTAATATTTTATCTATCCCCTTTAATCAGTTTATTAATTATATAGTTCAAGGACTAAATTTTTTTGTACTACAGTATGCCAGTATGGAGGATTAGTGGATTACATAAAAAACAATTTTGGCACTTTAGAAAACTCGTTTGTTGTTGTTGAATATTTCAGTCAAAAAACGCACAACAAATGTAGTGTTGGTAAAGAAGACTCTATAGCCTTTGCCTTTCTTTATGAATTGTTTACCTCATTTCTGCAAGAATAGTACTGGTGCTCTAAAATCATAAATTGCACAAGCATTCAACCATACGTATAATACTCTTCAGAAATGTTTTAATTAAATTGCAATTTAATTAAAACTCAGCGGTGGACTAACCACGATCAATCTATGCAAATAAGAATCACCTAAAACATCAGTTTTGAATAAAGCAAAAAAAAAAAACATCAGTTTTGAAACAATCATAGCAAATATGAAACTATGGGATCAAATGAATCAAGAAGTATATTAGTATATCCTTGAGTTATGATTTTAAAGTAATAACTAATCCAATCTATGAAAAAGCACACCATCAACTTAGTCCAGCCCCTAAATCGAAATCCCAAACAACCCATATAAACTGAATTTTGATAGTTAAAATTGAAAAGAATACCCAGATTGCCGACGTCTTCACATAACACCAGCCAAACCGTCGACGTCTTCTACAGTAGAGGAACAAAGTAAATTCGTATTTTGTTTTTTATTTCCATTTTTTTAAAAGTTACCAGTGAAAGTTAGATTTACCTTTGAGGGCATTAGATAAATTTAGCATAAATCTCAGGGTTACCACACGAATTAGGTTAAAGTTTGGTATACCTCATAAATAACGTCGAACGTCAAGGTTACCACGCGAAATTTCCGTAATTTTTTTGTTCGAGAAACGGGACTAAGTCCCAACAATTATCTACCTAATACATTATAAAGCAGAAACCATGTCTGCTGAAAAAATTGCGCCACGTGACATTACTTGAATAAAATAATATCAAATTTTTAATAATAACTTGTATTATTCTTTCTATACATCTAATTTTTTATATTATAATAACTTGATCTGTCTATATGTTGATATTTTCTACATTAATTTTAAGCATATCTTTTAACAAAACTTAATTTATATGCTAATATTTTTATATTAATTTTATACATAATGAATTTTCTTTTATCTTTTAACAAATCTTACACTCGAAGTATATAATTTTTTTATCTATATGTTGATATTTGTAATATAATAAATTATTTATAGAATATATGATATGTTTTAATATACATTGATATATCTACCTAAATTTTAATAAATTAAAGTTAAAAACTATTTTAATAAATAATTTAATAAGTTGTTTTATACAATTGATTTTTATGCATATTAATATCTTTAAAAAATAAAAAATATTTAAAAATATTCGATTCAAGTAAAATTAATATTTTAAAATTTTTAATCGAAATATGGGGCAATATTTCAACAAATAATGAAAATAATTTTTAAATATATTCAGTTAAAATATGTGGCACAATCTTAAAGTTTTTTTTTTATAAATTACATAATTTTATTGCTTTATTATAATTTTTTTTTCAATTTCAAGTTTACACAAAGTTGGATGGGAGCCTAGCAACTAACTAGGCTCCGACACCCTTATTCAAGGCAAAGCACATGCGCTGAAAAATAAAAGAACGAATATTAGGGTTATCCGTGTTACTATGAGCAACCCGCATGACCCTAGACAAATACTCAAGGGCACCGCTCCCTATCTCTCCAAAAGTAGAGAAGGCAAAAGCAATAAAACTATAGCCATTGTCTATGCACTTCAATTCATATTTCCTCTTCTTCCGGACAACATCATTAGAAACAACAGCTCCATGGACAAAAGCATCAACTCCAGCCCCCATGAAGGGAGAGACACATGTGATATCTAAGAAAACGTTCCTCCCTTTGTCCCAAGAGTAAACCAAAAGATCAGCAGGCCGAAGATCTCTACCTTCCTCGGACAAAAAACCAAGAGGTACCTCCTTTTGCACAACGACAACAGCCTGAGTGCAGATATCACCCAACACGTCCCGAACTAGGTTGTGCCGAAACTTAGGGCTCGTTTGGTATCCATATCTGGATATTAGATATGGGTATCGAGCGATATCCTATGTTTGGTATAATAAGATATGATATCGGGTGATATCTTTTTTGATATCAGGATATCAAAAATCCCCAATCTGATATACCAATAAATTGGGGTATATGAACCTTTCTTCTCCTCTCCTCCTCTCTCTCTTTCGCTTCTCTCTCCACGCAGTAGCAGTAGCAGTACTTCTTCTTCTTTGTTTAACTTTGAGCAAACCAGGAAGGAGGAGCTCACCGACCTGTTACTCTCGCCGGCCTCGTCAACTATCGGTCGCCTCTTGCCCGCCTTGTTTGCTCTCCCCTGTCTAAACCTGGCTCACATCAACGATGATTTCCAGATATGGAATTTGTGGAGCTCTTGAAACTTTAATCCAATCGGTATTCAAACCATCAATTGAACTTTAGGATTTGCCAATTACACGTATTGTTTGTGAAGGGTAATAATCCTCACCAAAATCTGGAAGCTTTTGAATTTTTTAAATTGGATTTTCAATTTAGATATGGATGATATCTAAAATATACCAAACAAGAGATATTGATATCAATCTCATACCGATATCTGATATCCGATACCCATACCGATATCTGATATCCGATATCTTTGATATGAATACCAAACGGGCCCTTAAGACCAATATCATTTCCACAATGGACCGCATGATCGCCAAAACAATCTATGATTTTATTATATACAAGTATTTCAAATTTTATATTAATATCAGATTATTGCATAATCTTTAGTAAAATCACCCCGTGAGTATCACGGAAATTCAACTAGTTAATTAGATAAATTGGGCCTCCTATGAGAGGCTAATCATTATGGAAAAAAACTAGCAATACTAGGAGGAATACATGAGTAAATAGCAAAGTCATATGAGAGGGAGAGTACCCATTTATCTAGGCAATCATCAATGGAATTGGCTTCACGATAAATGTGTGAGACAAGGGTATTCGTGAACTCCTTCACAAGGATCTTCTTACAGTTTGCCAAAAGGTAGAAATTACGATGAGAACGAACTTATTTCACATTTAGAAGTTGATGTGTTTGCAAAGAGTCGGTCTGAACCACAATTTAAGTAATCTTGATTTGCCTTGGTAACTTTAGGCCATGCAAAATTGACCATAATTCGTTCCCAATATTTGTTTTTTTTTAATAAGGTAAGGATTATCAAGTCCTAATATTTGTTGAAACAAAAAACAGTGAGGGGAAAATTCAAGATAATGTACTCATAACCCGTGAAATTTTCCACTCTTTCAGAGGAAGCGAAGCAAAAGATGGTTGGGTTGCCATTAAACTAGACATGGAAAAGGCATATGACAGGGTAGATTGGAATTTTCTATTTAGAGTGCTGGAAAGATTTGGGCTTGATAAGAAGTTTGTTGAATGTATTGAACAATGTGTAACTACAATATCCTTTTCAGTGTTAGTCAACAATGGACCTACGAAACCGTTTTTCTCAAAACGAGGATTAAGACAGGGAGATCCTCTATCTCCATTCCTTTTTGTGATCACAATGGAAATACTTGCTAGAAAACTTCAAAGCGAATGTGAAGTTGACAAAAAGACAATAGGATTCCCCATTTCACGAGGTGGAACAAAAATTCCCTTTCTCGCCTTTGCAGATGATATCATCATTTTCAGCAAAGCAACTAGTTACGCATGTACAAAAGTGTAATATCCGCTAAATTCTAAATAAAATAAATTGTATAATTTATTCCAATAAATTTTTTTCTCTAAAATAGAGAATTTAATAATCTTTATAATTTCATATTATACTACGAAAAGTTATAAAAGTCTACTACAATAACAATTAAGAATTTAATTAAAAACATTAAGCAAGTCGGATAATTATATTTTCTCTTAAAAAGAGAGTTTAATTATTTTTATAATTTTCTTAATAAATTATAAAAAAGTTTATAAAGTAGTATCCAAAAGGGCAAATAAAATTTAAACAAATATAATTAATAAAATTTCGGATTTAATTTTAATATTAAATTACAAGTAAGACAAAAAAAAGAAACAAGGCAAATAAGAAAAAGGTGTCAAGAGGGAGACTCGAACCCGAGACCTCTTGCACCTTTCACAAACTCACACACACACTCAATTCCACTATGTCATTGTAATTCATCTACTCATAAAAGAATTTCTATTGTTTTATTCTCTTATTTCCTCTTCTTCCCAAATTGAACAAATCAGACTTCTGATTGAATTGACGTACATTCATTACACGCCCTTCATCTTCCCCAATTGACATGGTGGCTTCCCCTACTCACCAAAATCCATCATCATCTTGTGTCATCATCAAAGAAACACACCACCCCCCAATCCCCTTCAATCTCCTTCTTCCCCAATGGTGAAAACCGTTGTTGGTGGATCAAGAGGAGCTTAGAAATTGCCTATTTAAAGGCTGAAAAACTCCTTCCAAAATCACACAATACTTCTCTTCTTTCTTCTAGCAAAATTGCTATTCTAATTTGTCAATTTTCAGCCTAAGAAAGTCCCACAAAATTCTGATTTTCTCCATTAAAACCCCCATAAAAATCCTTTTCTCCACCTTTTGGCCACCGGACCACCGCTTGTCCGCCCCTGCCTCCGGCCACCATCCGCGCGCGCGCCTGCCGCCCTTGCCGGAGCTTCGTCGGCGCTCCACCACCTCCGTCCCCAGCCTCGTCTGTCGTCGTTCAAGCCCTGGTTCTCTCCTTTGGTTGTTTCACGTGGAAGAAGGAGGAGTAAGCTTGGGCCTTTGGTTGATTTTTGGACTGAATTTTACTTATGCCCATTTACCCTTTATTACCCATCAGAATTATTAAAAGGGGAAAGAGAAGGGGAGGCCCAAAAATCCACCCACCTCGAAATTCGTGCCCATTCCGCTCTATTTTTCGCTCGGTATAATTTCCCGACTCGTAATTTAATTTTCTATCTCTTTATAAAATAATTTTACATATATATAATATTTATTTAAATAAATTGAATAAATATTACAAATGAGCTTTTAAAAAGAAAAATTATTAAATAAAATCATGGGATTAAATTATGAGTTTATATACTTAACAAGTATAATATAAATAATATGTTTACATTACCTGGAGCTTAAATTAATGAATAAAAGAATTAGAGCAAGTTGATGGAAAATATTATCTTAATACTTTTTAAAATATATAAAGGGCTTGCATGTCATTTTAAAGAACATATTATAAACTTAAAAATATGTTGATAAGATATGCTAGTCATAAGATATATTTATATAGTTAAAGTATGGAATATAAAAGATATTTGTTGTTGGGAAAAGATATATTAAAGATATTATCAATAATCATAGATGTAAAATATTATTAAAATAATATGTTAGATGAGAAATAATATTATTAAAGATATACTAAAGATATTATTATTACTAACTTAGATATAAATAAATAAGTTGCATGCTCCTAGTTTTATAAATTAATATTCTAAGACATGGGGAAATCATTTAAAGAGATAATGGAATTTATTATTATCTCTCATACATGGAAAGTATGCTATATTAAGTAATTGGAATTTTTCCACATAAGGAAAGTACTAGAAAAAGGACATAATATAATATGAATACCGTTACAAAAATATTACATGTCTTCTTAAAATAAGCATGATAGGAGGATAAAATAATAAAGATATATTCTAGTATTTAAAAAGATATTATATGATTAAGTTGGGTAAAAAGATAATAATGAGGGAAAATAAAAGATATTTTTATGACAAGGGCATTTTAGACTTTTCACATACTAAGAAGAGTTTTAATAAACAATATTTCATATACATATGGAAACTATATCTTAAATGAATTTTATAAAGATATTCCCTTACTTAGTTATAGTAGAAGAATAATAAGTTAAGCAAAAAGGAATATTTTAATAATTTAAATAATGTTATGATTTGATCTTCTAAAAGAAAATAGTAATTAAATTAATAATACAGATTTTATAAAGAATACAAGGATATTACAAATATGAAATAATAATAAGGAATATTATTATTTTATTCACCTCCACCTAAATTATTATTATAATAATTTGGTAATTAATTCTCTTATAATAAGGATATAAGAGATTTCCAAAACTTTAAAAGAATTTAAAGAAATTCTTATTAAAGTTCGTTCGTATCTCTCGTGTCGATAGGTCGAACCTCCGTTCCGTTTCGAGGAAAACGTTTTCCGTTCGTTCGTTCGTACACAATCGTAAAAGCTAAGGTAAGTGGAATTTCTCCTTGTAGCCTTAATAAACTCGTTTTGTGAAATTTTTCGATGTTGGGAACATCTTGTTTGCTAATAATAAAACGAACCTAGGAATATCGATTGCTAGAATTAATGACCCCATTGTTATCGTTATTCCGTTATTTAAATATTCGATAGGACTATTATGCTAGTCTTGTTTGTGACCTTGATTGTTTACGATCTCTTTTCGAGATCGGTTTGGATGAAATAGTGAGGGGTGTGGGCCTAACCCGACACCTCTATATAACCCACTAAAGTCGTATTGCCACCATGCATAAATTACGACTTGTCGATCATGATCCATGTCCGCTCCTACGCCTCGGAGGGACGTGGGCACTCTAGCTAAGTGTCGTAACTTTTGTTCTCGTCTGTGGTTCTGACCGGTACATGGCCCCCACGCTCTTAAAATACGTCAACCTAAGTGAAAGTTTTTTATCACTATACAAGATAAGTGCCCAATGCACAATTAAAAGACACCAAAACCGGACCGATCTCAAATGATCGATCCGGCTCTCGGTTCGCAAGGGCGCGAGAGGTTTTCAAAAACTTGTATGAATTAATAATGTTCCCAACATTCTTCCTACTCTAAAAGAAGTCTACAATCTCGTAGTTCTTCTCTCGATTATCGAGTTATCTCCTCTCGAGATACCCTCTTCTCCGTCCCGTTAAGCCCCACATAAAGTTCTATATCTCAAAACACATCCCGATAATATCTCTCAAATATTATAAATTACCATAATACCCTTGAGAATTTCCATTCTCGCTTGCTTAGTCTCCTTAGACTAATTCCACTATTACCGCATTTTTGCCTGGTATTTCTCGCCCTTCGCGACAAATGCCAGACTCTAGGAAATTCACATTGAAGTTTTGAAGACAAAGTCTAGAAGGCTCGAGAAGACGCAAGGATAAAAGGTCAAGGAAAGACGACGTTGAATGAAGGAAGGAATTTTCAAAGAGCAAAGCATTCAGAAGATAGTGCACCAACTCTTCTATTTTTAGCCAAGCAAATCATCATCATATGATTTGTCTTGGAGAAACATACTTGTATTTTTAAATACATCTCTTCAACCCTTTTTAATATGGGCTTCATTTTCCGCTGCTACATCATTTGTAAAACGACTCTCAATGTAATGAACGAAAGTTCTTATCCATAAATAAAATTCCGCTTTTAGTCAATTTCATCTCCAATTAAAGAACCAAGTCTCATTCGTGAGCATCCATTTATTTATGTAACGTTTACATAAATTTCCGCATTTCTATAAGTTTTAATATCATGATAAAGCCTAGGGTGATTTTGGACGGTAAAATCCGAGATCACTGGCGGTAATACCCAATGTTGCAAAATAGGGGTGTTACAAAAAGTAAAAAAGATAATAGAAGATTATTGCGAACTGTCTGAACAAAAAGTAAATTACTACAAATCAACACTACAAACAAATAAACATCTAAACAACCAACAAAAATTACAAATACAACAAGTACTTGGGATTAATTCGATGACAGACCTAGAAAAGTATTTAGGATGTCCCATTATTAATGGAACATTGAATAAGGAGACTTTTAAGGAAACAATAGGAAAGGCAAAAAATCAACTAACTAAATGGAAGGTCAACTCCCTTTCACAAGAAGAAAGAACAATTCTTATTAGATCAAACCTTGCAGCCAAACCAAACTACATCATGCAAAAGTTTTATGCTACCTAAGAATGTACATGAGGAAATTGTAATATCCGCGATATTTCAAGAATTTTAAATTAATATAATATAATATTTATATAATGAATTATTTTCTTTTATCTAAACTAAAAATGAGAATTTCTAAATGTCATATTAACTTCTATTATCTCTTTTAAAAAGAGATTATCAAGAAATCTTAAAATAAATAAATTCAATAAATGGTATGGGGAGCTTGAATTAATCAAGAGGACATAAATTAAAAATAATGTCTTTTAGGGATTTAATTTATTTTATAGAATAAAATACATAAAGGCCTAAAAATCTAATTACAAACTTGGTAAAAAGAATGCAAGAGCCGGGATTTGAACCCGAGACCTCTTGCACTCTACCCTTACACGCCCCACACCAAATCCCGCTAGACCATTGCAATTTCTTGTTCATTCAACCTAAACTTTTCCTCTTATAACAAATAAGCCCCTTCTTCCAATTTGAACATCAGACTAAAGTCTGATGGAGTTACGTTGATGTGAAAGGCACCCATTGCATGCCTCCTCCACCTCCTCCTTGCTTGTTGACCACCCTTGTGACCTCACTTCTCATCACCATGGAAGAAGCACACTCTTGACCAATGCATGGACCTCTCCTCTTCCTCCATTGGTCCATACCTTGAGCCATGGATTGCAAGCTCACCCTAAGTTGTCTATAAAAAGGCTCCTATTCACCCTCTTCCATCACACACTCCACTCTCCTCTAACTCTCCTAGCAAGTTCACTCTTGATCTTCAAAAAAATCAGCCACTCTCCAAGTTATTTATCTCCATTAAAACACCACAAATCTCCCCCTTCTCTCACTTGGAAGCCGCCGGCCACCACCAGCCTGCTGCCGCCGAGCCACCGTCGACCGTCGCCCGTCACGCCGGAGCCGCCGCCGCCGCCCCTGGTTGCGCCGCCCCTGCCCGCCGGACCTTCTCCCCTGCCTCTTCTCCAGTATTCTGTAATTACAGAATAGTGAAAGTATAAATTCTAATCCTAATTTTTTTTATTTCAATTTAAGTATTTATATTTTAGTGAATATATTTTATGAAAGGCTAGAATCAAAAAGAAATAAATATATTAGGTAAAAAGATCTTGTTAGTTGGAAAGCTAGAAACAAATTGTTTTACCTTGGTAACTTAAGCTAAATAAAAACAAATAGATAAATTCATGAATTTTATTACATGCATGTTGTTACAAAATACAAATAAGGGTTTATAAAATAAGTGTAACATGCAAAATCTATAGTTAGTATTATCACATCTAAGATCAAATAAGAACTCTAGAGATTGTTGAGCATGACTTATACAAAAGATGAAATCATATTATATGATCTTAGAAATAAAATTTTTAGTAAATAAAACCATTACCATTTTTATATGAAATTAACAAAGTCCATAAGTTGATAAAAGTTATCGCATGGCCTAATCTATAAAAGATATAGGATTTATAAAATTGAGTGAATAAATAAAATTACGAAACGAAATATTTATTCAATAAAAATATGAATTTAGCATATCTTTATATATGGGAGTTATTACAAGATATCATCTATTATTAGGATATGATAAAATAATATATTATTAGCATATGAGTTTTGGTTATAGAATAAGATAGAGATCTAAAAACTATAGTTTGACTTAGACAATGATTTCATGAAAATATGCTACTATAAATGGAAATAGTACTAAAAGTCATCTATAAGAAAAATATATTTTTAATGATCTCTAGGTGTAGAGATTTTTGCATAAGACATGATTTCTAGGATAAAAATATCAAGTAAGATATTACAAATATTCTAGGAGATTATTATAGCATAAGGATGACTTGCATGAAAGAAATCTTCTAATTATAAAGAAGATATTATTTTTATAAGCTATAATATTATAATAATAAATTATAAATATAAAGTAGGATATTATGAGTCAAAAGTATATTGTTGCAAGTCATGAGGATATTAAAAGCTATGATCAAAGACATTTTACAAACTATAGAACATAAAAGGTCTATAGGAATACAATAAGTAAGATTAATCTAATTTTAGTAAGTTACTTTATAAAGAAATTAGAAAATTCTAATAATGGAAAACTTCCATGTAGAGAGAGTATATACATGAAAACTTTATTTAAAGAGGATTATGTAGGTAAATACTTTTCTATTAAGAAAATATTATTAATAAAGTATTTTAGATAAGGTAGTCAATATTATAAGGTCCATCCAAGAATAATTGGAAATTTAAAATTAATAGTTATATCATAAATAAGTAAAAAGGATAAATTTTAATAATTATTTTTAATAAAGATTTTACGGAATAGTAAGGATATTACAAATCCAAATAATAATAAAGGAATATTATTATTTTAAGGAAAATAACTTTCTAAATTATTATTATAATAATTTAGAATCTCTAACTCTCTTATAAAATATTATAAGAGATAATCCAAACCTTAGAAAGAAAATCATGATTTTGAGCCTTTTCGTAAATTTCCGTATCAATAGGTCGGAATCCTCGCTCGTAGTAGGGAATCGCATAAGTTTCGTCAAAGCTCGGTTGCTAGAACTCGTTACGCTAAGGCAAGTGGAATTTCCCCTTGCAACCTTTACATTCCATTTCGTGAAAATCCTTGATGTTGGGAACAATTTGTATGCTTAAATAAAAATGAACCTAGGAAATATTGATTGCTAGAATTAACGATAATTGTTAGCGTAGTACGCTTTATATTCCTTGGTTAGGATTATATATGCTAGTATGTTTGTTATCTTGATTGATTACAATCTCGTTCAGAGATTTACTTTGAATAAACTAGAAAGGGGTGCGGGTTAGCCGACACCTCTATATAACCTTACTAAGTCGTACGTCCATACGACTTTCGGGATCATGATCTCCATCCGCTCCGATTGCAAGGAGGGATTGTGCGCACTCTAGCTAAGTGTCGGGGAATTGAAGTTCTCCCTCGGGTGGCTCGGAATATCCGTGTCCCACCACTCTCTATTAAAAATCATTAACAAAGTCGAACATCTTTTATCACTAAATAAGATAAGTGCGAATGCACATTTAAGATACCAAAACCGGACCGGTCTCAAATGATCGATCTGGCTCTCGGTCCGCTCAGGGCGCGAGAGGTTTTCACTTGTATGAACTTATAAACGTTCCCAACATACTTTCGAAATCCTAAAGAAGTCTACAATCTAGTAGTTCTTCTATCGCTCATCGAGTTATCTTTGTCTAAAAGATATACTCTCCTTCGAACCCTCAAAGCTCCACATAAACAAGATTTATTATATAGCCCATCGTAAACACAACCCTAATATCTCTTTCGATAATATTTGAAATTTCCAAAATACCCTCGGGAAGTTCCCTTCCCGCTCTCTTAGTCTCTTAGACTAATTCTTCTTTTCCGCATGTTTTGCCTGGCATTCTATCGCCCCTCGCGAATTATGTCAGAATCTAGGAACCCCAGCAAGGCGTGAAGTGAAGTGAAGACGAAGGAAGAACAAGGATTTCAAGATGTACCTTTCTATCATTTTGCTTTAGTTTCATTATGTTTCAAGGACAAGTAGGTTTTGCGTTTCAATTCCGAACAACTTTATATTTGAAAACAATGTAAGATGTTTTGTAAGAACCAAGTCTCCCTCGGGAGCATCTTTTCTCATTATGTATTATGTTTTATTCCGCATTTTAATTGTTCTATATCATTCTAAAAGCCTTGGGTGACTTTGGACGGTAAAGTTTGAGGTCACTGGTGGTAACACCCAATGTTGAAAAATAGGGGTGTTACAATTGTGGTATCAGAGCTAAACGTTTTTTAAACCGAAAATTTTCAAAAACTGAGAACTTTCAAACCCTAACTTTTACTTCCGTTATTTAACACTTTCCTTTATAGAAAATTTCCTTCTTTACTCTCTTTCAGAAGACCTAGGATTACTAACTTTTCAAATTCAAAATTTCTTAGCTAAGAAAAATATGTTTCCAAAAGATATTAGAAACCTCACATAGCAAATACCTAGTTCTAGAACTTATCTTTTCCCAAAATCTTTCTACCTTCTGAAGAACTCGAAATAGTACGAAATTTTCAACTTGTAGGTAATATAAGTGTTTCTTTAGAAATTTCTACTTTCACATTAGAGAATTTGTTTAGTAACCCCAAACATGCACTTCCTAAAATCTTATGTGCTCAACAAGAAAAACCTTAGGATACCTAAATAGGGCCAAGAAAATGAAAAACAAAAAGTAAAGTCTTGACTTGGTAAATTTTCAAAATCTTGACCTCCTTCACTATGTCTTCCTTCTATAAAAACTAAGGAGGTTCTATACTAACGCCTGTTTCCTTTTCCTTCCTCAGAAAAAAAACCATGGCTAGCCCAAACAACCACTATGGAAACCATGTCAACGGAGCCAACTTCGGGATGCAAGCCCCGAACCCTTACTTTCCCCATCCTAACGCTGAGTATGAAGAAGACCAACCCGGAGTTGACATGGAGGTTGATCAGGTCGGGGAACCATGGGAGGAGTCAGAAGAAGACCCCGAGGAGGATCCTAACCTCCCTATAGAGTTACTAGACGATGATCCCGCGCTCGCCGAGTTGCCCCCATCACCAGTATACGAGCCCGAGGACTACCCCTCGGAGGATGAGGAAATGGCCCCGGGTTATGAACCCGAAGACTACGCTGATGAGGAGGATGAAGAGTTGGAGCCCGAGCACCAACTAGAAGGTATCGTACCCGAACTCAACCTTGAGGACGGGGAAGAGGATGAGTTTGATGAGGAGGAGTTAGAGCTGCTGTGGCAAGCACAGGCAGAATGGGACGCCATGAATGAGGCGTCGGAAGAAGAAGACGAGGACGGGGTGGTAATTGACCCAGAGTCACCCCCACCACCATCGCCCCCAGCAAGCCCCGAGATGGAGTACGTTCCCCCGGCTCCTATGCCCCCTATGATTGAGGTTCCGAGGGTCATGCCGAGAGTGGAGGTCGACTCACCTCCGAGAGTGCCCGAGCCTGTGGGGCCCATGCCCCCAATGATGGACTTCTGGTGCCATGAAGACGACGTACTACTACGGCAACTCCAGATCGGGTCCAGCAGCATTGACCACTCAGAGGAGAGATTTTATGGCCCGCCCTCACTACGCGAGCAGGCAATGCAAGCCCCCAGGGATGTGCAGATGGAGGGCTTCGTCACATGGATGGAGGGAGAGTCCTCCAATCGTCGGGCTCGACCACCCTTGGTCAACGCCCCGCCACCTCCAGGCGCCGCACCCTCCAGAAGTCGTAGGGTGAATGTGGACCTACTTCAGAGCCACAGAGAGGAGTGGGTTCGAGAGAGAGAGAGAGGGATCAAGCGCAGAGGCTGCAATACCGGATTTGCATCGCAGAGTCCCAAGCCCTCGAGAACCGCCGCAGCCGCAGAATCGAGCAAGCTAACCTCCTTCTTACCAATGACACGGGGATCATTGATGACACCCTTTTCGAGGACGGGTTCCTCGACACTTACACCGACCTCATCTAGATCTTTAGCTTTGTACTCTTTCATTTTCAGAAGTGAGCCTAGACCACTTCTTTCGGCTTCATTTTGTACCTAGGAAGTTGACTCGGATTAGCTTTCCTTCCTATGTTAAGAACGGCTTAAGTTATGAAAGCCCTTGTACTTTTCCTTATGAAACTAGTAATGAAGTTACCCTTTTGCGATTATTAGCACTTGCGTATTCAATCTTACTTATATTATTGTTTTAACGATTAAAAACAAACCCAAAACCTTCAGATGGTCAACACAAGAGCCACCAATCGTAGTTCCACTGTGCCTAGAGAAGGCAATGATGATAGCGAGTCCGAAACTCGAAGAGGGACACGTGTAAACCCGCCTCCTGCACCAGCTGCTCCAATTACGTTCAACGCAGAAACTGTAGGTGCACTGCGCACTCTCGTACAACAGCTGATACGAGAGGAAATTCCTGCTACGATTCCTAAACCCGTGGACCCCGAAGCACCTGAAGAAGTGCAAGAAGAAGTTGGTCAAACAGCAGAGGTGGTTCCCGTGAAGCAAAATCTGGTCAGCTTCACTGAGGGAATCAAGGCTTTCAACGCCATGAAGCCTGATTCGTACGACGGAACCGGGGATCCGTCAGGAGTGCAGTACTAGTTTTCTCATATGGAGCGGCTCCTACGCAACATACCATGCTCAGAAACGGATAAGGTGCACATGGCTGCACTGAAATTAAAAGATGAAGCAGGCGAGTGGTGAGAAAGTTCTAGTCTATCCAGCCGCCCAGATTTAAGCTGGGCCATGTTCAAGAACAAGATGATGCGCCGATTCTTCACGGAATCGATGCGAGATGAAAAGCTGGATGAGTTCCACTCCCCGAAGCTGCATGGGTTGAACGTGCTGGAAAGGGCTAAGAAGTTTAATCACCTGCTACAGTATGCTGATGAAGAGATCACCACGGAAAAGCAGAAGATCAAACACTTCCACCGTTGGATGAGCGACCACATCAAGCCTTGGATGGCAAACCGCTCCTTCACAACCTTGGAGGAGTATGTGGATCATGCACATAAAATGGAGTCGACTCTGAAGGTTCCTGAGCGCAAGAAGTTCGGTGGAGGGAAGCCTCACCACTCCAGTCACAGTGGATTTAAGAGGCCAGCATCGCCGCAAGGTTCTCAGTGGTCAAAGAAAAGCAAGCACAAGGCTTCGTCGGTTGGTACAAAACCAAGCTTTAGGACGGAATCCACAAAGACCCCAATCGTCTGCCACAACTGTGCCGAACCCGGGCACATAAACCGGAAATGTCCCAAGCCCCCAAGAAGATGTTACAACTGCAACAAAGATGGACACCTCCGACAATTCTGCAGACAACCAGCGAATTCAGCAGGTCAGACCCGTTCGAACACGGTGACCCAGCGACCTCAGGCGTCAAACAAGCCAGCAGGAACCGCTTCAGTTCAGTCCACAACTAACCAGAAAGGCAAAGGGCCTATGAACTCGCAGGGACAAGGGCAGAGATATGTAGACCAAAATCAAATGGAGGACTAAGTATAAGGAAAACGGAGCATATAGACAAAGCCCTCCAAATGAAACTGTTATGGAAACTACTTGGAGAACCTAATAATATTTGGGTACAAGTTGTTACGGAAAAATACTTTAAAAATGATAATTTTTTTACATATAAGATTAAGACAAATACATCTTGGCAATGGAAGAAATTAATAAGTTTGCGACCAGAATTTTTGAAAGGGGTAATTTGGCAAGTCGGAGATGGAGCAACGATTAACTTTTGGAACGACAACTGGACTATGGATGAACCACTTAAAAACTATGCACTAGATTCTGAAACTATTAATGAAGAAATAAAAGTAAATGAGATGATTTCAGCCGACCGAACCTGGAAAATTAATCAACTAACACAATTAATACCAAATGAAATTGTAGCACAAATTTTGGCTATTCCAATTCCCGACAACAAAATTAGAGACTGACTTTATTAGGCACTAAGTAAAAATGGATGGTTTTCGACATCTTCAGCAATAGAATTGATTGTTTTATTTAATATATAAATATAAATAATTAAAAATAATCAATTAAGATATCTTAGTTAAAAACGATTCTATCTAAAAATAAAATAAATATTCTAGAATTTGTATGATAGCATAAAAAATATCCTAATGATCTTCCTATATATCATATCTAAAAATAAAAGATTGTTTAATAATGGGATTTTCTATCCTATATTCTAAAAATATGGATAAGAATTTATCATATCCACATATAAAAGATTAGTTTAAAAAAAGGTGGTGTGGTCCAATCTAAAAGTGACATGTGTCGTTTAATAATTTTTTTAACCTCCGCTTTAGGTTATAGTTATGATAACAAAATCCACGCCAGAGAATGCATATTACACTAAATGAATATAGAAACTAGACACATTTCCAAAAGTAAAAAACTTCATGTGGAAAACAGTATCTAATGGATTGCCTACCAAAGCTAGACTATGTGAAAAACATGTAATGACACCTGTAGGATGCATAATGTGTAATTGTACCCACGAAGATACGAAACATTTATTCTTAGAATGCCCACACACTATTAAGATAATTGGGATTATAAACCATGGGTTACAACAAACATTGTGACAACTTGATGCAAACAATAAAACAATAAAAGCAATCTTGGGGAAACTTCACCAACTCATAGGACATAAAGAGTTTACCAACCTAGCAATTATCTGGCAGTGTATATGGCACCATAGGAATAAACTAGTATTCCAGTAAGAACCGAACGATTTCATCCTGGATTTACCCTATTACATATGAGCACATATAGAAAATTGGAAAAACGGCAAAAATTGGAAGGAGGATGAAGAATCAATTAGAGGAAGGGATCACAAAACAAGAAAACAACAACCGCAGAAACTGATATGGAAAAAACCAAGGAAAAATACTATTAAAATCAACTTTGACAGGTCACGATTATCAAATGGACATGCTACGGGTGGCATAATCTTTAGAGACCACAAAGGGGATGTTATTGGGATGAGTCTAAAACATAATGGGAAGACATCTGCCATCAAATCAGAAGCTTTAGCATTATGAGATAGTATAAGAGAAGCACATATGAACAAATACAACAATATTGAACTTGAGGGAGATAATTTACAAGTCATCAAAGCCGCCTAAGGTTACCCGAATTGTCCTTGGGAAATTGAAATGATAATGGTTGACATCCTTGTGTCTCTTCAAGGATTTTCGTCGGTTCGGATTAATCACGTTAACAGGGGTTGTAATGCTGTGACCAATAAAATTGCAAAAACAAGTCACAGTCTTATTAAAATCCATCCAGAACTTAATGTTCTCATCCATTTTAATGCTCTATGACGACCTCCCTAAAAGAAGTGTATCATAATCCTTACCTAATCTACACTACTATAAAAAGGTGCGTAACGTACGGCTCAAAGTAACTTGCGATGTTATACAATAGTGATTTTTGTAATCACCTCCGTCCATTCTATTCCGCCTATTTCTTCGTCTCTCCAGTCCACCTCTACTCTTCTTCTTCCACCTCTTGCTATTCTATGTCTGCCTTTTCTCCGCCTCCTGCTATGTGATTTCTCCACCTCCTACTTCCTTTCTCACATATCTCCCCTCTCCCCATCTCTTATCTTTCTTTTACTGGTTACAGTGCTCTTCTTTCTAGGTTTTTTTTGCTTTTCTTGTCAATTGAATTTTGTTGCCCATGCCTTTAGGTAAACCGCCGGATTATCTTATCTGCCTCGTTCTCAATTGATCGGTTTGAACTTGTCGTGCTCAATTGAACCAGAGAAAAAGATTCGGGACGGAACGACGACCACGGGAGGAAGATATCTTCACCGCGAGCTATCCTCTGCCTCGTCAAGGTCCACAAATTCATCTCCAAAACATCTTACGGAAAGGAAGAGGAGCCAGAGAGAGAGATTCAGGACCGAACAACAGACCGGGATAGACAATTCTTCACTCCTGCATATCTTATCTGCCTCGTCAAAGTCTACAAAATTCGCCTCCAAAATTGATCGGTTTGAACTTGGCGTTCTCCATTGAAGACGAGAGAGAATCGGGATGGAACGACGGACTCGGGAGAAAGAATTCTTTGCCGCCGGCGCTGCCTCGTCGATGTCTACAATTTCGTCCTCAAAATTAATCGGTTTGAACTTGGCGTTCTCAATTGAACTAGAGAGAGAATCATGGCGGCACGACGGACTCTGGAGAAAGAAATCCTCACCGCCGGCCGACTTCTCTGCTTCGTCAGAGTCCACAAATTCATTTGCAAAAGTGAACGGTTTGAACTTCTGGCTCTCAATTGAATTTTGTTTCCTAATGTCTTTATGTCAACGGTGTTCTTATCTCTCAATTGAGAAAGATCGAAAATTTCACTTGTTTCTTTGCAACTGGTGGCTGGATTAATGAAAGACACACATCGATTGAAGAAAGGGCGTCGGCGAAGAGGGGTCGCCCTTGCTGTGGAGACGAGGAGGAAGAGGCCGAGCAATAGAGAGAAGTCCTGTTCAATAAGGGAAAATCGAGCACATAATACTACTCTCCGTGTGGCTGTTGGATTTTTTTTCCATGCTCTTGGGACTACTGAATTTCATTGCAAATGGTGATATTTTGTTGTGCTTCTCGGCAGTTTTATGTATAGTGTCTGTTAGAATGCAAATGATGGAAATGGATTTAGGAAATGAAAAGAGAGAATTTTTGGGAATGGATCATCTTATATCGATTTAGGTGATAAGATTTAGGAAAGAATAGCAGCTTGTGGGTATTTCTGCCATGCTCATTGCTTGCAAGTATGAAGAGATATGGGCTGCTGAGGTATATCATTTTACCATTTCAATTGTTTTAGCTTAATAAGTAGCTTAGTTTTTATTGCCCTATAAAGTAACACACTTCTAACACAGTAGTGATTGTTGGCATCAAATCAGCACAAAGGCATCAAAATTCAACCTCTTTTGAGCTCTACTGTTAGTGAAAAGGACAATTTTTATGATGTTGAAACTCCTAGAGGTTAAAGGAGTTTTGACTTGTCTGTCAAAATTGACACGATGGATGTTGTTGCTCTGTCAATCGAGAACGCTAATTCTGGTGTGCATCTAGGTGGCTTTTAAGTTGGCTAACCTTTGTTCTCATGTTATGTTCAATTTGGTTAAGCCAAGAGGTGCTCTGTGCCTTATACTTCAATTGGTTTGATTTTATTCTTGCTCCACCAGTAGCTTCAATTACTCAATTTCAACATGAAACTGTGTACAAATCAGTGTATATCTCCGTTTATTTTCTATAAATCTCATGTATCTTTATTTTAAAAATAATTCCTATGGAAAGGCTGATCAAATAATTGGTCATGTAGAGAAATAGATACAGAAATTTGAGGTTGCAAAAAACTCAAGGAGGGAGTTTCAAGGCAAGGGGAAAAAATAATGAACTCAAGGCAAGGGAAAGGGTGCTGAGAAAGATGAGTTACAGTATTTTCAATTTTACTCAAGAAGGACCTTCCAAGAACACTTTCAAGAACTGTCTCTGTTTTCTCTTCTTCTGCTGCTCTTTTTGAGAAGTTGAAAAAAGAAAGAAGTTCACAAAGGGAGATTGTAATTTATCAGAGCAATGTTAGTGATGGAGATAATAGTATTGGGGTACTCAATTGGTTAAAGTCATCTTACAGCCAAGCACAAGGTGTGTGGAAACCAATTTCTGTACCAAAAAATGACGTTTCATCTACCAAGGAAGAGGTAGGTTATTGCCCTCTTTTGCTATCCTTCTCATGAGAACCTTGTTTGATTGTATGGAAATTTTTTAGATATACTTGCATGGTTAATTTTAGATAGCAGATAGTTAATACTTTTGTAGCATCCCTGTCTTGTGTTTCCTTGGCTACTTAAGAAGAGACGCTTCAGTAAACTAATATTACAGCGCTAAAATGAAAGGTGATTATTTTGCAGCTAAGAATTAGTTGTTTTTCTTGAGGTGACTATTAACTATAAAGTTGAGCAGGATATATTTTTTGCAGTTGGATCACCAGAAGTCATCAAGAAAATGGTTAGTTATCTCCTATTATCTTTGATCAATATGGTGTATGAAGTGGTATGTGGAGGCCTATCTTCCATAGTAGAATTCAGTTTAAAAGTTTTCTAGACTTCTAACAAGTAGATTTGCAAAAAAATTACAACTGCATACAAATACATTGTCAATTGCATCATCTATTTAAAGTTATGCTTTCCATTCTTTCTTGAGATTATTTATAACCCATGAGAGCATACACAACAACAGAACCCTGGAGATCAGGGTCAACCTTTAAATGAGCATGGAATAAGTGTTTCACCTAATAGATGAATCAATTTATGGTAAGATCAGTATTTAATTTCAGATAAAGATAATTCATACTATATTAGTAAGGACTAAAGAGAAGAAATTCACCTCTTTAAAAGAATGGGAAGTTATGAAGTCATTCTATGGCTTCTCTTCTGAGTCAAACAAAACAATGTTACTTGGTAAAGTCCAGTTCTTTGAGAATTCAGATACAAATCCAGATGGGTCCATCATAAAACATTCGGATTCATCTGGGGTTCCTCTTTCTTCACTGATCCATATTAAATGTTAAGTGTAAAGGTTGGTGGGAGCTGTAATTGAAAAAATGGTTCAGCAAAAGGCACAAAAATTGTTGAACCTTGGAGTACAGTCCAAGAAACGCATTGCCACGTTGTAATGAAGAGCCGAGTAATAAGCTGTGGCATGGCAAGGCATTCAGAGAAGTATGTGTTTCACTTCTCCATGTGAAAAAACACAGATAAATTCCTTATAACTCCTTATTTCATCACTGATATTCTCAAGAACAAGTGGAGTCCAGGTCTTCGAATACGCATTGTACTCTGAAGGTGATTATTCTACGTTGATAAATAGACATTATTATCAGAGACCCTGCTTTCTACTTTAATCTTTTGATGATCCTAATTCTCATAGAGAAGAACAAGGCAAATGAGTAATGTGATTATCATTGAAGGGAAATGAACCATGTGGTTTTGATACCATTTGCTTATGAGTATTTCATTTTCTGGTGCTTTTGTAGCAAGAAAAGCTTAGGCTGTTGTTAGGACTAGCACATGTGTAGATGACACTGCATCTGTAACATTATCTGGCATTACTTGTGTAGCTGGCACCATCTATCCTACTTTCGGGCTAAAAAAATTCAACCGTCATCTTTCCTTGTTTTGGAACCGTTTCTTAAATGTTGCTTCGTTATTTATTTATTTTGTATATTGTTTGCATTCAATTTTAGAACCCGAAATAGCACTTCTATATCTGGTTTGGCTTAATTGGCTTCATTGATGAAAATGTCGTCTCTGGTTTCATCAGATATCTGTGATGTACCTCTCTGCATTCAAAGGCTATCAATATCTTCAAGATGGATTCATCTCTATATACCAGCTCAAAGCTGCTCGAAGATTGGTTTATATACAGAAACTGTTTATCTAGGAGAAGCTTCTCCTTCAGCTTAAAATACAGAAGCTTCTGCATTTGGTTGTGACTTGTGAAGAATTTCCAAGGTGTTAGATTTCTTTGTTGTTGTTGTGATCTGTATTTAAACAGTAACTTGGACCCTCAACTATATTGTTTGCTTTAGTAGTACTTAACCTGTTAGGTTATTACCCTGCTTGTTTAATGTGATTTTGGGAATTTAAATTTATTTTTTTTTGCTCATATCGGAGTGCTAAAATGGCTGACACCCACCATTACCTTGCAGCTATCTCTCATCGGTCTCTCTCCTTGGTGAGATATCATTATTGATCAATTGTCAAGAACATTATTGGTTATATAGTACTAATGATGATTCAAGCTTGGATAAATTATAGACTGTGCAAGGTTGAATGTTACAGCATTAAGGTAGGCTTAGTGTCTATCAAATATTTCCCTTCTTTTTCTTGTGTCTATGAAATCCTCTGGTTAGGCTTCCAGACTGAAATTGGAATTTGTGCAGTGGTTGCCCACCTTAGAAGATGCATATTGTCATGAAGATGCTGAATAACAGAATCGGGGCGCTTCATCAGTAACTTCTGGCTATGTAGAAAGGTCTTATTTTTGTTTTTATTTGGTATAATTATCATTACATAAGATCCAAATTATTTCTCCGACGAAAGGATTATGCTTAGGTCTTGAGATTATGAAGATATATTGCCTAATCAATTTGTAATGCATGGATTTAGTCCTAATCAATTTGGGAATACGCAATTCTGCGTTACCTGGATAATAGTGTAGCTTGCTCTCTATTACTTGGACGTGCTCTTTTTTACAAGTAAATACACTCTGATGTTTGGTAACATGTACTTTTTATTAACCTTCATTTTTTGAACTTCTCTTCCTATTTGTGTTTTTCAGGTTACATCCGGTTTCAGCTGTGCAAGACGAGCTGTATAAGTAGCAGTGTAGCACTTCTACATTTATTGCAACTTACTAACCATTGACCCAAGGATCTTCTTCTCTCTTCTAATATTTGCACATGCATAAGCTTTCAATAAAAGACAATTTAATTAACTTTTTACGCTTTACATTACAAGTGCTAATATACATGGAAATTCTGTTTTAGGGAGTAAAATATTCATATTGGTAGTTGATAACATTTTAAATTTTATGTGCTTTTTTAGCTTTGAACCCACATTGTTGGATTCATCTTTGATACTTGGTGTTTCTACTACAAAGGTTGGTGATCATATTTTCACTATTGGTGAGTTTCATGTCTTTATATTGTTTTGATGGATTTGTTTAAGTTTTTTGACAGAATGAAATAGTGAGTAGATAGGAAAGAGGTGAAAATGTCAACTGTTTATAATCTCTTGGATATGCAAATTTGAGTGATTTATTAAAGTTTTCTTTCATGAAGGGGTTTCTTCCTCGGTTTTGTACCGGGCTTGGGATGCTTAGGAAATTAGAGCTTCTAATTAAAGTGCATAAATGCTCTTTTTACATGTTAGGATGTATTTAAACTTGATTCTTTAATGAGCTAGCTAGATGGTTGCTTTAAATTTGGTCTGGAATCTTGGGTTTCCTTGCTTTTTCAGTAAGCTGGGAAGGACCTAGGTGAAGGGAGGATGACCTGATATGGCTTGTTGACTTGTTGTATTATGGGCCAAATTTTTGCCTGATTCTTTCTGGTGGAATCCACATCATTTCTTCTTTGCTCTAATGGATACACAAGATATGCCTTCTTCGAGGTGTTGTTAGATGCTTGAAATTGACAAATGTGTCGGGAGGATATCCTTTTGTACATTTTGTGGGCTTTATGGAGCTTATTTTGGTGCTCTTATTCATCTCATGATGGAAAAGCTGAGAAATGCATGCAGGAGTTTATTCTCTGTAAGAGTATTTCTCTCTGTTATTTTTTCTTATGTTTCCTGGTATTCCTAATATTGAAATGGGGTGACTTCCCGCAAACCTGTTGGAAAGAAGAGGTTTAGACTAACAATTGTATTTAGTTTTGAGTTATCACATCCTTTATGATGTGTGTTGTAGTTTCTTCTGTAAAAAGAAGTTCAGGTGAAGTATGTTTGTGTGATTTGTATTTCAATCGTTCATCTATCATTATACATGTTGGATAAATTTTCATCCTGGGCACGGCTTAAAAAATGCAACCCCCCCCCCCCCCCCCCCCCCAATAGCTCGATAGTGATTTTTCATCGCCTCGCAAACATTCACGTATAAATCCCATTGACAAAGGCTATTGGTGTAATGACTAATGAATTTATGGATTTGTATTGACCACTAATAAATGAATAATTAGTGGGCAGATTATGTGTAGCTTTGATTTTCAATACTTCGTGTTTTTTTAAGGTTTAGTCCTGATAGGCATAGAGAGTTGAGAAAGCTTTGAGCTTTAGATTAAGTTTTTTTTGTTTTCTTCTAATGGGACAAATAGATTCCCTGTGTTAAGATATTGCACTGAAACAAATATAACTTCTCTGGATTGAATGTGCTCTGTTGGTTAAGAGTTAAACTAATGATGGAATCTCTAACTATAGTTTGTTAGCATTAATTGCAATGTAAGCTCTGAAATATGCCATCCTCTGTTCACATTGTGTTCATTTTAATTTTTTCTATGCTGGCATTCATTATTCTCCTTGTTTATTTTTCCTTGATGGTAAAATTAGGAATGATATCAGTATAAAGAGAAGTGGCAAAAATGTATCAATAGTAGGGCTGTTTCCTTGACATGCTATGGCATCTGATTTTTATATGCTTTGGTGTACATTGCTGGTGCTATAATATTCAAGGGTTTATTCATTTCCAGGCAATTGCAAAATTCAGAGACCGGACTAATCAACTTTATGAAAAATGTTTTGTAACAGAGCAGAGGTTGCCTTGGATGCTGTAATAATTGCAGTGGACAAACCATTAAAAGGACTTAAGATTCAAGGCCGGGAAGTAAAAAAAGCTAGCATAGCAGAGGACTTTTGGAGCAGCAGCACCTATGAGATGGAAAACAGTGCAATACAGTCACAAAGAAGCATCTCATCTATAAGCACCTCAAACCAGAACCTTGATCCCCACAGCAGCACTAGCACAAACAATCCTGAATTCGTAAATCATGGTACATTATTTGGATTGCTCCTCTGTATGAGTTGCTAATCAAATTATTACTTGTTACTTTTTAATAAACTAACTTTAAATATTCTTTATTTAATAGGTTTACATACGTAGAATAGCTAGATTCATCACTTCATAGACATTTTTATAAATATAACACAAATATAATGTGCATAACTTTGATGAGGCGCGCCTTGGTGTTCCTTATGCCTTATGTAAAACTGCTAAAAGACTTATGCTTTTATGTCCACTTATAGTTTACCTGAGCCCTTTATTTAGGTGTATCTCAAACAATCAGAAGATGGGGGAAAAATCTGTATCAGGCTATGCTCCCCAATCAGTTATAATAGCAACATTAGTTATCTTAAATGACTATATCCATGCATATCTGGCTTCTTTTTCAATCTCAATATCCTCTACTGGGTTGAATTTTATATCAGAAGACAAATAAACAAATGAGGAAACTCTTGAGTTGATATATATTAGGTTCTTATTACTAATCTTGTTCTATAAATCTGCCAATGTGAGTGGATTAGCTGGCTTTCTTCAATGAATGGTCTCAAGTCACAATTATCAAGAATGTTTGTTTAGCAGATTCTGAAATGATTTGTTTATTTGGTATATTATTAAATTGGACTTGACTCACATGCTTTAGTAACTTTTCAGATAAATAGAGAATTTCATAATAAAATTATTATGTTCTTTGTTTTCTCTCCTGATCACTTATAAGGGAGCTGGGTAACATGATTTCTAATCCTTGTACTTTAATGTAATAGAGAAATTGGTGGTATTTGGTGTGTCTGCAATGTGAGGTTTATTTGAAATATGTTGCTCACCAAATGATCAATGACTGGATTATATTTATACTTGGAATGTGACTCTTTGGATGAGTTTTTTTGGGCGGGATTTCCATCAGGAGTCATAACAATTTTTTACTTGTTATATTCGTGATCAATTGATCTGTCTTGATGCCATGACGGTGAATAAGCTGAGAGGGGTCCTTGGATGAGCTTGTTTTTGTGGGGATCTCATGACGGCTATTTATTTTTTACATTTTTTTTTATCAACTTGTCTGATATGATTCCATGATGGTGAATAAGCTGGGAGGGGATATAGTGAAAGTAAATGTTATACAAAACTTGTTCGTGTGAAACTTTATGGCACCGCCTTGAAAAGCTAGGAGTTAGTTCTGACTTCTGATGATTTTAAACGGGAAGTACTTTGGAGAAGAAACCATTTTGCTAAGTTGCTTTGATTGATTAAAAAGCTCAAAACACATATTTGTAGCTGTAGTAACCCCTGAGAGGAAGAATGGAAAGATCAATTTGTTTCATATGTCATTTATACAGGAATAAGGAAGAATGTGTTCTTCCTGGATTAGCTGATTTCCCTTTTAGCATAGAATGTGTTGTGTTTAGTTGTAGCTACGTATGACATACGGTTTTGAAAAGAATACAAAAGAGAGCTTATTTGTTGCTTGCTTTTAAGCATTCATGGCTTGAGTTATGCGAATATATTCTATGGACATTGAGCTAAACTGCTTTTGTTGCTAGGTATAGTTAAAAGAGTGGTTAAATTTTGTTACTAAACTTAACTCACATCAAAGATAAGGAGTGTTACTGTACACCAAAAAAAAATGAAAAAGTAAAAATGTACATAGATAAGGAATGGCTTGGATGGAATCATGTATGCATTTTCCTTCCAGGTTCCAATTGTTTGTAATTATTACCTTTTTGATACACCAGTGTAACGTAGTGAGTGACCTAACTTATGCAAGACATGTACATAACAAATATTAGACCCAATGAACTACAATTCTGGGCCCCATGTGGCCCCCTGCTAGTAAAAAAAATGAGGGAGTGATGTTTTAATTTTGGGGAAATTGCATTTAACCACCCTTTATTTTGCACTTGTTGCAATTAACCACCCTTTATATTTTTTTCTACACTTAACCACCCCTTATTTGTAATTATGTGCATTTAACCACCCATTTTAACGAAAAACGACATTTTCTCCGTTAAGTAAAGTAAATTACGTTTTTTTCTTTCTTTTTAAATTTTATTTACGATAAATAAATAAAGGAAAATCCATAATTGACACTTTCAAGTTCCGATACGTACGCCGATTTTTGCAACCATGGCCTAATTTCGTCCGTAATAATTCCTTCCCTCCATCAAATAGTGAAGAAGAACCACGACTTTGCCGATGCAAAGACCATGGGTTTTGGATCTGATTCTGACGACTTTGAGCGTCTCTTGGAGTCGATCGTGTCTAAGTTGATGGACGACGACTCGAGATTCAAAAGGTTGAAATGTAGGTCGAAATCCAATGATAATGACATTCCAAGCTCAATTTATTCCTAAATTCTTTTATTTATTGTAAATAAAATTAAAAAAGAAGGGCAAAAACGTAATTTAATTTACTTAACGAAGAAAATAATGTTTTTCATCAAAATGGGTGGTTAATTGCACATATTTACAAATAAGAGGTGGTTAAGTGTAGAAAAAAATATAAAGGTTGATTAATTGCAATAAGTGTAAAATAAAGGGTGGTTAAATACAATTTTCCCTTTACTTTTTGAGTGCTTCGGTGATTTTTTATTAAAACCGGTTCGGTAAGCGGGTAACCCTACTAGTAACTGTTGACTATCCGCTTGACTTCTGCAAACTCTCCCAATCCCAAGTCCTCGTCGGGCCAAATCAACCCTACTAGTAACAACTTCCCATCCCAAATCCGCCATTGCAGAGGAAGAAACCACACCACATTCACCATGTCTTCTCCTCGCCATCTTCTCCTTCTGTCCCTCATCCTCTTCTCCTCTCTCCTACCCGCGCCCACCTCCTCCCGTTCCGATTCCGATTCCGACGCCGATATCGTTGACGAGCTAATCTCCCTTCGATCGAACTCCCCCGCCGGCGTCGTCCATGTCTCCGACCACATCCTTCGCCGCATCATGTCCGTATCCCGCCGATCTTTCTCCTTCGTCGTCTTCTTCGACGCCGCCCAGCTCCACGACAAGTCGGAGCTCCACCTCCCCGCCCTTCGATCCGAATTCTCCGTCATCTCCTCATCCTTCCTCCTCAACCATCCAGATTCGAAAGATCTCTTCTTCTTCGACATAGAATTCAAGGAATCTCAGCAATCCTTCTCCCTCTTCGGCGTCAACTCCCTCCCGCACATCCGTGTGGTGAGCCCTAGCACCGACAATCTCCGAAATTCTGACAATCTGGACCAGGGAAACTTCCAATCCCTCTCAGAGTCGCTGTCCTCGTTCATCGAATCGAAAACTAAGGTGTCCATCGGTCCGATCCACCAGCCTCCGATGTTCTCTGGCAAGCAAATCGCCTTCTTCGGATTGATCCTCTTGATCTGGGCGCCGTTCGCCTTCAAGAAAATCATAGCCGGAGAGACTTTGCTTCAAGACTACAGGACATGGCTCTTCGGCGCCATCTTCGTCTACTTCTTCAGTGTCTCCGGCACAATGCACAATATCATTCGGAAGATGCCAATGTTCATCGCGGACAGACAGGATCCTTCCAAGCTGGTCTTCTTCTACCAAGGATCTGGAATGCAGTTAGGCGCTGAGGGTTTTGCTGTTGGCTTCCTTTACACGATCGTAGGGTTGATGTTGGCAGTTGTAACTCACGTCCTGGTCAAGGTTAGGAGTGTGAAGGCCCAGAGAATTGTGATGGTGGTAGCATTGGTGGTGTCTTTCTGGGCTGTGAAGAAGGTGATTTACCTGGACAACTGGAAGACTGGATACGGCGTTCATGGCTACTGGCCTTCTAGCTGGTAACTGCCATTGATGGTTTGCCTTCTCCATGAGGTTAGAGTATTCGGCCTTGATTTTAGTGGTTTTGATAATACAAAGCAGGTTCACAAATTAAAATTTCTGGAACAAGAACTATGGAGCTCTTTTGCTATGTGATGAGGTTCATGCTGTGTTGATTGCTGTTTGAAACTTGTTACATTTAGTTTACACAATTGAAGTTAGAATTCAGTTTCTGTTTGTGTTTGTTTATCTGGTGTTTGTTGCTTAATTGTGCATTGCTTTCTTTGTGTTTGTATTGAGATGGTTTGTAGGATAGGAGGACCGTATGAGTTCCTTGAAAGTAAAGATGAACTTAACCAGTAGCAGTGAGATCCATACAACAAGAACCATACTGTAGGTAGATATAAATAGAAGTTCTGGATTTTAGTTCCATAAACAACTTAACTTCTACGTTTAAGTGAAATCTAATTGTAAATAACCAATGAGATCTATAGATTAAGATAGTCAATCGTTTCAGAAACTAGCTTCAGTGACCTACAAGAGGATCGGGGCCGTTACAATTAGGGAAAATGGAAATCTTCCTAACCACTCGTTCAGTAAATGATAATGCATATGATCACTCACCTCTATTTTTAGGAGGTTTAAAGTACATTTGATTCGTTCAATTACTATGAACCTAAAATGCAGTGTCTCTTGGTTTATTAGTGTGGAACGAGATGGTTACACAGACACAAGGGACTTTTTTTTTGTTTTTTTTCATGGGGTTCCTAGTCTTTGGGTGAATTTGTAATAGTAGGCTAGTTGCTCAACAATCTCGCATACCTCCACAACTGTGTCAGTATGCAAGAATGTACTTGTAGGCAGCCAGAGAAGTTGTCTACAAAACCAATGTTAAAAGCTAAAACTTGGACGCTAATGACTAAAATTTTGAAGCCAACATCTTAAACTTGCATTGAGAGTGCTGTTAATTTTGCATTAAGAATACATTTTCTAGGCCAGCAAATGCTTGCTAGAAGAAACTACACAAATGCAGCGCAGCAGTAATCGCCTTTGCTGCATAATGTGAGCAGTTATCATAATCAAGAGTGTTTTTCTCCTGCTCTAGTTAATTAAAAGTTAGAACAGGAGAAAATCTCCATTTCAACTTGATAAAAAGCTAGAAATAACAGAAGAGAGATTTTTGCCTATACTGCATAATGAGAGCAGCTACCAGAATCAAGAGAGATCCCCCTGGACAGTTGTCGATAATTTGAATTTGTAGAATCCAATCTCCATGCATATAGCCTTGTCAAGGAGTCACAAGGCTGTGCAGCGGATGTGATGAAAGCAATTTTTGTTGCAGAAGATGATGAGCCACTAGACTACTAGAATAAACCTCCATCTCAATTGACAAAAATCCCGAGGCCTTGCAAAACAACCCGAAGTTCAGCTTCAGCGACTGTGCAAATGCCAATTTTGAGAGTGTGAACTTGGTTAGAGTCTTGACGACGCTGTGTTGCCTCTCAGCGAATAAGGATTTCAAAATTCATATCTCAAGCCAACTAAGAGCATGTGCATTACCAATCCTTTCTTCACTTTCTCTCTCTTTACATCCTTTTAACACCTCACCTACCCTATATTTTACCTTACTATTTTCTCTTCCTTTTCCTCTTTCTATATATCCACCCACAACCATGAGAATCATTTCTTCTCCTCACTTCCAATTTTTTTATACATATATCTTACCACATATTCATATTATCAATTTATGATTTATTCACTCCTTATGATTTTAATTAATTAATAAATCAATTTAACATTCAATAAAAAATATATATTACTTATGACAATATAAATTGATTACTACTAATAATTAAATCTTGATTAACATTAAGATAATACAAACAACATAAAATAAGATGTAAAATGAAAACATTAAGCATAAATAACAACATTATTGTCATAGGAATTTAATCACAATCCGAATCCGATGCACATGCTCTCACAATATTAGGTTCAATTTATAGACAAAAAAATTGCAAGAATTATTTTTTTTTATTTTTTGTTTTTTAAAATATCATCTTTAAAAAAAAATTATGTGTAATTTGTAAATGCTAAATTGTAATGTAAATAAATGAATGTAGTTGATAGATAAGAGACACATGTCAAATTTTGATTGGGTGAATATGGAGAGAAATGCACAAAAGCCAATGTGCACATTCCTCTACCCATAGAGGAATTCACCCCATTCCTCTCTCAAGAGAGGATTCTCTCTTTCACCCTATATCCAAGAGGATCCTCATTTTTAATAAAAAAAATGGATAAAAAAAGGAAGAGAGGATTAGGAATCCCCTTGATAGCACATGCTCTCAATCTCTTTCTCCCTCTTCTTCTCAATCTCCCTTTGATTATTTATAAGCAGATTGTAAATTCATTTCTGCACAAGTCCATTCTCTGTCTCATTCCGCCAACTCTCAATTTCTTCCCCCATTTTTTTTATCACCCATTAGAAAACCTACAAAGGTTTTAGGATTTATCTATATTCAAAATCCCCTAGATTCTTGACAAGCCAAACCATCTAGTCATTTTATGAAACAATCATAACTATGTACTAAAGCGGAAAATTATTAAACGACACATGTCGCTTTTAGATAGAATATTAGGATTAATTTTAATATAAATATTATACAAATATTAGGATTTTTATTTTATTTTTAGATAGAAATGCATATGCTAGGTTTAGATAATTAAGTTTAATATAAAGATAGTGTAATGCATGTACAATCTTATATCACTATAATTAAGTTTATTTTGAACGGTCCCATGTATATAATAAATTGATAAGTTTTTATCTTATTACTTATCTATTTTCATAATTAAATAAACTATCATGTTTTGGATATTAATTTAATTCGTAATACTAATAAAATATTATTGTTTCAAATAAACAAATTTTATAGTTTATTGATTTTAAATATTTATTCAAAATTTATATTTAAGCATTTACATGATTATTTTTCTCGGATAATAAATATATTTGAAAATATTTTATTTTTAATATTTTATTTAAGAAAAACCCGTACAAGGTACGAGAATACATACTAGTTAAAGCTTCTAAAGTCGTTGATGTTTTGATATGGACAGTCGTCCAGGTGTTTGGTGGGTAAGATTTAAGGGTCTATTAGGCGTTATAAAGCTGATGTGAAATGAAGTTGATATGAGTTATAAAGCTGATGTGAAATGAAGTCGTTGATGTTATAAAGCTGATGTGAAATGAAGTTGATATGAGTTATAACGCTGATGTCAAATGAAGTCGTTGGTGTTTGGTTATGACAGTCGTCCAAGTGTTTGGTGGGTAAGATTAAGGGTCTATTAGGCGTTATAAAGATGATGTGCAATGAAGTTTATATGAGTTATAAAGCTGATGTGAAATGAAGTTGATATGAGTTGTAGTTGAAGTTGAAACTTATTTATTAGCGGGATTTTATAACTAAAATTCAAAACTTATTTTGGTAGATAATTTTTTAGATGTTCGGTGGACAAAAATTTCAAATTATAAATATGTGCCCATAGGCACATATCTACACATAAGCGCCCCTACTCTTTTTTTTAGGAAATGGACTAGATTTATTCTCATTTTACACATAAGTGCCCCTTCTCACGTTATTCTTCCCCAAACATGATATAGGTTGAAATTGATTTAAAAATACACTAGTTGAAGTCCCTTTATTCTCACAGGATGATTAACTTTACTAAAATTTATACAACATTATTATGACATTAATATAAAATATATGTATAGAATATCGTAATAAATTTATGTAATTATACAACATTATAGTTTAGAGCATAGGTTAAGGAAATAAAAATGAACTCTATTAAAAATAAATAAATTATCCTAAATGATAAAAACTAACAAAAGTTTTCCATTTCAAGAGTCTAATCTATGCCCTTGGGACATAGGTTAAAAAATAAAATAAAATGTTATATTATCTACAATTTGTAAAAATCAAATAGAAAAAAATTACCAATAACTCAATAAGGCAACAAATGAAGCAAACTATTATATAATTTATAATTTTTATCAATTGAGATTAAAATTTACTAGACAAATTTATCAAAAAAATGCATACTAAAAATCACTCGTATTTCAAACCGTACCTTGTATGTGACTTTGACTAATCGTAGCATAATCAATAATTCTATTCACTCCAAATACTCTTTAAACATAAACTATGATTTTTGTTTTCTTCTTCCCATTTTAGGATTCAACCCTAAATTTTCACTGATACATATGCCTCTCTTATTCTTCTTGATAGGCGTGAAATCGTCGTGCAAATCACGACTATGCAAAAGAATCCAAACTAACTAAGAACCGTAGTCTTTAGGAAGTCCGGGTCGAATCCACAGGGAGGTTGATTTATCTTTTTATGTGAATTTTATGACAATTAGAGTAAAAGGGGGTTTATGAACTAAACTAAATCTAAGAATGCAAAACTAACAAAGCAATAAAAGATTATGAAAAACAATAATTAGGAAGATAGCTTAGGCAAACAAATATCCACAATCGAATGACAAGTTAATCATTGATTTCACCTCAATATCTCATGCAATGGATTTTCCCATTCCTTTTCGATTATAACTAACAACATAACCAGATACTATCAGTTCTAACTAATTAAACAACCATGAAACCATCAATGATTCAGTTTAATAGCAGCAGTAAGGATAGGAATATAATAGGATACAATTCTAGCATAAAACAACCAGCTTTTATCCTAAAATGTAAATCAAATCTCTTCTGCATAAGACTAGCACAACCAGATACTAGTACGATGTAGTTGCTACTATGAACTAGAGATGCTCAACCAGTAACACTCTAGATCTAACAATAGATCCAATAACAACAAACCCTAGTTGATCAGGCTAGAAACTGTTGAAATAAATCAACAACATTCAAGCAAGAGATAAGATTAAACCCAAGCAATAGATAAGGAATTAGAAATCTCACAACTTTAATCAAAACGATGCTTCAATTGTCTGACTAAGCAAAAGGGCTTAGTTCTCCATGAAAGGCTAAAAACTCTGAAAGGAAAATATGATAATAGTCTATGAATGAGAGATGCAACTCTCTAAAACCTAATATATTAAACTAGGTCTAAAAAGTCTATCCAAAAATACATATATCTCGGATTAAAGCTGACATAGGAAGGACCAATAACAATAAAACACGTGGCATCATTTGAATCATGCGACTGTCAGAGGCGGCGGGCGCCGCTGGGTTGGCGGCGGGTGCCGCCAGAACCTCGGTTCAGAACTCAGGTCACACTTCGGGGGCTGTTTTGACTCACTTCGAGTTGGAATTTGGACTTGGAGTAAAAAAAATGAATTATAGCTCTTTTAACTAGCTTTCCAATGATACCAATATCAACTTCTTCGGACTACTATAGCTCCCGAACGAACCCTTACAAGACAAAGGTGTCGAACCAGCAACTCCAACGGATGGCCCGAATTCAAGCGCACTTTCCCCGGTTTCCATTCCTTTCACACTTGTTCACTTTAAGACCTGTAAAACAACATAGAACAAGTGAAAAAACCTAAAACTCCTAGACACTCTAAGACACTAAAGAAACTAACTAAAACTACCTAAAAGCAACGCAAAAGAAACGTAAACATGCATCCTAAACACTACCTATATGCAAGCTATCACTTCTTCCATTAGAATAGCTCACACCTTCCATCATAGCAGAGTAGCATACACTACTTCAATTTCCCGAAACACCCTTTGTTTTTTTTTTATAATTTTTCATCTTCAATGAAGAAATTAAGTATATAATCTTCTTCCATTAGAATAGCTTACACCTTCCATCGTAGCATAGTAGCATACACTACTTCAATTTCCCGAAACACCCTTTTTCTTATAATTTTTCATCTTCGATGAAGAAATTAAGTATATAAGCAAATACCATATTACATATATATACATGTATAAATCTCGGTTAATAAGCCCTAAATTATCACTGATACATATGTCTGTCATATTCTTCTGTCATTGGAATAGCTCACACCCTCCATCGTGGAAAAGTAGCATACACTACTTCAATTTCCCGAAACACCATTTTCTTATAATTTTTTACGTCGAATCTTACTTAATAAGAAAAGATCTTGACACAAATATGTTTTTTACCTCTTATTTCATATTGTCTTCCTTCTATTGTCTACATCTTCCAAACATGAACTACTACTTGTTTATGAAGACTCTTATTTTTTAGGCAGATTTATGAAGACTGTTATTTATATTGAACTAACATGTTTACGAAGACTATTTTTACAGTTGAACTATAATTTTTTATTCTGGTCGGAGATACTGAAACTTTTCCTAGATCGTGTTTCTGGTTTTGATTCTTTAGTTGATTGAGTACAAGGATATTCATATCCATTCTCTAGTAAGAAACTCTAAAAATACTAGGCCGAATACATATATGAACCCCTGAACTTGAAACTTTTGTTCGCTCAAACCCCTGTACTAAAAAATCTATTATTAAACCCCTCAACTTCCAAAATTTGTTCAACCCCTCAACTTCCAAAATTTGTTCAACTAAACTCTTTTTGCTGATGTGGTGTAACACGTGCACAACAATCAACATTTTAGAGCGTGAAAGGGGATAGATTTGCTGACATGGAGTTTTTTATGAGTTTTTCATTTATTTCCTTACTTTCTCATTTATTTTTTTAATACAAAAAGAAAAATTAATTTTTTAATTACAACGAAACAAAATAATGAATATGGATAGAGGGGATTAATCTTATATAACAAATGGAATTACAGGAAAAATTAATTTTTCTTTTTACTCTCCAAAATCAGAACAAGAACCCATAAAACTATTGTAGAATTCCCTATACATCACAATAACATTAGTCCACAAAAATTAATTAGAATTGGGCAAAACCAGAACCAAAGACAATCAGGATGGAATGGAACCAGAACCAAAGACAATCAGGACGGAGCCAGAACCAAAAATTGGGCAAATGTCGATCTTCTTCCTCTTTTTTTTAGCCAATGAACATTCATATGAAGGAAACAATAACAGAAACAAAGAGAATCAGGACAAAACGATGGACTCAGGAGAAAGAATTCGCATTCTTCATCACCAACAATCTTCTCCGTCAATTCTCCGCCGACAACAACAACAGAAATTGCAATCTCTGAGAGGTCTTGGTCCTGTGAATTGAAAATGGAGACTCAACAATCAATCAATCAATCTTGCCACCTGTAAAGATGGGGCCTCAACACTCGGATCAATCATCAATCTTGCCGGCAAGGGACAAATCTTGTGTTCGCGGAGAAGGATACGATGAAGCCGGCGACGATTACAAAGGGGATGAGGAATGTCAATGGCGGAGGCGGGAGGAGTAAGCGACATGAGTTTCCGGTTGTCGAAAGCAAGGGCTCCTGCTCCGGTTGCTAGAGGCAGATATGTCGACGGAGGAGGAAGTAGGTTCAAACGCAACGGCGTAGACGGAAGAAGACCAAACGGCAAGGTAGCTAGGGCCAGTACAAGCTAGGAAGATGTGGAGAGGGAGATGGAGGCGGGAGTAGTAGGCAGCAGAGTTCCGGTGGAGTAGAAAAGGTAGCTAGGGTTTTTGGATTTGCTCCTTATGTGGCTAAATAGGTTTTTTAGGAACATAGGATTTATTTCCTATGTAGCTAAATAGACATCTTTTCATAAAAAAAAACTTACGTGGCTAATGAGTCATTAAAAAATAGCTTAGGTGGTTAATGAGTCAGCTCGTATATATCACATTAGCAAAAAGGGTTTAGTTGAACAAAATTAGGAAGTTGAGGGGTTTAATAATAAATTTTTTTAGTACAAGGGTTTGAGCGAACAAAAATTTCAAGTTCAAGGATCCATGTATGTATTCGGCCAAAGATGCTAGTTAGCTTCTTATATACATCATCATCATCATCATCATCATCATTATATACTAAAGCGGAGGACCCATGGATGTCGGAGGTTAACATAATATATAAAACGGCCCCATATTAAGCCACATATTCCATTTTTTTAAATCACTCTAATTGGTTGAAATTTAATTGTATTAGTTTTAATTAGTTGTATTTATATATTAAATAATAATATAATAGTTTTAATTTTGAATATGATAGTTTTTTGGATAAGATATATATAGTTTTTTAAAAATATTCTTGCCTATATCAATTTTTAATAATTATTTTTAAAAATTATAGTTTTTTATAGATCGATGAGATATGTACGTATAGTTTTTTAGGGAAATTCTGGTTGGTAACCTCGAGTTTTTGCTTTTTCCGAGTGGTGCCCTGAAAAAAATATTTATTCCGAGTGGTACCCCTGAACTTTTGCAAAAGTCCAGCTGGTGCCCTTACTTGTAAATTTTCGTTAGTTTATAGCTAAATTAGTATGTTTTCTAATGAAAAAAATAATTTTGTATTTAATTAAAATAAAATTTTAATGTAATAAAAATGAAAATAAATCATATAAAAATATAAAAATAACTTTTATTATATATATATTTGTCAAATAGATTTTATGTTGTATAATTCAAAGTTTTTAAGTTAAAATAAAAAATATTATATTATTTATATTTAAATAATATATTTCAAGATTAACATTTTCCATGTAGATTTTATGTTGTGCTTTGCTTTGAATAAGGGTGTCGGAGCCCAGTTAGTTGCTAGGCTCCCATCCAACTTTGTGTAAACTATTTAAAAATAATTTTATTTATTTCAAAGTACTCATTTAATATAGTAATTTTGACAATTTTTGAAAAATTGATAAAAATTAAAAGTTTAATGTAACTCGAGAGTACCATAATGAAAGTTTTTTATACAAAATTAAAATTATTACAGAAAACCTACATGAAAATGTTTATTATGTAATATATTTATTTTAATGTAAATATTGTAAGAAAATTAAACTTAAAAATTTAAATTATACAACATACAATCTACCTGACAAATATATATATATATATATATAATATTTTTAATTTAATATTTACATGATTTTCTTAATTGTTATTAAACTAAAATTTTGTTTTAATTTAACTAAATACAAAAATATATATTTTTTTCATTAGAAAACATACTAATTTAGTTATAAGCTAACGAAAATTTACAAGTAAGGGCATTAGCCGGACTTTTGCAAATGTTCAGGGGTACCACCCAAAATAAGTTTTTTTTTTCAGGACACCACTCGGAAAAGACAAAAACTCGAGGGTACCAATAAACTAATACTCCCTCCGTTCACAAAAACTTGTCATTCTAGCTTGATCCTCTTGTTCAACAAAATCTGTCATTGGAGATATTTTAGCCTATTTTTTCCAATAATATCCATACTAATTAACAATATTTACACAAATTACAATAAAAGGGGAAAGATCTTAACAAAAGATTGAGGGTATTTTAGTCAAATCAAACAATTTCTTAATTTTAGAGACAAACTCTAAAACAACAAATTTATGTGAACGAAGGGAGTACAATTAAATTTCAACCGGAATTTCCCTAGCCATTAATATATTTATGTTATTATTATTATATATAATGATAATGATAGCAAAACCAACAAGGGTCCATTTGGTATTGATATTTAGGTATCAAATATGGGTATAGCCCTATATTCCATGTTTGATAGAGGGGTATATGGATATCAATTGATATCCCTAATATACCAATACCCTCTTTTTAACACCATTTGATATACTAAAAAAAGGAGGGATATCACCCAATTCTTTTCTCTTTAACGCCTCTTTTTTCTTTAAGCCTCCTCTGCTTCTTCTTCATTTGGCCTTCTCTGACAAGCCTTGGCTCCGACCGGCGGTTCCTTACAGATCTGGCAACCTAGCGACTCATACCCCGCAGATCTGGTTTCTCTCTGCCACACTCGTACCAAGAAGAAGAAGAACACCGACCGCCGCGGGATCGACCTCGCCGGCCTGAGCTCCGCTTATGTCATTGTTCTGTCTTCTTCTCCCTCTCGCCTTTCAATTTCTCCAGTGAATCCAAGAGATTTCGTGGGATTTGTTTTTAGATCTGAGATTATGGATTGGTCTCTAATTATATGTTATTGTTCATGGCCTAATTTGTGCAATATATTTATAATTAAACGCAATTTGAGGCAAGATTTGTAGTTTTTATTTTCAATTAACATTTAACAATAAATTGTAGAAAATTAAAATGATTTAAAATATTTATTTTACAAAAATCAAATTTGATACCTATAATAAATTAATCTTACCAAACAAGAGGTATTATATATGAGTGATATCTAAAATATACCAAACATCATATATTGATATCGATACCCATACCGATATCTGATATCGATACCCATACCGATATCTGATATCTGATATCCTAGATATCGATAACAAACGAACCCTAAAAAACTAATAACAAATATTATGCAGGGGTGAATTGGAGTAAAGATAGATAAAAAAACGTAGATAATGCTAATTTGTTTTTCCCCAAAAATAATAAAATAGAAACTGGTTGAAATTGGCTTGTTATCTTTCGCGTCTTTGGCAAGCAATTAATTGATCGTGTCAAATATAGGCCAAGTTGGTCAACAAGTCAAGCAACGGCTAAAATACTACCGCCTCTCAAAAAATGACAAATTAATTCCCCTCAAGTCTTTGAGTTCCGCTTGTATCCAAATTCTAGGGTTCGTTATGTTTCCAGAACTCGCCAATCTCTTGTCTAACAATTACTGCTTTCAAATTCTAGGGGTTTCTTTTTTCGAATTCTCAAGTGAACCGCGCGTATCCTTTTCTATCAAATCCACTCAATTGCTGATGAAAAAACCCTCACAGTCTTCAAACGCGAGATAATCGGCGGCGTTGCCGGCGAATTCTCAAGACAAAGCTCAAGACGCGAGGCGCCAACAAATTGTACACAGGCGCCCTCGACGACGTGGCGAGAACTTTCCAATCGAACCGACGTGGCGAGTCTATGCGAATTCGGTAAGTCAATTCTATCCAAATTTGAAAACTACCCTCAAGTTCTCATACCATTTACTGCTTGCGCGGTGGGGAACATCATCTCTTCTTCGAGATAAAATATAAATGATTCCTATAGAACTCATTATCCAGATAATGCAGGCTGCGCCTAAAGGCAAATCATTGGAAGTTTTTCTTAAGATCCTTGCGAAGATTGCACGCAGGCTACTCAGCCATATTGCTTAGAAACTTACCCGATGGCGTAATGAGGTACTTGATGTACTGATTTATTTGTATGCTCGAACATTAACAAAGATTATTGAAGATATAACTCTGATCGGTTCTTGAAATTGCTCAAACTTGAAGATTCTTGAAATTTCAACTTGAAGATACTTCTCAGAACACTTATTGAGTTACTCCTCATTTGAGTACTTGAAATTGCTTAGTGAGCAAAAATTACCCGCTAAAACAAGCCAAGTTGGGATTCTACGTTTCCAATCAAGAACATGTAACTAATTACAATATTTAATCTCCCAACTTTTGATCCAAATTGATTATTTGTGTTTGGTATCCTTGCACTTGTAATTGGGTTGTGCTGTCTGTGCTTATGTTCGTTTCTTTTGGTTTCTCTTTCGTGTATTGTTGCTTGTATTCATTACACTTTTCTTTTAAAAAGGAACAATAGGTTTGTTGCTTACTATTTACTATTCTTAATGCTATTTGGCAATTGTGAATTTACTATTGCACTGTGTGTCTCTGCATTTGTGTTGTTCTGTACTTGGTGTTATGGTGCACTGTATATCACTGTGAATTTACTGTTGCTTGTGTCCCATGTGCTCTATGTTGTGTGTTTGTTGCTATTGTGCTCTATTCTATTGTTGAGAGAGTATTCGTTTTCACTTTATTTTAGGTGTTCATTAATGAAACGTCGAGTTGTCAACCTTTCTATCATGAGCTTGTGATTTTAATATCTCTATAGCTATGCTTGTTTGTTATAATACATGCTTAACACAAAAGTGCATGACCCGACTCGGATATAATTAGGATTTGACTTGAAAATGCATTGGGATTTGACCCAATAAAAGCATGACCCGATCAAAATAAAATTTGGGATTTGACCTGAAAAATGCATTGTGATTTTACCCGATAAAAGCATGACCCGATCAAAATAAAATTTGGGATTTGACCCGAAAAATGCATTGGGATTTGACCCAACAAAAGCATGACCCGATCAAAATAGAATTTGGGATTTGACCCAAAAAAATGCAATTGGGATTTGACCCAACAAAAGCATGACCCGATCAAATAAATTTTGGAATTTGACCCAACAAAAGCATGACCCGATCAAAATAAAATTTGGGATTTGACCCAAAAAAATGCATTGGGATTTGACCCAACAAAACCATGACCCGATCAAAATAAAATTTGGGATTTGACCCAACAAAAGTATGACCCGATCAAAATAAAATTTGGGGTTTGATCCAACAAAAGCGTGAAACGGAATATAGGATTTGACCCAATCAAAATAAAATTTGGGATTTGACCAAAAATGCATTAATTGAGATTTGACCCTACAAAAGATTGACCCGATCAAAATAAAATATGGGATTTGACCCGAAAAATGCATTCATTGGGATTTGACCCAAAAAATGCATTTATTGGGATTTGACCCAACGAAAGCATGGCTCCAATCAAAATATAATTTGGGATTTGACCCAATGCAAGCATGACTAATAAAATTTGGGATTTGACCCAAAAACGTGTATTGAGATTTGACTTAAAAGGCATAACCCGATTAAATTAAAACTTTGGATTTGACAAAAAAAAAGTGTGTTGGGATTTGACCCAAAGTACACGACCTGTCTCGAATAAATTTGGTAATTGGCCCAAATAAGTGCATGATCTAATGCAGAATAAAAATTGGGATTTGACCCAAAAAGCACCTTGGATTTATTCCAAAAAAATATGTCTTGGATTTGATCTGAAAGTGGATAACTTGATCTGAATATAATTGGGATTTGACCCTCAAAAGTGTCTTGAAATTTGACCCAATAGTGCATGACCCGACCCAAATAAGGTTCAGACTTGACCCACAGAAGTGTATGATCTTAGATGAAAATAAAGCATGTCCCAACCCGAAATAAAGAAGTCATAAATTACTGACCCAAGATAGTCCCGAAATGAATAAGGAATGCCCCATATGGCTCGAGTCCTAAGATGATAAGGGAAGGTTATTGACCAAGGGTCCTAAGATGAAATAAGGATGTTATATGACCCGAGACAATTAAAAGACATGGTCGGCTTGGGTCGAATAAATGAAAAAGGCATTCCAAGTCCCAAGATGTGTATAAAAGAAAGCATGACCCGATATACATGAAATTACTGTTGCACTGTGTATCTCTGCATTTGTGCTATTTGTGTTTTTTTTGTACTTGGTGTTATGATGCACTGTATATCTTTTCTTGTGTCCCATGTGTTCTATGTTGTGTGTTTGATGATATTGTACTATATTCTATTGTTGAGAGAGTATTTATTTTCACTTTATTTTAGTTGTTCATTAATGAAACATCGAGTTGTCAACCATTCTATCCCGAGTTTGTGATTTCAGTATCTCTATAGCTATGCTTGTTTTCTTTCATAATTTGTTATTATACATGCTTAACACAAAAGTGCATGACCCAACTCGAATATAATTTGGATTTGACCTGAAAAATGCATTGGGATTTGACCCAATAAAAGCATGATCCGATCAAAATAAAATTTGGGATTTGACCCGAAAAATGCATTGAGATTTGACCCAATAAAAACATTACCCGATCAAAATAAAATTTGGGATTTGAGCCGAAAAATGCATTGGGATTTGAGCCGAAAAATGCATTGGGATTTGACCCAACAAAAGCATGACCTGATCAAAATAGAATTTGGGATTTGACCCAAGAAAATACAATTGGGATTTGACCCAACAAAAGCATGACCCGATCAAAATAAAATTTGGAATTTAACCCAACAAAAGTATGTCCCGATCAAAATAAAATTCGAGATTTGACCCAAAAATGCATTGGGATTTGACCCAACAAAAGTATGACCCGATCAAAATATAAATTTGGGGTTTGACCCAACAAAAGCGTGAAACAAATTTTGGGATTTGACCCAACAAAAGTGTAACCCGATCAAAATAAAATTTGGGATTTGACCTAAAAAATGTATTAATTGAGATTTGACCCAACAAAAGATTGACCCGATCAAAATAAAATTTGGGATTTGACCCAAAAAATGCATTCATTAGGATTTGACCCAACAAAAGCATGACTCCGATCAAAATAGAATTTGGGATTTGACCCAATGCAAGCATGACTAATAAAATTTGGGATTTGACCCAAAAACGTGTATTGAGATTTGACTTAAAAGGCATAACCCGATTAAATTAAAACTTTGGACTTGACCAAAAAAGTGTTTCGGGATTTGACCCAAAGTGCATGACATGTCTCGAATAAATTTGGTAATTGGCCCAAACAAGTGCATGATCCAATGCAGACTAAAAATTTGGATTTGACCCAAAAAGCACCTTGGTTTTTTGTTCCAAAAAATGCCTTGGATTTTATTCGAAAGTGGATAACCTGACCTGGATATAATTGGGATTTGACCCTCAAAAGTGACTTGAAATTTGGCCCAATGGTGCATGATCCGACCCAAATAAGGTTCAGACTTGACCCATAGAAGTATACGATCTTACATGAAAATAAAGCATGTCCCAACCCGAAATAAAGAAGTCATAAATGACTGACCCAATATAGTCCTGAAATGAATAAGGAATGCCCAATATGGCTCGAGTCCTAAGATGAAATAAGGATGCTATATGACCCGAGACAATTAAAAGACATGGTCGGCTTGGGTCGAATAAATGAAAAAAAGGCATTCCAAGTCCCAAGATTTGTATAAAAGAAAGCATGACCCGATATACATGAAATTACTGTTACACTGTGTATCTCTGCATTTGTGCTATTTGTGTTTGTTTTGTACTTGGTGTTATGGTGCACTGTATATCTTTGCTTGTGTCCCATGTGTTCTATGTTGTGTGTTTGAAGCTATTGTGCTCTATTCTAGTGTTGAGATAGTATTTATTTTCACTTTATTTTAGGTGTTCATTAATGAAACGTCGAGTTGTCAACCTTTCTATCCCGAGTTTCTGATTTCAGTATCTCTATAGCTATGCTTGTTTTCTTTCATAATTTGTTATTATACATGCTTAACACAAAAGTGCATGACCTGTTGGTGATTTGTGTCAAGTCATCAACTCCCTATTAGAGCATGTTGAGGTTTTAGAGTCATATTGGGAATGTCGATGGGTATATTGACATATATGACTTTCCATGGTTTAATTGTTATCATAAGATCCAATAGATTAATCGCACACCACCATCGAGACTAGGAACCTCGTGTGCATCGTTGCATGGCAAGGGCGCGCCTAGTGTGTGGCGACGCTTGGTGCAACGGCTCGGTGCAAGCGCGGGGCTCGGCTTGGACCTCGGTTTTGAGGTTCAAGGCTCGGCGTTGGGTGTGGCGCGCCTAGGAGCGAACTTGAGGTTCATCTCAAGGTTGCAAGGGCGCGCCTAGGTGGTGCGATGGCGCGGTGTGGCTAGGGACGCGGTTGCGAGGCTGCGGTGGAGCTCTCGGCGCGCCTAGGGCACTTGTCCAAGGCGTCGAGCATGAATTGTGAGGCTAAGGTATGGTTTTGAGCTTGATCATTGAGTCTTATAACTTTGTGCATATTCTAATGTGAATTAGGAAGCTTTCCTAAGCTTGTTAGATGCTTTGAGCAAGAACCAAAGCTTGAGTTTAGCTTGGCACATAGTTAAATATGCTAGAAAGAAGTTTACAAGCTTCATACTAGCTTAGAGTGAACTCTAGGAGCTTAGACAAGCTCAAAACTCATTGTACATGCTTTATAAGAAGCTCATGTAGCTAGGAACTAGCTCATGGAAGCTCAATGTAGCTCACACTAGCTCAAGTTAGCTCAACTAGCTAGAAATTCAGCTCAACCTAGGTCACACTAGCTCAAGCCAGCTCAACTCACTATAAGCTAGCTCATGGAGCTAAGGGGTAGTGACACTCCTAGGTGACCTAGCTTGGCACCTAGCTATGCTAGCTAGGTGGTGGGGCTGGTGGGCCGACCCAAGGGGAGCGCCTTATGGGCTGGTGGGCCGCACATGCACGCGCATGGCATGGGCTGTTGGCTTTGCATTTGGGCCGTGTGCATGGCTTATTGGATTGGGTTTTTGGACTCTTTAATGGGCCTTTTATTTGATGAAATGGAGAGGCATTTGAAGTCCAAGGGGGGATGCACTTGGACGCCCCTTTGATGGTGACAAGGAGAGAGGAAGGAAGTTGTAACCAACTCCCTATAATCACTCTCGGCCACACACATAATCAACCGATTGTAACCGCCACCCATGGACGGTTTTGGGCAAGATTCTCACGCCTATAAATAGGGCTAAATGTCGGCATTTTGGACATGAGATACATGAGAAAAAATGTAACACCCCTATTTTACAACATTGGGTATTACCGCCAGTGACCTCAGACTTTACCGTCCAAAGTCACCCAAGGCTTTTAGAATGATATAGAACAATTTAAAATGCGGAATAAAACATATTACATAATTAGAAAAGGTGCTCCCGAGGGAGACTTAGTTCTTATAAAACATCTTACATTGGTTCAGACATAAAGTTGTCCAAAATTGAAATGCGAAACTTGATTGTTCTTGAAACGTAATGAAACTAAAGCAAAATGATAGAAAGATACATCTTGAAATCCTTGTTCTTCCTTCGTCTTCACTTCACTTCACGCCTTGCTGGGGTTCCTAGATTCTGACATAATTTGCGAGGGGCGATAGAATGCCAGGCAAAAATGCGGAAAAGAAGAATTAGTCTAAGAGACTAAGCAAGCGGGAAGGGAACTTCCCGAGGGTATTATGGGAATTTTCAAATATTATCGAAAGAGGCATTAAGGTTGTGTTTACGATAGGCTATATAATGAAACTTGTTGATGTGGAGCTTTGAGGTTCGAAGGAGAGTATATCTTTGGACAAAGATAACTCGATGAGCAATAGAAGAACTACTAGATTGTAGACTTCTTTAAGGATTTCAAAAGAATGTTGGGAACCTTCATTAAATCATACAAGTGAAAACCTCTCGCGCCCTGAGCGGACCGAGAGCCGGATCGATCATTTGAGACCTGTCCGGTTTTGGTGTCTTAAGTGTGCATTCGCACTTAGCTTATATAGTGGCGAAAAATATTCGACTTTATTAATGATTTTTAATAGAGAGTGGTGGGACACGGATATTCCGAGCCACCCGAAGGAGAACCATCAATTCTCCGGCACTTAGCTAGAGTGCCGCACAATCCCTCCTTACAATTGGAGCGGATGGAGATCATGATCCCGAAAGTCGTATGGACGTACGACTTATTAATGTTATATAGAGGTGTCGGCTAACCCGCACCCCTTTCTAGTTTATTCAAGATAAATATCTGAACGAGATTGTAATCAATCAAGATAACAAACGTACTAGCATATATAATCCTAACAAAGGAATATAAAGCATGCTACGCTAATAATTGTCGTTATTTCTAGCAATCAATATTTCCTAGATTCATTCTTATTTAAGCATACAAATTGTTCCCAACAATCAAGGATTTTCACGAAATGGAATGTAAAGGTTACAAGGGGAAATTCCACTTGCCTTTGCGTAACGAGTTCTAGCACACGAGCCTTGACACAACTTATGCGATTCCCTACTACGAGCGAGGATTCCGATCTATTGTTACGGAAATTTATGAAAAAGGCTCAAAATCATGATTTTCTTTCTAAGATTTGGATTATCTCTTATAATATTTTATAAGAGAGTTAGAGATTCTAAATTATTATAATAATAATTTAGAAAGTTATTTTCCTCAAAATAATAATATTCCTTTATTATTATTTTGGATTTGTAATATCCTTACTATTCCGTAAAATCTTTATTTACATAGTTAGTAAAATAATTATTAAAAATTATCCTTTTTACTTATTCATGACAATAAGATATTACTTTTAAATTTCCCATTTATTTTAGGATGGAACTTATAATTTTAACTACCTTATCTAAAATACTTTATTAATAATATTTTCTTAATAGAAAAGTATTTACCTACATAATCTCTTTTTAAATAAAATTGTCATGCATATACTCCTTTATAAGGAAGTTTCTATAATTAGGAGTTTTTAAATTTCCTTATAAGGTAATTTGTCTAAATTTAGATTAATCTTATTTTATATTTATAATTTGTTATTATAATATTATAGTTTATAAAAATAATATCTTCTTTATAATTAGAAGATTTCTTTCTTATGCAAATATCTCTACACCTAGTGATTATAAAAATATAATTTTCTTATAGATGACTTAGTAATATTTCCATTAATAGTATTATATTCTATAACTAAAATCCCATGCTATCATATACTTGTTCTTATAATATACTAAACTCATATGCTAATAATATCTTATTTATCATATCCTAATAATAGATGATATTTTGTAATAGCTCTCATATATAAAGATATGCTAACGTTCATATTTTTATTGAATAAATATTTATTTTCGTAATTTTATTTATTCACTCAATTTTATAAATCCTATATCTTTTATAGATTAGGCCATGCAACAACTTTTCTTAACTTTGGGAATTTGTTAACTTCATATAAAGATAATAATGATTTTATTTACTAAACCTTTTTTATTTCTAAGATCATATAATATGATTTTATCTTTTAGTTTAATGCATGCATAAGAACTTTTAAAATTCCTATTTGATCAAAGATGACAATAAAATTTATTATTTTGCATACTATATTTATTTATAGAAACCACTATTTATATTATGTAAGAGGCATGCATGTAATAAAATTCATAAAAATTTATCTATTTGTTTGTAGCTTAAGTTACCAAGGTAAATTAGTTTTGTTTCTAGCTTTTAACTAACAAGATCTTACTAACATATTTTTATTTCTTATTTTCCTAAAATAATTCCTAATAGCTAATAACTTCATGAATTTATAAAAGCATAATTTAAATAAATAGGATTTAGGATAGAATTTTTTTATACTTTGGTATTCTGTTCTTTACAGAACACTGGAGGAGAAGACAGGGGAGGAGGCCGGCGGCTTGGGCGGCACCACCAGGGGCGGCGGCGGCTCCGACGTGGGCGGACGGTGGCGCGGAGGGGGCGGCGACGTCCGGCGGGGCAGGGAGGTGGTCCGGCGGCTCCAAGGAGAAGAGAAGGAGGAGATTGAATGGTGTTTTGTGGTGTTTTTTTATGGACTTTGAATGCTGATTTTTTTGATGATTTAGAGAGCAATTGCTAGAAGGAGTAGAAGAGAGAGCAAAAGCTTGAGTGAATGCTTGAGGGAGGGCTTTTATAGACAAATTGAGGAGGTCTTCAATCCATGGCAATGGTGGATGTCCAATGGAGGAGGAGGAGAAGTCCATGCATTGGTCACACTTGTGCTTCTTCCATGGTGATGAGAGGATGATGGGAGAGTGATGTAGTAAGGATGGTCAAGCAAGACAATGGAGGTGGAGGAGGCATGCATTGGCCTCCATTCAAATCAACGTACATCCATCAGACTTTAGTCTGATGTTGAAATTGGCAGAGAGAGTTTATTTGTTATAAGAGAATAATGGTTGGCTAAGTGAGCAAGAAATTGTAATGGTCTAGCGGGATTTGGTGAGGGGCGTGTGAGGTTGGAGTGCAAGAGATCTCGGGTTCAAATCCCGGCTCTTGCATTCTTTTTGCAAGGCTTGTAAACTAATTTCCTAGGCCTTTTGTATAATCTATTTTATGAAATAAATAAGTTTCTTATTTTTATCTAATGCTCTTTTTATTAATTTACCTCACTTATTAATTTATACCCCTTGAATTATTTTATTGCATTTTTTGTCTATTTTAATTCTCTTGATAAACTCTTTCAAAAGAAAAATAATAGAAGTTAATTTGGTTTTCTAGAAATTAGAGAAATAAAATAATTGATAATAAATATGATAAAAAGAACTTGGAATATCGCGGATATTACAATAGTACCCCCTTAAATAAGTTTCGTCCCCGAAACTTAGAGAAAATAGGGCGGTACCACGATGTAGAGACAAAAGCAATTACAGCTCACGACTTGTGAGAATGCTATGGGGTCTAGTACCCCCTTAAAAGGATTACGCTAGTGGTGTTCACGAAGACATTAACTCTGGAAAATGTCTCTGTATGTCTTGCTCGGTTTCCCAGGTTTCCCACGTTGTACCTTCGTTGCCATCTTTGGACCAAAGTACACGGACTAAAGGTACTTCTTTGTTGCGTAATTGCTTGACTCGGTGCTCTACAATCTTGATTGGTCTCTCTTCGTAAGTGCCATCCGACTGGATTTCGACATCGTCGAAGTTGATCACGTGGGATTCGTCGGGCACATACTTTCTTAAGAGTGACACATGGAACACATTGTGTACAGGGTGAGCAAAGGGTGGTAGAGCAACTCGATAGGCCAGATTGCCGACTCTCTCAAGGATTTCGAAGGGTCCTACATAGCGAGGGTTGAGCTTGCCTTGCTTCCCGAAGCGGAAAACGCCCTTTGAAGGAGATACTTTGACAAACACCTTATCTCCTTCTGTAAACTCAATGTCCCTCCTTTTTAGATCTGCATAAGACTTCTGTCGACTTTGGGCGGTCAACATTCTTTGACGGATGAGGGCGACTTCGGAGGCAGTTTGCTCTAATAGGTCAGGACCTAAGAGAATCTTGTCGGTGTTATCGTCCCAACACAGCGGGGAACGACATTTCCGGCCGTATAGGGCATCGAAGGGAGCCATCTTGATGGAGGAATGCCAGCTATTGTTGTAGGTGAATTCTATGAGGTGCAAGCTGGCATCCCAGCTTGTTGTGCGATCGAGCACACACGCCCGAAGCATGTCCTCAAGAGTTTGGATGGTCCTTTCTGATTGACCATCAGTTTGAGGATGAAAAGCTGTGCTAAATTTCAGTTCTGTGCCCATGGCCTTGTGTAGTCCTTGCCAGAAAGAGGCCATGAAGCGACCGTCTCGATCAGAGATGATCGTCTTTGGGGTCCCATGGAGGCGGACTATTTCTTTGACGAAAACTGTTGCTAGCTTTGGAGCCTTCCACTTCTTTTGAATGGGAATGAAGTGGACGCTCTTGGTGAGTCGATCCACGATTACCCAGATAGAATCCTTCTGCTTTTGGGTCTTGGGCAGATCGGTCACAAAATCCATTGCAATATCTTCCCATTTCCATTCTGGCACGGAAAGGGATTGCAACTTTCCTCCTGGTCTTCGATGTTCGATCTTTACTTTCTGGCAGACCAAGCACTTAGATATGAACTCTGCGACATCTTGTTTTAGATTTGGCCACCAGAAATTTCTGTGTACATCCTTGTACATTTTACTTGCTCCTGGGTGTACTGAGTAGGCAGATGAGTGGGCTTCCTTTAAAATGATCTTTCGGAGCTCGTCCACTACTGGCACACAAATTCGGTTTTGAAACCATAGGGAACCGTCATCTTGAATAACGAACCCTGGTGCCTTGCCTTCTTGTACCTCTCCGCTTATCCTGATCAGCATGATGTCTTCAGTCTGCTTCTCTTTAATCTCCGTCAACAAATCGGATTGGATTTCCAAAGTGTTGAGGCAACCTTGTTGCCTTTCGAACCAGACCTCGATGCCTTCTCTGATCAGTTCTTGTTGCAGCTTTGGCTGGGCTGTTAGCATTGCGATCAAGCCCTCTTGTTGTGTCTTATGACTGAGAGCGTCTGCTACGACATTAGCTTTGCCCGGATGGTAGAGCAGCTCGATGTCGTAGTCCTTCAGTAGTTCCAGCCATCTTCTTTGTCTCATGTTTAGTTCCTTCTGGGTGAACACATACTTCAAGCTCTTGTGGTCTGTGTAGATCTGACATTTGACCCCGTACAGGTAGTGTCGCCAGATTTTTAAGGCAAACACCACCGCTGCTAGTTCGAGGTCGTGGGTTGGGTAATTCACTTCATAGACTTTGAGCTGACGAGATGCGTAGGCAATCACCTTCCCATTCTGCATAAGCACGCATCCCAAGCCTTGCTTTGAGGCATCACTGTAGACCACATAGCCGTCGTGTCCATCAGGCAGCGTCAGAACTGGTGCGCTTGTTAGACGCTTCTTGAGTTCTTGGAAACTTTCTTCACATTTTTCGTCCCACACAAACTTCTTGTGGGTTTTCCGGAGTAACTTCGTCATTGGTAGGGCGATCTTTGAGAATCCCTCGACGAATCTTCGGTAGTACCCTGCAAGTCCTAGGAAGCTGCGAATTTCTTTCACATTCTTTGGTTGCTTCCATTCTGAGACTGCTTCAATCTTCTTTGGGTCCACCATTACTCCGTCTTGATTGATAACATGGCCTAGAAAAGCCACCTCTTTAAGCCATAAATCACACTTGGATAATTTGGCGTAAAGTTGGTTGTGCCTTAAGATTTGTAGCACTGCTCGAAGGTGTTCTTCATGCTCCGCTCGATTCCTGGAGTAGATTAAGATGTCGTCAATGAAGACGATGACAAATTTGTCGAGGTATTCATGGAAGCATCGGTGCATTAAATCCATGAACACCGCAGATGCGTTAGTCAGGCCGAATGGCATCACTACAAACTCGTAGTGGCCATAGCGAGTGCGGAATGCGGTCTTCAGAATGTCCTCTTCACGGATCCGAAGTTGATGATAACCTGATCTCAAGTCGATCTTGGAGAAAACTTTTGCACCTCGGAGTTGGTCTAAGAGGTCATCTATCCTTGGAAGAGGATACTTGTTCTTGATGGTGACCTTGTTCAATTCTCTGTAGTCGATGCACAAACGGAAGGTTCCGTCCTTCTTCTTCACAAATAGCACGGGCGCTCCCCAGGGCGAAGCACTCGGTCGGATGTAACCCTTCTCAAGCAATTCTTCGAGCTGACTCTTGAGTTCTTTCATCTCTAGCGGGGCCATTCTGTAGGGCGCTTTAGAGATTGGGGCGGTACCCGGCTCGAGGCTTATCGAAAACTCGATTTCTCGTCGGGGAGGCAATCCTGGGAGTTCTTCTGGGAAAACGTCGGGGAATTCTCGGGCTACAGGGATTTCCTGGATATCCATGACCCTTTTCTCCGTTGGCTCGAGGTAACAAAGATACCCAACACAACCTTGTCGGAGTAATTTCCCAACCTTCATGGCGTTGATCACCTTTCCATTTTCTTCTTCTCGCTTTCCCTTGAATCTGCAAACATGTTTTTCTCCAGAGTTGATGGTTACTGTCCGGGAGTAGAAATCGATTATTGCTCCATGTTGAGACAACCAATCTCTTCCGAGAATGATGTCGTAAGGATCCATCGGGATGCATATCAAGTTGGAAGAAAAATTTCCTCCTTGAATGCATAAGGGAAAACTACTCAGCTGTCTTGCTCCTACTATCTTTTCTCCATTCGGAAGGTTCACTATGAACGGTTCACATTCTTCGAGATGGTCTAATCTTAGAAGTTCTATGCACTTTTCGGATATGAAGGAATGTGAAGCACCGGAATCAAAGAGTATAAACACGTCTTTAGAACGGATATGGAGAGTACCTTGGCAAATGGGTTCTTCGGGCTTGTCAGTGGTGCGCATCTCATACAATCTCTGCCCTTGTCCCTGCGAGTTCATAGGCCCTTTGCCTTTCTGGTTAGCTGTGGACTGAACTGAAGCGGTTCTTGCTGGCTTGTTTGACGCCAGAGGTCGCTGGGACACCGTGTTCGAGCGGGTCTGACCTGTTGAATTCGCTGGTTGCCTGCAGAATTGTCGGAGGTGTCCATCTTTGTTGCAGTTGTAACATCTTCTTGGTGTTTTGGGACAATTCCGGTTTATGTGCCCGGGTTCGGCACAGTTGTGGCAGACGATTGGGGTCTTTGTGGACTCCGCCCTAAAGCTTGGTTTTGTACCAACCGACGAAGCCTTGTGCTTGCTTTTCTTTGACCACTGAGAACCTTGCGGCGATGCTGGCCTCTTAAATCCACTGTGACTGGAGTGGTGAGGCTTCCCTCCACCGAACTTCTTGCGCTCAGGAACCTTCAGAGTTGACTCCATTTTATGTGCATGATCCACATACTCCTCCAAGGTTGTGAAGGAGCGGTTTGCCATCCAAGGCTTGATGTGGTCGCTCATCCAGCGATGAAAGTGTTTGATCTTCTGTTTTTCTGTGGTGATCTCTTCATCAGCATACTGTAGCAGGTGATTAAATTTCTTAGCCCTTTCCAGCACGTTCAACCCATGCAGCTTTGGGGAGTGAAGCTCATCCAGCTTTTCATCTCGCATCGATTCCGTGAAGAATCGGCGCATCATCTTGTTCTTGAACATGGCCCAGCTTAAATCTGGGCGGCTGGATAGACTGGAACTTTCCCACCACTCGCCTGCTTCATCTTTTAATTTTAGTGCAGCCATGTGCACCTTGTCCGCTTCTGAGCATGGTATGTTGCGTAAGAGCCGCTCCATATGAGAAAACCAGTACTGTACTCCTGACGGATCCCCGGTTCCGTCATACGAATCAGGCTTCATGGCGTTGAAAGCCTTGATTCCTTCAGTGAAGCTGACCAGATTTTGCTTCACGGGAACCACCTCTGCTGTTTGACCAACTTCTTCTTGCACTTCTTCAGGTGCTTCGGGGTCCACGGGTTTAGGAACCGTAACAGGAATTTCCTCTCGTATTAGCTGTTGTACGAGAGTGCGCAGTGCACCTACAGTTTCTGCGTTGAACATAATTGGAGCAGCTGGTGCAGGAGGCGGGTTTACACGTGTCTCTCTTCGAGCTTCGGACTCGCTATCATCATTGCCTTCTCGAGGCACAGTAGAACTACGATTGGTGGCTCTTGTGTTGACCATCTGAAGGTTTTGGGTTTGTTTTTAATCGTCAAGACAATAATATATGTAAGATTGAATACGCAAGTGCTAATAATTGCGAAAAAGTAACTTCATTACTAGTTTCATAAGGAAAGTACAAGGGCTTTCATAACTTAAGCCGTTCTTAATACCGGAAAGAAAGCTAATCCGAGTCGACTTCCTAAGTACCAAAATGAAGTCGAAAGAAGTGGTCTAGGCTCACTTCTGAAAATGAAAGAGTACAAAGCTAAAGGTCTAGATGAGGTCGGTGTAAGTGTCGAGGAACCCGTCCTCGAAAAGGGTGTCATCAATGACCCCCGTGTCATTGGTAAGAAGGAGGTTAGCTTGCTCGATCCTGCGGCTACGACGGTTCTCGCGGGCTTGGGACTCTGCGATGCAAATCCTGTACTGCAGCCTTTGTGCTTGATCCATCTCTCTCTCTCTAACCCACTCCTCTCTGTGGCTCTGAAGTAGGTCCACATTCACTCTACGACTTCTGGAGGGTGCGGCGCCTGGCGGTGGCGGGGCGTTGACCAAGGGTGGTCGAGCTCGGCGATTGGAGGACTCTCCCTCCATCCATGTGACAAAGCCCTCCATCTGCACATCCCTGGGGGCTTGCATTGCCTGCTCGCGAAGTGAGAGCGGCCCACAAAATCTCTCCTCTGAGTAGTTGCTGCTGCTGGACCCGATCTGGAGTTGCCGAAGTAGCATGTCGTCTTCATGGCACCAGAAGTCCATCATTGGGGGCATGGGCCCCACAGGCTCGGGCACTCTCGGAGGTGAGTCGACCTCCACTCTCGGCATGACCCTCGGAACCTCGATCATAGGGGGCATAGGAGCTGGGGAAACGTACTCCAACTCGGGGCTCGCTGGGGGCGATGGCGGTGGGGGTGATTCTGGGTCAATTACCACCCCATCCTCGTCTTCTTCTTCCGACGCCTCATTCATGGCGTCCCATTCCGCCTGTGCTTGCCACAGCAGCTCTAACTCCTCCTCATCAAACTCACCCTCTTCCCCGTCCTCGAAGTTGAGTCCGGGGACGATACCTTCTAGTTGGTGCTCGGGCTCCAACTCTTCATCCTCCTCATCAGCGTAGTCTTCGGGTTCATAACCCGGGGCCATTTCCTCGTCCTCCGAGGGGTAGTCCTCGGGCTCGAATGCTGGTGATGGGGGCGGTGTAGCCGGAGCGGCCTCGTCATCTGAGAGCCCGATAGGGAGGTTGGGGTCCTCCTCGGGATCTTCCTCCGACTCCTCCCATGGCTCCCCGATCTGATCAACCACCATGTCAACTCTGGGTTGGTATTCTTCATACCCAGCGTCAGGATGGGGAAAGTAAGGGTTCGGGGCTTGCATCCCGAAGTTGGCTTCATTGACATGGCTTCCATAGTGGTTGTTTGGGCTATCCATGGTCTTTCTGAGGAAGGAAAAGGAAACAGGCGTTAGTATAGAACTTCCTTAGTTTCTACAGAAGGAAGACGTAGTGAAGGATATCAAGATTTTTTTTTGAAAATTTTACCAAGTCAAACTTTACTTTTTGTTTTTCATTTTCTTGGCCCTATTTAAGTATTCTAAGGTTTTTCTTATTGAGAACCTAAGATTTTAGGACGTGCAAGCTTGGGTTTACTAAACAAATTTTCTAATGTGAAAGTAGAAATTTATAAAGAAACACTTATATTGTCTATAATTTAAAAATTTAGTACTATTTCAAGTTCTTTCGGAAGATAGAAAGATTTTGAGAAAAAAATAAGTACTAGAACTAGGTATTTGCTATGTGAGGTTTCTAATATCTTTTGGAAACATATCTTTCTTAGCTAAGAAATTTTGAATTTGGAAAGTTAGTAATCCTAGGTTTTCTGGAAGAGAGTAAAGAAGGAAATTTTCTATAAAGGAATGTGTTAAATAGCGGAAGTAAAAGTTAGGGTTTGAAAGTTCTAAATTTTCGAAAATTTTCGGTTTTAAAACTTTTCGGTTTTAAAAAAAAACGTTTAGCTCTGATACCACAATTGTAACACCCCTATTTTACAACATTGGGTATTACCGCCAGTGACCTCAGACTTTACCGTCCAAAGTCACCCAAGGCTTTTAGAATGATATAGAACAATTTAAAATGCGGAATAAAACATATTACATAATTAGAAAAGGTGCTCCCGAGGGAGACTTAGTTCTTATAAAACATCTTACATTGGTTCAGACATAAAGTTGTCCAAAATTGAAATGCGAAACTTGATTGTTCTTGAAACGTAATGAAACTAAAGCAAAATGATAGAAAGATACATCTTGAAATCCTTGTTCTTCCTTCGTTTTCACTTCACTTCACGCCTTGCTGGGGTTCCTAGATTCTGACATAATTCGCGAGGGGCGATAGAATGCCAGGCAAAAATGCAGAAAAGAAGAATTAGTCTAAGAGACTAAGCAAGCGGGAAGGGAACTTCCCGAGGGTATTATGGGAATTTTCAAATATTATCGAAAGAGGCATTAAGGTTGTGTTTACGATGGGCTATATAATGAAACTTGTTGATGTGGAGCTTTGAGGTTCGAATGAGAGTATATCTTTGGACAAAGATAACTCGATGAGCAATAGAAGAACTACTAGATTGTAGACTTCTTTAAGGATTTCAAAAGAATGTTGGGAACCTTCATTAAATCATACAAGTGAAAACCTCTCGCGCCCTGAGCGGACCGAGAGCCGGATCGATCATTTGAAACCTGTCCGGTTTTGGTGTCTTAAGTGTGCATTCGCACTTAGCTTATATAGTGGCAAAAAATATTCGACTTTATTAATGATTTTTAATAGAGAGTGGTGGGACACGGATATTCCGAGCCACCCGAAGGAGAACCATCAATTCTCCGGCACTTAGCTAGAGTGCCGCACAATCCCTCCTTACAATTGGAGCGGATGGAGATCATGATCCCGAAAGTCGTATGGACGTACGACTTATTAATGTTATATAGAGTTGTCGGCTAACCCGCACCCCTTTCTAGTTTATTCAAGATAAATCTCTGAACGAGATTGTAATCAATCAAGATAACAAACATACTAGCATATATAATCCTAACAAAGGAATATAAAGCATGCTACGCTAATAATTGTCGTTATTTCTAGCAATCAATATTTCCTAGATTCATTCTTATTTAAGCATACAAATTGTTCCCAACAATCAAGGATTTTCACGAAATGGAATGTAAAGGTTACAAGGAGAAATTCCACTTGCCTTTGCGTAACGAGTTCTAGCACACGAGCCTTGACGCAACTTATGCGATTCCCTACTACGAGCGAGGATTCCGACCTATTGTTACGGAAATTTACGAAAAAGGCTCAAAATCATGATTTTCTTTCTAAGATTTGGATTATCTCTTATAATATTTTATAAGAGAGTTAGAGATTCTAAATTATTATAATAATAATTTAGAAAGTTATTTTCCTCAAAATAATAATATTCCTTTATTATTATTTTGGATTTGTAATATCCTTACTATTCCGTAAAATCTTTATTTACATAGTTAGTAAAATAATTATTAAAAATTATCCTTTTTACTTATTCATGACAATAAGATATTACTTTTAAATTTCCCATTTATTTTAGGATGGAACTTATAATTTTAACTACCTTATCTAAAATACTTTATTAATAATATTTTCTTAATAGAAAAGTATTTACCTACATAATCTCTTTTTAAATAAAATTGTCATGCATATACTCCTTTATAAGGAAGTTTCTATAATTAGGAGTTTTTAAATTTCCTTATAAGGTAATTTGTCTAAATTTAGATTAATCTTATTTTATATTTATAATTTGTTATTATAATATTATAGTTTATAAAAATAATATCTTCTTTATAATTAGAAGATTTCTTTCTTGCAAGTCATCCTTATGCTATAATAATCTCCTAGAATATTTGTAATATCTAACTTGATATTTTTATCCTAGAACTTATGTCTTATGCAAATATCTCTACACCTAGTGATTATAAAAATATAATTTCCTTATAGATGACTTAGTAATATTTCCATTAATAGTATTATATTCTATAACTAAAATCCCATGCTATCATATACTTGTTCTTATAATATACTAAACTCATATGCTAATAATATCTTATTTATCATATCCTAATAATAGATGATATTTTGTAATAGCTCTCATATATAAAGATATGCTAACGTTCATATTTTTATTGAATAAATATTTATTTTCGTAATTTTATTTATTCACTCAATTTTATAAATCCTATATCTTTTATAGATTAGGCCATGCAACAACTTTTCTTAACTTTGGGAATTTGTTAACTTCATATAAAGATAATAATGATTTTATTTACTAAACCTTTTTTATTTCTAAGATCATATAGTATGATTTTATCTTTTAGTTTAATGCATGCATAAGAACTTTTAAAATTCCTATTTGATCAAAGATGACAATAAAATTTATTATTTTGCATACTATATTTATTTATAGAAACCACTATTTATATTATGTAAGAGGCATGCATGTAATAAAATTCATAAAAATTTATCTATTTGTTTGTAGCTTAAGTTACCAAGGTAAATTAGTTTTGTTTCTAGCTTTTAACTAACAAGATCTTACTAACATATTTTTATTTCTTATTTTCCTAAAATAATTCCTAATAGCTAATAACTTCATGAATTTATAAAAGCATAATTTAAATAATAGGATTTAGGATAGAATTTTTTTATACTTTGGTATTCTGTTCTTTACAGAACACTGGAGGAGAAGACAGGGGAGGAGGCCGGCGGCTTGGGCGGCACCACCAGGGGCGGCGGCGGCTCCGACGTGGGCGGACGGTGGCGCGGAGGGGGCGGCGACGTCCGGCGGGGCAGGGAGGTGGTCCGGCGGCTCCAAGGAGAAGAGAAGGAGGAGATTGAATGGTGTTTTATGGTGTTTTTTATGGACTTTGAATGCTGATTTTTTTGATGATTTAGCACTACAAGATTCTGGAGATTTAGCGACCATATTTGGCGACCAAGTTGGTCGCTAAATCGATTTAGCGACCAGATTGTGGTCGCCAAAAGGCCGGACGCTAATGTCTCAGCGACCACGTGGTCGCTAATGGTAGCGACCACATGGTTGCTATTTCTAGCGACCATGTGGTCGCTCAGTAGCGACCATGGACGCCTCTGGTCGCCACTATTGTGGCGACCGGTACTGCGACCACACTGGTCGCCATGGGCGGCGACCACGTGGTCGCCGATTGACGCCACCTATAGCGACCACGTGGTCGCTATAGTGGCGACCAGCTGGTCGCTAAAATACTTTGCCTGAACCTAAACGCACGATCGTGCGCACATACGGGCGTTCAAAATATAGCGACCACATGGTCGCTAATATTTATTTAATTAAAAAAAATAAAAAATTATTTCCGCTTTATTAATATTAATTTTAAAAAATTAGAATTGCAGAAAACAAAATATTTACAAATTTAATTCCAAAAATATTTACAAAATTATTTACAAAATTAATTACAAAAATATTTACAAAATTAATTACAAAAATATTTAAAATAAACTATCTAGTTGTTTCCGTCGGGGTTCGCCGCATCACTTCCGTCTGCACCATGGGACCCACCCTGCTGCGGGTCGAAATTTTGCTGCATCCGAGCCATGAACTCCTCGAGCCGAGCGACCCTACTACGCAAGTCCGTCACTTCGGTCGTAAGCTCGGCGTTGCGCTGCGTCAAATGCTCCACCCGAGGAGGTTCCCGACGGGGCGCCGTCAATCGTGACCCATAGAACTCGGAGGCGGCGTTGCCAAGCCCGAAGACAGCGCCGCCCGGGCCCACCCCTCCAGCGGCCGTCAGAAAGGCATCGCACTCGTCTTGAAAAGACGGAGTGTTGCCCGTCTCCGAGGACCTCTGGGAGAGGATCTCCCGGGTCCGAGCCTAAAAAAAGCGTAATCATATAAATAAAAATAATAATAAACTAAATATAATAAGAAATGAAATAAGTGAAATACTTACAGCGATCAGGGCGGACCGGTCGTCTATAAAATGTCGGTCCGGGCCTTGTGTGTGCGTCTCGATGAGAAGCTCGAGAGGCGTAATCGGACGACCCCGTTGGGTTTCCTACGAATGATTAACATGTATTAATATTTATTAAAAGTATATTAACCTATTATAAATAAATTTAAAATAAAATACATAAATTTAAATTAAAATAACGTACCAAATGTTGCATGGTATCGAGGTGTGACCTCGAACCACTGCTGTGGTTCGAGGGATTTGTATGCCGGATTCTCTTCTGACGCTCACACTTCTGACGCTCACACTTCTGACGCTCACACTTCGAGGTGTGACCTCGGGCGTGTTCCAATACGCCACCCAAAGGTCCCAAGCGGCGGAGTTGATCCAGCTCGGCTTCTTCCCCGCCCGACGACTCTTCCCAACCTTGTCGTCGTATCGCTTCTTCGCGATCTTCTCCCACAATAGCCGGACCGTCTCGACGTCCATACCCGGCTTCTTGGCATCCCATTGGAAGTGCGTCTAAAACAAAATAATAAAGCAAACATATTAGTCGATAAATACGAAATATTGTCTGAAAAAAAATATATACGAAATATGTAAAACGTAATGCGAAATAAAATAAAATTACCCTCCAAGCCTCAAACCACCGCGCCTTTGATGCGGCGGTGGCAAAGTCGAACTCCGACGCCCTATCGTCGGGTTGGCCGGTAATGATGTGCGTGGACCACCGCGACACCATTCCCGACGGCTGCAAGCTGCAAGATTTCGCAAAAAGACATTATAACATTTTTTTTAAAATTTACAAATTTAAAATAAATTGAGTATTACCTTCCGCCGCGAATGGAAAGGTCCCATACGCGGTTGGGATCGAGCCCATTGCTCGATCCTGCCGAGGGCGCCGGAGTAGGGGTTGTGGACCCCTCTGCGGGGGCAACCTCGTCGTCGGACAAATGAGGTGTGTCCGTGCGGGTCGCATCGGAATCGTGCTCCTCCTCGTCCGGAAGAGGAGCTCGTGCACGACGTCGTCCTCCTCCTGACATACTAAAACAACAAAACAACAACCCTAACAACAACTTAAACAACAACAACACCATGAACAACAACAAAAAAACTCAATTTAAACAACTTCATTAATTCCAAATTCATCAAACTCTATCCAAACACAACAACAACAACAACAACAACAACAACAACAACAACAACGTGGTCGACAACACCAACAACAACAACAATTTCTCCAACAACAACAACATATATAACAATTTCTCCAACAACAACAACAACCCAAACAAGATTCAAATTATATCCAAATTCATTCATTCAATTTCAATTTCTATCCAAAATTCACTCAATTTCATTCAAACAAAACCCTAATTCATTCAATTTCTATCCAAATTCAATCACATTTTGTCCAAATTCATCAAAATCTATCCAATTTCAATCCTAAACTACAAATTCAATCTCAAATCCTTTAACGGAAATACTAAATAAACCGAGAGCGGAGAAAATACCCGGAAAAAGTGGCGGATATCAACCGGGGCGGAGAGGGCGGTACGAGGGGCGGCGACACTGGCAGGCGGCGACACTGGCAGGCGGCGGCACTGGCGAGGCGGGGGACGGAGCAGCGAGGAGGAGGCGGGGGGAGGAGGAGGAGGAGGAGGAGGAGGCGGGGGGGAGGAGGAGGCGGGGGGAGGAGGAGGCCGGAGCGGTGAGGCGGGGGACGGAGCAGCGAGGCAGGTCCGGAGCGAGGAGGCGGGGGCCGGAGCACCGAGTCGCGCGGAGGAGGAGGAGGAGGAGGAGGCGGGGGGAGGAGGAGGAGGCGGAGGAGGCGGAGGAGGAGGCGGGGGGAGGAGGAGGAGGCGGGGGGAGGAGGAGGCCGGATCGGCGAGGCGGTGGACGGAGCGGCAAGGCGGGGCCGGAGCGGCGAGTCGCGCGGAAGAGGAGGAGGAGAGGGACGCGAGGGAGAAGGAGGCGGGGGGAGGAGGAGGCCGGAGCGGCGAGGCGGGGGGAGGAGGAGGAGGAGGCCGGAGCGGCGAGGCGAAGAGGTGGGGGTGAGGCGGCGATTCGCTCGATCGGGAGGCCGAAGGAGTTGAGGGTTTGAGAATGAAGAAGATGGAGACGCGATCTCCTTCTTATTCAGAGGTGGCGACCATATGGTCGCCATATTCGATTAAATGAAGAAGTGGGGCCGCCCTCAACATCGCGACCATATGGTCGCTAATTAGCGACCATATGGTCGCTACCCCTGAAACCCAAAAATTCGGATTTCCCCCTTATTTTTCGTAATGGCGCCGAAAATTTCAGTTTAGCGACCACGTGGTCGCTAAGTAGCGACCACGTGGTCGCTAAAACGAAATAAAATTGAAATACGCGCTAAAAATTCCAATTTCGAGCTCCTAATTTGAAGGTTGGCGATCATATGGTCGCCAAAATTTTAATGGTGGCTACTATATGGTCGCTAAATTAAGAACTTGGCGACTACATGGTCGCTGAAATTGCTATAGTGGACAAAGTAATTGGTTCGAGGGCTCAAATGGGACAACAACTACAATCCGTCTCAGTAAATCGAAGACTAAACCCAGTTCTCAGAAAACAACTTCATTAATTCATAACGAAACCAAGTTACAAACAACTTCATAAACTCGAACGAAACCAAGTTACAAACACTTGCTTCCTAAGTACATTAATTAAACGAACTGACAAACAACTAATTCAAACAACACAAAGTGAAGCTTTTTAAGTGAAACCAAGTTACAAACAACTACAATTAATGGACTCTCATGTTTTACGTGGAATATGAACTGCCCGGATCTCAGCACCTTCCAACACGCGAAGCTGCACAGCCGTCTCCCTAGCCGCAATGCGAGCAGTGATGTCGTCGCCGTTCAAGAAAAAACGGGTAAATCCTGGAGGTGCTCCCCCGGGAGATCGTGTCCAATCAGTTATGACTAGTCTTAATTCCTCTCTTGGTGTGGTGCTTCATTCCGTTCTTGTCTCCCTACCCCCATGCACACGCACAATGGAGAAATTTATGACTTCTGGAGCTAAGGCGGTCGCTCGTTTGGTACAAGCTCTCCTTTGAGCCATTTGAGGATGGAAGTTTAAGGATGGATCGATTTGATGTTAGAATTTGAGGTGAAGATAGAGCTTCAACTGGGAAGGTATGTTGGAATTGGAGATGTGGAGATCTCCTTTTATGGTTGGAAAAGATGAATACAATAGTGTTATCAGAAAATTGAATGCATGGCAATACAATAGTGTTATCAGAAAAGTGCATGGCAATACAATAGTGTTATCAGAAAAGTGAATGACAATACAATAGTGTTATCAGAAAAGTGAATGACAATACAAAAGTGTTATCAGAAAAGTGAATGACAATACAATAGTAATATTCTGACTACATGTCTTCCTCATCTGTATCCGTCTCACTCTCAAACTCACCCTCAGACGTTTCAGTAGACGTCTCTTCTCCATCCTCAACGACATGATCCTCTCCGTGGAAGGGAAGGATCATGTTGAAATGCCTCTTCAACAACAACCCCCCGTGAACCACTCTCGTTAGGGTCTACACACATACCTTCATCGGGCCACACACGTGACTTCACTTTACAAACCGCTATCCATTCAGCATCTACATGCCTCATCTTGGGGTAATCTAGGAAATAAACTTGAGTCGCTTGATGGGCTAAGATGTAACGGTCTTTTGTTCTCAACATTTTATGTCTATGAACATCCACCAGCTTTAGTTGAGCGTGAATGCGTGTTCCTCCACGACTTCGAGTGTCAAACCACGAACAATTGAAGACAATAGGGCGCTTCACTGTAGGAGATATGTAATTCAACTCAATTATTTCCTCTAGCACACCATAGAAGTCCTCCTCGTCAGTGCCGAAACTTTGTCCTAGAACACAAACTCCACTACTGTCGGTAGCCCTGGTTGATGCGTGTGCCTTCGTGTGGAATCGATAACCGTTGACCACATAATCAGCATATGTCTTCACTTTTTTGGAGGGTCCACGAGCTAATGTTGCAATGTTAGGATCTGTAATTGCCGGACTGTCGGCCTACATGTACGTCGAGCGAGGACTCAAATACCATTTATGCACAATTAATTCGAAACCCTTAAACTGAAAACAATAGTACAAAATCCTTACATGGGAGTAGAACCATAGGCGAAAGTGTCTTTCCAAGATCTTTTGCTCTTCAGCTTCGTTTATTCTTGGATTTGACGTGCGCACGAAGTTTGTCAAATAGTATCTATTACAAAGAATAATTAATCGACTCAAGTACTTATATATATTATTGAAATCAACATAAAGAGAAACTTACTCGATATAGGGCTCCACTTCGACGTAGTTCATGAGTATGTACGTTTGGATCACATGGAATTCATCATCTGTGAGCACACGGCCACTGGATCTACTACCCAATGTTCGCCCAGTTGTTGTGAAAATAGACAAATCGCCCGGATCAACCCCAACTGGAAGTGTGCAACTAACGTTGCGGGAGACATCCATATGATTACTCGCGACATGCGAGTTAAAATAATACGAGCAAAAGGTGGACGTCTCCTGAACGAGATAGGCACTACAAATTGAGGCCTCAACCTTAGCTTTATTGCCAACTGTCCCCTTCAGCCTTTTTAAGAACCTACAATATATATATATATATGATATTGAAGACTCTAAAACCAAATTAACTAGCTACAACTTATCAAAAATTACAATTGTACATACCTTTCTTCTGGATACATCCATCTATAATTGACAGGGCCACAAAGTGAAGCTTCTCGTGGCAAATGAATAGGCAAGTGCTCCATCGAATCAAATAACGCCGGGGGAAAGATTCGTTCCAACTTGCACAAAATAATTGGTATTTCCTTGTGCAACTGCATAACCACCTCAGGCTTAAGCTCATAACACGTCAGGTCCCTGAAGAACGCACTTAGCTGAGCAATAGGCTCCCAGACTTTGTCATCAAGAAATGCTCGAAAAGCAATAGGCATCAACCGTTGCATGAACACATGACAATCATGACTCTTCATCCCAAAGAGTCTAAGCTTGTGCAAGTCAATGCAGCGGCTCAAGTTGGACACGTATCCATCCGGAAATTTTACGGATCTCAACCACTCAAGAAGCACATGTTTTTCATTACGATCTAGTGCATAGCATGCCTTTGGGTACCTATTGTCCTCCTCGTCAGCTTCCAACTCCGGACGCTTGCACAATTCCTTTTGGTCCTTTCTAGCCGACCATTTGTCTTTCGACTTCCCCGGAACATCGAGAATGGTGAAGAAAACATTATCAAAGAAATTCTTTTCAATGTGCATGACATCTAAATTATGTCTTACCAGCAGACTAGGCCAATAAGGTAGGTCCCAAAAAATGCTTTTCTTCTTCCAACCCGAACCTCTACTGACCGTCTTATTATGCTGTTCGGCTCCCACTTCAGTTATCTTCATCAAACCCATATTGTTGATCTGGTCTAGTATCTCGTATCCGTCACGGAGTACAGGGGGAGCACGACGTTCCCTTCTACCCTTCTTGAAATCGTTCTTATTGTTTCGGAAGCGATGATCATGTTCTGTAAACCTCCTATGACAATCGAACCAGCACATTTTGTGTCCATGGGTTAGATAAAATGCATCAGTGTCTTCCATGCAATAAGGACACGCGTATTTCCCAGAAGTACTCCAGCCTACACAAACATATATTTGGTACAACACATTAAATTATTTAACGGCTAGCTTCATGATATATGCATGAATATATAATATACTTGACATTATTTAAGTTGAGTCTAGAACAACATACCTGACAACATCGAATATGCCGGGAAGTCACTGATAGTCCATATTACAGCTGCACGCAAGACAAAGTTTTGCTTCCTCCATGCATCATATGTGCACGCCCCATTAAGCCACAAATTCTTCAGCTCGGCTATCAACGGCTGCAAATACACATCCAACTTTTGCTTCGGACTCTTCGGTCCGGGAACAATAACCGTCAAAAACATAACCTCTTCTCGCATACACATCGATGGCGGAAGGTTATAGGGTGTCAGAATCACAGGCCAACATGAGTATTGACGCCCTGACGCACCGAACGGATTGAAACCATCCGTGCACAAGCCTAGTCTAACATTTCGCGTTTCTGCTGCAAAATCTGGCCACGCAGCATTGAAGTGCCTCCATGCCTCTGCATCAGACGGATGTCTCATCACCCCATCTTGTGCATGCTCTGCATGCCATCTCATATGCTCGGCAGTCACCACCGATGCGTACAACCTCTGCAACCGTGGAGTTATTGGCAAGTAAAACATACGAGAATAGGGAATGAGCTTTGACTTGCCTTGCCTCCATCTAGGATACTCACAGATCTTGCAGGCCGCGTATTCTGCATCTGCACCCCAATATATCATGCAAGAGTTTGGACAACAATCAATGGCCTCGTACGGAAGCCCGAGACCCTCGACCAGTTTTTTCGTGTCGTAAAACGTGGCTGGTAATGTGGTCTCTGGGTGTGAAACGCGACCGCAGAAATCCGAGATCATGTCGTATCCGCGTTTCCGTCATCCTTAGCTTTGACTTTATGCTAAGTAGCTCAATCGCCGCCTCCAACTGGGTCATATCACATCCAGGCCACAACGACATATTTGCAGCGGACAACATGTCGTACATACGTTGTGCATCGGGATTGGACGCTTCATGATAATATTGGTCCCCCTGCTCATGCCTTATACCCTCAGTCTGCACAGGATCATCAGTAGTGTACTGACTTTGGGCATTAAAGCCATCATACACCATCTGCTCCATTCGATTATCATTCCTCCCAGATACTGGTTGTGTTGGATCAGTACTGCTACAGCCTTCATACTGTCTAGACTCTGCCAACAAGGCAGCGAACATTTCATCAGTCTCTCCGTGCGAAACCCAATGGTAATAATTCGGAACAAACCCATCCTTAACAATGTGATAATGCACATCATCTACAGGAATCAGTTTCCTATTCTTGCACCTCCGACACGGACACCTTAATTCGGATGGGTCATATGTCGGCATAGCTTTGCAGAAGTCAATAAATTGTTGAACGCCAGCCAAAAACTCGTTGTGCAAAAACCCATCTATATGACGCACATACATCCATTCACGCATTTTTTCTTCCTGCAATTCAATATAAGACTATAATTAATTGACTTTTGCAGTGTATAATCCTGGATATGGCGACCATATGGACGCAGATTAGCGACCAACTGGACGCTATATTCTCTTGGCGACCATATGGACGCTAATTAGCGACCATATGGTCGCTACTTAGCATTTAGCGACCATATGGTAGCTAATTAGCATCCATATGGTCGCCAACTTCAGAACAGCAGAACACAAATTTACAACATAACCAATTGCTATTTGCGGTAAAATTCTGTAATACAATCTCTTATAAATATATAAACAAAAGCTTTCTACCGTCAATATTTATCTAAAAGAATATAATGACGGAATGAAAAATTAGGAATAAGATTTAAATACATACCTTTAGTGAGGATGTCGATAAAATTTGACGGAATTTCTTCCTAGAATCAATTCACAGTTGTGGTTCTCTTTTGTGAATATTTTGGAAGACAGTGGAATGAGAGTGAAGTTGTGTTGAAGCGGAATGAGGGTGCATTTTTAGCGGAATGAGAATGCAATATATGCTGAAACCACGAGAATTTTACCAATTACTGTTTTTAGCGACCAAGTGGTCGCCAAAAACGCGGGAAATTACCCGCCAAAAAAGATGTGCCGCGCCAAAACATCTGACCAAGTCAGCGACCATATGGTCGTTTTCTTCAGCGACCATATGGTCGCTATAACGTTTGCGACCATATGGTCGCGGACAGTTGCGACCATATGGTCGCTAAGATGTGTTCTGATAGTTGCGACCATATGGTCGCAACTGTCCGCGACCATATGGTCGCTAAATGCTGGCGGGAAATTACCCCGCGCACTTTTTGCGACTATCAAGGTATAGAGACCATGTGGTCGCCCATTTTAGCGACCATGTGGTCGCTAATTTCGTTTTATTTTTTCCCCGTTTTGACGTCCAGATTTGCGACCATTGGCGACCATAGGGTCGCCAAATAGCGACCATATTCCGTGGTCGCTAAAATATGGTCGCTAAATCTGCAGAATGGTGTAGTGTAGAGAGCAATTGCTAGAAGGAGTAGAAGAGAGAGCAAAAGCTTGAGTGAATGCTTGAGGGAGGGCTTTTATAGACAAATTGAGGAGGTCTTCAATCCATGGCAATGGTGGATGTCCAATGGAGGAGGAGGAGAAGTCCATGCATTGGTCACACTTGTGCTTCTTCCATGGTGATGAGAGGATGATGGGAGAGTGATGTAGTAAGGATGGTCAAGCAAGACAATGGAGGTGGAGGAGGCATGCATTGGCCTCCATTCAAATCAACGTACATCCATCAGACTTTAGTCTGATGTTGAAATTGGCAGAGAGAGTTTATTTGTTATAAGAGAATAATGGTTGGCTAAGTGAGCAAGAAATTGTAATGGTCTAGCGGGATTTGGTGAGGGGCGTGTGAGGTTGGAGTGCAAGAGATCTCGGGTTCAAATCCCGGCTCTTGCATTCTTTTTGCAAGGCTTGTAAACTAATTTCCTAGGCCTTTTGTATAATCTATTTTATGAAATAAATAAGTTTCTTATTTTTATCTAATGCTCTTTTTATTAATTTACCTCACTTATTAATTTATACCCCTTGAATTATTTTATTGCATTTTTTGTCTATTTTAATTCTCTTGATAAACTCTTTCAAAAGAAAAATAATAGAAGTTAATTTGGTTTTCTAGAAATTAGAGAAATAAAATAATTGATAATAAATATGATAAAAAGAACTTGGAATATCGTGGATATTACAAAAAACCAGACTTGATCCCAAAGAAATCGGTAGAGAAAATCGAACAAGAATCTAGGGTTTCTTGTCGGATTTGAGTGAAAACACAAGAGTGTTCTCAAGTGGTCGTGTGGCGGCATGGATCGAAGTTCTTCTTCAAGAAAGAAACCTCAAGATGCATGGAGTGGGCAGTACGTTCAAGTCAAGGACGAACCCCAAGCATCCATGGAAGACGACTTCATTGAAGTGAAGATCGAAGAGGAATCGATGGACTCGAATAAGGTACGCTTGTTCTCAATGGCTGTGTCTTGCCAACACTTCCATTGGTTTGTTTAATTACGTTTTATCCCACAACGGTATTGCACAACCCTTGGCATGGAATAGGGGCAATATACGTTGAAGGAAAGATAGGTCTAACCTTTCGACTCGTAATCTTATCCAAGTCGACTTACAAAAGTAATAAGGGGTCGACGGTGATTGCCTTCATGGCCTACACCCACGAGACTATCCTTCGATGGATCTACTCGTCATGCCTTGTTTATCCTCATGGATCTACAAGGATCGACTTTCCTTCAACAAGATAAGCAAACACTTTAAAATGATTGCATGCAAACCCTATTAGTAGACAACTACGAAAACCAACATGACCTGACTCGGATATAATTTGGATTTGCCCTGAAAAATGCATTGGGATTTGACCCATTATTAGCATGACCCGATCAAAATAAAATTTGGGATTTGACCCGAAAAAATGCATTGTGATTTAACCCAATAAAAACATCGCCCGATTAAAACAAAATTTGGGATTTGAGCTGAAAAATGCATTGGGATTTGACCCAACAAAAGCATGACCTGATCAAAATAGAATTTGGGATTTGACCCAAGAAAATACAATTAGGATTTGACCCAACAAAAGCATGACCCAATCAAAATAAAATTTGGAATTTAACCCAACAAAAGCATGTCCCGATCAAAATAAAATAGAGATTTGACGCAAAAATGCATTGGGATTTGACCCAACAAAATTATGACCTGATCAAAATATAAATTTGAGGTTTGACCCAACAAAAGCGTGCAACAGATTTTGGGATTTGACCCAACAAAAGTATGACCCGATTAAAATATAAATTTGAGGTTTGACCCAACAAAAGCGTGAAACAGATTTTTGGGAATTGACCAAACAAAAGTGTAACCCGATCAAAATAAAATTTGGGAATTGACCTAAAAAATGTATTAATTGAGATTTGACCCAACAAAAGATTGACCCGACCAAAATAAAATTTGTGATTTGACCCAAAAAATGCATTCATTGGGATTAGACCCAACGAAAGCATGACTCCGATCAAAATAAAATTTGGGATTTGAACCAAAAACGTGTATTGAGATTTGACTTAAAAGGCATAACCCGATTCAAATAAAACTTTGGACTTGACCAAAAAAGTGTTTCGGGATTTGACCCAAAGTGCACGATCTGTCTCGAATAAATTTGGTAATTGGCCCAAACAAGTGCATGATCCAATGCAGACTAAAAATTTGGATTTGACCAAAAAGCACCTTGGTTTTTTGTTCCAAAAAATGTCTTGGATTTGATTCGAAAGTGGATAACCTGACCTGAATATAATTGGGATTTGACCCTCAAAAGTGTCTTGAAATTTGGCCCAATGGTGCATGACCCGACCCAAATAAGGTTCAGACTTGACCCATAGAAGTATATGATCTTACATGAAAATAAAGCATGTCCTAACCCAAAATAAAGAAGTCATAAATGACTGACCTAAGATAGTCCCGATATGAATAAGGAATGTCCCATATGGCGCAAGTCCTAAGATGATAAGGGAAGGTTATTAACCAAGGGTCCTAAGATGAAATAAGGATGCTATATGACCCGAGATAATTAAAAGACATGGCTGGCTTGGGTCGAATAAAGGAAAGAAAGGCATGATCCAAGTCCCAAGATGTGTATAAAAGAAAGCATCACTCGATATAACTGAATTTGCTGTTGCACTGTGTATCTCTACATTTGTGTTGTTTGTGTTTGTTCTGTACTTGATGTTATGGTGCACTATATATCTTTGCTTGTGTCCCATGTGTTCAATATATGTTGTGTGTTTGCTTCTATTGTGCTCTATTCTACTGTTGAAAGTGTATTAGTTTTCACTTTATATTAGGTGTTTATTAATGAAATGTCGAGTTGTCAACCTTGCTATCCCGAGCTTGTGATTTCAGTATCTCTATAGCTATGCTTTTTTTTTTCTTTCATAATTTGTTATTATACATGCTTAACACAAAAGTGCATGATCCGACTCGAATATAATTAAGATTTGACCCGAAAAATGCATTGGGATTTGACCAAATAAAAGTATAGCTCGATCAAAATAAAATTTGGGATTTGAACCGATCAAAATCGAATTTGGGATTTGACCCAAATGCATTGGGATTTGACCCAACAAAAGCATGACCCGATCAAAATAGAATTGGACCCAAAAAATGGAATTTCGATTTGACCCAACAAAAGCATGATCCGATTAAAATAAAATTTGGCATTTAACCCAACAAAAGCATGACCTGATCAAAATAGAATTTGGGATTTGACCCAACAAAAGCATGACCCGATCAAAATAAAGTTTGGGATTTGACCCAACAAAAGCATGACGCGATCAAAAAAAATTTGGGATTTGACCCAAAATGCATTCATTGGGATTTGACTCGACAAAAGATTGACCTGATCAAAATAAAATTTGGGATTTAACCCAAATAATGCATTCATTGGGATTTGACCCAACGAAAGTATGCCTCCGATCAAAATAAAATTTGGGATTTGAGCAAAAAAAATGCATTGGGATTTGGCCCAATGAAAGCACGACCTGGTCATAATAAAATTTGGAATTTGACCCAAAAACGTTTATTAAGATTTGACTTAAATGGCATAACCCGATCAAATTAAAATTTTGGACTTGACCATAAAGTGTTTTGTGATTTGACCCAAAGTGCATGAGTTGTCTCGAATAACATTTGTAATTGGCCAAAACTGTGACACCTTATACCCTATGACGTATACTTAGTAAAAACTTATTTCCCATATAAACATATAATTTACATATAACAACTATCCACATAAACATATAACAAAACTAACAACCATATAAGGTTGAGCACACAAACACAACCTAAAGTTTTATGTCGTTACTTCTTGTGCTAATACATCTATTACTCTAACTTTATTACAACTCATATGTCTAAGATGCAAAATGAGGAGGAGAAGGTTGCATTGCGCTTCAGCCGGCCGACCTGTATGAATATGACCTCTAAAAGGACACACGTCAGTAAGAACTAGCTGAACCTGAAAAATTGTTTTGCGATTTACGTGAGTCGCATACTCAGTGAATATAAACCATCATCAATTTTTTCACACAGAGTCAAACATTTAGTCCATGTACATATACATACATATTATACATATCATATATGAATTTACTATGCAAATGTCGATGTATCCATTTCATTATTCTGTGAACTGTTCAAGCCTGAATCTGCCCCGGGTTTACTATAGATGGACTCTTATGGTCCCTTTAAGAAAGAAATCTGAACATCTCCTCATTATGACTCTTATGGTCGCTTTAAGAAAGAAATCCGAAGATCTCCTCATTGACCCGTAGGTCCTGTATGATCCGAAGATTCTGTATGATCCGAAGATCCTGTATGACCCGTAGGTCGCTTTAAGAAAGAAATTCGGAGATTTCCTCATTTTGACCCGTAGGTCGCTTTAAGAAAGAAATCCGAAGATCTCCTCATTACAGTTCAGGGCAAGACAGTCACATGTCCTTTTAATCTCATTGCAATATGCTATGCAATCAAGTCCATCATGTAACCATATATCATATGCTATCTGTTAACATACTTTCTATGGAAATAACTCTGGAAATTTCAAAGCTATCACATCTATTCATATAACTCATATAGCACATATAGCTCATATAGCACATATATCCATATAACTCATATAACAGATATATCCATATAGCTCATATAGCACATATATCCATATAGCATATATAACACATATATCCATATAGCATATATAGCATATATAGCACATATATCCATATAACACATAGGGTTGAATCTTCGGTCTATACTCACCTGTTCAAGACAAATACTATTTCTCTTCCCCTTTTCCTTGACCACGACCTATGACTCGTGCTCCTATATATAACCCAATGAAAATTAGGCTATTTACTCTTATAAACTCTAACCCTAAATGCAATAAAATTCCAGTATGCATTATAACTTTTTGTGCATAATTCCAAATCCTTTAAAACTTGACATCGATAAACTATATATGTAGAAGAACATTTTTCTAGTTCAAAACTTTATGAAAAACTCGATCAAAGGACTTCATAATATGATTACAAGGCAATAGCCTAAAATTACTCCGAAATCTTTTACCGACTATAAATCCAATATCGAAAACATCCTCTGAGAATTATAATTCGATTGATTTTCAAATCAAAATCAGCAATAGATCTAGATCTGAAAAAATTAGAAAATTCTAAATAAATCATTAACTAATTAAAAACTTACCAAATCACGCTTATACTTTGATATTAAAACCCGATAGACGAGATCTTGTACCAGATCCAACAAAAATAAACGAAATCCAAAACACCAAAATTCTTCCTGCCCGATTTCTTTCTCACGCCCTTCCCTCTCTTTGTATTTTTTTTGTTGGTCTCCTATCTTAATATATATAGGAGATGATAAGGTTTGCACACTTATATATGTGCTAAGGTAGGCAAAGATAAGGTTTGCACATTTATATATGTGCTAAGATAGGCAAAGATTACAAATATCCACGTAAAGTCAGCTTAGTTTTAGGATAATTTCGTTTTCCACCCTCAAATCTCCTTTACTATAAACTTTACCCTAAAATAATTAATAATTAACTTTTATTTAAAAACTTTTTTAAAATATAATAAACTTAATTCGAAACTAAATATTACTTTTAAAAACTCACTATATATCAGGTCAATATGCTATATATATGCTATTAATATGTTGTGAATGCAAAATGACGTATGAAATTTGGTTGGGGATATTACAATCCTCCCCCTCTATAAGAATTTTGTCCTCAAAATTCGCTATTTCTTCATATGACTTTCTCATCTTATCCTCAATTTCTCATCTACATTACTTTTGAAATCTCCCTCCATAACTGTTTGATTCTGTAATCTGCTATCATGATCGGTCTTCTATATAATTCTGATTTTCTGCAAGTTGTACTTCTGAATCTTTTAACACATGTGATGGATCAGATCAATACTGTAGCAACATACTAACATGGAAAAATCATGAATCTGAGCTAATTCTGAAGATAATGCTAATATGTATGCCAAACATCAATATGCCATCCTGAATAACAAATGGTGTATCTCTACCTTGTCAAACAGGTTCTATAATTTATGCCAACTTTCCATCTCTTACTTGTGCATCTTTAGTTTTCTATCTCAGCACTAGCCAAATCTCAAAAGTAGCAATCAGTACTCTATCTATGTCAAACTGTAGTCTATCATTTAGACCTCGCAAAGCAATCAAATCTGACAGTGAAATCATGTGCATATTTGTCATCATACCACTAGACTTCCAGCTCAAAGCATCTGCTACAACATTGGCCTTTCCTGAATGATACTCAATTGTACAATCATAATCTTTCAGTAGTTCTATCTAGCACCTCTGTCTTCTGGCTCGTCAAATACTTCAAACTCTTATGATCTGTAAAGATATAGAATGTTTCTCCATATAGATAATGTATGTCAGATCTTTAGGGCAAATACTACTGATGTCAGCTCTAAATCATGTACAAGATAAGAAACTTCATGTGATCGATATTGTCATGATGCATATGTAATTACTTTTCCATCCAGCATTTAGACACAATCAAGACTCTGATATGAAACATCAGTGCAAACAACAAATCCTCTTTTACCTGTAAGAATTCTCAGTATTGCTATTGTAGTCTGTCGGTGCTTTAACTCATTAAAGACCTGTTTGCACGCAAAATATCAATAGAATGAAGCATTCTTTCATAGTAATTTAGTAAGTGGTGCAGCTATAATAGAGAATCCTTCCACTAATAGTCTATAGTATCAGCCATACTAAGAAAGATACGAACTTTTGTAACTGTAATTGATGTTTTCCAGTTTACCACTGCTTCAAACTTTTTGAAATCAATCCTCTATACCTCTTCCAGATACTATATGTCCTAAAAATACCATATGGTCCAACCAGAATTCACACTTTCCCAGTTTAGCAAACAACTGTTTTTCCCTCAAGACTTGTAGCACGGTACGCAAATGATCGACATGCTCAGTTGTACTCCACGAATATACCAATATATCATGAATAATGATGATCACAAATCTGTATAGAAAAGATTGAAATACCTTGTTCATCAAAGCCATAAATTCTGCTGGTGCATTAGTCAAACCAAATAGAATTACCAAAAACTCATAATGCCCATATCGAGTTCTGAATGTTGTCTTGATAATGTCATCTTTAGCTATCTTTAACTGATGATATCCTGATCGGATGTCTATCTTCGAAAATACCTTTGCACACTAAACTTGATCAAATAAGTCATCTATTCTTGGCAATAGATATTTGTTCTTCATTGTCACCTGATTCAACTTTCTGTAATCTATGCACAGTCATGAGATACACTAGCACTAATGAATACTTTGTCCAACAAATCCTGTAACTGTTTTTTCAGTTCCTGTAACTCTAGTGGAGCCATCATATATGAACGAATAGAAATCGGTACAGTACTTGACATTAATTTCATAGCAAACTCTATATCTCTATCAGGTGGCAATCTAGGAAGATCCTTTGGAAACACATGGGGAAAATCTTTAACAATTGGAATATCTCCAACCTCATCACATTCAACTGCACGATCTATAACATGGGCCAGATATGCCTCACATCACTCTCTGATCATGAAAAAAGCCATTGTTGCAGATATTAAGCAAGTGGGTACCTTTTGTCTATCATCGTAGAAAATCACTCTAGATTTTCCAAGCAAGTCTATCATCACTACCTCTTTGGTATTACAATCCACTTTAGCATGGTGTCATAACAACCAATCCATACCCAATATAACATCAAACTCATACCAAGATCAAATCAGTTGATAACTTTACTGTATCCACTTGTATTAGACAATTCTGATATACTGTATGTACCTTTACCATTTCCTCTATACTTTCTCTTCAAATGGTTCATGTGTATGAGATGTATCTTCATATAATGTTCTATGAGATGCTCTTATAGACTGACGTGGTACGGCTGAACCTTCTCTCCTTTATGCATCATGCTCATGAATGCAATTCTAATGTCAATTACATATGCTATATAATGCTTATGAATGCATGCCCGTAAAGAATCATATCCCTGCTCTGATACCAAAAACTAGCTGTGGCATATACTAAGTAAAAACTTATTTCCCATATAAACATATAATTTACATATAACAACTATCCACATAAATATATAACAAAACTAACAACCATATAAGGTTGCACACACAAACACAACCTAAAGTTTTATGTCGTTACTTCTTGTGCTAATACATCTATTACTCTAACTTTATTACAACTCATATGTCTAAGATGCAAAATGAGGAGGAGAAGGTTGCATTGCGCTTCAGCCGGCCGACTTGTATGAATGTGACCTCTAAAAGGACACACGTCAGTAAGAACTAGCTGAACCTGAAAAATTGTTTTGCGATTTACGTGAGTCGCATACTCAGTGAATATAAACCATCATCAATTATTTCACACAGAGTCAAACATTTAGTCCATGTACATATACATACATATTATACATATCATATATGAATTTACTATGCAAATGCAAATGCCGATGTATCCATTTCATTATTCTGTGAACTGTTCAAGCCTGAATCTGCCCCGGGTTTACTATATATGGACTCTTATGGTCCCTTTAAGAAAGAAATCTGAAGATCTCCTCATTATGACTCTTATGGTCGCTTTAAGAAAGAAATCCGAAGATCTCCTCATTGACCCGTAGGTCCTGTATGATCCGAAGATCCTGTATGATCCGAAGATCCTGTATGACCCGTAGATCGCTTTAAGAAAGAAATTCGAAGATTTCCTCATTTTGACCTGTAGGTCGCTTTAAGAAAGAAATCCGAAGATCTCCTCATTACAGTTCAGGGCAAGACAGTCACAGGTGCTTTTAATCTCATTGCAATATGCTATGCAATCAAGTGCATCATGTAACCATATATCATATGTTATCTGTTAACATACTTTCTATGGAAATAACTCTGGAAATTTCAAAGCTATCACATCTATTCATATAACTCATATAGCACATATAACACATATAGCTCATATAGCACATATATCCATATAACTCATATAACAGATATATCCATATAGCTCATATAGGACATATATCCATATAGCATATATAGTACATATATCCATATAGCACATATAGCACATATATCCATATAACACATAAGGTTGAATCTCCGGTCTATACTCACCTGTTCAAGACAAATACTATTTCTCTTCCCCTTTTCCTTGACCACGACCTATGACTCGTGCTCTTATATATAACCCAATGCAAATTAGGATATTTACTCTTATAAACTCTAACCCTAAATGCAATAAAATTCCAGTATGTATTATAACTTTTTGTGCATGATTCCAAATCCTTTAAAACTTGACATCGATAAACTATATATATAGAAGAACATTTTTCTAGTTCAAACCTTTATGAAAAACTCGATCAAAGGACTTCATAATATGATTACAAGGCAATAGCCTAAAATTACTCCGAAATCTTTTACCGACTATAAATCCAATATCGAAAACATCCTCTGAGAATTATAATTCGACTGATTTTCAAATCAAAATCAACAATAGATCTAGATCTGGAAAAATTAGAAAATTCTAAATAAATCATTAACTAATTAAAAACTTACCAAATCACGCTTATACTTTGATATTTTAAAGTGAGTTTCTTTGACATCGAAGTCATAAGAGTAAGAGTTTTCATGAGAATATTTTTATAGGAATTTCTGAATTTTGTTGAAATTCGATTTTCAATAGAAGGAATGAGTTGGAACCTCTACATCTCAATGTTAAGATTTGAAAAATCTTATAAGTCTTGAATGATTCTAAAAGATCAGTATGGATCATGAAGGGATGTAAAAGAATCCTGAAAAGAAAAGGATTACCTTTGGAAACTTTCTTCAACAACTATGTTTGTGACTCTATAGTATAGAATCATGGATATTCTGTACTTTTCTTTGCTCAGTTGGAAGTTAAAGAACTTTGAAGTGCTCAAATGTTGGATCAATTGAATTGTTAATCTATTGGAAAATACAATTCAATTTTTAACCTGATAATGTTCAAACTCGGATTTTCATTTATGTTGTTATCCTTTGAATTAAGGGGATTGAGAATCCTAAATGGAATGGGAATTTCTTGTGATTATAGTAAGAAAGGAAGAAAGAATGTTGGTTTAGTTTAAGTTGTGAACAAGTGATTAATCATCAAGGTTGTTGTGAATAAAGTTGATTGGTCAAAATGGATTGAACAGGTAAAAGTTCATCAGTAATGTGTTTATGTTCAATTAACTACTTGGCGCAAGTGTTAATTGATTACATGAGTTGTTGATATCCAGATGACTAACCTATGTGACAACGTTATTGAAGTTTCGTTGTATGATACCCAACTCGGGATAATGAGAAAAGACTTGAGGTCTATAATGGACTAGTAATGGAATCATCATTGAGATGTTCTACTTTGCCAATGGTATTGACTTATGTTTCTTCAAAGATGGAAATGATAAAGTTCAGTTTTGAGAAAATCATTCAAGGAATGATTTTGGCATGCTTGCCTTTGATATTTTAATCGGTTGGGAGAAGAATATCAATCATTCAATATTGTGGTCTATAAGGCTTAGACCTTATCGCTGAAAAATAATTTCTGTTGTGTTTGAGTTATGAAGATTTTATATCAGTCAAACCTAATGTCTAAGGTGGTACTGGTGAAACTATTAAGTTGTCGGCAAGTTTCCTAACCACAAGTTCTTCCTTTGCAATGTGGTTTGAACTTGAGCTAGTAAAAAAGGTATATGCAATCTCCTTATGGTTAAGTAAGAAGACAAGGGAATGATGGAGAAGTTTAGTTTGTTCACCAATGTTGAATTGAGAAAGGTTTAAGAATACCTTGTTTGGTCATGTGCATTCTTCTGCTAAAAGAGATTGGAAATTAAAGGAATTTCCTTATATGTAGAGAGATATAAGGATTGGATGTTTTGAACTAGATGCAAAGTTTGAAAGTTCACTTTTTATATTGAGAGGATTAAGTTGTAAAAGGATTGAAAGCCCTTAAAATCGTCAAAAGAGTTTGATAGTTCACTCTTGGAGATCAAAATTTAAATGACAATTAAGTTGCATAAGGGATATTGTTCTGCAAATGGATGAACTCAATTATTAAATTTTTGCCAATGGATCATATTTGCGTAACTTTAAAGTAGTATGTCAAGGAAACATACAAGTTGAGAACGGTCTTCGAACAATCTTCCATGGGTAAGAAGTGGTTGAAACCACATCTTTATTAAGGATTGCAAGTGAGTGGATTTGAGCGATCAATTCTTTTATTGAACTTGCAAAATTAAGTTGGGTTGAGATTGAGTTAAATCAAGCAGAGATTACTCAATACTATGGATTATAGAAAAGTCTAGCAGTATGTCTAATTAAGAAAAGTCAAGGAATGCCACCAGGTTCTATCTTGAGGAAGGAATGAAGTATTACATTCGAAAGGAAATGTAGTACGCATAAATGAATTGGATTGTCTTAGGTCCTTTGAGGCTCAGTTTTGATTTGAAACTTTGGTTAAGTTGGTAAGGCCAGCTAATGTGCAAGTATCATCACAGAATTAGAACAAAGTGTTAGTAGCATCATTAAGATAAGGTGATCAATTTTATTTGATGCATTAGCTTGACGCGCCCAATTCTTCATAGAGTAGCTAATCTTTGTTTCCGCGGTATTTAAAGTTAAAGCAAGTATGTTAGTAACCTATGTCGAGTTCCTGTCAAGCTGTCATGATTTAAGGAATATTTGAAATTGCTTTGTGATTTTTTCTCTTTTGAGAAAAATCTTAGGACTTTGTAGAATTCTGGTATGATTTTTTTTAAAGAAATGTTGATTTGATATACGGAATTCATAAATAAATTTTCTACGGTTTTTATGGTGGTGAGTAAGAATGTATTTTGTCTTCCATCTTGATCACATGGTAAGGCAAGATTACATGTCTTATTCCTATGAGAATGCAGTAAAGGATTATGTTTATTTTATCTCCCCATCCTGATCACATGGTGGAATAAGATCACATAATTCCTTGGGGTTTAAAGAATGGTTTCAAGTATGATTTGGTAATCATATAAGTTTTGCAATTATATGAGTTTTGCAAGTGTAGTTGGTTGAGATGAAAAGATGCAAGCTTTCTTTTACATTATAGCAATTTCTATATCTAGCATCTTGTAAAACTCTTTTGAGTTAGTATATCCTTGGTATCCTATACCATTTAAGGAGTATGGTCAAACTTCCCAAAACAGTTCGATTATAAGTAAAGAAATTTGGTAAGATTCTTTACAAATCTATGTTGGTATCTGAAGAGCATGGAGTAACTTCGTACTTCTCTAAAAGTTTGGGATTGTTCTCAATCAACGATTATTGGAATTCTCTAAGCAGTTTGCTAGTAGTTCATCTTGGTTGACGTCATGACCTAAGAAAGTCATTGCCTTTTTAGCTGAATTGTCCTTGAAAGTAAGTTGATATGAACTCCTAGAATGGAATCCTCTCTAAGAAATGATACTCTAGTAATCCTTTCTTTGGAATAAAGGATGTACTAGTAATTTCTCCATTAGTTGTTATTTGTTTTCATGTTGTCTTGAAAACTTAAATCTATTTAAGATAAGATAGTCAAGTGAGAACTTTAAGCAGAACTCCAATGGGTCTGGAGTTTGGATATGTAAATTAGTATTGATATTCAATCTCAGCCTGATAAGTTGTTGGATATAGAGAGTGGACACGTGAGGATATGTTTTTAATCCTAAGAATTTGTTTGCTCAACAAGTCAGAATGTTAAGTGAAGTCTAAACAGTTCTTTGATGAAAAAGACTGAAAATTGTCAATGGAGACAATTTTGTTGAAAATTATTGGATTAAAGGTATTATTGTCCAATATGTTGGTATAGTAATGTGTAAGAATGTAGTTTGAAGTAGTTGAGAGAGATAACTATTTTTGAATGTCAGTATGCCCAAGCTGAGTTTTGGTTGAGGAAAGGATGTAAAGGATTGACAAAATATGTTATTATCTTTTCATGTGTTGGATAAATCTCATATTCTTGGTTAAAGTAACACTGAGATTTTATCTCAAAAAGGAAATTGAGTAAGGATTTTAAGTAATCCTTGTAAAGAAAATAATTTGAGAAGGACTAAAGGTTTAGTTTGGATGAAAACAAGGTGGTGTGAATACCCTAAGATTTTATTCAAAATTTGTTGACTAGATCAAGGAAAAGTAGTATGGGAAAGTAATATTGTTTAAGATCAATGGAGAAGATCAAGAAGGTAAGACACCGGGATTTGTTAATCAAGATTATGGATTGCTTGTTTCCAAAACTGCTCTTGTGTGTCTGTTATTGATGAGCTTTGAAAGCTTATTTCAAAGGAGGCATAGTTATTTGTTTAATTAGTTCATCCTGGAACAAGTAAAACTTTTGATGGACTGACATGAAGCGAAATGTCACCGAGTTCGATTTGATATGTTTGGTTTGTTTGGAAGTCCTGATTGAGCATAGAAGACCAGATGAAATATTATAGTCTCTTTCTGTTTCAGAATGGAAGTGGGAAGATATTACAATGGATTCTTGTCATTAGTCATTCAAGACTTAATGAAAGAAGGATTCAATATGGAGGTTGTTAAGAAACTCACCTAGAGTGTTCTTTTTAATGCAATTAAGATGACTTAAAGAGTACAGAAGTTAGCTGAGGTGTTCATGCATGAAGTTTTTGATCTTCATACAACTCCAAAGACTTTTATCTCTGATTGAGATAGGTGGTTCATGTCAAAGTTTTGAAAGGAGTGACATCAAGCTTTGTGGTGTGAATTGAATTTTAGCGTTGGCCTCCCTCATCAAAGTGATGAACAATGCAAGGAAACAAATTCAAACTCCCGAGGACATGTATTCTGAATTCCACACGAGTTGGAATGGTAGTTTGAGGTTGAGTGAATTCACATACAAGAATTTTGAATTCACGATAAAGAAAATGACTCTTTTTGAGGCTTGGTAAGGCTGGAAGTGTTGATTGTCAATTTGTTGGAATGACAATGCTGACAAGGTTCTTCATGGGCTAGACTTGTCCATGAGAACAACAACTGATATCGCACTAACATGTTCAAGGGTGTTAACTGCTCAAAAGCGACAACAGTTGTGTGTTGTTCTATAGTGAGAGCATGTTAAGTTCATTGTAAAGAACAACGTTTTTGTTATGGTATCCGCCTTGAAAGACATATTCTGCTGGGGAATGCGAGACAACGAAAATGCTCGCTATGTTGGATCTTTTGAGATACTGGAAAGAACTGATAAGTTTGTTTATCGGATGGCATTGCCACCTTCAGTGCATTCTATCTATAATGTCATCCTTGTGATTCTTCTAAGATAGTATGCGTTCAATATATCTCATGTACTCAACAATAATGAGATGGATATTCAACCAAATGACATCTGTGAAGAAAGGCCAGGTTGAATCGTGAATGAGAAAATACCTTTGATTAGGTTACCTTGGTCTAAAATGGAGGTGAAGAAAAGACGCGAGAAACTAGACAGGAAGTGTTGAGCCATTTTCCAAAGTTAATGAACGTTGTAAAGAAGAAGTTTGGCAACTAAGCAATGGTTGTTTTGTGCTTGGTGCAGAAGTAACAACATGTTTTTAAGGGGGTACTACAAAAATCTGTATAGGTTTGTAGTGGTTGTATGTGTGTGCGCTCATGCTATCCTTCCTTGTGATCCGAGTTCTCCTTGGTTTCGAGGACGAAACCATTTTTAAGGGGGTACTAATGTAATAACTGCGGTTTTTGAGGATATTTTTGAATTTTTCTCGAATATCCTTTTAATCTCCTTGTCCGTTTTAACGCTTAATCCAATATTTTTGTTGGAATTTAAATCCTAGAAAATTTTTGGTGATATCCTAAAATCATAAAGAAATGATTTTATGGAACGGTGTGGATTCTAGGATTTTTCAGTGGAAAAAGAATATTTATTGGATAAGCCGTCTTTTTAATTATGTACCGGAAAGGATTTAAAATACAAAACAGAAGCCTTAAAAATTGAAGGTAGCGTGATAAAATCATGGAAAATTGGTTCTATTGGTCCACATAATTTACGAGACGTTTTTCGTTTAGTAAGTTTTTCCACCCGAGGTACATAATTTTACCGCTTTAACGCGAGTCCTGTTCTGAGACGGAAAAATTCCATTAGGCCGACTTCCAATTCTTAATAGGGAAGGAAGGTGATTGTTATCTCCGACTTTATGTGTTTTGATAGAAATCGAGAAAGGGATCGTGAGAGAGAGGTAGAATAGGACGGACCGACCGGCTCGGGAGGAAGAATCCTTCTTCACCGCCAGCTACCTTCTCCATCCCCCGCCACCACCTTACCTCCTCCTCCTCCTCCTCCACCTCATCATCTTCTTCTTCATCCTCCCTTTGGGTTGTTGCTGCCTCGTTCAAGGAAAGGGAGAGGAATCAGGTCGGAACAACGGATGAGGAGATAGAATTCAAAGACATCACCGTCGGTCATGTTGTTACCTCGCCAAGCGACGTCGCCGGCGTTCGCTAGCTACTCCGACCAATACCCACCGTAAGGGCTGTCACCGGGCAACGCTCAGCCACCCTTGGGCTCGGGGATCGAGCCACTATCGAGCTAAACGAGCCATGGGCTCGAGTGAAGGTATATACGATCGAAATTAATTAGCGGGTTGATTGCGGAGCCAACGTAAGGGCCTTTCAGTTCCGCTTTGCTAATTAAATTTATGGTTTTTATAATCTTGATGTTGATACGGTCTCACAGGTTCAAACCGCTCGAGAAACGGACGTCAGGATCTTCAGTTATAGCGAATACAAGTTTTGATACCGATTGACAGGTAAAGGACTTCGGATAATTACTCGGGATTCGTTGTTAATCCGTTTGATATGAGATTTGGTCACCTTTAAGAACTGTTGCTAATGAACAATTTTTATTTAGAAAATTGTTTCAAAAGTGAAACGAATAATTAGTTATAATTCCGCCAAGATGGCTCCTTAAAGCATGATAATTAAGGATTTATTATGAATCGATATTCGGAAATCAAATCGTTTATCGATTAGAAAGTTGTAGAATTTGAGTATACAACTAAGAAGTGTTTCCGTGAGCTCGTTGTTGAGAAATATTTTGTTATATTTGACAGAAGGGTGATAAAGATTATTGTTGAGTTGCTAAGGACGTTGAGCAAGCCTTCTAAGGCAAGTGGACGATTCTCTCTTGCATTATGGTTATTAAATGAGGAATTGAATCTCATTTAATATTTGTGTTGGGAACAACTTGTGTGCTTATTAAAATATGATAGGTTGTTATATTTGTTAGAAATAATGACCATGTTGTTTATTCAGTTTTGCGGTAGAACTGGATTTAGGTCCGTTATGGGTGACCTTGTATACTGTCTCACGCTGAGACATTGTTATTGAATTAAGGTAGTTTCAGGGAGGGGAACGGGGTTCCTTATCCTCTCTTTAAAACAATATTACATTAGGAGGGGCCTAATCCTAATGGAGGGTCATGACTCTTCCCCTGCTCTTCGTGTGAGAGGGGTGATGCGCACTCTAGCTAAGTGCAATTGGCACGGTGTAGTGTAGACGACAGGGTAATAGGCCTCTTTGATCTCTACCTCACCATATGCAAATGAAAGATCAAGGATAGCTTAAGTCCTATGATCTCGGTACAGGGTAGATGACCATGGATGAAATACTCCGATGATCTCTACAATACCAAAATATTTCGTCAGTAGTTCGAGCCGATTATGAATCACCAACCTGTTTGTGAAAAGTTTTGAAAGTAATATAAGATAAGTGCGTTAGGCACATTAATATACCTGAATGGTTCGTCCAGTCGGAAAACCATTTTTTCTCCCGGTTATGAATGATTCTTAATCAAACTTTGGTTAAGTCAATCTGATTAGTCGATGGAGGCTTTTCAAAATGTGATGTGATTATTATGAGTTCCCAACAATTGTTTATGCTCCTTAAAGAAACCACAAGCGGTGGTGTTCTCTCTCTTGATTATGCGAGTCTGCTTCTTATTCTCTATAAGACTGTTAACTGTTGGATCATAATCCGAGTCTAATTGGATTTGGATGTCAATATGTTTAGTTACAACCATAAGAACCAAGTTAGATTCTCCGCTTGCTTAGTCTTTCATTAGACTAACCCGTCCATCTTCTTTTCTTTTATATGGTCGGCTGGTGTCCACCGTTGGTTTACGACACATCAGGCTCTGCTTGGAAATTGATTCAAGAGGTAGATTCAGAGGTTTGAAGCTCCAGAAGTTGAAGAAAGGTTTCCAAGGGCTATACTTGAGTGAAGATCATGGTTGAACTACTTCAAAGCGAAGCTGAGTTTCAGAAATAAGAACTTAAGGAAGATTTGTTTAAATAGAAGGTTGTTCTATTTATTTACTAATTCTTTTTAAGTTAAGGCTTGTATAAGACCTTTTATTCTCTTTTCCGCTGTAAAGTTTTACTTAATTTTGTTAGGTTTTAAATGGTTCGATTTACCTTGTTCTAGTAAGTTCTGTTAGGTTAAAGCCTTGGGTAATTCTGGTCTCCTATCTTAATATATATATATATATAGGAGATGATAAGGTTTGCACACTTATATATGTGCTAAGGTAGGCAAAGATAAGGTTTGCACATTTATATATGTGCTAAGATAGGCAAAGATTACAAATATCCACGTAAAGTCAACTTAGTTTTAGGATAATTTCGTTTTCCACCCTCAAATCTCCTTTACTACAAACTTTACCCTAAAATAATTAATAATTAACTTTTATTTAAAAACTTTTTTAAAATATAATAAACTTAATTCGAAACTAAATATTACTTTGAAAAACTCACTATATATCAGGTCAATATGCTATGCATATGCTATTAATATGTTGTGAATGCAAAATGATGTATGAACTTTGGTCGGGGATGTTACACAAAGAAGTGCATGATCCAATGCAAAATAAAAATTGGAATTTGACCCAAACAGTACCTTGGATTTGTTCCAAAAAAAATGTTTTGGATTTGATCTGAAGGTTGATAACCTGACCTGAATATAATTGGGATTTGACCCTCAAAAGTATCTTGAAATTTGGCCCAATAGTACATGACCCGACCCAGATAAGGTTCAGACTTAACCCACAAAAGTATATGATCTGACATGAAAATAAAGCATGTCCGGACCCAAAATAAAGAAGTCATAAATGACTGACCCAAGATAGTCCCGAGATGAATAAGGAATGCCCCATATGACTCGAGTCTTAAGATGAATTGAGAAGGTAAATGAGCAAGGGTCCTGAGATGAAATAAGTATGTTATATGACCCGAGATAATTAAAAAACATGGCCTGCTTGGGTCTAATAAAGTAAAGAAAAGTATGATCGAGTCCCAAGATGTGTATAAAAGAAAGCATGACCCGAAAGGTGCATGCAATTATTGCTCAGTTTTGTCTAAGGCCTTCTCTGATGCCAGATTTTGGTAATCTGCTATTTCAATAGCTAGCTAGATCAAAACAATTGGAGCACTTTGCTAAATGTTGTGTTTACAATGGGTGGAAATGTAAAGATCTATTTGCTGAAGCATGAAGCCTTGTACCTCTCTTTATGGTGTTTTCAGCATGAAGCCATCTATGAATACTTTTTGTCTCAGGTACTCATCATGGATAAAGTCATTGTGAGAATTATGTCTAGCTCTTGCAAGATGTCAGATATTACAGACCAAGAGATTTCAAGTAAGTGCGCAACTCCAACTATGGTTAACCTTATCTGTTCATATTGAAACCAAAACATGTATGTTTGCACATGGTACCTCAATTCCAGAAATCCAGGTGTACTGGTCTGTTTGAATTGTTGTGTTTCTGTGAAGTAGTCAAGTTCCATCCCTTTTGCAACCCAATTTCTCACTCCAGTCTAGTACTTTATTTTATATCAAAAACTCCACAAATGTTCTTGCAATTTTTTTATATCTAGAACAATGGTAGATTGCATGCTATTTACAAGTAGTCAATTAGCATTTGTCTTTGTAATAGTTGGGCTATATTTCCAAATGCCAAAGGTACATTTTTTCATTTTTTTTTCCAAAGCAACATTAGGAATTGTCTTAAGACCTAGCTATTGTAATTGAACATATTGAAATTTGTACCTTAATTGGTGTAGTGGTGGAAGAGCTTTTCAAGAGAAGGCAGCCAATGCCCTCAATGGATGCTATTTACTTCATCACTCCCTCAAAAGAGAAGTATGATATTCAACTCCATTTCAACACTTCACCTGCATTTTTTTAAGACAAAGTTCACTATTGTAACACCTTGTCTTTCCACAGGGCGCTACTTAGAAGTAGGCCTTACTAGGTGCTACTTAAGTAGGTTGACAACAACACTTTAGGATCTTGCAACGCGGGCACGATGAGAAAATTTAATAAAACATCCAACCTTTCTTTTAATAAAACTTAGAAAACATTGTTATGCATGTATTCCCGAAAACATAATATCCAACTCCAACAAAACTCTACTGATTATAAATTATTCTAAAAATAACAATAAACACGACATAATATTAACTCTATCACACTAATAAAACCAACATCCTAAAATGTCATAAATAAACTAAAGTAAACCCGACCCCACTATGACACGTACTTTTCACCGCTCCGCCCCACCATTTGGCCTCGGTTCCTGCACGGTTCCCTAGTTCATACTTGGAACTGAAAAATATTCCCCGAAGGGTCAGCTACTATTCTATCAAGTTAGAAAGAATGCGGAAATTACAAGACGTTTTGAAAGCATTTCTAAAGTTAGCATCCAAGTCCACAATCACACTCATAACTCTAAAGACCAATACCTAAATTAGTTTTGGTTAGTCACACATAGCCACTTACACATTCACAAATACAATCTTACAACAATGCATGCCATTCCTCCATCTCGCAATCCAACCTCCAAGGCGCTCAACCCCGCGACGAGTGCAGAGGCAGACCCTCTCACTCTACTTCACAATCTCCCTTCTAACCCCGACTAAGCCTCCACTGGAGCACTTGCCAAAACACATAGATACTATTTTTCGTTTTGAAGGGGCACGGTTTCCCTGTCACATGGACCATACATAGACAACTCTTCCTCTCCGCCAGCTACGATGGTTTCATGCCGGAAACGGTACCAACACAGAGAAAACGTTCGAAAACTTATTTCCGATAAAACCCATTTAAAACCAATTTGCACACAGCAACACGAGCAAGTCCAAAACATTTCAGAAATATATATTTGGGACTAGTACCCAAAACCAATCCTACAATAACGGCATAAAATCTAACAAGACAGAAAAGAATCGAGCAAGTCGAAAACGACTTACCTCGAAACTAGGGATCCTTTGAAGAAGACGAAATTAAGATCGTGGGCAGAATGATTCCCTAAAGAAAACATTAACGTGACACACGGAATTAGATTCAACCCCCAACTCACTTAATGATTATTATAGACGAACCTACTAGGTTTACGAACCCAACTTACTCTCCCTTTATCTACCCTCTAGTAAATTTTGCATACCGGAACCATCGTCTCTTTTAAATACTTAACAACTCCTCCTACTAGATGGAAACCAAGTTCGTACAACTTTGATACAACTCCTCCTACTATTTTTAATTACGCCAAACTTTATTATATAGCCTATTCTCCTAACAAATGGCTTAATTGGTTTACAACCGAAAACATGGCCGCACGATCGGAAAGACAGAGACACGTTCTCTCCCACAACTGGCCCGTCGGTGACTCCCAGGACCGTCCACGTATTGCCCCGATACCCAGTTCACGTGACCACTCACCCACGACCCACACCCCCGGATCTGTCACGACAACCTTACCCACCCCGCTCTAAGGACCGGAACAGAGGAGCAAAACAGGGGTGACGGTTCTTACTTGAAAACGTTGGTGAAGACTGGTCGACCATCGGTCGGCGAAGATTAGACGATCACGACGAAGCGCTCCGGAACGTTCAACTGCAGCGTTTGTTACCGGCGTTAAGTGATGAGGAAGGAGGAGAACCGAAAGGAAGGGTTTAGATTGTTACCGGTGAACGAGAACGTAACGAGTGCCGGTACGAGCGTCTGGTGTCGTCAACTGATGGACGAGAAAGAAGGAATGCGCATGTGATAGAATTCTTTAGGTAGATGAGGGTTTTGTAGAAAAAAAATGAAAACAAAATAATTGACTTTAGATATGGTTCAACTTAAGATAGAATTGGGTATGCTGAATTTTCGTGGATGACCAAAAGAATAATAATAATTAAGGAAGATAGAAAAAAATATATTAATTTAGATAGTTAAAATAAGATTAAGATGGGAGATTGTATCCTTGGTAGATACTGCCTTCTGCCCCCGAGATTAAAGAAAAGGATATTAATTTAGGTAGTTAATATATAAGAGTATTTAAGAATAATACTAGCAGTTTATGAATATCTAGTCCTCTAACTGGAGTTACTTGCGGGTGAAGTAAATAGATTACTTGTAAAATAAGAAGGTCGTTTTGTGGCCTTAAAGGAAATAAGAAGTAGGGACCCACAATTAATCTCACTTTTTTGGAGTTTGATCATAAGAGAAGGGAGTGGTAGGATGAAGTCAGGGATTAAATGCATTGAATCCACCTCCGGAAGAGGTTTGGTTTGGTTCCCTAAGAGTCGAACTTGACATTAAGATTAAGAATTGATTGTCATAAAACATTGCTCATGTGGTTTGACCATAGTGAAAGTTTGCTATTATTTAGAATTGGTTAAAGGATGAGTTAGTTTCAATTGAAGACTTTAGAAGAGGATGTCCAAAATATAATTGCATGTGATATGAGCACTGTGAATGGTGTAAAGAATGTTGTAAAGCTAACTAATGTCTAGTAGGGTGGGAAGTAATTGGGCAAGGACCTTTATCAACTAATTGGACCGAATGTAGGGGTCTTTATCATTAATAACCTTGTCTACTACCAAAGCTGGAAGAGAAGGCTTTCCTCTTGGAGACTGCATTGATGTTTAAACAATACCAGCAGTGTGTAAGGCTCATGGAGTATGTTTTCGAATAAACGAGGAGCATGTGGTGATCAGGTGACTCAAATCGAGAAAATAAGGTTTGATCTAGAGAGAATTAACGCTATAACATGATAGAAGTACCTTCTGAAATAGGATTGCGTCACAAAACATATGAGATTAAAAATTAAACTTTTGGTGGTGTATAAAGAAGACAGTTAGTCTAACCCAGCATTGTCCAGATTAATTGCGATTAGGTTACCAAAAGAGTTATGACTAAGTTGAAAGGTAGGATAACGTGTATACTCACACCGCCTATATCACAAGATCGTGAGAGTTATGCAAATTTTAATAACGCCTCAAAGCCATAAGAGGTGTGTCATGAGGGAAAAGGTTGAGCAATCGCCTATGTAGCTAGAGAGATATAGTTATAGGAGTCGTGCGAACAGGAACAACATAAGGAACGAGTGACCAAACCCGAGGATTGGACACGACCGAATTCGGTATATGCTAAGTTTGATTAGACAAACACCAACTAAATAACGTCATCATAAGTAAAAGTTGAAGCATAAGATGCTATGATGGCTCAAGCTATGGAAGATCATGACTTGGAAGATTAGGGATATCTAGAAAAGAGATTAATGAAGGAGGCATTATTAGGATGATAGTTGAAGTGTGTTGTGCAGATTTAATGATAAAAGGTATTGGGTATTCTGTAATGGTAGCCGAATATGACTTAGCGACGGATGTTGTTTCACTCAAATGATCCACACTTATAGGAAAATTCGATGAAGGAACAAAACCATAGAAGCGGTTCAAGGGTACTATACTACTATGGATAAGTCATGTAAGAGAGAATTAGTCGCTCAGCCGAAAAAAAAAACCTACTAGCGATAAGACGAATGTGGGGTTTTGAGAACCACAATGACAAAATTATAGGGTAAAGGAGATTTGGAATTAGAAGTGAAAACCCGCTCAACGCTATTGAAAAAAATGAATGTAAAAAATGACATGGAACCTGTTGAGAAGGTTTTATATTAACATATACTTGGTTATGGATTCTGTGAGAAACAACAACTAGAGTATGAATAGAGATATTTGTAGTGTCTAATTCACTCGGAAAAGATTTGGACTAGTACCAAAGCCATCGAGATGGAAGTATTGTGCAGTAATAATGATTTAAGAAAGACTTTGACCATGATGTCTAGAGGCCAGGTTAATCAATCGGGGTTGGAACTCCATTGGATTGTTTTGCTAGGATTGGATCGAAAGCTTGGAGGTCAATTTGTCAATGGAACTCCGTTTGGGTAGAAATTTGTGCAAGGACAACGGGGAGGTTTAACTTGACCTAAGAGACTAAAGGACATTAGCGGATATACGTTGAGAGGTTAGTACTAGGTCATAAGCTGTGTTATTCAAACAGGGAATGCATCGACTAGTTGATACAGGCTTGTTAGGAGTCAAGTGGTGCATACGGTCCTTAGTTACCTAAGTGGTGTGAGCCTTTCAGCAAGAGGAGTAAATTCTAACTGTTACTTAGGGTCGAGGATCAGAAAAATCAAGCGGATGTGTCTGGGCCAAATGGGGTGTTCGAGTGAGGACTTAGGAGACTGACATATTGGGGTGTACATTAGTTTCCTAGCCTGAAACGTTATGAACCAGTTTTGAAGAAAACAAGAGGGTTGCTTAAATTTAGACTATCAGGAGAGTTGCAACTGGGATGGTTAATGTACCAAACCTCCATTGTCGCAAGACCCCAAGGTATACACAAGTGTTAAAGATGTCTCGAAGTTTGTATGTTATAGAAAGGGAATGGGTAATCATCTTGAATTTGGAGGTTAAAAACACATCTCTAGTTAGTGTAAGCTAAAGCTAAAGTAGCCGGAATGGCTCAAGTGTGTGGAATCATATAAGTTGGGAGTTCGTTATCTTTTGGTACGGGGATTGTGATTGCTAATATCCTGGAAAAGTATAGCAGTGTTACTTGTATGAAGGACTAGAATTAAAGAGATATCATGGTGAAGAATGTATTTTAGCAACACCACTGTGGAGGTGATTCTTTAACGTAGACATTCACTTAACACTCCCAACGAATAAATGGAGTATGAAGACCAAACTGTCGTTATATGAGAGTCAAAGGGATGAGAATTTCAAGCATACGAGATTAATCATGGCTAACAGATCGCGACACAAATAAGTAGGAGGATTCAGACTCTAGAGGATGTTTTGAGGTCCTATATGCTAGACTGGGGAGGTCACTAGTCATATCACTTGGCTTTGGTGGAGTTTGCCTATAATAACAATTAGCACTCATCGTTTTAGATGACCTTTTTAAGGCCTTATATGGGCGGAGGTGTAGGACACCATTGTGTTGCGATGACCCCTCAATTGTAATAGGTGAGAGGCCACATATGATTGAGGAAACGATTCGAAAGGTGGCCTTGATCCGGGAAGAGAATGCTAGCTGCTCAGAGTCGCCAAAAGTCTTATGCGGACAGGAGGCGTAGACCGTTAGAGTTTGAGGTAGGAGCACACATCAGGTTGAGGGTATCGCCTACCCACGGGGTTAGGAGATTCGAGGTTAAAAGGAAGCTGAGTCCCCGCTATATCGGCCATTCAAGATTCTGGAGAGAGTGGGCGAGGTGGCGTACAAGCTAGCATTGCCGCCATCTTTGGACGGAGTTCATCTTATATTCCACGTTTCACAGCCGAGACAGTATTTACCGGATCCTAATCACAAACTTAATTGTGAGGAGTTGGTGGTGGAATCGATCACACTTTCCGGGAACAACCATTGAAGATTCTAGACCGACGAATGAAGAAGCTGCGGAACTGATGCGACCCTGCCGTAGCTCGGACCCAGCTCCGACGGACCCGAGACGGCCTAGACCTTGGAGACCCCCTTGGATTATGATTTAGTCTCATATTATGTTATTATTTATATTTCCGTCATTTATTTCCGCCATTTCCCTTTTTAGGCGTGTGTTCCATTCTTGTAGGATGGGCTAGCCTTGTTATTTTCCTTTCTAGATAGTTTCTATATTTAGTATGTTGCTATTAGTAGTATTTTGGGCTTGGATATTGGGCCTAGCATGTTGCTAACCCTAATCCACTCCCAACTAGCTTCTAAGATTTTGTGTGGCCTCCTCTATATAAAGGAGTCGCGCCCCCCTTATAATAATTACGTCCAATTTGAGTAGCCAGAGCTTGATTCGAGAATCTCCTCCCTTTGGCCCCGGGCGTCACCCCTTTCTATCCCTTTTCCCTCGCCCTTGATTCTGCCTCGCCCCACCCTCGTTCCGACGAGCACTAGAGGTCCGCGAGTCCACTTTGTGGTCTCGTATTTATCCCGTTACGATTGTCGGAGAAGAATCCGGATGTTTCGAGCCTAGATTTGTCCCTTGCCAATCGAGGGTCACATCAGTGGTATCAGAGCTTAGGCGGTTCGAACGGTTTCTTCTCCGTCCCTACAAAAAAAAACGAAGTCGACTCTTCTGTCCAGATTTCGAAAAAAAAAATTATTTTTTCTGCAATTTTTTACATATTACTGTAGGTCTTTTCGATACGAGTCCGGGCATATAAAATTCGCCCAAAACGGACGTCGTTTGCCCCTTCAAAAGGCTGAAATACCAACCTGTCGCGCGAGTTCGGCGCCCAGCCAGCCAGCGTGCCGAGGATCCGAGCCTGGCACAGCCGCGGCCCTGCAGCAGTCCGACAGCGCGCCAGCACCGCGCCGAAGATCCCCAGCAGCCTCGTGCCAGCCCGCGCCAAACCCGGAAACCCTAGATCTCGTGATTATTTCCGAGATCTCATGGAATATTTCGGGCGCATATCTTGCTATTTTAATTTTTAATTATTTTACATTTATTTTATTTTGATTTTTTGCCTTTTGTACAGATCTTATCTTATAAAAGATCTTCTAGTTATTTTTTATTTCTAGGATAGTTTATTATTTCCGTTTTTAACGAGATCTTTCGGATTGTGGAAGATTTCGTAATATTGTAAAAAAAAGGAAAAAAAAGGAAAAAAAACAAAAAAAAAAACCGAGAGCCCGAGCCATGTCTTGGACTTACTCGGTAGTATGGGACGATTCGGATTCTTGGGATCGGCCTCATCGACGAGTCAACACTCGTCCCTATAGGCCGCTTCCGAGGGACGATCCGGATTGGATCCCACCATATAGACTCCCGGAGAATCGGGCCCGCTATTACGGCGAAACTCCAAGACCCCGACGTCGCTCATACGTTGAACGGGATTGGAGTCCGCCACCTCGGCGCCCGCATCCCCGATACGAAGAGCGGGATTGGAGTCCACCCCCTCGGCGCACGCGTACCCGATACGATGAGCGGGATTTGAGTCCGCCACCTAGGCGATCACGTCCTCGAGACCGAACCCCGGAGGCCCCAAGGTCTCCCCCGGCCCGCGCTCAAGCCCTTCGTTTGAGTCGTGGACCGCCGGTACCGACCCCTAGCGCCAACACTCCGACCCTCTCCGAGAACCAACGGCGCACACACTACGCCATGACCGCGGAGCAAAGGATCGCAGAGCTCGAGCGCCTTCTAGCCGAGGCCAACCGAGAGTCTCAACCATGGCCGGCACCCCACGTGCCGATGCATGAGTCCAGCCCAGCGCCAGCCGAGGTCCCTACCGAGGCCCCTACCGAGGTCCTTACCGAGGCCATTGACAGCCCCGAGCCGGTGCCGAACGCGCTAGTCCTTACCTAGGACCCTCCCGAGGTTCTTCCCGAGATCCTCCCCGATTCCGACACTGACATCGAGCCCAAGCTCGCGCCTACCCCTGTGTCGACACCATATTTACTCGAGGCTACACATGTCGATGGCAAGGATTTACTGCGATCGTCACCTTCTTCCCTTGTTCGACCCACGTCGAAGCGAGGACGCTTCGAAGCTAAGCGGGGGAGACTGATGCGACCCTGCCCTAGCTCGGACCCAGCTCCGACGGACCCGAGACGGCCTAGACCTTGGAGACCCCCTTGGATTAGGATTTAGTCTCATATTATGTTATTATTTATATTTCCGTCATTTATTTCTGTCATTTCCCTTTTAGGCGTGCGTTCCATTCTTGTAGGATGGGCTAGCCTTGTTATTTCCCTTTCTAGATAGTTTCTATATTTAGTATGTTGCTATTAGTAGTATTTTGGGCTTGGATATTGGGCCTAGCATGTTGCTAACCCTAATCCACTCCCAACTAGCTTCTAGGGTTTTGTGTGGCCTCCTCTATATAAAGGAGCCACGCCCCCCTTATAATAATTACGTCCAATTTGAGTAGCCAGAGCTTGAATCGAGAATCTCCTCCCTTTGGCCCCGGGCGTCACCCCTTTCTATCCCTTTTCCCTCGCCCTTGATTCTGCCTCGCCCCACCCTCGTTCTGACGAGCACTAGAGGTCCGCGAGTCCACTTTGTGGTCTCGTATTTATCCCGTTACGATTGTCGGAGAAGAATCCGGACGTTTCGAGCCTAGATCTGTCCCTTGCCAATCGAGGGTCACATCAGGAACCAGAGATTCGTTTAGTGCCGATTCAATGGTCACGACGGGGAGTCAAGGAGGCCACTTGGGAGACTGAGTCCATGATGAGAGAGAGTTACCCGGAGATCTATACGGTTTAGTAGAGGCATTTGAGGGGAGGGTTAGTAGTTAGTGGTTTGTTTTAGATTCTGGATTGCTTGGGGGACTATTATTCCTTTTGACTTGCTTGTTTGACTGTTTGGATACTATACTATGTGTTCGGACATCTAATACTATTTAAGTTTTGCTCTATTGCTATTTTTTTTGGTTCGAGGACGAACACTTTTAAGGTGGGGAAGTTGTGAAACCTCGAGATTTTTGTTCTTTCGTTATAAAAGTTTCGGGACGAAACTTTCTTAAGGGGGAGTGTATGTAATAGTCGGGTCTCATTTCCCTTAAGGCCAGAATACGACCTTCTTATTTTACAAGTAATCTATTTACTTCACCCGCAAGTAACTCCGGTTAGAGGACTAGATATTCATAAACTGCTAGTATTATTCTTAAATACTCTTATATATTAACTACCTAAATTAATATCCTTTTCTTTAATCTCGGGGCAGAAGGCAGTATCTACCAAGGATACAATCTCCCATCTTAATTTTATTTTAGCTATCTAAATTAATATATTTTTTTTCTATCTTCCTTAATTATTATTATTATTCTTTGGGTCATCCACGAAAATTCAGCATAACTAATTCTATCTTAAGCTGAACCATATCTAAAGTCAATTATTTTGTTTTCATTTTTTTCTACAAAACCCTCATCTACCTAAAGAATTCTATCACCTGCGCATTCCTTCTTTCTCGTCCATCAGTTGACGACACCAGACGCTCGTACCGACACTCGTTACGTTCTCGTTCACCGGTAACAATCTAAACCCTTCCTTTCGGTTCTCCTCCTTCCTCGTCACTTAACGTCGGTAACAAACGCTGTAGTTGAACGTTCCGGAGCGCTTCGTCGTGATTGTCTAATCTTCGCCGACCGATGGTCGACCAGTCTTCACCAGCGTTTTCAAGTAAGAACCGTCACCCCTGTTTTGCTCCTCTGTTCCGGTCCTTAGAGCGGGGTGGGTAAGGTTGTCGTGACAGATCCGGGGGTGTGGGTCGTGGGTGAGTGGTCACGTGAACTGGGTATCGGGGCATTATGTGGACAGTCCTGGGAGTCACCGACGGGCCAGTTGTGGGAGAGAACGTGTCTCTGTCCTTCCGATCGTGCGGCCATGTTTTCGGTTGTAAACCAATTAAGCCATTTGTTAGGAGAATAGGCTATATAATAAAGTTTGGCGTAATTAAAAATAGTAGGAGGAGTTGTATCAAAGTTGTACGAACTTGGTTTCCATCTAGTTACGGGAAGATACTGTTTCGATCTAGTGGGCTGGATTTAATTTATGTTTTTCTAGATAAGTTTTTGGACAAGTGTTTGTATACCTTTGGGTAATAGTTAATAATTAGTTAAGTATTTAAAAGAGACGATGGTTCCGGTATGCAAAATTTACTAGAGGGTAGATAAAGGGAGAGTAAGTTGGGTTCGTAAACCTAGTAGGTTCGTCTATAATAATCATTAAGTGAGTTGGGGGTTGAATCTAATTCCGTGTGTCACGTTAATGTTTTCTTTAGGGAATCATTCTGCCCACGATCTTAATTCCGTCTTCTTCAAAGGATCCCTAGTTTCGAGGTAAGTCGTTTTCGACTTGCTCGGTTCTTTTCTGTCTTGTTAGATTTTATGCCGTTATTGTAGGATTGGTTTTGGGTACTAGTCCCAAATATATATTTCTGAAATGTTTTGGACTTGCTCGTGTTGTTGTGTGCAAATTGGTTTTAAATGGGTTTTATCGGAAATAAGTTTTCGAACGTTTTCTCTGTGTTGGTACCGTTTCCGGCACGAAACCATCATAGCTGGCGAAGAGGAAGAGTTGTCTATGTATGGTCCATGTGACAGGGAAACCGTGCCCCTTCAAAACGAAAAATAGTATCTATGTGTTTTGGCAAGTGCTCCAATGGAGGCTTAGTCGGGGTTAGAAGGGAGATTGTGAAGTAGAGTGAGAGGGCCTGCCTCTGCACTCGGCGCGGGGTTGAGCGCATTGGAGGTTGGATTGCGAGATGGAGGAATGGCATGCATTGTTGTAAGATTGTATTTGTGAATGTCTAAGTGGCTATGTGTGACTAACCAAAACTAATTTAGGTATTGGCCTTTAGAGTTATGAGTGTGATTGTGGACTTGGATGCTAACTTTAGAAATGCTTTCAAAACGTCTTGTAATTTCCGCATTCTTTCTAACTTGATAGAATAGTAGCTGACCCTTCGGGGAATATTTTTCAGTTCCAAGTATGAACTAGGGAACCGTGCAGGAACCGAGGCCAGATGGTGGGGCGGAGCGGTGAAAAGTACGTGTCATAGTGGGGTCGGGTTTACTTTAGTGTATTTATGACATTTTAGGATGTTGGTTTTATTACTGTGATGGAGTTAATATTATGTCGTGTTTATTGTTATTTTTAGAATAATTTATAATCAGTAGAGTTTTGTTGGAGTTGGATATTATGTTTTCGGGAATACATGCATAACAATGTTTTCTAAGTTTTATTAAAAGAAAGGTTGGATGTTTTTATTAAATTTTCTCGTCGTGCCCGCGTTGCAAGATCCTAAAGTGTTGTTGTCAACCTACTTAAGTAGCACCTAGTAAGGCCTACTTCTAAGTAGCGCCCTGTGGAAAGACAGGGTGTTACAACTATGCCATGTAAAATGGGATCCCTTGGTTTATATATTTTACTGAAATTCATTATAGTGAAGAACATGATCTTCACATATCTTGCTTGTTTCATTGCAGCATGATCATGTTCCTATCTAACATGTCTGGAAGAGAGCCTTTGTACAAACAGTAAGTGACTTACATATTAGAAATTCTTAATCTCTAGTAAATCTATATATCCTTATGTTTTCATTGACTATCTATTACTTTCTGTTTCATGGCATTTGTTTTTTTCAGTGGACCTGTTCCAAAGGATCTGGTTAACCACATTAAGAGTGACACAAGTGTAGTACCACGTATCGGTGCTCTCAAAGAGGTTTACAACATCTCTTTCCCTAGTATGGAATGTTCAAGGCTTCCTAATTTAAGTCTACATCGTCAATTGAAAATTTTAATTCTTTTCATTAGCAATTTTCAGATGAATATGGAGTACTTCCCCAATGATAGTCAGGTGCAATTTTATCTCAATACATTTTCTATGAATTTTTTATACTTATTTTCATTATATAAATAAGTTGTTTTCTTACATAGGCTTTCATCACTGATCACGATTTGGCAATAGAGGAGCTGTATGGAGAAGTTGCAAAAAAATCTTAGAAATTTGATGCTTGTTTGAACTCAATCACCATACGTATCGCTATAGTTTTTGCTTCATTGAAGGTATTTTCTTAGCAGGATTTTTGTTATGTATGCTAATTGAGTATAAATATTAATAATATGTTAGAGTAAGAAGGTGAGGGTTGAAGAAATAGGATAAACACTCAGATTTTGATTAAACTCCCAACTGAATACAATCAGAGGGCCTCCCAAGAGAGAAAGCTCTACAAGGGCCACAGTTTACAAGCCTTACAACAACCCCTCTTTCTGTAACAAGCCTAGCTAGAAAAATTGATAAAACTGAATGGAATAGTTATCCCTTATTTATACTAACTTGAGCGGTCATGTAACAAGCCTAACAACCAAGTGACCTTAGAGACTCCCACATAACAGATTTGCCAAGTCTAGTTACTGAATTACCCCTGCACCCAACAACCCCTCTTTCTGTTTTGCTTCCTGGTGTAAACAATTAAGGGTTTGGGCTTCATAATCCTATCATAATATGTTGCTTTCTCTTCAAGTATGAACTTTCTTGCATGCAGTATCAGGCTTCTAAGAATTCTGACATATTGTCATCTGGTGATTGTATTCCATCTAAGTTTGCATATGCTATTAGGAGTTGTCTAGCAAAATATAAATCTATTATTCCCAATTTTCCTCAAAAGGAAACATGTGATCTACTCATCGTTGACAGATCTGTAGACCAGGTCAATAAATCTTACCGATGCAATTTTTTGTTGCAAAACATTATTATCAAATGCCAGTGCAAATTTTAAAAAACATTCCATGTTTAGATTGCTCCCATAATACATGAATGGACTTATGACGCAATGCGCCACAACTTACTTGACATGCAAGGAAACAAATGTGTCATTGAGGTTTGCCCTCCTTCTATTTTATATTCTTTAGCCTTTTAAAAGTTTCATATGATTGGAATCCCTGAAATTTTGGTCTAGGTTACGAGTAAAAATGGTGGTCCTCTAAAGATCAAGGAAATGCTTCTAGACGACACTGATACCGTGTGGTTAGAGATACGAAACCAACATATTGCAGAAGTATGTTACAAGCAATCCATCTATGTTTGTAAGTCCAAATTTGACAAGGTGTGGAGATTACTAATTGGATTCCATTTGCATAAATCTGATTTGTCAGGCTAGTGAGCGTCTGAGTGACAAGTTTAACATATTTCAATCAAGGAATAAAGCTGCAAAACTTAGTCAAGCAACAAGGTGTGCAATTCTGAACTTCAAATCCTTCAATTTTTGACTAATGCTTAACTTTTGCATTTGGGTAGGAACTTTTAAATATATAAAAAATTAGCCATTATTGGTGCATGTAGTTACATAAGTTACACAAAAATCTCCATACATAAGTCCCAAGATGTGTATAAAAGAAAGCAAAATCACTGAAGGAATAAAGTTGGTTGCATAAGTTACACACAAATAGATGATTTTGCTTTTTGCTTACTGATGCCAGAAATATTCGTGAGCCATCCAGTGCTTATAGCTTCTCTTTTTTTCTTGGACAATGCATTCTTGCTCATGGAAGTTGTGCTGTATTAACTTATGCAACCAGTTTCCTCTACTGCTACCAAATCAGGAATGATGTTGAAACGAATTTTGTTATTAAATTATTTGGAATGTTAAAAAAGGACTCATGGACTACTTGCTAGATGTTGTTATGCAATAAATATAATATCTTTTTCAAAGTTTTCTTAGGACTTCTTATCTTAAGTGTATGGTTTACTAGTCATTTTTTGGAAGGTCTTTCATGAAATGTTCAATAGTGAAGTAGAACCAAATCTCCATACATATGGTTCACTTATTGATGATCGTGCTAGATCTAGTCCAATTGGACCATGGTCCAATTGTTGAAGCTTTTGGTGTTTATGGGATACTAAAGTGAAAGATATTTACTAATCATATATAATAATAAATTATCCATCTTAAATTTGGTATTGAATAGGTGCTTGTTTTATGCTTACTAAGAACTTATCTATTGAAATGCATTCAATTGATGTTGTACTTTATGCAGTAGAAAGTCAAACCAGATTCGCATCAAATTCAATGCCCTTATTAGTGCATGTGTTCAGTCAGGAGCTTAGACCGTGCTTTTGGTGTAATACAAGAAACGAAGGCTGATTCACATCCCATAGATCCTGATTATATTACAATTAGTGCTCTCATAAAAGCCTAAATACATGTTGGTCAGGTGAGAAAAGCTCCCAGATGGTTCCTATGTTTCTCCAATCCTGATGAGGTATCCATTAAAGTTTTTAATTCATTATTCCATATCAATGTAGATAATACAAGTGAATTTGCTTAACAGATCCAATTAAGATAATTTATGATGCCACGGTAGGAACTATAATATACATGAGGAGTGTTTGTCAAGTCATGGAAATGACTATCTAGAAAGAAGAGGCCTTTTGAATTTCTGTTTAATTCGCATGAGCTTTGATTCTCTATTTTTATTTTGTATGGTGCGGCAAAAGCACATGGGTTGAAGTTGAGATAATTTTGTAAGGTGCTACCCTTTGTGGGAGTTTTGTCCAAAGTAATGTTGTTTATTGTCTACAGAACTACAATTTAGTTTTGTAAGTCAATGCTATCCTCCTTTCATTGTTCAGCAACCACCATTTCTTCCGCAGTAAGTTCTATCTCACGCACAATGCTTCTTGGTTTCCTTTCTAATAGCTTACATTGCAGCAAGTTCTTTGTTTTTGGAAGCAGCTTGTGACACCTTTTTTGTCACGTGAATCTACTGGTGATACCTCATTGGACTTGAGTTGCAAGAGGTGGTACATGGTGGAGTTCGCGATTGAAGGTGTTGTTTACCGCCTCACCTTCTTTTTCCTTCTCGGTAAGTCAATGCTATCCTCCTTTTTTTATTTTTAGTTGTTATGATTGATTACACCAAGTTGTGTTTTTATCCTGATTGTAAATGGGTCGTGCCGTTTCTGCTCATGTTCGTTTCTTTTGGTTCCTCTCGTGTGTATTGTTGCTTGTATCCTAAATAGGAACTAGCAAACAATATGTGCTTACTTTACATGCTTTTTTGTAATTGCAAATTCAATGGTGCATTGTTAATTGCTTGTGTGTTGTTTGTGTGCGTTTCCATGCTTGGTGCTAGTGTTGTGTGGTATTTTCTTTTCTTTTTGGTGCCATTGTTTGATGTTATATTTCATGTTAATTTTTTATCCTTTTGTAATTGTAGTACTTTCTCTATGCTTATTCCATTCCTAATTTGTTGTTGATGGTGTTTTATGTTGTATTTATGTTTCTTGTGCGAATTTATGCATTTTGATTAGTTTTTTTTTGCATTTTGTGCTATGCTTCTTTTCTTGTCAATGTTTTTTGCATGTGTGTTGTGTTTCTTTGTTACATGCATGGTGTTAAACTACTAGTGTTCTCTAGCTTTTGTGTGCTCCTACTGATTTGTGCTGCATGTTTCTTTGCTTTTGTGTGCTTGTGCTTGTATGTTTGTTTCATTCATGGTGTGCTAAACAACTAGTGTTCTCTAAATTTTGGGTCATACACTTAAATTTTTTACCCAAACTTTAAGTGTATGATCCAGCCCAATATTGAGATTTGACCATAAAAAGTGCATTGGGATTTGATCCAAAAGCGCATAGCTCGAACGGAATAAATTGGGATTTGACCCAAGAAAACATTATCTAAATAAAATTTGGGACTTGCCAAAAGTGCAAGACCCTATTTTTCATTGGAAAAAAAAGGATTCGACCCAAAAAAGCATGACACGTCCCGAAGTCATCTTTTTTAGGAAATTTAATTCTCGACTAGATATCATTTTCCATATTATCAAAATCGCGATCCAAATTGTAAGATTGTACGATTCGAATTTTACACAACGAATCGAATGGTGTTTAATAAATTGTAACAAGTAGGATCATGGTAGGATTATATAAGATCGTGGTAGGATCGTATAAATCACATAAATTAAGTTACAAATCATCATTTTGAATCTGGTCATTAAACTCACTTAACTTATACATTAAATTATTCATAAATGACCTAATTAATTAAATAAAAAGTCAAAAATACGAAAATTGCATTATTTTTATCTCTTGTTTAAATGAAATGTATTGGAGCATTGAAAAAAATAATTTATCTTATTGATATGGATTTGATGCCTATGGGTATTTGATGGATAGTATGTTTATTTTTTATGATTTACTTTGGTCGAAAAGACGATTTGGTATTTTAAATGGCACCTTTAGGACATATTGATATTTCAAAAAGCTCTGGGGACAAATAAGTATTTAAAATGGGCTTCGATAGACTTATTAAGTATTTTTTCCATTGTTTTTTGGGTTCACTGAAATTAAACAGGCTAAATTAAACGAGTTTCTATATGTATAAGTTTAAACCAAATCTAGCCATCGTTCTTCTCCAAAATTAGTGAAGTTCTACCTCGCCGACCACCAAGGTCTAGTTGAATATGCCATAGATTGAAAGCTTTAGTTCTTCGGTCTCCCATACAACTTCTACACCAATGTTTAGTTTCGACCAAATCGTCCAAGTTGACGTTGTCTTAGCTACCGAGAAGTGCAGATTCACCACCAAAGTTGGTGACATCCATACCACCAACATTAATTCCGTTTTTCCGATGTCATCTCCACCAACCTCCAGATTTAAATCAATATTTTTATTTATTCTCCATACACCCATTGTGCCCAGAATTGTTTGAACCCCGCCTCCTCAAATCCTCCTCATTTCTCCCAAAAATCCAAACCCATATTTGCTTAATGTGTTTGAAGAAGGGTTGTTCAATAGAAAAGAAGATTCATAATGATATTGAAGCTTCAATTTTAGTAATTATGAACACAAAATTTCAATTTTGGGCGATGTCTTTTGAGCATCAAAGTTAGGTTAGATGAACCATTAATTTGGGGTTCGGGTTGGATTTACAGAAATAGAAAACCATCTTTTAATTAACTAGGTGGGTGTCTCGTGCTACGCACGGGTTTTGATTATATTTTGGACTATTATACAATTATAATTTAACTTTTTTCATATCAAATTTTGATTATATAGTCCATTTTAATATATTTTTAATACATTTAGTTTTATAAAATGAATTATTGTAAAGTAATTAACTATATTTTTGTTTATTTAATTAATGCATACATGCTAATTATTGTAAGTACGAAAAATGATATAAAGTTATTTTCATATTTTAATAATGAAACACCAGTTTTTAGTATACTCATTCTTTGCCTAAAAAATGTTATTTAAAATACTATGCTATCATATTATACATCATATACTAGACATTATTGATTCCCATTTGAATAAAATGACACATGATTAATTATAATTGGTGATGATTTTGTAGGGAGATAAAATTCCATCTTAATAAATTTTAATTTAATAAGATCAACAATAAAGCATATCTCTCATAATTTTCTTAAGATAAAAGTTTTGCATTTGAATAGAATTATTAGGTTGTATATCAAGAAGATAATCTGGATAACACATCCATCCATCTAATATATAGAGTCATGCACATATATTGTTGTTTTTACATAATCTAGAGTTGGAATTTGAAGATGTTGTAAATTTATGTAGGGTGTGAATTAATATTGTAATCATTACACTTTAATTGTGATGAAATTAATTGTTTGTAACATCTTTGATATTATATCACTTTAATTGAGCTAGAATTTCTTGCTAGTAACAACCATTGAATATTTACCATATATTTTGAATAAATTATTTTTTATGCACCATTAGACTTGACCAATAGAAATAGATAGAAAATAAAGTTTTGATTATAAAAATATTTGTCAAATTCATTTTCATTGTCAAAATATTTATCTTATATTATTATAGATATAGATAGATAGATTTTATTTGAAATAAAATGTCTCACTAATTGCATCGGCATTCATTGTCAAAATATTTATCTTATAGTATTATAAATAGACGATAGAAGATTAAGAAAAAAATTCTAATATATTATAAATGAGATAAAAAGATGAAAAATAAAATATATCTGTATTAAGCAAGATTATTTGACGTATATTTTTTGAAAATTTTATTGATTTCTCCATATTTTCCCTTATTTATTTAGTAGGAAATTTTCACGCATCATTTCAATACACCCTTTTAAATCTATTTTTAAAGTTATTTAATTCATTTTTGTTAAATTAAATATTTTATTGACACATGATTGTGCTATAAAATGATTCTCAATCTAAATTGTATGGTCGTGGAAATTTTTCATTTAAAACAACTATGGTAACAAATATGCATGCCATATCCACTCCAAAGCTCCAAAGCTCCAAAGCTCCAAAGGAAAATAAATATAAATATAACTGGTGATATAATTGTTATAAAACTTGTAATAGCCACAATTGGATGTATATTTTAAGTAAAAATAGCAATGCAATCTAGTTAGATAATAAAATAAAATTAGGACTTACTTTTGATGTAGTCAAGATTGAACTTTTTAGAATATTTTTTTTATCTCCTCCTACTCACCAAGCAACACAAAAAAGAGAGTAAATGATTAGCATCAAATCCACCCTCAAACCATAAACCAATATGCACAAAATTGATATCCTAAATTATGAACTACAATTTAAAGTAGAACCTAAATTAAAAAAAAAATCTTGCAAACAAAATGTGCGTATATCAATATAGCATTGAGAAAGGGGTGAATAGGAGATTGAGATAATAAAATAAAAATTACCTTTGATGTAGTCAAGATTGAATATTTTAGAATACTTCTTTATCTCCTCCTACTCACCAAGCAACACGAAAAAAGGTAAAAGATTAGCGTCAAATCCACCCCTCAAACCATAAACCAATATGCACAAAATTAATACCCTAAATTATAAACTACAATTTAAAGTAGAAACAAAATTCAAAAACAACAATTTTTCAAGCAAAATTTACATATATCAATATAACATTGAGAAAAGGGTAAATAGGAGATTGAGATATTTTCATAATCCCTAAAAGCTAATAAAACCATGTTGAAGTCTCAGATATAAGGAGCTTAATCATACCTAGATGCTAGATTGAACGTTTCATTCTCATCCAAAGTTTATCTACATAAATAAATGTCATTAGGTGGAAATTAGCATCTTATTTAATTGGGGGGTGTTGGTTGGGACATTTACTGTAGTTTTATGTGAAGTTTTACCATCATGTAATGTCTTCCAACCCAATTTAGGAATAAGATTGTGCACTTATTGTTGTAAGTTACAAAATAGGAATTTGCAGCAATTCTCCCTTTTCAGAATGGAAGATTAGCTAATCTAATTTTCATTTCAACCTCTTTTTCATGTGAACCACTTTTTAGTATATAAATTTCATTATATACTTGTTTTATATTTATAAAGGATAGTATGTTTGAAAAGAAATTATAAAATATCTTATTAACTATGTGAGTATTAATTGTCAAAGTTATTTAGTCTTATATGTTTATTTATAGATATAGAGGTTCTAAAGATGCATAAATTAAGTTTAAAAATAAAATTGTTTATAATAAGAGTGTATTTTAATTGATTGGGGTAATAAATGAATGATGTCATAAATTGGCCATCAGGTTTGTATTTTATAGGTTATATAGATATAGATATAGATATAGATTAGATTTAGGTTGAGTTTTATAGAAATAGCAAACCAGTTAAGATACTTAATTTTCTGTCAGAGCTCATTTTAAATACTTAATTGTCGTCGGATCTTAGGGCTATCAATTACCCATGGGTGACCATCTCACCCGCTTAACCCACCCGAAATAAATGTGTGAAAACCCAATCAAAGCGGGTGACGAGTGAAACGGGTTATGGGTCGGGTAAGGGTGAGATTTTATTACCCAATAACCCGATCCATCAACCGACCCATCACCCGTTTCACCCAAACCACCCATATAACTTGTTTCGGCCCATAATTTCTAATATATATGGGCCTTTGACGTCACTCATAAAACTCATTCCGGGCCCTTGATAAATAATCCCATTTGTAACCCATCTTTGACTCCATTTTGATATTTATTGCTTATGAGATGAGATTTGTTTTTGCTTATGTATGGATTATGGATCTTTGTTTTAGCTTATACTACCTCCGTTTCGCAATGTAAGTCATTTTTTGATTTTGCACAAGAATTAAGACAAACTTAAAATGGAAAAGATGATAATTTAATGCTTGTTTTTATCAATGCACTATTAACTCTTCAACCACTAGAATTACTTGAGTTAATGAATATTGTTGGAAAGTTAATTAAATTAAATAGAGTAATGACCTATTTTAGAAAGTTTTACATTAAATAAGTGAAGAAATGACTTACATTATGAAACACTGTTGAGAGGGATTTACTTAACAACAAATAAAATTTGTAGTCAAGACCCCGCTGAGTATAGCGAAGTCATGATCGTTCCACGGGAAGCACGGTTGTTTGTTTATCAACTACTAAAAATTAGAAAAACAAGCAAAACAGGCAAAAACAGCTACAACCTTGTCAGGGTCGTTAACGAACCTGGAAAAACCTACGAACACAAAAATAACGATCTAAACTCAGGTTTGGTACCGAGGCAAGTGAACTCGATAATGAATATTACGAAAACAAACAAACCAACTCAATAAAATAAAAGAATCTAGGACAAGGGTTACCACAACATAGCCATGCATATAAACTCATAAGAAGATAAAGATCATGCCTTTAAAAGATAAATTCATCAACTTTCGTTGATTAACTAGCAAATCATTCAATTCTTGTAACACCCCCTTCCTACCTTGGAGGTATTACCGCCAGTAACCCCGATTAAGACTAAACCGAAGCTACCCAAGTCTTTAAACTAACTAAACAAACTAAAAACAAGGTAAATGAAACCATTTAAAACCTAACAAAATTAAGTAAAACTTTACAGCGGAAAAGAGAATAAAAGGTCTTATACAAGCCTTAACTTAAAAGGAATTAATAAATAATAGAACAACCTTCTATTTAGACAAAATCTTCATCAAGTCTTCCTTAAGTTCTTATTTCTGAAACTCAACTTCGCTTTGAAGTAGTTCAACCATGATCTTCACTCAAGTATAGCCATTGGAAACCTTTCTTCAACTTCTGGAACTTCAAACCTTTGAATCTGCCTCTTGAATCAACTTCCAAGAAGAACCTGATGTATCGCATACAACGGTGGACACCAGCCGACCATATAAAAGAAAAGAAAATGGACGGGTTAGTCTAATGATAGACTAAGCAAGCGGAGAATCTAACTTGGTTCTTATGGTTGCAACTAAACATATTGGCATCCAAATCCGATTAGACTCGGATTATGATCCAACAGTTAGCAGTCTTATAGAGAATAAGAAAGAGACTTGCATAACAAGAGAGAGAACACCACAGCTTGTGGTTCCTTTAAGAAGCATAAACAATTGTTGAGAACTCATATTAATCACATAACATCTTGAAAAGTCTCCGTCGACTAATCAGATTGACTTAATCAAAGTTTGATTAAGAATCATTCATAACCGGGAGTAAGAATGGTTATCGAATAGACTAACCATCTGGGTACATTAATGTGCCTAACGCACTTGTCTTATATCACTTTCAAACTTTTTATAAACATGTTGGTAACTTTTAATCGACGGAAACCGCCGAGAATCCACATGTACATGTGACGTCAAGATGAGAGGGATTATTTCAACCATGATCATTGACGAACAACTAGTGCCAATTGCACTTAGCTAGAGTGCATAACACCTCCTCCAGCGTTGAGTGAGGTATGAGTCATGACCCGAATGTTGGGATATGATAGCGAACTAAACCTCCCAACATAGACTGTGTTATAAAGAGGTCATCGGAGACTCGGCTCCTACCCCTGGAAACTAACTTACTTCACAATAATGTCTCAGCATGAGAACCCATACAAGGTCACACATAACGAAACTGAATAAATAACATGGTCATTATTTCTAACAAATATTACGACCTATCATATTTTATTGAGCACACAAGTTGTTCCCAACACAAATATTAAATGAGATTCAATTCCTCATTTAATAACCATAATGCAAGAGAGAACCGTCCACTTGCCTTAGAAGGCATGCTCAACGTCCTTAGCAATTCCAACAATAATCTTTATCATCCTTCTGACAAATATAACAAAAGGATTTCTCAGCAATGAGCTCACAGAAACACTTCTTAGTTGTATTCTCAACTCCTACAACTTCCTAATCGATAAACGATTTAATTTGCGAATATCGATATATAATAAATCCTTAGTTATTATGCTTTAAGGAGCCATCTTGGCGGAATTATAACTAATTATCCGCTTCACTTTTGAAACAATTTTCTAAATAAAAATTGTTCATTAGCGACAGTTCTTAAAGGTGACCAAATCTCGGATCAAAAGGATTAACAACGAATCCCGAGTAATTATCCGAAGTCCTTTACCTGCCAATCAGTATCAAAACTTGTATTCGCTATAACTGAAGATCCGGACGTCCGTTTCACGAGCGGTTTGAACATGTGGGACCGTATCAATGTCAAGATTATAAAAACTATAAATTTAATTAGCAAAGCGGAACCGAAAGACCCTTGCGGTGGCTCCGTAACCAATCCACTAATTAATTTCGACCGTATATACCTTCACTCGAGCCCATGGCTCGTTTGGCTCGATAGTGGCTCGATCCCCGAGCCCAAGGGTGGTTGGGCATTGCCCGACGGTGGCCCTTGCGGTGGGTGGTGGTCGGAGGAGCTACCAATCGTCGGCGGCGTGGCGCGGCGAGGCAAGAAGCTAGCCGGTGATGATGTTTCGAATCCTTCCTTCCCGTCCATCGTTCCGACCTGATTTCACTCATGGTTCTGGTTTTGTAGCACCCATGAACCCAAGAAATGAATTAGAGGAAGAAGATGAGAGGTGGAAAGTGGAGGTGAGGAAGAAGATAACCGGCGGTGGAGAAGTCTTCAACCGAGTCCGTCGTTCTCGAACTCCTCTAGTTCCCTTAAAGTTCTAGCTGGATTCGATCAAACAAAAGAGGAGAAAAGTCCACCCAAATCTATCTCTCAGATTCCTTCCATATTAAGGCAAGAAAAATTGGTTTACAAACTAAACCCGTCTCGGAACGGGACTCGCGTTAAAGCGGTAAAATTATGTACCTCGGGTGGAAAAACTTACTAAATACAAAACGTCCCGTAAATTATGTAGACCAATAAAACCAATTTTCCATGATTTTATCTTGCTACCTTCAATTTTTAAGGCTTCCGTTTCGTATTTTAAATCCTTTATAGTACATAATTAAAAAGACGGCTTATCCAATAAATATTCTTTTTCTACTGAAAAATCCTAGAATTCACACCGATCCATAAAATCATTTCTGTGTGATTTTAGGATATCACCAAAAAATTTCTAGGATTTAAATTCCGATAAAAATATTGGATTAAGCGTTAAAACGGACAAAGAGGTTAAAAGGATATCCGAGAAAAATTCAAAAATATCCTTAAAAACCACAGTTATTACATTAGTACCCCCTTAAAAATGATTTCGTCCTCGAAACCAAGGAGAACTTCGATCACAAGGAAAGATAGCACAAGTACACACGCACAACCACTACAAACCTATACAGAAGTTTGTAGTACCCCCTTAAAAAAACATGCTGTTACTTCTCCACGAAGCACAAAACAATCATTGCTTGGTTAACAAACTTCTTCTTTACAACATTCATTAATTTTAGAAAATGGCTCAGCATTTCCTGTGTAGTTTCTCAAGTCTTTTCTTCACCTTCATTTTTAGGCCAAGGTAGCCTAATCAAAGGTATTTTTCCTATTCACGAAGACATTACGGATAGAATGCACTGAAGGTGGCAATGCCAACCAATAAACAAACTTACCAGTTCTTTCCAGTATCTCAAAAGATCCAACATAGCGAGCATTTACGTTGTCTCGCTTTCCCCAGCGGAATACGCCCTTCAAGGCGGATACCAGAACAAAAACATCGTTCTTTACAATGAACTTAACATGCTCTCGCTTTAGCACAACACACAACTGTTGTCGCTTTTGAGCAGTTAGCACCCTTGAACGTTTTAGTGCGATATCAATTGTTGTTCTCTTGGCCAAATCTGGCCCATGAAGAACCTTGTCAGCATTGTCATTCCAACAAATTGACAACCAACACTTCCAGCCTTACCAAGCCTCAAAAAGAGTCATTTTCTTTATCGTGTAATCAAAATTCTTGTATGTGAACTCACTCGAACTCAAACTACCATTCCAACTCATGTGGAATCCAGAATACATGTCCTCGGGAGTTTGAATTTGTTTCTTTGCATTGTTCATCAGTTTGATGAAGGAAGCCAGCGCTAAAATTCAATTCACTCCACAAAGCTTGACGTCACTCCTTTCAAAACTTTGACATGAACCACCTATCTCAATCAGAGATAAAAGTCTTTGGAGTTTTATGAAGATCAAAAACTTCATGCATGAACACCTCAGCTAACTTATGTACTCTTTAAGTCATCTTAATTGCATTAAAAAGAACACTCTAGGTGAGTTTATTAACAACCTCCATATGTATCCTTCTTTCATTAAGTCTTGAACGACTAATGACAAGAATTCATTATAACATCTTCCCACTTTCCTTATGGAACAGGAAGAGACTATAACATTTCATCTGGTCTTCTATGCTCAATCAGGGCTTTCAGACAAACTAAATATATCAAAACGAACTCGGTGACATTTCGCTTCATGTCAGGCCATCAAAAGGTTTATCTTAAATCCTTATACATTTACTTGTTCCAGGATGAACTAATTAAGAAAATAAATATGCTTCCTTTGAAATAAGCTTTCAAAGGTCATCAACAACAGATATTCATGAACAGTTTTGAAACCAAGCAATCCATAAGTTTGAATAACATATCCTGGTATCTTACCTTCTTGATCTTCTTCATTGATCTTACACAATATTACTTTCCCATACTACTTTTCCTTGATCTGGTCAACAAATTTTGAATAAAATCCTAGGGTATTCACACAACCTTGTTGTCATCCAAACTAAACTTTTAATCCTTCTCAAATTATTTTCTTTATAAGGATTACTTAAAATCCTTACTCAATTTCTTTTTTTTTGAGATAAAATCTCAATATTACTTTAACCAAGAATATGAGATTTATCTAACACATGACAAGATAATAACCTATCTTGTCAATCCTTTACATCCTTTTCTCAACCAAAACTCAGCTTGGGCATACTGACATTCAAAAGTAGTTATCTCTCTCAACTACTTCAAACTACACTCTTACGCATTACTATACCAACATATTGGACAATAATACCTTTAGTCCAATAATTTCCAACAAAATTGTCTACATTGACAATTTTCAGTCTTTTCCATCAAAGAACTGTTTAGACTTCACTTAACATTCTGACTTGTTGAGTAACTTAACACTTAGGATTAAAACATATCCTCATGTGTCCACTCTCTATATCCAACAACTTATCAGGCTGAGATTGAATATCAATACTAATTTACATATTCAAACTCCAGACCCATTGGAGTTCTGCTTAAAGTCCTCACTTGACTATCTTATCTCAAAGAGATTTAAGTTTTCAAGACAACATGAAAACAATTAACAACTAATGGAGAAATTACTAGTACATCCTTTACTCCAAAGAAAGGATTACTACAATATCATTCCTTAGAAAGGGTTCCATTCCAGGAGTCCATATCAACTTACTTTCAAGGACAATTCAGCTAAAAAGGCAATGACTTTCTTAGGTCATGACGTCAACCAAGATGAACTACTAGCAAACTGCTTAGAGAATTCCAGTAATCGTTGACTGAAAACAATCCCATACTTTTAGAGAAGTACGGAGTTACTCCATGCTCTTCAGAGACCAACACAGATTTGTAAAGAATCTTACCAAATTTCTTACTTATAATCGAACTGTTTTGGGAAGTTTGACCATACTCCTTAAATGATATAGGATACCAAGGATGTGATAACTGAAAGGAGTTTTACAAGACACTAGATATAGAAATTGCTATAATGCAAAAGAAAGCTTGCATCTTTTCATCTCAACCAACTACACCTGCAAAACTCATATAATTGCAAAACTTATATGATTGTCAAATCATACTAGAAACTATTCTTTAAAACCCAAGGAATTATGTGATCTTATTCCACCATGTGATCAGGATGGGGAGATAAAATAAACATAATCCTTTACTACATTCTCATAGGAATAAGACATGTAATCTTGTCTTACCATGTGATCAAGATGGAAGACAAATCACATTCTTACTCACCACTATGAAAACCGTAGAAAATTTATTTATGAATCCCGTATATCAAATCAACATTTCTTTTAAAAAAATTCATACCAGAATTCTACAAAGTCCTAAGATTTTTCTCAAAAGAGAAAAATCACAAAACAATTTCAAATATCCCTTAAATCATGACAGCTTGACAGGAACTCGACATAGGTTACTAACATACTTGCTTTAACTTTGAATGTCGCTGAAACAAAGATTAGCTACTCTCTTGAAGAATTGGGCGCGTCAAGCCAATGCATCAAATAAAATTGCTGACCTTAATGATGCTACTAACACTTTGTTCTAATTCTGTGATGATAATTGCACATTAGCTGACCTTACCAACATGGCAAAAGTTTTGAATCAAAACCGAGTCTCAAAGGAGCTAAGATGCTCAGCCTCTCTCTCGATCGAACCGAGTTTCGAAATCTTCTCCCACTCGACTTCTCCTAAAACTAATCTGACCCCCCCCCCCCCTTTCTAAGCTTAGAACAAGGGTATTTATACTAAGAAACTATCTATTAAAAAGCCTAAAAGATAAAATCTTACCCTACTAAAAAGATAATAAGATAAAAGATATAAGATATAACAACCCATAAATCGGCTAAGCCTCTACCGACACAGAGCCATCGTTAACGACCCCGCACAGGGTCAATAGAAATTACAAACTCCTCTCGAAAAATTCTATCTTTTAGCCTCATTAACGACCTTCACAGGATCGTTTATGAGCCTCTATTTTTGCTTTTCTTCGACTTCTTCTCAACTTAAACTTGGACTTTTACTCGATCTTCTTATGCAACCTTCTCCTTTATCTTCATGTCTTCCATCCTCCACCACAAGACCTCAGCCCAACTCAAAAAGCGCTCCTTTCTGCTCAAAAACCTACAAAAAGACACAAAACGGAGTAACTTCCATACTTTTCAAAAAATATGCAAACTCATCCAAAAACACACAAAACTAACTCTAAAAACTACTAAAACTAAACTAAACAAACTAAGAAACACACCAAAAACTAGACTAAAAACACGAATATCAAAATACCCCATACTTAAGCTTGATTGTCCTCAAGCAATCACTAAACAATAATCAAAACCAAACAATCATGCTCATCAAGCAAATAGCCATCAACTAAAAAGCAACATAAAAACATAGCAGAAAATAGCAAATAAGTATTAACGTCATCACACATACATAAGCACTTAATAGACATAAGCAAATACAATCCAACCTCACCAGGGATATATGTGTTTCACTCAACTCTCAAGTGTTTAGGCTTAGAAATTCAATCTCTCAACTCATCTTATATGCAAAAACTCATAGAAATTGGAACTTATATCACCAAACTCTCCACCTAAGATTTGTCAAAACAAGCAAAAATCATCAAGAGAACTTAGGCTCAATGAAAAATAGAAGCTTCCATTCGGCCGGGTTGTAACGGGGCTTGGTAAAGACAATAAGGCGTGGAAAATATTTTGGTCATGTGGTGCTAATAATATACGAGAATCATAGACTCCTAAAAACTCTCACATATACCAAAGCTCTCATAAAAAACAATACCAAACTCACTCTCATTATGCACTTACTCTCACTCACCCAATATATCCTAGAAAGTCTCGTAAAATAACTCAAAAGAATCTCTGGCTTTACTTTTAAACACAAATGCACACTCACTTCTCTTCTTTTTTTATTTTCTTTTTGCTCTTTCTTTCACTTCACGAATAGCCTCGTTAACGAGCCAACTAGGTCGTTAACGAGCCATAACATCTACTTGTTTTCTTCATTTAAACCAACAACTTTCTTTTACTTTGTGCATCCTTTCTTAACAAGAGATCTTTTTACAAATCAAAACAAGAGACTTCCAATCTACCCTTCCCAAAGAACCCTTAATTTCGAACCAAACATAACATTTTCACTCAACAAAACAAACCTCTCCAAACTATGTCCTAATCCCCGGATATGGTCAAGCTTATCTCGGCTAAGGAATAATTTTGTGGAGCTAAAAATAAAAGGCTTCAGGCTCAAATTGGTTGTCAAAAGAAGGATCATGTAAGGGTGGATAAGGATTAATAAGGCTTATGAAAATAACAAGTTCTCTATCATATGACTTCACAAGTAATGAACTATAAATCTTATATAGGTCTCAAGAAATAGATAACCATCACAATTCCAAGAGATAATATACATAAAGAGAGTAAAATCATGTAACACCCCGACTTCCGACGAGGCGCTACTAGGGAATAGACCTTACAAGGTACTATTATTTAGGTTGACAACTACACTGTAGGACCTTACAACTCGGGCACGACGAGAAAACGTAATAAAACATCCAACCTTTATTTAATAAAACTTAGAAAAACGTATCATGCATGAATCCCCGAAAAATTATAAATAATCAAATACGTCATAACGCCTACTGAAACTGAACTATCTGAATCGAAAGATAATAACCGAAACAAAATACCAACTCCGTCTAACAAATATTAAAATCAATATTCTAACTAATATAAATAACTAATGTAAACCGATCCCACTATGACACGCGCTCTTTACCGCTCCGGCCCACCATCCTGCCTCGGTTCCTGCACGGCTCTCTGATTCATACCTGGAACTGAAAAATGTTCCCCGAAGGGTCAGCGTCTAATCTACCAAGCTAGAAAGAATACGGAAACTGTAGAACGTTTTGAAATCATTTATCTAAAGTCAGCATACAAATCCACAATCGCAATCATAACTCTAGAGGCCAATACCTAAATTAGTTATATCAGTCACACAAGTCACATACGCATTTACAATCACAGTCACACAACAATGCAATTCTTCCCTCGTCCACAATCCGTCTTCCAAGGCGCTCATCACCGCGCCGAGTGCAGAGGCAGGCCCTCCCACTCCACTTCCCAATCTCCCTTCTAACTCCGGGCTAAGCCTCCACTGGAGCGCTTGCCAAAAACACACAGATAATAATTTTCGTTTGAAGGGGTACGATTTTCCCAGTCACACGGGTCAAAGTAGCCAACTCTTCCTCAACACCAGCTACAATGGGCCGTGTCGGAAACGGTACCAACACAGAGAAAACGTTCCAAAATAATTTCCGATAAAATACATTTAAAATCATTAACGCACACAAACACACAAGGAGTTCAAAACAATTTAAAAGGTATTCGGGACTAGTTCCCAAAACCCGCCCTACAATAACGATACGCAATCTAACAAGGTAGAGAAGAACCGAGCAAGTCGAAAAACGACTTACCTGAATGTAGAGTATGTCTCTGCTAGCTACGAAATTTAGGAATCCGAACAAGAATGATCCCTATCATAATAACGAGTGCATAATTAATATATTTTTTTTTTTGAATTAAACGTTTACCGATTTCTATATTGATCGAACCCCTTACCGACGATACCAGCCCAAACCACTAACTAAACTCACTGACAATCGTACTTTTAAGTTCCAACAAGTTTATCCATGTGCATCTATATTAACCCACGTAAAATATCTATATACATTTATCTAATCTCAATTAACCTATATATATATAAATCAATCTTCCAACACGTATAAAACAATCAACTGATTAGCTACTCCATGAAACTAAACTAATTACACTGCCTCCCACAACTTTCCATTCATTACTGATCAATAATTAAACATATTATGGCTTAAACTAACCTAACTAAATTAACTTCCGTAATTCACCAATCTTCCCAACGTGAATTCAATTGAAAAACTAACTCCATCCACAACAAGATTAATACTAATTAACCCACCAAAAGCATATATATAACTACCCCTATATTCTAATATAATCATATACAAATTCCACTAATTAACTAACTAGTTTTCTCTAATCAGTTGTATTCATCAAGATAGTCATCTCTGAACTTCTCCTTGCCAACAGCCATTCCAACTAATAATTTAAACTTGAATACCAATACCAACTTACTACTTAATTGGTAAACACCAACCTACGTACACTAATACCAAAAAGAACACTTAGTTACTAATCCATCCTAATAAATCCACCTCTAAAGTTAACGAACCTAAACCAACAGGAACAACCCAAAATCTACCCACGATCCATAAGGCTTGGCCGGTCACTTCCCAGCTTCGAACGCCGCTGCCCAACTACTAGCGTTAGGACAATTCCGCCGGATTGACTCGCCGATAGCGTAGGACCACTTAAGCAAGGATGATTGACGCTCTAACGAACAAAATCAGAGAGGAAACAGGGCTGAAAACTTACCCAAGAAACTTGTCCCGACGGAAACGATGACGAACAACGGCCACCCGCACTCAATAACAAGTAACCGAGCAACCCCGACAACGATCTCTAGGACGGAGTGGACTCAGCGGCGGCCCACTGATCTGCACATCCCCGGTTCTCTACTCCAAGTGCGAGTAGCACGGCGTCGGTGAAGGGCAACCGAAACGATGAAAACGATGGGAGATACAAGGAAGGAGTTGTGATCGTTTCGGTCTCGGGCGGCTTTGATTGATATAACGACGTCGGTGAAGGCTTTGATTGATCTTTTGTGATCGTTTTGACAGGATAAAAGAAAATAACTAATTGCTTATAGATAAGATTATTGGTGTGACTAATTGGATTACATGGGTAATTGATTATAGATAGGATCCCGCCCCTAAAAGATAACTCTAACAACCTAATTTTTTTTATGAGGTATTAATAAGACTAAAGGGTTGTAAAAAAAAATATATATATATATATACCGAAAATTACTTGCGGGTCAAGATACTTGTTTGCTTGTAATAAAAATAAAAATAAAATAAAATAAACTCGTTTTCCGACCCGGGAAAACGAATACGAATATTACATACTATCCCCCTTAAGAAAGTTTCGTCCCGAAACTCAGGAATGAACAAAACTAACGTAAAAGTGTAATACTTAAAAAGATTACTAGACTGATCATGAGGTTCTACAATCACCTCCCTCTAAGAAAATGGTTCGTCCCCGAACCGCCGTTTTAGATGTAACCTCTATATATAAAAAAACATAATTTGCCAACACCAAATCAAGCATGAATAATTTATATCAAGGAAAGCCCAAAATCAATATCATTCATCCCACCAACGTAGTCCAACAAGTATGTCCAACGAAAAGTCCTAACTAACGCAACCGATCCTAATTCAAACCAACCAAACAAGTAAACCAAACGAGTAAACAATAAAGAGGTCTTTATCTTTCCATAGAAACTAAAGCACTAACCACTAAACATAACTACTGGCCGATAACTAAAAATGCTCAAGATAGATCGTTAGGTGGATCAAAGACATTTTGTTCTTCCATTCCCTTCATTTCAAACACTCGAGGAGGAACTGCGTCAGTGTTACTAGCTCTTGCACTCCGACCAACACTCTGATTTGGTGTCTGCCGTGCTGGTGGTCGATGGTGGACTCCCCGACTTCCCGTCGAGACCACTGAATCAACACCAGCGGAATCTCCTTGCTCCGCAGCTTCTTCATTCGTCGATCTAAAATCTTTAGCGGTTGTTCCCGGAAAGTGTGATCTGGTTCTATCACTAACTCCTCATAATTCAGTCTGTGACTAGGATCCGGAACGTACTGTCTTAGCTGGGAAACATGGAATACAGGGTGCACTCCTTCCAAAGCAGGCGGCAACGCTAGCCTATAAGCCACCTCGCCTACTCTCTCCAGAATCTCGAACGGACCGATGTATCGGGGACTCAGCTTCCCTTTCACCCCGAATCTTCTTGTCTTGTTTCTTGACAACTTTGCCAAAGGTATTTCCGTGAGAATTCCTGCCCGAGTTTCCTTTGAGTCCTCTATCCCCTACTTTCACTCTGCTTAATCTCCCACCCTCCAATGTGGTAGTTAACCTTCACATGTCTCACACACATTCTTCAATGTGGTCCACATGAATTCACAATGCATGGACTCGCGTTGTCAACAATTTGATCTTGGCCTACCACTCACTTCTTGAATAATCAAACTCCATATAAATGAGACCAGTGGTGAGGAACTACATTCCCTTATTGTCCTACACTCCGAACTCCACGCTAATCTTTTTAAGTCGGGTGTTTAGCTCTTTCTAAGGCGAGCAACATCTTTTCTTGAACTGGCGTTCCTAGTTGGAATCTGACCACTTTCAAACTAATAACTTGGATGCTAGGTTAGATTTGTTCCAGCTTGCTCCGTTCTCTTCTATGTCTATCACTTCTGCCTCCTCTGTACTAGATTCAACTACTCGGTCACTTAATGGACCACTATCCCTTCAATTCTACTCTAGTTTCTTCCTCACACTTCCCTAATAATTCTAACCCTACGAACGGGTTTAACTTTTGTCAAACATTCACTTAGAATTAGAAGGTTAAAGGTACTAAACTATCGAAGGTCCTTCAGCTGACGGTGGCGGAGTCGCGACGTGTCACCTACCCCCTATATGCAGTATGTCTACCCCAGTAAAAACATTTTGAAAACACCGGCCGGTTTTGGTTTTAAGTTGGACCTCGGGTACTCTTCGTTGGTCAGTTCCATGTGCCCTGTTGTCAACCTGGCTCTGATACCAATTTGTAACACCCCGACTTCCGACGAGGCGCTACTAGGGAATAGACCTTACAAGGTACTATTATTTAGGTTGACAACTACACTGTAGGACCTTACAACTCGGGCACGACGAGAAAACGTAATAAAACATCCAACCTTTATTTAATAAAACTTAGAAAAACGTATCATGCATGAATCCCCGAAAAATTATAAATAATCAAATACGTCATAACGCCTACTGAAACTGAACTATCTGAATCGAAAGATAATAACCGAAACAAAATACCAACTCCGTCTAACAAATATTAAAATCAATATTCTAACTAATATAAATAACTAATGTAAACCGATCCCACTATGACACGCGCTCTTTACCGCTCCGGCCCACCATCCTGCCTCGGTTCCTGCACGGCTCTCTGATTCATACCTGGAACTGAAAAATGTTCCCCGAAGGGTCAGCGTCTAATCTACCAAGCTAGAAAGAATACGGAAACTGTAGAACGTTTTGAAATCATTTATCTAAAGTCAGCATACAAATCCACAATCGCAATCATAACTCTAGAGGCCAATACCTAAATTAGTTATATCAGTCACACAAGTCACATACGCATTTACAATCACAGTCACACAACAATGCAATTCTTCCCTCGTCCACAATCCGTCTTCCAAGGCGCTCATCACCGCGCCGAGTGCAGAGGCAGGCCCTCCCACTCCACTTCCCAATCTCCCTTCTAACTCCGGGCTAAGCCTCCACTGGAGCGCTTGCCAAAAACACACAGATAATAATTTTCGTTTGAAGGGGTACGATTTTCCCAGTCACACGGGTCAAAGTAGCCAACTCTTCCTCAACACCAGCTACAATGGGCCGTGTCGGAAACGGTACCAACACAGAGAAAACGTTCCAAAATAATTTCCGATAAAATACATTTAAAATCATTAACGCACACAAACACACAAGGAGTTCAAAACAATTTAAAAGGTATTCGGGACTAGTTCCCAAAACCCGCCCTACAATAACGATACGCAATCTAACAAGGTAGAGAAGAACCGAGCAAGTCGAAAAACGACTTACCTGAATGTAGAGTATGTCTCTGCTAGCTACGAAATTTAGGAATCCGAACAAGAATGATCCCTATCATAATAACGAGTGCATAATTAATATATTTTTTTTTTTTGAATTAAACGTTTACCGATTTCTATACTGATCGAACCCCTTACCGACGATACCAGCCCAAACCACTAACTAAACTCACTGACAATCGTACTTTTAAGTTCCAACAAGTTTATCCATGTGCATCTATATTAACCCACGTAAAATATCTATATACATTTATCTAATCTCAATTAACCTATATATATATATATAAATCAATCTTCCAACACGTATAAAACAATCAACTGATTAGCTACTCCATGAAACTAAACTAATTACACTGCCTCCCACAACTTTCCATTCATTACTGATCAATAATTAAATATATTATGGCTTAAACTAACCTAACTAAATTAACTTCCGTAATTCACCAATCTTCCCAACGTGAATTCAATTGAAAAACTAACTCCATCCACAACAAGATTAATACTAATTAACCCACCAAAAGCATATATATAACTACCCCTATATTCTAATATAATCATATACAAATTCCACTAATTAACTAACTAGTTTTCTCTAATCAGTTGTATTCATCAAGATAGTCATCTCTGAACTTCTCCTTGCCAACAGCCATTCCAACTAATAATTTAAACTTGAATACCAATACCAACTTACTACTTAATTGGTAAACACCAACCTACGTACACTAATACCAAAAAGAACACTTAGTTACTAATCCATCCTAATAAATCCACCTCTAAAGTTAACGAACCTAAACCAACAGGAACAACCCAAAATCTACCCACGATCCATAAGGCTTGGCCGGTCACTTCCCAGCTTCGAACGCCGCTGCCCAACTACTAGCGGAAGGACAATTCCGCCGGATTGACTCGCCGATAGCGTAGGACCACTTAAGCAAGGATGATTGATGCTCTAACGAACAAAATCAGAGAGGAAACAGGGCTGAAAACTTACCCAAGAAACTTGTCCCGACGGAAACGATGACGAACAACGGCCACCCGCACTCAATAACAAGTAACCGAGCAACCCCGACAACGATCTCTAGGACGGAGTGGACTCAGCGGCGGCCCACTGATCTGCACATCCCCGGTTCTCTACTCCAAGTGCGAGTAGCACGGCGTCGGTGAAGGGCAACCGAAACGATGAAAACGATGGGAGATACAAGGAAGGAGTTGTGATCGTTTCGGTCTCGGGCGGCTTTGATTGATATAACGACGTCGGTGAAGGCTTTGATTGATCTTTTGTGATCGTTTTGACAGGATAAAAGAAAATAACTAATTGCTTATAGATAAGATTATTGGTGTGACTAATTGGATTACATGGGTAATTGATTATAGATAGGATCCCGCCCCTAAAAGATAACTCTAACAACCTAATTTTTTTTTATGAGGTATTAATAAGACTAAAGGGTTGTAAAAAAAAATATATATATATATACCGAAAATTACTTGCGGGTCAAGATACTTGTTTGCTTGTAATAAAAATAAAAATAAAATAAAATAAACTCGTTTTCCGACCCGGGAAAACGAATACGAATATTACAAATCACACTAGAAAAGAAGAGGAATTTTTGATGTTCTCCCTATAAGGCCAAAAATAACTCACAAGGTAACAATTTTTGTTGGATTGCATCACTCATGCTAAAAAGTTATACATGCTCAATTTCATCAAATGCTATTCCTCTATAAAAACAACTTCTTATCAAGGATCAGGCTATACCATGAAAAACATGCTTGCAAGGGATTGTATGATCATGCTAGCAACTACTATCATAGAACCAAAAGAAAGGGTATTTATCCATTCTAAAAATTCTTTTTGGAATTTTTCAATTTTTCAATTTTTTTTGTAATTTTTTTGATTTAAAGCAAAGAAAAACTAAGACAAATAAAACAAACAAGACACACAAGTTTTCTACCCTTCCCACCCCATACTTAAAATTACAGTGTCCCCACTGTAATAAAACTAAGCAGAAAAAAAGAAAGATAAAAGAAAAAGAAAGAAAAACTTACAAGATCATTGAAGCAGAAAAGAAACAACTCTTAAAAGCTGAATCAACGCCCTGGTGGTGGAAACCGATACTCAAAGTTCCCCATAAAATCATACATTGTCCTCCAACGCTCCGCATCATCCATCTCCTTTTGCTGATGCCTCGCATCATCCAAAGCCATACGAGCGAAGTAGACACTCTCCCACCGATCCATCCTCTGATGGAGATGTGTCTGCTGCAAGTTAAGTTGTTGCATTTGAGACGAGAGATCTTCGGCCCATGGAGGCGGGACACTCGATCCAGTGTAGGTGGGCTGAGGAGGTGTTTGGTAGTGAGGTTGGAAGTGGTCTTGAAAAATTACCAGATTGTAAGGCATAAGACCATAAGAGTGTGGCTCGCCAAGCGGCGGTGGGGGGTCGTTACCAAATATGCGTGCCTCGATAGTAGCCTTGAAGTAGTCGTTAACGACCTTGGGTGGCTCGTTAACGAAGATGTTGTTGTTGCCCAAAACCTCGGTATCGAGGTCTTCATCCTCGATGTCGAGCTCCTCCGTGGCTGCCTCCGTCTCTGCCTCTGTTCCATCATCATCTTCATCCATGACGTCTTCATCTCTAGCAAACCTTGATACACATGGCCTCAATGACGGCTCATCTTGTGGCTTATGCTCCAACGGGAATGCATGCCCCGTCCAAGACTCATACCGATTTGGCACGTAAAGTAGCTCCATCTTTGCTAGGGTAAGAAGGACATCTTGGCCATGAACCTTGGTAGCGTGCCCTCTCTCGGTCCGCACAAAAATGTTGGAGACGAACCAATAGTTCTTGTCGAGCAATTGGGCATGGTTCGGCGTGTAGAGTGAGAGGTCGACGCCGAGGTTTTCCGCCAAAAGACTAACCAAATTCCCGCACCACACTTCTTTTGACTTGATCCCTTGCTTCTCAACATATTGCAACCACTCATACCCCAATTTCAACGGGGCGGGATCCTCAAAAAGTATAGTGCGGAGGCATGAAACCTCCATCCGTGTTGGCCTATTCAGCTCTCTCTTGGGCCAAAAGGTGGCCGCTAGTACTCGGAGAATGATCCGGAATATGGGGTTGATGATGCTTGCCCCGGAAAGTACTGCAGCGGAAGGTTCAACTTCCCCGGAAATATAACTCCAAGTCCTGGTAACGTTGTAGTCCTTGGTTTTGTAGTCCCGAGAAGGGTTAGGAAGCTCGAGGTAGCCATTGAACTCCTCCATTGTGCACTCGTGGTTGACATTGCCTAGCTGAAATCTTATCCATCCTGCCGAGGTCTTGGTTTTGGAGCTTGTCTCAAGAGTGGCCAAAAACTCGGAAGTAAGAGCCAGGTAGTGTGGTGTCGCCTCTTTCTTGAACAACCGAGGCACTCCGAGAATGGCAAAGGCTTCCTTGACATCTTCATAAATCTCCATTGCCTTTGCACTTGACCTCGAGAACCGCCTAGTGTAGTGTTCCTTCTCCAAGATGGCATTGAAGCGGTCGGCTTGTGCTTGAGTGCGCAATATGACATTTTCCATGCGGGGAGGAGACGGGGACCCTCTTCTTCTTTCCGGCTCTAGTTGAAGCTCTGATAGTGCTTGCCATATGGACCTACAAAAGAAACATGAATTGTCCAAGATAAGATCTACACAAATCGATTGAAAAGAGACCCCATACTTGGCCTTGGAAACGCTCTCGACTTGCCTCGTTAACGAGCCAATTGGGTCGTTAACGAGCTTGGACTTGCGTTTTAAAACTGGACAATTTGCAGGGTCGTTAAAGAACCTGGACAGGTCATTAACGAGCCTGGGCGAGAGCACTCTCGGATTGTTCCGAGTTCTAAACTCCAAAATTTTCCACTTAATCAAGCATGGATCAAACACAATCCCACATGAGACACATAATCAAGCACATGCACCCCATACTTACTCGATTACCCCACCCGGACATGCCAAAATTGCCAAAAACTCATGGTGAAGATCAACTCAACTTAAGAACAAGTTAGTTCATTCTTTTCTAATCAAAATTTCTATGCAAAATTAAGCAAAAACAAACCAACATAAATTAAGATCAAGCACCAATGTAAGAAGCAATAAGATTTCTATGCAATATAGACATGGAATTCAACCACTTCATACAAGATCAAGATATGAAATAATTACCCCAAAAAATCATGAATCTTGCAAATAGAGAGTTAGGGTTTAGAAATCATACCGTTAGATTGAATAATTTGAAGAACAAAGATTGAATATAGGATGGTTAACGAGCTTTGTAGTCCGTCGGTAACGAGCTTGAGAATGGAGGGTTGGTTATCGTGGTGGGATTCCGGGGTTGGGGCAGTGATGCACTGATTGAGGTTGGGTAGAGATCGGTGGAATTGGTTTGAGAGTTTAAGCTTTGGATTGAGATTTGAGTGTGGGTTTTGGGAGTTTTTAAGAGGGTTATATAGGAGGGTCTTGAGGTAGGGGAAGAGGCGGCATAGGTAAATAGATAGAAGATAAAATTAGGTCAAAAAACCTTACCTGCCCGTCCGCCTATTTGGGTCTCGAAATGGGTCGTTAACGAGCCTGCGTGACCTGTTTTTCGGTGATTTTTCCGAGCCCAACTCCTGTATCACGTCAGCTCAAAACAAATCTATCTTGCTAACTTCTAAACCACTAAAAACTCAAAAGAAAGCTAGGAAAAAGATCTATAAAGAAAAAGAAAGGACTAAACTAAACTAAAACCGGGTTGCCTCCCGTACGCGCTATTTTTAACGTCGCTAGTCCGACGTACTTACCTTGGCTCAAGGTGTAATATCCGCGATATTCCAAGGTTTTAAAACCAAATATAATATAATATTTATATTATTAAGTTTTCTCCAAATAAAAGAGAATTTCTAATATATTACATAACCCTTATTTCTCTTTAAAAAGAGAATATTAAGTAAATTAAATTAAGTAAAATTCAAGGATGCATCTTAAAGGTTAGGTATAAATCAAAAGCATTAAAATAAAAATAATGCATTATGAAGCTCGTTTTTATTAATTAAATTAAGGGACAACAAGGCATTAAAATTTCATTAAAAAGTCTAGTAAAAAGAATGCAAGAGCCGGGACTTGAACCCGAGACCTCCTACAACACACTCCACACGCCCCTCCCTCAAATCCGCTAGACCATTTGCACTTTCTTACTCAATCACCCCACTCTTTTTATTTTATATTAACCTTATCTTCTTCTTCCCAAAAGAGACATCAGACTTATGTCTGATTTGAATTACGTTGATTTGATTGCCCCCCAATGCATGCTCATGGAACCTTCTCCTCTCCCTCCTCTTGCTTGCAAGACTCTCCTTCTTGCATCACCTTCCATCATCTCCAAACTAACACAATTGTGACCAATGGAGGATCACCCTCTTCATCTCCATTGGTGCACCACCATAGCCATGGATCACAAGCCTCCTCCCCTTGGCCTATAAAAAGGGCATTCATCTTCTCCTAACACCCACACATTCATCCTTCTCTTCTTCCTCTTACAATTTGCTCTCTATTGCCCCAAAAATCAGCCCTCTCAAGCCTTGTTCCTCCACTCAAAGCACTACCATAAGCCTCCTCTTTTTCCCCTTGAGACCTCCGGCCGCCGCCCTGCCCCACCGGAGCACCGCTCGTCGATCGCCGCCCCCTCCGCGCGCCGCCGCTGCCTCGCCGGAGCTCCTGGTGCCGCCGCCTTCCACCGTCGGCCCTCCCTTGCTCTCTTTCCCCTGTATTCTGTAATACAGGAAGCAAAAAAACCAGTATATTACTACCCCTTTTAATTTATGTCATTTTATTAAATTAGTTAATATGAGTTTATTAAAAATATGTTAGTAGAAATAAGAAAAATCAAATAAGGTTGAATGCAAGTATTAAATTTAATAAAGATATTATTTGGAGATCTTGTTAGTTGTAGAGAGGCAATAAATCAATTAGAAAAAGATTATAATTACTTTAGTAAATTTGATCTTACTAGAATACTTAATTTATATCATACTTTAATATTGCAAGACATGATTATTTTAAATAAGTTTAAGAAGCTCTTATAAAAGTATTATTATGAAAGTAGTAACATATGGATTATAATTTTATATTGCATCTTACTTTTATAAAGGGATAATATTATTTATACAAAACATTATGTTACTTATCCCTAAGTGTAGAGAATAACAAATTATATGAATATAATTATATTAATGATAGTTATATTAATAAAGTTATCACTTAATGAAAATATTATTTGAAGATCTTGTTTAATTGAAAAGAGAAGATAAATAAATAAAATAAAGTATTGAAGACCTTATTATATGATATTATAGTGTATTGTGCAAGACATGTTTATATGGATAATATTAAGGAACTCTTATAAAAAAGCATTTTTATAAAAGTTCTATTATAAAAATTATGACTTTTATAAGTAGATATTATTTTTAAAAAAAAGAAATAATCTTTTACAAGTTATAATATTGCATAACTCTAAGTGTAGAGAATTCAAGATATATAAATTTAATAATGATGATAGATATATTACAAATGTTGTGGATATATAAAATATTATTATATTGCTTAGTTATGAGGATGTCTTGCATGAAAAGATATTGTAAGATATAGAAAAGATATTATTTTGTGATCTAAGATATCATAATAGTACACTATAAATATAAAGTAAGATATTTATAAGCCATGATCATGTATTATGCAAACTATAAGATATGGAAAGAAATTTGGGAATAAATAAATTAGATTAATTTAATAGAGTCACGCTCAGGTGGCACTAATTGATAGGGTAAAAAATGCGGGCATTTTTAGACCGTTAGATTACATCTATGAACGGTCCTGATTAAAACAAAATGATTTAACAAAAAATACATATGAGAGACGCGCGTTAGTTTTAATGTCACGGAGCGTAATAATGATAAAATTTGTGTTGGCAAGACAAAAATACCCCTTACCTAAAAATCCCATCTCACATCATCTTCAACCTTCTTCTCTGAACAAAATGCCGCAAAGCATGATCGCCTCAAGCAACTAAACACATTTGTGGGGGAAATCTACCATCAACTTGAGAGATCTCTTGCACTCTAGCTCAATCCAAAGTGTCGATTTCGGTTCATCAAAAGCATGAATAAGGAAACAAAGAAAGGTATGCATGAATTGGATTTTCATTTTCTAAGGTTTGTTTTTGGGGGTTCAAGTAGAAATTTGCTTGCAATCTACAAGTGTTCCTTGTTTATGATAGCAAGTTTGTTTAATTTTATAGTTTAAAATTCTAAGTTGGAAATAAACAACTCAATCGTATAATCGTTTTTTAGTAAAATCAATTAGCCCCAAATTCCCAATTTTTAGCCCTTTGTTGTTAGTAAGTAAAATAAGTATTCACTGATTTTCACATGTATTGGTCGGTGAAAAGAAGATTGTTAGTTCATTGTTGAAGTTGTCTACTAAGTCCTCTTAGGAGAAATCTCAATGTAAGTTTCTATGGATCTTGTTATATTAGTGACAAATGAGAAATGTGCATTTGACACTTGAGAAATTATGTATTTGGTAGCCTATTAGCTCAAATGGTAGAGCAATGTGCATGTGCACATAGATGTGGGTTCAAATCCCACATAGGCTAATTCTTGATATGGTCATGCCTTTTTGTTCGTATCGGTTGTTCTTTTGGTTCATGATTTTTTAAGTAATGTTCATAATATTTCTTCTTATGGTTCATAAATGTTGTTACATACTTTTTTGTTTATAACAATTGTTCTTTTGGTTCATGTTTAAATAACCTTAGGTTCATCAAAGTTCATCTTATGGTTCATGTCTTTTAGTTCATGCTAGTTCTTATTTTCTTTGTGATTTTGGTTCATAGTACTCGTTCTTTTAGTTCATGTTTTTGTAAGCTAGGTTCATTATAATTCATATGGTTCATTTCTTTTAGTTCATGCTAGTTATTATTTTGTTTCGTATCTTTTGGTTCATGATAATTGTTCTTTCGGTTCATGTTTTTGCAAGGTAGGTTCATAATAATTCTTATGGTTCATTTCTTTTAGTTCATGCTAGTTATTATTTTGTTTCGTATCTTTTGGTTCATGATAATTGTTCTTTCTGTTCATGTTTTTGTAAGCTAGGTTCATAATAATTCTTATTGTTCATGTCTTTCAATTCTTATTGTTTCTTGCCTTTTTGTTTATAATTAATTGTTCTTTTGGTTCATGTTTATCTAACTTTAGGTTCATCAAAAGTTCATCTAATGGTTCATGTCTTTTAGTTCATGATAGTTACTGTTTTGTTTGGTGTCTTTTAGTTCATGATAATTGTTCTTTCGGTTCATGTTTTTGTAAGCTAGGTTCATAATAATTTTTATGGTTCATGACTTTTAATTCTTAATAGTTTATCTTATAGCTCATATTTTTTAAGTCATACTAGTTGTTTTGGTTCATGACTTTTGTTCTTTTAGTTCATGTTTTTTATAAGTATAAGTTTACAATATTTCATCTTACGATTTTTAGATCATAAAAGTTGGACTAGTGGTTCATGGCTTTAGACGGTCAAGTTCATAACAATTGTCAATAAGGTTCATGAAAATTTATTTCACAATACTTGTTATTTGTGTCATGTTTTCGTAAATGATATTATGTTGGTTCAAGTCATTATATGGTTATGTTCATAACAATTGTCATTAAGATTCATGAAATTTAATTCATAATACTTGTTATTTTTGACATGTAATCTAGTACATAAATCGTATTTTGTGGGTTCATGTCTTTATATGATTAGGTTCATAACATTTATCAATATGGTTCATGAAATTAAATTCACAAAACTTGTTACGTGAGTCATGCATTCTAGTTAATAAATGGTATGACTTATTGATTTGGTATGCTAGGTTCATTATTTATGAACAATTGGTAAAAAAAGTGCTCTAAACACTAAGTTGACCATTTGGGCATTTTGTCGAACACATGGTGGGCGGTTAGATGAGCATTGGACATTAGCCTTTGTTTTCAATCAAAAACTTGAAAATGTAAAGCAAAACATACACAATCTTCAGAGGTTTGATTATAATCAATAAAAATCGGTCCAAAATACACAAAAACGTGCAACCGAAGTACCAATCTCCAAATTTTGAAAAAAAAACCCCAATTGTGAACTTGGAACCATAGAAAATAGATCTATAAAAAAATCTATGAAGAGAGAATATAAATTGGGGTCGGAATCAACAAAAGAAACCAAACAAATAAGAAAAAGCAAGATGCAACAAGCATGGAGAGGAATCGGTCGAAATAGGCGAATGAAAACCCACGATGCTAGGTTGAAGAAGACCCCTGCAACATATGTTCTAATTTAATGGGGGAAAGGATGAAAATAACCCTCCGTGTCTTCATTTTATAAAAAATCACTTAAACACGTGTAAGCAATCTTTACCATTAAAACAAAAGATCGAACGGCTCATAAATGCCCGCATAAAACACTATAGAAATAACTCCCATCTGATCACAATTCTAATTTAATATTATGTTAGTTCTTAGAAAGCTTACTTATAAGGAAAATGGAAAGTTCTAAATATGGAAATTTCTAAGAGAATGGTTTATAATTATTCTATTTTTCTTTAATATGGCTTATGTAATTAAATAGGATTCTATTAAGAGAATATTATTAATAAAATATTCTTGGTGGGAAAATAATACTTTAAGTTCCTTAATGAACCTTTTGAAAATTTAAAAGTAATATTGTAATTAAGATAAGAATTGTAAAAAGGTTAATATAGTTTCTTTATAATTTTAAGGAGAGTATGTATATTTAAAAAAAATACCTTTAGGTAAAGTAAATTATCATATCTTTTTATGAAATTATACTTGCTTAATTATATTAAGAAGTTAGCAAGTGAAATTAAAAGAAATTATTTTAATAAAATCAATAAGGATTTTTAAAGAATAAAAGGATTTTACAAAATTAAAATAATAATAAAATATTATTATTTTAATTAGCCACCTAAATTATTATTATAATAATTTAGAATTTCTTTCTCCTATATAAATTATATATGAGAAATCCAAGTTTTAAAGGAAATTCGTAATTAAAGATCGCTCGTAAATTCCGTGTCGATAGGTCGAGACTTTCATCCAAGTCGTGATCAAATCTTTCCGTCAGCTCGATAGTTAGACTCGCGAAAGCAAAGGCAAGTGGAATTTCCCCTTGTAACCTTACATATTTATCTACGTGAAATTCTCGATGTTGGGAACAACTTGTGTGCTAAGTAACAAAAGGAACTTAGGAAATATCGATTGTTAGATATAACGACCCCATTGTTAGTATAGTCGCTTTTATTATTGATAGGATTATTCATGCTAGTTTGGTTGTGGGATTGATTGTTTACGGCCTCGTTAAGAGGTCAATGTCGAACAAACTAGTGAGGGGTGCGGAAGTAGCCAACGCCTCTATAAAACTTTCTAAGTCGTAATGCCTACGTGTTTGAAGTACGACTTTCAAGATCTTGATCCAGTCCGCTCCGATTGAAAGGAGGGACGAGCGCACTCTAGCTAAGTGCCGAGAAACTGGGTTTCCCTTGGTGGATCGGGCCATTCGAGCACCCACCCCCTTTTAAAAATCATTAAAGATAATAAATAACTTTTCATCACGATATAAGATAAGTGCCCAATGCACATTTAAAAGACATTAAAACCGAACCGATCTCAAATGATCGATCCGGCTCTCGGTCCACTCAGGGCGCGAGAGGTTTTCAACTTATATGAATTAATAACGTTCCCAACATACTTTCGATTCCAAAAGAAGTCTACAATCTAGTAGCGCTTCTCTCAATTATCGAGTTATCTCCGCTTGAGATACGCTCTCTCTCGTACCGTAAAACCTCACATAAATAAGCCTTATCTTAAACATAACCCAAATATCTCTTTCAATATTATTTGAATTACCAAATTACCCTCGGGAAGTTCCATTCCCGCTTGCTTAGTCTCTTAGACTAATTCTTCTTTTCCGCATGTTTACCTGGCATTCTATCGCCCCTCGCGAATTATGTCAGAACCTAGGAATCCCAACAAGGCGTGAAGTGAAGACGAAGGAAGGACGAGGATTTTCAAGATGTACTTCTCATATCGTTTTGTTTTAGTTTCGCTATGTTTCAAGGACAAGTTGGCTTTTGCGTTTCAATTCCGAACAACTTCATGTTTAAAAGCACTGTAAGATGTTTTGTACAAACAAAGTCTCCTTCGAGAGCACCTTTTCCATTTTATAAATTATGTTTATTTCCGCACTATTATTGTTCTATATCATTCTAAAAGCCTTGGGTGACTTTGGACGGTAAAGTCTGAGGTCACTAGCGGTAATACCCAATGTTGTAAAATAGGGGTGTTACACAAGGTGGTTCCTTTGCAGCTATGTCAAGGTTTTGAGGGACCTCGTACTTAGCTCTGTAAGCATTATTGGCTCGTCTCACTAAATTTGGTCATTTATCTTCTAGCAATATGCCCGGTATTCCTGCACATGGGTTAGTGAAATCCGAAAACCAAGGTGGTTTGGACTCCTCTATGGAATAGATAGTGGGGTACTGTGTAGAAACAGAGTATGGAGAAGAATCATAACTAGTAATAATGAATTCATGGTTAGAGTACTCACCTTGATCTATTGGTGATGGTATTGACACCGAGGTTGTCGGAGTTGTTACCGAGCATGTGCTAACAACTCTTCCATCATAGTGTTGCATGAGGGGCTCGGTACTGGACCAGGGAGGGTCGGTAGAAATCTGAGTGCCACTCTTGTCTTCTTTGTTGGCTGGAGGAGGGTCATTAGAAACAGCAATGTCGAGTTCTGGCTGGGATAACTCGATTTGTGCGGCCGTAGTTGGGTCGTTGGCATTTTGGTCAAGGCTGAATTCTACACGTTCCTCTCCTATATCGAAGGTGAGGAGTCCTTTCCGCACGTCTACCCTGGCACCTCATGTAGCTAGGAATGGCCTGCCTAAAATGATGGGGACTAGCGGATCTTCATGCATGTCGAGGACGATAAAATCATTTGGAATGAAAATTTTCCCAACTTGAATGGGGTAATCATCCACAACTCTTGTGGCTTTCACGCTTGACCCATCTGCCATGTACAGCCTCATGTCTACAGGTTCCAATGGTCCCATATTAGCCTTTGACCAGATTGATAAAGGGAGTAAATTGGCACTGGTTCCCAAATCACATAGAGCTTTGAATCGGTAGTCGCCTATGCCAATTGTTATGGCAAATCTTCCTGGGTCGCCAAATTTCTCTGGAAGAGAAATGGATCGGACCTCATCTTGAAGCTCTGTAATAGATCGTTTCCTGCTAAGAATATCTTTCAAGAATTTTGTGTAAGCCGGCATTTCGCTTAGGGCCTCAACGAATGGGATAGAAATATTTAAGCCCTGGAGAATTTTAACGAAACGCTTAATCTTGCTCTCAGTGGAGTCCTTAGACTTCTTAATAGGAAAAGGAAGAGATTTCACCAATCTCGGAGCCAAATCGGGCTCGAGAGGTGATGCTAGCGGGTTGACATTAGGGTCGATTGGTACATTCGGAGGATCGGTACTGACCCTGGTGGGGTCGTTAACGAGCCTGGGATTGAGAGAGGAGCTCAGAATAGGGAACTTACTTGGGCTGGGGTCGTTAACGACCCTGGAGAATTTTAACGAAACGCTACCAGGAACACCTTGGTAACGAAGCTCCCAGGGTTGTTAACGATCTGAGTCGTGGCTTCCTTATCAGTTGTGGGGCTCTTGTCTTTGGCTTGGACACGCTCCGATAGTGTCTTTCCGCTCCTAAGGTGTACCGCTGCTATTTGTCCTCGAGGGTTCTCCCCGGGACGGCCCGGGAGTTGCCCTTGTGGCCTTGGAATCTGTGCAGCGAGGTTCCCTAGCTGGGAGTTGACATTCTTCTTCCACACATCGAACTCTCCCCATCTTTTTATTTGGTTGTTAAGGTTGGCTTGGATTCCATCAATCTTGCTATGTACTTCATTGAATTAGTTATGGACTTCATTAATGCCTTCTTGTAACCCTTGTGCCCATGATGGTGGCTCTTGGTAACCTGGAGGTCGATATGGCACAGGTCGTCTATTCGGTGGAGGCGCTGCATAGTTTGAATTCGGATTTTGATTGCCTCACGTTGGATAATTATTTGACCTGTCAAAATTACTAGGTTGGTTCATGTCTGGGCCTCTCATATAATTCACCTCAGCATAGGTCTCATCAGCTCTTACCTGCTCGATGATAGTGCAAGCAGAAGTAATATGCGCAGAAGAGCCACATTCTTGACAAGGTTGAGAGGCTTTCAGAAAACTTACCTGTTTCTTCAGGCGGTTGACCTCGTCTTACAAAAATTGATTTTTGACGTCGGGGTCAACATCGTCCTTGTTAGGCGCGTAGAGACGCCTCTGGGGCTGGGGTGATTGCTTGGTACCATACATGGCATCATAGTTAGAAAGCTTGTCCAACAATTCCCATGCAGTTGTGGGATCCATCTCTATAAAACCGCACGTTGTATGCGTGTTGATGCGGTTCTTCGTTTCTGCATTAATCCCCTGGAAAAAGATTTCTTGGAGAACATATAAAGGTTGCCCATGAGTAGGGCACTGTCTTAGCATCTCTTTAAACCTTTACCATGTCTCTACAAAGGTCTCGTTAGGCAGCTGGTGATAGGAGGTCGCATCTATTTAGCACTGCACTGACCGATACTAGCAGTAGCTTTGACTTACTTAAAAGATAGGGAACTCGACAGGCCGACATAGAGGAAGAAAGTATGCGTTTTCTCAACTTTGTTGTCTTGGCAGGAGGGAAAAACTTTGTAAGAAATTGATCATACAAAGCATTTCAATTCCTGATAGACTTAGGAGGTAAGCTCTCCAACCAGCTCAGGGCCTTTCTAGTAAGAGACCACCTAAAAGCTTTTAAAAGAACATATTCAAGTGAGACACCTTCAGCAACTATAGTGTCACATAAATCAAGAAAGTTTCTAATATGTTCCATAGGACACTCAGTAGGTTTCCCTTCAAAATGAGCCCTTAGAATCAAGGATATAAATTGAGATTTAATCTCAAATGTCTTCTCTATCTCTCGAAGCACAATTGCAGACTCCGGCACCCTCAGTTCTGGATGCATATATTGTTTGGCATTCCTCGGATAGGAATTCAACTCTTCTTGTAAACGAGCGTTGTTCACTCGTTCACGCTCAGCCTCGGCAGCAGCGTCTTGATCGGCTTGTAACGCCTCCATCTGCCTCTGGAGTGCTTCCATCTGTCGAGCCATCTCTTCAGGTGTAGCCATGGCTCGGTTTTCTCTTCGTCTACGGTACAAGGTGCGTTCAGGTTCAGAATAATAACCGGTGTTGTCAAATTCGAGCATGTGACGTCCTGCTGGCATACGCTAAGAAAACAGACAAAGAAAACAAAATTAAAAACAAAAACGGGGTCGGGCTATTCCCAGACCCACAGATAAACAAACAAACATTATTGCCTCCCCGGCAACGGCGCCAATTTGTTGAGAGGGATTTACTTACAACAAATAAAATTTGTAGTCAAGACCCCGCTGAGTATAGCGAAGTCAGGATTGTTCCACGGGAAGCACCGTTGATTGTTTATCAACTACTAAAAATAAGAAAAACAAGCAAAACAGGCAAAAAATCTACGACCAACCTCGTTAACGACCTTGTTAGGGTCGTTAACGAACCTGGAAAAACCTACGAACACAGAAATAACGATCTAAACTCAGGTTCAGTACCGAGGCAAGTGAACTCGATAATGAATATTACGAAAACAAACAAACTAACTCAATAAAATAAAAGAATCTAGGACAAGGGTTACCACAACATAGTCATGCATATAAACTCACAAGAAGATAAAGATCATGCCTTTAAAAGATAAATTCATCAAATTTCGCTGATTAACAAAAAAATCAATCAATTCTCATAAATCAATTCACTCAATCACTTGTTTTGAATCCAAAGCTCGAAACTTTCGTTAACGAACAATATCAACATTCAAGTTAACAACTTTCTCTTTCGATCAAGTTGAGAACTCAAATTACCTCGACTATCGTTTAAGCATAAACACAAAAGGCAATTAAAAATAGATAAAAGGCATTCAAAACAACAACTTACTCATCCAATCATGCACAACTATGTCGGGTTTCAACCCCGACCCTAGATAAGAAAACTACTCACTACTCATGATAATAAAGCTAATAACTTTAATCAAAGAAAACATTGAAAACAAAACAAAAACTTACTTGAAATTAATAAGAATATCGTCTTACAAACTCCTGTAGAATCTGAAAACACAGAACAACACTGAGCATAATTATAATTAACGACCCTCAGCCTCTCTCTCGATCGAACCGAGTTTCGAAATCTTCTCCCACTCGACTTCTCCTAAAACTAATCTGACCCCCCCTTTTCTAAGCTTAGAACAAGGGTATTTATACTAAGAAACTATCTATTAAAAAGCCTAAAAAATAAAAACTTACCCTACTAAAAAGATAACAAGATAAAAGATATAAGATATAACAACCCATAAGTCGGATAAGCCTCTACCGACACGGAGCCATCGTTAACGACCCCGCACAGGGTCGGTAGAAATTACAAACTCCTCTCGAAAAATTCTATCTTTTAGCCTCGTTAACGACCTTCACAAGATCGTTAACGAGCCTCTGTTTTGGCTTTTCTTCGACTTCTTCTCAACTTAAACTTGGACTTTTACTCAATCTTCTTATGCAACCTTCTCCTTTATCTTCATGTCTTCCATCCTCCACCACAAGACCTCAGCTTTGCTCAAAAAGCGCTCCTTTCTGCTCAAAAACCTACAAAAAGACACAAAACGGAGTAGCTTCCATACTTTTCACAAAATATGCAAACTCATCCAAAAACACACAAAACTAACTCTAAAAACTACTAAAACTAAACTAAACAAACTAAGAAACACACCAAAAACTAGACTAAAAACACGAACATCAAACACCTTTTAGAGCTAGAAACGAATTACATTGCGAAACGGAGGGAGTATATGACAATTTATTTATAGACATAAAATACATCAGTTATACAACAGTTATACGGGTGAACTGGTCACCCATATAACCAGCGAGTGACTGGTGGTTTGGGTGACGGGTAGAACATTTCACGGGTGACGGGTGGGTCGGGTGGGGCGTTTTAACTTGCAGGTCGGGTGGGGCGTTTTAAAATACCAATTTTTCTTAAAGGTGTCATTTAAAATACCAAAACGTCTTTTCGGCCGATTTACTTTCATATTTGAGTATAACATATATTAATGTTAGTCCTTTTATAATTTTACTAATTCGATAGGATCTTATAATCCTAACGATCCGATTTTACAATCCGATTCTACTACCCTATACGATTTGATCCATGGATCCCGATCCTGACATTATTGCCCATAAGTCGTCTCTTTGATTCATCTTTTGCATAATCAAAACCATCTAGATCTTGTGTTGACTGTAGTATTAAAACTAAAATAAAACAAAACTCATCCATACAAATGCTAATTTGGCATTCGAAGAATAGTCTTCCTCTAGCCGGCCATGTTAGTAAGATGTCACCTGTGTAGAGTCCCTCAAGAATCGAGTACCAACCAGAATATGTCTGGAACGAGTCAAGACGTACGACTTCTTTATATGGCATGTTATGATATAATTAATACAACAACAACAACATCTACCCAGGTGGAATCTGTTAGTTTTAGTATATGTTGTTAGTTGTGTAATATCCGCGATATTCCAAGGTTTTTAAACCAAATATAATATAATATTTATTATAATAAATTATTTTTCTCTAAATAAAAAGAGAATTTCTAAATATCGTAATAACTTTTACTTTCTCTTTTAAAAGAGATTATCAAGAAGGATTTAATCAAATAAAATCCAATAAAATAGCCCGAGGGGCATAAATTAATAAAAAAGGGCATTAAATAAAAATATTGCCTTATAGAGATTGAATTCTTTTAATAAAATAAGTTACATAAAAGCTTAAAAGTCTAATTACAAGTCTTGTAAAAAGAATGCAAGAGCCGGGACTTGAACCCGAGACCTCTTGCCACTCTACCCATACGCCCCCTCTCTATTTCCGCTAGACCAATTGAACTTGCTTACCCAAAACACCATCCTTATTATTTATATCCTTTATTCCCTTTCTCCTCCAAAAACAACATCAGACTATTGTCTGATTGATTGTACGTTGATGTGAGACTTGGCCATTGCATGCCCAAGGAAGCTTCTACCACCTCCCTTTGCTTGCTTGACCACCCTGGTTGCATCATTCCTCCATCACCCTCAAGAAAGCACACAAATGACCAATAGTAAAGCTCTTCTTCCTCCTCCATTGGTCTACTCCCTTAGCCATGGATTGAAGACCTCCACCAATTTGCCTATAAAAAGGGCCTTCTATCCACCACTTCAATCACACCTTCATCTCCTCTTCTTCCTCTCCTAGCAATTGCTCTCTTGATCTTCAAAAATCAGCCACAATCAAAGCTCTATTCCTCCATTAAAATACATCAAAATTTCCGCCTTCTCTTCCTTGGAAGCCCGCCGGACCGCCCCTGCCCACCGGGAGCACCACCAGCCGCTGCCGAGACCTGCCAGTGCCGCCAGAGCCCTTGGCCGCGCCGCCTGACCGCCGGACCTCCTCCCTGCCTCTTCTCTAGTGTTCTGTAAACACAGAACTAAGAAGTATAAAATTCTAAATCCTAATTTCTATTTATTTAAATTATGCATTTATAAATTATTAAAGCCTTTTATGAATTATTAGAAATTAAGTAAGGAAAATAAGAAATAAAAATATTGAGTAGAGATTTTGTTAGTTGGATGCTAGAAACAAACTAGAATTACCATGGTAACTTAAGCTTATAAAACAAATAGATAAATTTTTATTGTATTTATTATAAGCATGCTCCTTACATAATATGGGTAGTTTTTATAAAATAATTATAGCATACAAAATTAATAAGTTAATATTATCATCTTCATAAAGAAATAAAATAAGAATTCTAGAAGATATGAATTGTTGCATGTCTTAGATTATAGATGACATCCTACTATATGATTTTAATAATAATAATGCTAGGTTTATTAAATAAACTCATTATTTAATAAAATATAAAATAGCTTACCTCTAAGTGTAAAGTTACTACAAATAGGAATTTTTATTAATATTTATATATAAATGTGAATATAAAATAACTAGGTTGATATAGGATTATTAGTTATAATATATGATAGTGATGAGAAAATACCTATGACATACTATAGTAATAAAATTGTAGAGAGAAACATTATAAAAATATTATTGTTTCAAAACTTGTAGTCATGGACTATAGTTTGACTTTAGATATTGATTTTATGAAAGTATAATATTATTAATAATTATAATGCTAAGGTCATCATATGAGAAAAATATTAATTTGATAATCTCTAAAGTGTAGAGAATTATTACAAAACATAAGTCTAGGTTATATACAAGAAGTATGATTTTATAAAGAGTCTATGATAATATATAGCATAAAGTTGACTTGTATGGAAAGAAATTATTTAAATATAGAAAAGATATTATTTTATAAAACTACAATATCATAATAATGGACTATAAATATGAAGTAGGATATTTATAAGCCATGATCATATTATAATCCATGATCATATTTTATAAGCTATGGGCATAAATATTGTACAAGTCATATAATGTAAAAGGAATTATAAGAACAAAATAAACAAGATTAATGTAATATATATTAATTTTAGTAAGTTACTTTATAAAGAAAATAGAAATTCCTAATTATGGAAACTTCCAAGAAAATAGATTATAAGTCTATTAGCTTTATTTAATGTAAAATATATAATTATATGAAATTCAATTAAGGGGATATTATTAATAAAGTATTTTGATAAGGGAAATAATATTATAAAGTTCACTAAGGAATAATTGGAAATTTGAAAATAAGATTTTAATTAAGATAAATATGTCAAAAGGTTAAAATAGATTCTTTAAAGCTTAATAAGAATTGTACATTCTAAAGGAAAAATACCTCTTTAGATAAAATATGATATTTTTTGTAAAATTATACTTGCTTAAATTATATTAAAAAGAATTAACAAGGGAAATTACAAAGGATTATTTTAATATTATTAAATAGAATTTTTATGGAATAAAAAGGATATTACAAAGCCAAAATAATAATAAAGGAATATTATTATTTTAAGAAAAACAACTTTCTAAATTATTATCGTAATAATTTAGAATTCCAACTCTCTTATAAAATATTATAAGAGGTAATCCAAACTTTAGGAGGAAAATCATGAATTAAGCTCGCTCGTAAATTCCGTGTCGATAGGTCGGAATTCTCGCTCGAAGTCGGGAATCGCATAGTTCCGTCAAAGCTCGTTTGTTAGAACTCGCAAAAGCTAAGGCAAGTGGAATTTTCCCCATGTGACCTTTATAATTCTTTTCCGTGAAATTCTCGATGTTGGGAACAACTTGTGTGCTAAGTAACGAATGAACCTAGGAAATATCGATTGCTAGATATAACGACCATTGTTAGTATAGTTCGCTATTAATATTTGATAGGATTATTTATGCTAGTATGGTGTTGGCCTTGATTGTTTATGATCTCGTTCAGAGATCAACGTCGAACGATCTAGTGAGGGGCGCGGAATAGCCGAAGCCTCTATATAATCTTACTAAGTCGTAAGTTCCTACGTGTTTGAAGTACGACTTTCGGGATCATGATCCTATCCGCTCTGATTGCAAGGAGGGTTGAGCGCACTCTATCTAAGTGCCGGGAAACTGAGTTTTTCCCTCGGTGGCTCGGGTCACCCGAGTCCCACCACTTTCTATTAAAAATCATTAACGAAATCGAATACCTTTCGTCACTATACAAGATAAGTGTCCAATGCACATTTAAGCTACCAAAACCGGACCGGTCTCAAATGATCGATCTGGCTCTCGGTCCGCTCAGGGCGCGAGAGGTTTTTAACTTGTATGAATTAATAATGTTCCCAACATACTTTCGATTCCTAAAGAAGTCTACAATCTAGTAGCTCTTCTATCGCTTATCGAGTTATCTTCGCTTAAGATATACTCTCTTCGAACCATTAAAGCTCCACATAAACAAGCCCTATCGTATAGCCCCATCGTAAACACAACCTTATCATCTCTTTCGACAATAATTGAAATTACCGAAATACCCTCGGGAAGTTCCATTCCCGCTTGCTTAGTCTCTTAGACTAATTCTTCTTTTCCGCATGTTTGCTTGGCATTTTATCGCCCCTCGCGAATTATGTCAGAACCCAGGAACCCTAGCAAGGCGTAAGGCGAAGTGAAGTGAAGGAAGGTCAAGAACTCTCAAGATGTATTTATTGTTCACTTTAGTTTTTATTTCACTTTGTTTCAAGGACAAGATGGTTTCGTTATTCGATTTCAAGAACCTTTAAGTTGGAAGACAATGTAAGACGTTTTGTAAGAACCAAGTCTCCTTCGGGAGCACCTTTTCTACTTTATGAATTATGTTTATTTCCGCTTTAATAATGTTCTATATCATTCTAAAAGCCTTGGGTGACTTTGGAGGGTAAAGTCCGAGGTCACTGACGGTAATACCCAGTGTTGTAAAATAGGGCTGTTACAAGTTGAAGGTTAGATTCGGCTCTTGTAGACCCCGAAGGGTAATCAAGACGGTTTGGTAGACCCCGAAGGGTAATCTCGTGAGTAGAACCGAAGGTAATCCTGTTGGGTGTAGACCACAAGGGTAATCACCGCCGAATAGTTAATTTATGTTAGAAAATAAGTAAAACTTTTAAGTATAAACAAACATGACTTGATAAAGGCAACAAGTTGACCGATTAGATCGATCTTTCCTTCAACGTTTATTGCCCCTATTAGATGCCAAGGGTTCAACCACAATAACGTTGTGAGATAAAACGTTCCTATACAATGAACATGTGGCAAACATGTATCATTGCATATATACGCACCTCGTTCTTCAATAAGTGTTTGTAATTTGATGTGGAACACTCTCAAATACAATCTCGTGTTTTTCCTTAGAACTCACGAACTCTCTCTTGCGAACAACCCAACAAAAGAGGCGTCAACCCTCTATTTATAGGCAAAGAGGAGAGGCGGTTATAGAGAGAGAAAGTTAGTTAATTAGTTGAGAAAATTAAGGAGGGAAACAAGGAGGAAAATTAGGGAGTTAGTTGTAACCACTTTTGTAACTTCCCTTAACAACTTTTCAAAATTCAAATCCATCCTTATCTAAAACTCAAGACAAGGCCCAAAAAGCCCATTAGGCGCGCGCGGCCAAACACCATGGGTGAGCTAGCTTCGAGCTAGCTTACCAACCATCACTCTTGAAATATAAAATGTGTGCCTCGTCTCTACGAAGCTTAGTGATGCTTCCGCGAAGCCAAAAGGTCAACGCCTTAGCTCAAACCGAGCTAAAATCCAAAACTAGCTCATACCTTGAGCTAGCTTAAAACCGGTGTTCCAAGCTTTGGTTAGCTCTCAAATTTTGCCACATAGTCCTTGAGCTTTTTTCTCAATCTAGGAATCATAACATAACCAATCACTCACATGAATTTGGCTAAATACGCAAGTCAACGCAAAACAGCGCCATAGGCGCGCCCACGGTTTGCTGCGCCATACGCGTGCTTGCGTCGCTACATCGACGCACCAGCGCCGGTGCCTTGGCACTCGGTGCGCACTCACTGGAGCGTCCCGGCATGCAATGCTGACGCATGGTGCTCGGCGCATTCGAGGTTCAACACGCCCTCGTGCCATGGCCAGCCCTAGGCCGAGAACCTCAAAACCGGTTCAACCGATCAAGGCGCGCCTCTAGCGCCCTTGCACCGATGTCAATGCCGATCCACGCATGATTCCTCTAACTCTTTCAAACCCTTAGAAATACTATTGGGCTGATCACTAGGTCGTGCCTCCCGCACGCTCCAAGCCTAAGCGATACCCTTAGTAATTCCCACACTTATCCATTCATGAGTCACACCAAATGGATTGATGACTTTCACAAATCACCAACAAAATCCGGTATGTACGGGAATTGGGGGGTCGAGATGTACGCTCCCTTACCCCGACTCGTCGTCGGGAGGGTATTTAAGGAGGGCCCAAAGTAAAAAAAGGGGGAAGGTAGGGAAACATGTAGATGAGGCAAAGAAAGCGAGAGCGAAAAAGTACGCTAGGAAACCCGGAAAACGATAACAAAGAAACTAAAAAAACAAAGAGAAGAAAAAGAGCAGGACACTCCCTCCAGGTCTTCCATAATGTAGCTTTGTCATTGTAATCTTCTAACGCCATTGGTCCCTACATAAGGTCATATCTGCTGAGATTGTCAGTGATTTAAGGTCTTGTTTTATCACTTCTTTGCAACTCTTCTTCGGCCTACCCCTTTTCCTGCAAAATTCGGTATCGACCATCTAAGCCTTGACTCTCTGAGCTTTTCACCAAAATTGGCCACTCCCACATTGGTCCTAATCGCGTCATTTCTGATCATGTCCAGTCTCGTATGCCCTCACATCCATCTCAACATCCTCATCTCCGCTTCCATCAGCCTCTATTCACGTGCCTTGGTAGTCGGCCAACACTCCGCCTCGTACAGTATAGCTGGTTTGACAACTGATTTGTAGAACTTGCGCTTTAGCTTGAGTGAGACCTTTCTGTCACATAACACTCCGGAAGTACCTCTCTACTTCTGCCAACCTTTCTGGATTCGGTGTCTAATTTCCTCCTCGACGCTCCCATCACTCTGCACAACTGGCATTCATAGTTATAAAGCATCAGATTATGGAATATTTTGATGAAACAATAAAAATTATGGAGTATAGAATATTCATGGTGACTGGTGAGTGACCTTTCTCTGTTCTTGCTTTAAAAAAAACTTCCTTTTTTCTTGTGAAGTTATTAAATATTTTTCCGTCACTTTTATTCTTAATCAGAATGTCTATCACCTACGAGTAAAATTCTATTAAGGTGTCATTCATGTTGAATATAATGCACATCTTATTGAGTTGCATATATAGCTTGATCTCCACTTACCTTCATGGCAAGTCTTAAAGCTAGCAAATTAACCATGTTGTGAGATCGAAGTCCAAAGCTCAAGTGTTTAACTCTCATGGGTGAATGGTTTATGGTTATGAGATTTAATTAGCTGGAACGAGAATTATTATGTATGAATTTGTTTAATTCTCTAGTCTTTTTGTGTGACGGTTTGGCCTGTTCAAACCAAAAAGTAGTTTCATGAAAATAAAAAGAAGATATGTTCAGTCGCCCATCGTGGGGCTCGAACCCACGACCACAAGGTTTAGAGCCTTGCGCTCTACCAACTGAGCTAGACGGGCTATTCCATGTTATCTATCTTGTTGATTCACTAAAACTTAATTCTTCTTTTCTAACAAAACTTGCAACTGAATGTCTATGAGAGTCGAAACATAATTGCTTTGACTAAATGTTTGAAAGCTCACGTCATTATTATTATTATCTAATACATATATGACATTTTTATTAAAGTCCGGTGGGCCGATAATCTGGGGTCGTGCGTGTAACGGGCCTACCATACAAACTCAATGAGGTTCCAACCCAAAACCATATGGTAATGGATGGAGTAGCTCATTAGGTTATATACTGTTGGTGATTTGTGTCAAGTCATCAACTCCCTATTAGAGCATGTTGAGGTTTTAGAGTCATATTGGGAATGTCGATGGGTATATTGACATAAATGACTTTCCATGGTTTAATTGTTATCATAAGATCCAATAGATTTATCGCACACCACCATCGAGACTAGGAACCTCGTGTGCATCGTTGCATGGCAAGGGCGCGCCTAGTGTGAGGCGACGCTCGGTGCAACGGCGCGGTGCAAGCGCGGGGCTCGGCTTGGACCTCGGTTTTGAGGTTCAAGGCTCGGCGTTGGGTGTGGCGCACCTAGGAGCGAACTTGAGGTTCATCTCAAGGTTGCAAGGGCACGCCTAGGTGGTGCGATGGCACGGTAGGGCTAGGGACGCGGTTGCGAGGCTGCGGTGGAGCACTCGGCGGGCCTAGGGCACTTGTACAAGGCGTCGAGCATGAATTGTGAGGCTAAGGTATGGTTTTGAGCTTGATCATTGAGTCTTATAACTTTGTGCATATTCTAAAGTGAATTAGGAAGCTTCTCTAAGCTTGGTAGATGCTTCAAGCAAGAACCAAAGCTTGAGTTTAGCTTGGCACATAGTTAAATATGCTAGAAAGAAGTTTGTAAGCTTCATACTAGCTTAGAGTGAACTCTAGGAGCTTAGACAAGCTCAAGACTCATTGTACATGCTTTATAAGAAGCTCATGTAGCTAGGAACTAGCTCATGGAAGCTCAATGTAGCTCACACTAGCTCAAGTTAGCTCAACTAGCTAGAAATTCAGCTCAACCTAGCTCACACTAGCTCAAGCCAGCTCAACTCACTATAAGCTAGCTCATGGAGCTAAGGGGTAGTGACACTCCTAGGTGACCTAGCTTGGCACCTAGCTATGCTAGCTAGGTGGTGGGGCTGGTGGGCCGGACCAAGGGGCGCGCCTTATGGGCTGGTGGGCCGCACATGCACACGCATGGCATGGGCTGTTGGCTTTGCCATTTGGGCCGTGTACATGGCTTATTGGATTGGTTTTTTGGACTCTTTAATGGGCCTTTTATTTGCTGAAATGGAGAGGCATTTGGAGTCCAAGGGGGGATGCACTTGGACGCCCCATTTGATGACAAGGAGAGAGGGAAAGGTAGTTATAATCGAATCCCTAAAATCACTCTCGGCCACCCGTGTGTACAACCGAAGTAACCGCCTCCCTTGGCAGTTTTTTTGGAGGTTTCTCATGCCTATAAATAGGGCATTATGTCGGCCTTTTGGACATGGAACACGTGAGGAAAAATCAGAAACCTATCCACAAAATTCAGTGAAGACAACACACTACAAGTCGAGTAAGACTAGTTGTGTTGGAGGGCACATACACGAGTGGTTCGAGTTCGAGAGTGGCATCATGGATCGAAGTTCTTCTTCAAGAAAGAAACCTCAAGATGCATGGAGTGGGCAGTACGTTCAAGTCAAGGACGAACCCCAAGCATCCATGGAAGACGACTTCATTGAAGTGAAGATCGAAGAGAAATTGATGGACTCGAATAAGGTACGCTTGTTCTCAATGGTTGTGTCTTGCCAACACTTCCATTGGTTTATTTAATTACGTTTTATCCCACAGCGGTATTGCACAACCCTTGGCATGGAATAGGGGCAATATACGTTGAAGGAAAGATAGGTCTAACCTTTCGACTCGTAATCTTATCCAAGTCGACTTACAAAAGTAATAAGGGGTCGATGGTGATTGCCTTCATGGCCTACACCCACGAGACTATCCTTCGATGGATCTACTCGTCATGCCTTGATTATCCTCATGGATCTACAAGGATCGACTTTCCTTCAACAAGATAAGCAAACACTTTAAAATGATTGCATGCAAACCCTATTAGTAGACAACTACGAAAACCAACAATCTTCAACGTATATTTGTATTTAACTGTAGTCATATGCTTTGTTTTGTTCATGTCGTTGTTTGCTTTGTTGGTTTATGTTTGTTAAGTTTGAGGATAAGACTAAACGAGGGGATAAGACGGTGCATGACATTACCTCACAATTGAGGGAAGTCAAGATAGAGCCTCCGAGTCTCATTCGACCCATCGAAGTACAAGGCGGACTCATGGACTTTGATGAATGGCTAGAGGAGTACAACAAGAGTAATCTCTATTGGGATTGGGTCCTTGCTAACGTAAGGTGTGAACCTGATTTCAATGATGCCCTACAAGGTGAGGTTTTAAGGCCTCAACCCTCCATGGTGATGGAGAATCATGGTCCAAAGCGTGGTCATGAGGCAAGGCATGTGTACTCGGAATTCAAGCGCCATGGCAAGTCTAGGGTTAAGCACTTGCGTGCTAAACCGAGAAGAAACGTCCCTAGGGGCGTGGCCTTGGGAGATGGAGGGGCCTCGGTGGGAGGCAAGTATTGGCAAGTGGTCTATGGGGGCCAAAGGCCAAGGAAACCCGTTTATTGTTCTCTTTGTGGCGTGATACGCCAAGGCTGATTTTACTTGTATTTGTTCCCTATTTTATGTACGTGTGTGTATGTATGTAGCATTAGACGTGTGCTAAGAACTATGTGTGTTGTGTATGCCTTGAATAAAGGGCTATTAGCGTGTGAAATGATCGTGTTAAAAGATCATGTAGTTGTTTATGATTTGGAATAAACTATGGCTTGATTAAATGTTAATCTTAGCGACATGTGTGCAAGAAAAAGACTTAAGTCTAATTCTTGGAATCAACTTGAAAAGTTTGATTGTTGGATTCGTTCACTAAGAATGATCCAAACCAGACTACCCTTGAGTCGACATTCTTTGATTGGGACGACTCATGCTCTAGACTACCTTCGGGTCTACTAGAGTAATTAGATTACCTTCGGGTCTACTAATAGGGTCTACTGGACCAGACTACCCTAGAGTCGACCATTCTTTGATTGGGAGGACTCATGCTCTAGACTACCTTCGGGTCTACTAGAGTAATTAGATTACCTTCGGGTCTACTAATAGGGTCTACTGGACCAGACTACCCTAGAGTCGACCATTCTTTGATTGGGACGACTCATGCTCTAGACTACCTTCGGGTCTACTAGAGTAATTAGACTACCTTCGGGTCTACTAATGTAAGGGTCTACTGGATAGCCCCCCACGTGAGAGGGCATGCACATGTTGGCCATGTATGCACTAAAGAGCACATAGAAGAGATGGTAAGAGTCTCTTGATGAGATGCATGTGGAATTCACTAAGTGATTTCATGGAATTCATGCTTCTTATGGAAAAGGGAAACAAGGAAGTCTTGATTGGATTAGCTTGAGACTTGTAGTATTATTGTAAGAGAGCAATGGTTGTATGAGAGTGAGATCTCTCATGGCTAAGTCAAAAAAAAAAAAAAAGTTTGACAAGGCATGAAAAGTGTCAAATGGAAGTTTGATACTTAGACATGATGAACAATGTTCATGTCTAGACCGTTTTATCATATGGTTGCATCCTAAAGAAATATGACTTGTCAAAATTATAAATGTGGTTTGATGTCAACAAATAATGAATGTTGTCATGTTATTTTGCCTTAAGAAAGACATGGAAATGTCAAAAGGAATTGCTTTGCAAAAGGTTTGGGATCGGCGCATAAGGTGGCTAGGGCTAGAACCTAGACACGCCTAGGCTAAGCCATAGGCGCGCCGAGCGGTGTCGTGACCCGACATCGATCCTCGAAGCGCTAAGCGCTCGTGGTGGGATCCCATGGAGCATCCGAGGCACGCCCTAGGAGGGGCCGTTGCCTAGAACCCCTCGGTGCTTGGCACTAGACGAGGATCGTCGCATGGGGGAGGTGTTGCATCAATCGCAACACAAAGGCCTAAGCCTTGGCACGATCTCGGGATCGAGCACGCCGAGGCGCGCCGAGTCTAAGCATTCGGCACATGGCAAGGCCAAGGATGCGAGGCAAGGCATGGATCGCACGGACCCGATGTGTCGCAAGCCAAGTGCGAAGCGCTCGGCACGCAGCGACACGGTGCGAGGTTTTGAACCTTGGCACGGTTGGCTGCGCAAGGGCGCGCCACGGCTGGGTGATGCCGCTACCATGGCACAACCGGGTGTGCAAGGCGCGCCGAGGCTGGTTGAAACCGAGCCTTGGCTTCGACGAAGTGCTCGACGCATGGCGTCGGTGTGCCCACGATTGGCACAATAGGCGCGCCTACCACAAGGAAATTTTTTATTTGTTTAAATCAATGAAACCATGTTTGAAGTCATATTTGGCTTTCCTATTTTAGGGTTTAATTTAATTTGTGATTGAAGTAGGAAGAAACTTGGTCTATCACATGTTCCATATGATTGCTTAGATTGCTCATGTTTTGTGTCATTGCTTGGATGGATAGAACTTGTGTGGAAATTTGGAAGGCTGGTTTTATGACTTTCAAATAGACAAGTTGTGGTCTAGAAAAGACTATGAGGAATTCGTTGAATCCTCGGATCCAAGGAAAGTGTCAAGAGTCACTAAGGCTTGAAATTGACAACTTTGGTTGATTAGTCTTATGGTTGAGAAATCATTGAAAGGATTAATGGATATAATGACATGGTAGATAAAAGACAAGTCTTAGCATGTGTGTAAACACTTGTGGAAAAGATGATTGTCATATGAGCATAATTCTTCTAAGTTTTCTTTAATGAAAGATTTAAGAAAGAAGAATTGAATCATATAAATGTATAGATGATGATCCTATGGGAACTTCCAATGATTTGGTAGTTAGGATGAAAGGAACATAAAGTGGACTACTTTGTGTTTGAATGGCCAAAAGAAAAGTAATGTCATTAGGAAATCTTTTAAAAGATTCTATATGCTTTGCATGATGGGATATAGTAGTTTAGTCACTTATGGTTATGAAGTGTCTAATGAGTCTATATGGAAATGACATGATTGACTTGGTAGAAACCAAGTTATAAGGTTAAGATTATAAGACCTTGATCTTCATTGGTAACTTATGAAGATGTCAATGTATAGAGGTGAAGGTGGATTAGATGGTTCTAAATCTTCATCTTGGTTGAAATACATTGAGATGGAAATGAGAATTCCATGATTATACACATGGTTGAGAAACATCTTTGGATTGATGAACACACGGTTATAAGTAAGGTGTGTCATGACTTGGGGACGCTCAAGTGGATATTAAGATGTGGATATCTTGACATAGGCCATTTGTCAAAGATATGGTTAAATGCTTAAGGCATTAGATGTGTATAGAAACTTCCTAGGTTGGAAAGTTTGAAAGCAAGTTGGATCACTAAACTTTGGAAGACCTTTAAGTGCACAATTGGTCATAAATTCCAATCTTGAGTGATGGGCCGGCGTTCTTGGAGTTTCCAAGAGGCAATTTGCGATACTCCAACTTCTAAAGTTGGAAAGTGACATCTAAGTATGAGGGAACCTTGTAATGAGGCACATGCCATAACTTAGTGTCAACTCGTTTGATTTTTTGTTAAGCACATCGAGGTTGTTGACTTCTCTCCGAGAAGATTGACATAAGTGTTTGTGTTAATTTCAATCGAGGGATGGGGGTAACAATCCTTACAACTCTTAGATTTGGATACCCAATTCCCCTACATCGAAAGGTGTGGGCTGAATTCAATGTGGAAGGCCAATTTGTAGAGTTGGAGAGCATTCATAATATTTTAGATATTATTATTACCCATCAAGGTTTATGCTCTAGGCCACATGAAACCTAGTCTTGAAACAAAGTTTTCATTAATGAGTTTTGGTTGCTTATGTGGAGCATGATAGGAAACTCAACTATGCATATGTGGAAGTATAAGGCTTCTTCCAAGTTAGAGTGAGTAAGGATGACTCGACTAAAGCATATGTGAGAGGATATGGGACGAAAGAGCCTTGATTATAAAAAGCGTCAAAGGAAAAGGATAAGCGTAAGAGACTCATGTGTGATTGTTACTACATGTACTTAGACAAGTTGATGTGGTTCAAACCTTAGGAGCACCACGAAATTTTAGTGCATGAATGTGATAATCACAGGGTGTAAATTCAAGTCTACGGACATTTACATCTATACATAGAGTTTGTTTATTAAACTTCGAGTCTTGATGACATGGCTCAAATGGGGGAGGAATGTTGGTGATTTGTGTCAAGTCATCAACTCCCTATTAGAGCATGTTGAGGTTTTAGAGTCATATTGGGAATGTCGATGGGTATATTGACATAAATGACTTTCCATGGTTTAATTGTTATCATAAGATCCAATAGATTTATCGCACACCACCATCGAGACTAGGAACCTCGTGTGCATCGTTGCATGGCAAGGGCGCGCCTAGTGTGAGGCGACGCTCGGTGCAACGGCGCGGTGCAAGCGCGGGGCTCGGCTTGGACCTCGGTTTTGAGGTTCAAGGCTCGGCGTTGGGTGTGGCGCGCCTAGGAGCGAACTTGAGGTTCATCTCAAGGTTGCAAGGGCACGCCTAGGTGGTGCGATGGCACGGTAGGGCTAGGGACGCGGTTGCGAGGCTGCGGTGGAGCACTCGGCGGGCCTAGGGCACTTGTACAAGGCGTCGAGCATGAATTGTGAGGCTAAGGTATGGTTTTGAGCTTGATCATTGAGTCTTATAACTTTGTGCATATTCTAAAGTGAATTAGGAAGCTTCTCTAAGCTTGGTAGATGCTTCAAGCAAGAACCAAAGCTTGAGTTTAGCTTGGCACATAGTTAAATATGCTAGAAAGAAGTTTGTAAGCTTCATACTAGCTTAGAGTGAACTCTAGGAGCTTAGACAAGCTCAAGACTCATTGTACATGCTTTATAAGAAGCTCATGTAGCTAGGAACTAGCTCATGGAAGCTCAATGTAGCTCACACTAGCTCAAGTTAGCTCAACTAGCTAGAAATTCAGCTCAACCTAGCTCACACTAGCTCAAGCCAGCTCAACTCACTATAAGCTAGCTCATGGAGCTAAGGGGTAGTGACACTCCTAGGTGACCTAGATTGGCACCTAGCTATGCTAGCTAGGTGGTGGGGCTGGTGGGCCGGACCAAGGGGCGCGCCTTATGGGCTGGTGGGCCGCACATGCACACGCATGGCATGGGCTGTTGGCTTTGCCATTTGGGCCGTGTACATGGCTTATTGGATTGGTTTTTTGGACTCTTTAATGGGCCTTTTATTTGCTGAAATGGAGAGGCATTTGGAGTCCAAGGGGGGATGCACTTGGACGCCCCATTTGATGACAAGGAGAGAGGGAAAGGTAGTTATAATCGAATCCCTAAAATCACTCTCGGCCACCCGTGTGTACAACCGAAGTAACCGCCTCCCTTGGCAGTTTTTTTGGAGGTTTCTCATGCCTATAAATAGGGCATTATGTCGGCCTTTTGGACATGGAACACGTGAGGAAAAATCAGAAACCTATCCACAAAATTCAGTGAAGACAACACACTACAAGTCGAGTAAGACTAGTTGTGTTGGAGGGCACATACACGAGTGGTTCGAGTTCGAGAGTGGCATCATGGATCGAAGTTCTTCTTCAAGAAAGAAACCTCAAGATGCATGGAGTGGGCAGTACGTTCAAGTCAAGGACGAACCCCAAGCATCCATGGAAGACGACTTCATTGAAGTGAAGATCGAAGAGAAATTGATGGACTCGAATAAGGTACGCTTGTTCTCAATGGTTGTGTCTTGCCAACACTTCCATTGGTTTATTTAATTACGTTTTATCCCACAGCGGTATTGCACAACCCTTGGCATGGAATAGGGGCAATATACGTTGAAGGAAAGATAGGTCTAACCTTTCGACTCGTAATCTTATCCAAGTCGACTTACAAAAGTAATAAGGGGTCGATGGTGATTGCCTTCATGGCCTACACCCACGAGACTATCCTTCGATGGATCTACTCGTCATGCCTTGATTATCCTCATGGATCTACAAGGATCGACTTTCCTTCAACAAGATAAGCAAACACTTTAAAATGATTGCATGCAAACCCTATTAGTAGACAACTACGAAAACCAACAATCTTCAACGTATATTTGTATTTAACTGTAGTCATATGCTTTGTTTTGTTCATGTCGTTGTTTGCTTTGTTGGTTTATGTTTGTTAAGTTTGAGGATAAGACTAAACGAGGGGATAAGACGGTGCATGACATTACCTCACAATTGAGGGAAGTCAAGATAGAGCCTCCGAGTCTCATTCGACCCATCGAAGTACAAGGCGGACTCATGGACTTTGATGAATGGCTAGAGGAGTACAACAAGAGTAATCTCTATTGGGATTGGGTCCTTGCTAACGTAAGGTGTGAACCTGATTTCAATGATGCCCTACAAGGTGAGGTTTTAAGGCCTCAACCCTCCATGGTGATGGAGAATCATGGTCCAAAGCGTGGTCATGAGGCAAGGCATGTGTACTCGGAATTCAAGCGCCATGGCAAGTCTAGGGTTAAGCACTTGCGTGCTAAACCGAGAAGAAACGTCCCTAGGGGCGTGGCCTTGGGAGATGGAGGGGCCTCGGTGGGAGGCAAGTATTGGCAAGTGGTCTATGGGGGCCAAAGGCCAAGGAAACCCGTTTATTGTTCTCTTTGTGGCGTGATACGCCAAGGCTGATTTTACTTGTATTTGTTCCCTATTTTATGTACGTGTGTGTATGTATGTAGCATTAGACGTGTGCTAAGAACTATGTGTGTTGTGTATGCCTTGAATAAAGGGCTATTAGTGTGTGAAATGATCGTGTTAAAAGATCATGTAGTTGTTTATGATTTGGAATAAACTATGGCTTGATTAAATGTTAATCTTAGCGACATGTGTGCAAGAAAAAGACTTAAGTCTAATTCTTGGAATCAACTTGAAAAGATAATATATTTATATAATTTTTATACTATGGCTTGATTAAACTATGGCTTGATTAAATGTTTATCTATGGATTATGTAATAGTTTACTACAATAGATAATATATTTATATAATTTTTATATACATAAATTCCTATGAGATGATATTTTCCATATTAATTTAATATTTTTATCTCTTAACAAGATTTAGGATCTTAATATTTTTTTTTATCTTTTAACAAGGCTTGAGCTTCAAATATAAAATTTATATCTATATAATTATATAATTTTAAATAATAAATTTTGTTATGTTGATATATTTTTATTTTGAGAAAAAGATATAATCTTATGTTGATGACTAAGATTATATATTTATATGTAAATATGTAAATGTCAAAATAAAAATAAAAATTCGAATTAATTTAAATTAATAAAATTATATTTTCTTTATCTTTGTATGCATTTATATTAAAGTTTTTTTTCTTAAATCTAAGTTTGATTAAAAAAAGAAAGAAATATTTAAAAATCTTGATAAATACTTACTTAAATTGAATTTTGATAAAAATTCACATTATATTTTTCTTAATTTTCTTTTTATTTTATTTATGTAAATATAGAATATATTTTTTTTATCTTGCCTCACCTTTCATTTAATTTTTTTTATCTCTATGTTTTTTTGTAATTTAATATGGATGATAAGTTGATTAATTCATTGAATTTTGTAGATTTTGATATACATTAATTTCCATTATATTTTATTTCTTCGTTATGTAAATTAAGTATGGAAAACAACTTTATAGATGTATTGAATTTTGCAAAATAATACATAGATAATTTTCTCTATATTTTATCTCTTAAATCAAGGACAATGTTCTCTTCTATACTAATCTTTATATTGTATTTTTCATATTTACAAACATTCTTATTATTATAGAGTAAAAAAATAAGAACCCTAATATATAATTTTAATATGTTAACTTTGAAAAAAACATTTTTTTAAATCAATATATATCTTCTAAACCTGAAGCACTTTTGGGCAGATTCGTCATTTAGAATTTATGATATAGCCACCCTATTTTTAATAATGATTTTTTTTTAATTAATTATATATTATGTAATTCAATCACCTTATGTAATTTCCAATTTTATGCACTCAGCTTATTTAATTATTTTTTTTCAATTTATTATGAGAATGGATAAATTTTTATGTAAATTATATACATGTAATTTGGTCACTCTATTTATAATAATAAATTTTTAATATTATAATACTACTCTATCTATATATACTACTCTAGATACACGTTAGTTTTCTATCCATATGATTTTTCTCTATCCATATATATTGTACATATAATTTATATACATACTATATTATTTAGCCACATAAACGTTTTTGAAATTTTGCCTTAATGTAATTTTGTGTTCGTATGATAATTATGGACCATATTTTATTTATGGATTTTTAATATTTTTTTATTCTTTATATTAATTTTTTATATAAGTATTAAAATGTTTCTTTTTATATGGTACTAAATTTTTACATTTATTTTTAGATTTTTTATATTGACTTTCTATCCTTATATGATGACTTTTTTTAATTAATATGTACTAGATTTTTAAGTACACATTGTTATATTAATTTTTTTTCTTATATTATTTTTCTATTTAAAATTATGACATCATTTAAAATTTTCTATAAATAAGTATGTTTTTTTATATTACGAATATATAAATAAATAAGTTGAAAATAATGATCTCTTAATGTTAATCAGGTTGGTTCAGTCATTTCGGTTAGGATCAAGTATGGTTCATATCATTAAAATTTACGGGTTGAACTGATCAATTCTTTGAGGTTTTCTTGCGGGTTTTGGTTGACCCAAGATCATTGACTTATTTATGTTTATGGAAATGATATTAATATGGTATTTATTTTTTATATTGATTTTTTATCCATAAATCCATAATGGTATGACAACTTTATGGTAATATGATCTATATCTTGAATTATGGATTTGTTTTTAATTAATATTTATCAGATTTTTAATTACATATTGTTATATTGATTTTTTTCTTATATTATTTTTCTATTTAAAATTATGACATCTTTTGAAATTTCTATTCATAAGTATGTTGATTTTTTTATATTACGAATTTCCAAATAAATAAATTGAAAATAATGATCCCTTAATGTTAATCAGGTTGGTTCGGTCATTTTGGTTAGGATCAAGTATGGTTCATATCATTAAAATTTACGGTTTGAACTAATCAATTTTTTGAGGTTTTCTTACGGGTTTTGGTTGACCCAACGGGTCAAGATCGTTGACTTTTTATGTTTATGGAAATGATATTACAAGTAAATAATATTTATATATATATATGCAATTATTAGTTTCATTATTTTTATTAATGTTTTAACTATTTAAATTATTATACCTATATTATATATAAATTAATATATTAAAAATTTTATTTGAAAAAGTCTCCGGGCAAGGCCCGTGTCATAACTAGTTATATTATGCTTTATAGATAACTTATCCTAATTATTTATCTATAACAATAAGAAAATATTATTTAAAAATATTCAATAAAAAGTAAAATCAATATTTTAAGAATTTCAATCTAAATTTGGACAAGATCTTCACAAATAATGAAAAAATATTTAAAAAAATATTCAATTAAATTGCGTAATTTATTATCATATTATATAAATATATTTAGTATTTTCATAGAATTGTTATAGGTTTTAGTAAAATTATCCCGTGAATATCATGGACTTCAACTACTTAAAATCGTAAGGATGACGCTATTGTTAAAATCAGGCCAAAAAGACAGATTGGTATTTAAAACTACCCATCAGAGACAAATTGGTATTTTTAAAATTTAAAGAGACATTAAGGTATTAAAACCTTCTCCGGTGGACAAATCTCCCACTTACAAGTCCATTTAACTTCAATCCAATATCACCCATACTTGTTTAAATTGATTATTAAAAATTGAACCGGTATGTATTTCAGACTAGCTAATTAAAAAAACGTAAACATGATTCTAACTAAATTCCAAACCCATTCTTCTAATTAAGCTATAGAATATCCACACAAACCATACTTAATACCAATAATGCTCTTAACATATGTAATCAAACTCCCTAATGGTCAAGAAACATGCACTAAATAAAATTCAATCACATATATAGTGGTAGACAAGGCAAGATATCCCAACAATGCTCATTTATAAATTAATTTACACATTAGAAGAAATTTTAGGCATACCAAAGAAGATTTGTAAGCAACCTGCTGAACAAAAACAGTTAAGACTTGCCAAAGTTTCCTTCTAGTCATAAAACTTGCATTAAAAAATTCAAAATTCACAAATCTGGTGGCCAACAAGGCATAGTTTAATACACGTTTTAGATGATTTGATTACAAAAGGAAGACTAAGTCATCTCAAAAAGGGTTTCACATGCCAAAAATTTATCAGCATAATCTTGATACTAAGTTCATTGTTGTTTTAAGAAGCTTGAGATGCTTGACCCTCTCTGATTATTACCCCAGGACCAGATACTGAGGTTCTAAGAATCACCTCTCCACCGTCCCCGTAGCATATTCCCATCCCTCCTCCAGACGAAGCTCCTCTTCCACTACCAGAAAACACACCTCTGCCTGCTATTCTTCCTCTACCTCTTCCCCTTCTATTGCTACCGGAACTAGCTACAACTATATATTTACATGCCTTGTTAGTAAAACTCTAAACATTAGTGAAACTAACAAATAAAGATCGATAATCATTTCAAACAAGTTACCTGAAGATAACCACGATCTTGATTGTTGACAAGATGTCTCTACGGAATGGGTTGACTTGGATTTTACATTTCTCATTGATGCAAGATACTCTGCTGGTGTTGGAACATCTTCTCTACCAATCCTAGACTTGCTTCCCTTGGGTCTACGCCTCTTCTTAGGCTGGTTTACATGCTCATTTTGTTCAGCTCGTATTATTGGCACCCACAAACATAAAGTATCACAAATTAGTTCTCAAGATATCATATTAGTTTGCAATACTATAATAGTATAATTCAGTTGAGTTGAGTTACTTTTTGTGGATGTGGACACTTCCTTTTATCATGATTTGTGCATCCACAATTACTACATTTTGTAGGTAAACCCTTCCTACAATATTTTGATTTTTTTGTTGGCTCGTCTATATCCTTTCTCCGAACTGTCTTTCTTCTACCAGGTCGCCTCTTTCCAATATTTGGAGGCAATACCATACCTTCACCATCATGATCCCAAAATGTACAACCCCGAACTGGTTGCAATAATCTAGAGTATGTATCTGCATATATCTCCTCCTTGTACCATTTGGCTAAGAAATCTTCTGGTTTTTTGCTCATATATAGTATTGCACTCATTGCATGACAACATGGAACACCACTCAAGTCCCAAACTCTACAAGAGCATGTTTTTTTCTCTAAGTCGACCGCATGACTAATGCCCTTATGCAACACCTCAAACCCAGTTTGATTATCACCGCCATTCCATCTACATTCACAATTGATATGCTCATCATATGCTTCCTCCAACTTCTGACTAATCCTTTGAGCAACACCAGTAACAAATTTTGAAACCAACTCCTTCTTGTCTTTCATTCTTTCCATTACAGCTAATCTAATATCTTCCAACATGGAAACAATTGGCTTATATCTAGCTAGGAGAATGAAGGAGTTGAAAGTCTCAGCCATATTATTATCAACAACATCACAACTACTATGAATTTTGAAATGTGACTTGCAAAATGTGTTAGGATCCCGATCCATGAATGCATCGTATGCTTCAGATGATAGCTTCTTCAAGTTATCAACTTCTGTATAAAATTTCCCCATTGATGCAGCCTTTACACACTTCCAAAATTGTAATTCCAACTCTCTCCCTTTAAATACCTTTCTCCAATTTGAAAATATGTGTCTAGCACACTGCCTATGCTCAATGTTTGGCCATAACGCATGGACAGCTGCAACTAAAACCTAAAATTACACATTAAAAATTGCTAAATATTAACATAATAGTATAAATGAAAAGATGGGATCTGTGTTACTTACCTTTTGTTGGTCAGATACTACAATCCAACCATCACCTAGTTCCATCTTTAGATCTTCCCCTACAAGTCGTAAGAACCATTCCCAACTACTTCTATTCTCAACTTCCACCACAACCCATGCGACAGGATACATGTGATTATTTCCATCTCGACCCACATCACATAGTAATTGTCCTCCACATGCATGCTTAAGAAAGCATCCATCAATCCCAATTATTGGCCTGCAAGTTTCTATGAAACTGTTTTTTAAAGACTCAAAACATACATAGAATCTTTGAAACATTGTCGGATGACCTTGATCAGACTCTAAGGTTTTCAAAACACATGTGGTGCCAGGATTTGACATACACAACTCTCTTGAATATGGCTTCAAAATTCCGTACTGACGCTTCATCAAATTATTCACAACATTAAGAGCTGTGTTTAGCTCTCACACACATTTTAGCGTGAACAAGAATTCCATATCTATTCTTAATGCCATCCTTCATTTCAGTTGACTTCATTTTAGGATTTCGCAAAATCCTATCAAGGAATTCATCAGCAAGCCAATTTTCTGAAACCAAGCTAATCTTGAAGGTCCTTGCACATTTATGTTGGGCATGCAATGCCTTTATCTGCCATCCACCAATTTGCTCCAACTCAGGACCAGCCCTCATCTCCCACCTACAACCAGTACCCGCACAACCCACATGGATCCTCTTTTGGTCATTTTTTAGGTACTTAATGTCCTTCTTCTTTTGTATGCTATACCACATAATTGCTTCCTTCAGCACCTTTTGAGATTGAAATCTTAGTCCAACTTCAAAGTGAACATTTCTCATGTCAATCTTCTCATTAAAAAACGAATAATTTACCTTAATCCCCTCTTTAGTCTTTCTAGCATTCTCAATTTCATCTTCAAGTTCATCATCTTCATCATCAATAATAGGACCCTCATCATCTGTATCCCTTTGATCAGATTGATATCCTCCTTCATAAGTAGTCCAATACATTGGCCAATTGCTTGATGGAACACTCTTCCTTTGTTCCTTAGTGGTAAGCTCTTCAGGTATTATTTACACCTCATTAGGTTGCTCAGCTGTGAAGGCGGCATCAAAGCTATGTATGTCACCTGATTAAATAAATTTATAAAACTAAATATTTAAAAAATATATACCAAACAGAAACACATATACATAAAACTTCATAACTTTAAAAAAATATTCATACCTCCTTCATAGTTGCAATTGGAAATAGATGGGCCTGTCATGTTTTTTTGAGCCCTTCTTAATTTTAAATTAGCTCCTCTAATATGAATCAACTCTTCTGCATCATATTCCAACTCTGCTTCAACCAAATCATCACATTCTACTGAGTTATCCGACTCTACACCGCCAAATCTTTCATCTTCCCCTAAATCTTCTTCATTATCCATCTCATAAGTTTCATCATCTGAGGTATCATCATTAGCAGAGGAGCTGACAATCATTTTAGGAGAAGATGAGTTGGATGCTTGTAAAGAGACTTGAGTGGGATGAGGTCGTTGACTTAAAGATTCATAGTGTGAACCTTGAGGTGTTAACAGTGGGAGCAATTGTGAATTGAAATTAGACCTCCTTCGTGGGGTAATTTTTTTCCTTTCATCATGAATCTTTTTCGAAGGAGGTGTTACTATAGCCTTTTGGGGTTCACTAGTGTCTTCAACTAAAGGCCAACTCTGTTCACTGGCTAGTAACTCAAACATTGAGACAACCGTTGAATTTTCATCTTCACCCGTGACAACTAGGTTGTTACTGTGCTCAGTTTCAATTGCATTACAAATGTTAAAATCATCCATTTATATTCTGCAAACAAGCCAACAAACAAGCTAAAAAATCATCCATCCATTTAAATAAGAGTATGGCAGATTCGAAACCCCAACTACAAAAGTCATTAAGCTTAGTAGAATTGTGCATATATATCACTAAATCACTAAATTACTAAATTAAACAAACCTGCAAGAATTTTGATTGCACAAATTAAGAAAAATTAAATGGGATTGGAGACAGTGCTTGTGCGAACGTGTTGTTCAACCAAAAACAAAGGTGCCAAGTTGTTACTCCATTGTTTAAGAATCAAATAATCCAAATAAATTAAAAGCAAATTCTAATTTCACATACCTAGATGAAGAACATGCTCTTCTTTATCGTTAACCCTCAATTGCTTTCCCTCTCCTGGAACCACATCACAATGAGAATATAAAATTAGGGTTGGGTTTTGAGGACGAAATCGATATCGGGTTTTGATTTTTTTTATATGTATATATATGTCAATGTGAACTAGTTTAGGGTCCGTTCGGTGACCATCAGATTATGCAAAATAATATATTATAATGTATTAATTTGTACAATACGCGTTCGGTGTCATCGGCTCATTAAATGCTTATTTTTACCTATTTCACTTCAAAATTCATTAATCTCTTCCCCCATTTTCATTGCATATCGATGTGACCCTCACACCTCCACTGTTTTGCGATCTCTCACACCTCCATGGCGTCTTTCTTCTCAAGGTTCATGTGTCTCACTTAATTTGATGTCAATTTCAAGCAAATTTGTTAAAGGTTTTCAATTTGAACAAATAAGAGTTTAACTTGACAGATCGATGACTTAGTTTCTCCCCTCAACTTATTCCTCTCAAGAAATTAAGGTTCAAATTGACAAATTCACAGATCAAACTCAAAGAACTCAAGCCCTTCTGAGAATCTTCAACTCCCTCCTTCCCCAATTTTCAACTCCTTTGTTTGTGCTTGGCGGTCGGCACCGATGTCGATGCCACCATGAGATCTCAGATCTGTGGAGAAGAAGGCGGAACCACGCTGAAGAGTGAAGACCGTCGCGCGAGAAGACCGACGCCGATGGTTTGATTTGAGAGTTGGTTTTTGCCTTAGATCTGGGTAGTTTTGGAGTTCCTAGATTGAACATTTGGGAACGCATAGAGAAAGGGAGGGAGTTCTTTTTACTGGAGAAGGGTTTCTGTAGTGTTTTTGCCGAACAAGAATTTTAATTGTAATTCATTTTCCTTATTCATGTATTTTTTTTGCCAATAATCCCTTTTGACAAAAAAATCTCTTATTTTCAATAATGTGGCAGTGCCGAACATACCCTTAGTTTTTAAAACTTAATTTAAAATATGTGCCGGTGATATTGGACTTGTAAGTGGGAGATTTGTCCACCGGAGAAGGTTTTAATACCTTAATGTCTCTTTAAATTTTAAAAATACCAATTTAAATTTTAAATTTTAAATACCAATCTGTCATTTTGGCCGTTAAAATCATAAGCTTTCATCATAAAAATATGAACTCTCTTGTTCTCTCTTTCACTCACGCTCTCCTAGGGTTTAATCGACCCTTTCCCTCTTCATTCTTCTCCAGATCTGCCCATCAATATCGACAATTAGGCTCTTGATATTCCAGATATGGGGAAGTTTCTACTCAATCTCATCAGGGATAGCATCGCCGAAAGTGATGGGCCGAACATGGAGGGCGTCGAAGTCATTCAAGTGTTGCGCCGTCGACGGCGAGCCGAACCTTGACCTTGCGATGAACCTTCACTTTGTTGGCGCGATATCTACTGCAACTTGGGGAGGTTCAAATACGTGGTTCCCTTTCTAGAGAGGGCGATTAAGGTTCCATATGTCTTGATTGTTTGGCAAGGGAATGAGATTGTTGTTAAGAAGAAACGAGAAGAATTTGGATCAAAATAAAAAAAGGTAATATATACGATTATTAACTTCTTTGTATTTGCTGTCTTCTTTGTCGAAGTAATTGTGAGATTTCTCCCGCTGTCGAAGTAAACGAGAAATTTTGTCCAAGTAATTGCGTTTCCTTTTGAGTTCCTGTGATTGTTTTCTAGGGTTTTAATGGCGAAGAAGCTAATCTGGTTAGGTTTTTCGGTTTCTGCTAGTACAATTGCTCCTCTGTGTGAAGCCGACAGATTGCGCTTGTAGTCAAGCTTCGAATTTCAAGATTTGGTAGGAAATTCTGAAGAAAAAGATCTGTTTTCTTTTTGTGCTTTTTGTTTGGAGGATGCAGCTAGACCAATATCAAATCCTCTTGCTCCATAATATGAAACCTTTGAATATTACAAGATTGCACATCAAATTCTTGACACTGTTTCTCAACAAGTTCCCGATTTTGTAACCAAGCAGGTTTTCTTTGTTTGCACTAGATTGACTTTTGTACATCTATAACTCATGATGGGTCATGCTATCCGAATTAGTATTTATAATTGGTTAGTTTACTTTTAAAGTTTTCTTTTATATAAATATCTAGAGGTCCTAATCAATATTTTACTCATTATGTGAGACTTACAGTTCTTGACATGCTAAGCATTATAAAATGGCAGGATAAATCTCAATGTCCTTTCCGCCTAAAATTTGGTGCTTGTCAATTTGGAGAAAGTAGTTTTTTGCTTGATCCGGTGTTAGATTCTGTTTGCGGTGTTATAGAGAAGAAAGTAGTTTCTTGGTGTGATAAATTACTGCACTGTCTTAAATAAGGTTGCATATTTAAATTTGTTACTGGCCACTATATTCCATAATTAGCTTTATGTTTGAATGCCAGTGTAGAGATATGATCCTACTTATGAGCCACCGAGAAACACTTTGAAGACCTAGCAGGAAGATACGGAAGTCCCATAATTGTGCTCAACTTAATAAAGGTATGTCCAAAAGGTCACTTTCTAGCATGTGCTGCTCACAACATTGTATCTACACTTTGACCTGATTCTTGTTAATCAATTTGTTTTAGAGATTCACCAAATTTGTGCCACACTTTTTTTCTACATACTAAATACTAATCATAGGAATATATATTGTTGTTTCAGGTATTTCCAGATAAGCAGGGGAAATGGAAAACCACTTCCTAGTTTCGGGAACTTTTCAAGTCTATCAAGCGATATTACAGGAATGCATATACTAATGGGAAAAGCAAGATACAATAAATCTGTAAGCAGTGTGCATTTTGTTCGGTTTACGCATAATTAATTGTTTAGACTTCTATTGAGATGCATTTTAGCTAGATGGCATACAATCTTATGGGCTATTGCTTAGTTGGGCCTTTTATAAGGTAATACTTGATTAATTAATTTGACCTTACCTGGCTTTCTATAAAGTAGCATGGATGTTAATCTGACCTTCCCTGATTGAGATGGCTACAGTGGAATATAGGTATAAAATTAGATAAAGTAGCATGGATGTTAATTTGACCTTACCTGGCTTCCTACAAATGATGATATCATTGAAGATGATATCTTCTAAAGGTATGCTAATCAGGAAGCTTGCCTTAAATCCAAACTAGAATATATGATACCAGCTTCTATTAGGTCTTCTAAGTGAACTTACCTATATGACGAGGTATTGTTTTGTCCATTTATCATTTTCTACTTGCCTATATCATCTCCATTGGCACCTGGAGTTCTAATATGTGGGAACATACCATCTAAAGTGATTTATTAGGAAATACACGACATCCTTTGTGTCTGACTTTTTGAACTACAAATGGTGAAAGTTGCAAAATTATATTTAAAAAGGGGGTGATTTATTAGGAATTAATTGATATTTATATCCGCTGGTCTTTGTTATGTTTGATGTCAGGGTAGTGTTGGGGTCTTGTCTTGATGGTTTGAGAAATTACTTTGCGTTTCTCACTCTTCTCCTCCCTCTTTAGTACAGATCCAGCAATTTTATTGATTGGCCTATTTGTTTGGCGTTGTCATGCTCTCTATTTGTTTAATTTTTCGGTAAAAGCTTGATCCGTGTTTTATGCAAATAATTGATTAGGGTTGCAAGGATATAAATATCTGTTCTAAGGGATGGAAAGCAGCCTTATATAGAAAACTACCAAATTGGAGTAGTATATGAAGGTAATTTTCTGCACGAATTATACATTCATCAATGACATTAGTATATTTAAAGTTGCCTGACCTTGTCACCCATATTATGCTACTGCTGAGTGCTTATATGAAGTGGTTCTCTGTGCATTGCTACTGTTAATTTTTATATTAAATAAATCACTCAGATATCTTTGCATGAAAGAAAAGCTCTAAGATATAGGTGGTCTGATGGAATTATCATTTGAAAGTTCAAACTGGTAATACAGTTTAAACCAAAGTTGAAAAATCAGAACAAAACTGTGCCTAAGATCTGCAATGAGGCAAGTTGATAGACTTACTGAGTGATTAAAAAAAAACTACTATGTACAAAAAGCTCTAATTAGAGAGCTTATATCTGAAATTTTGCCCCTTTAAACAAGTTCGGCTTTCAAGTGATGAAAACCCCTTTATTTAACGCTATAATAAGAAAGGTAAAAGGTTAAGTCTAACCTGCATTGTATACAGAAAGTTCATAGGCATTTCTTGAGTTGTATACAGAAAGTTGTCCTTAAAAGGGCTGATGACGAAAACTACAATGCTACCTCTTACAACTTGCCCAAGCTCTGAAAAGTTTTTAACTAACATGATTGATGCATGCACTTTATGAGGCGTTGAATTTTATGTAAAGCTTAGGATATCATACTTCATAAAATATATTGTTGTGGCTGTTTTCTACTCAGTGATAGTGGTTTGACTATATTTTGTTCCCTCGGTTTCGATGAATCATTTTAAGTCAGTTCGTCATTTAGATGCCTTGTTTTAAGTTGGTTCCTCAGTTTTGATGTCTTGGTTTGAGTTGGTCCCTTGGTTTTCAATGCTTGAATTTGTGTCTGTCCCTTGGCTTGTCCCTCGGTTATGATGATTGCCTCGGTTTGTCCCTTAGTTATGTTCCTCGATTGTCCCTCGATTTGATTGGCCCATTTAAAGTTTTGTTCCTCGGTTTTGATGCCTCATTTAAGGTGGTCCCTCGGTTTTGATGCCTCATTTAAAGTTGATCCCTCGGTTTTGATCTCTTGATTTAAGATGTTTCCTCGGTTTTGATGCCTCGTTTTAAGTTGGTCCCTTTGGTTTGAATGACTCGTTTTAAGATGGTCCCTCGGTTTGATGCCCGGTTTTAAGTTGGTCCCTCAGTTTTATGCCCGATTTTAAGTTGGTCCCTCGGTTGGTTTGTCCCTCGGTTATGATGATTGCCTCGGTTTGTCCCTTAGTTATGTTCCTCGATTGTCCCTCGATTTGATTGGCCCGTTTAAAGTTTTGTTCCTCGGTTTTGATGCCTCATTTAAGGTGGTCCCTCGGTTTTGATGCCTAGGTTTAAAGCGTTTCCCCGGTTTTGATGCTTCATTTAAAGTTGATCCCTCGGTTTTGATCCCTTGATTTAAGATGTTTCCTCGGTTTTGATGCATCATTTTAAGTTTGTCCCTTGGGTTTGAATGGCTCGTTTTAAGATGGTCCCTTGGTTTGATGCCTTGTTTTAAGTTGGTCCCTCGGTTTTGATACCTCGGTTTAAGGCGTTTCCCCGGTTTTGATGCCTCATTTAAAGTTGATCCCTCGGTTTTGATCTCTTGATTTAAGATGTTTCCTCGGTTTTGATGCCTCGTTTGTCCCTTGGGTTTGAATGACTCGTTTTAAGTTGGTCCCTCGGTTTGATGCCCTGTTTTAAGTTGGTCCTTCGGTTTGATGCCCGATTTTAAGTTGGTCCCTCGGTTGGTTTGTCCCTTAGTTATGTTCCTCGATTGTCCCTCGATTTGATTAGCCCGTTTAAAGTTTTGTTCCTCGGTTTTGATGCCTCATTTAAGGTGGTCCCTCGGTTTTGATGCCTCGGTTTAAGGCGTTTCCCCAATTTTGATGCCTCATTTAAAGTTGATCCCTCGGTTTTGATCCCTTGATTTAAGATGTTTCCTCGGTTTTGATGCCCGATTTTAAGTTGGTTTGATGCCCTGTTTTAAGTTGGTCCCTCGGTTTGATGCCCGATTTTAAGTTGGTCCCTTTGTTTTTATGCATCGGTTGCCTTGTTTTATGTTTGTCACTCAATGTGTATGCCTCGTTTTTAATTCGGTCCCGCGGTTACGAGTACTTGGTTCAAGTTCGATCTTCAGTTTGAATTGCCTCGATTTCAGTATGTCCCTTAGTCATGGATGTCTCGTTATGTTCCTCAGTTATGGATGCCTTGGTTTGTCTCATGGCTATGGATGCCTTAATTTGTCCCTTAATTTTGATTGGCTATTTTTAAGTTGGTCATTGGTTTTGAGGCCTTGTTTTAAGTCAGTCCATCGGTTTTGATGCATCGGTTTACGTAGGTCTCTCATTTTGAATGCCTCATTCTAAGTCGGTCGGTTTGATCGCCTTGTTCTAAGTTGGTTGGTTTGCATGCTCGATTTATGTTGGTCCCTCGCTTTTTGATGCCTCGGTTTTTCCCTCGTTTATGGATACTTCGATTTATTCCATGGTTATCATTGTTTGTTTTTAGTTGGTTCCATGATTTTGATTTCCTGTTTTAATTTGGTCCCTCGGTTAAGATGCATCATTTTAAGAAGTTTGAATGCTTTGGTTTATGTTGGTCCCCCAGTTTTAGATGTCTCAATGTGTCTTCTGTTACGTTGTTCCCTTGATTTTGAAATGCCCTCGGCTTAAGTTGGCCCCTCGGTTTTTAAATACCTCATTTAAGTTGATCTCTCGGTTATGAAATGTCTTGTATTTGTTGGAGGTGGTTCCTGGTCTTTTTAAGAATATGGATGTACGACCCTTTCTTTCTTTGCTTATTTTTTGCTAAAAAACATAAAGAAGAGTGGGAAATGCCTCGTTTAAGTTGGTCCTTCTGTTCTATATACCCTTGGCTTAAGTTTGTCTCTTGGCTTTGAAATGTCTCTTTTAAGTTGGTCTATCCGTTTTGATTACCCCAAACATAAGTTGTCTCTTAATTTTGAAATGCATCTTGAGTTGGTCTCTCGTTTATGAAAGGCCTCATGTAAGCTGGTCTCTCGATTGTGAAATTATTCGTATAAGTTTATATTTGGTAACCTTGTTTACGTTGGTTCTTTGGTTATGAAAAAAGCCTCGGTTAAGTTGGTCCACCTGTTTTGAATACCCTCGGCTTAAATTGTCCCTAGATTTTGAAATGTATCATTTGAGCTGGTCTCGGTTGTGAAATATGTCATATAAATTGGTCCCTCGGTTATGAAATGCCTCGTTTATGTTGGTCCCTCGGTTATGAAATGACTCGTTTAAGTTGGTCCCTCGATTATGAAAACCCTCGTTTAAGTTGGTCGTTTGGTTATGAAAACCCTCGTTTAAGTCGGTCCTTTGCATATGAAATTCATCATTTAAATTTGGTCCGTCGTTTATCAAATGTGTCATTAAGTTGATCACTTGGTTATGAAATGTCATCGGCTTAAGTTGGCATCTTAAATTTGAAATGCTTCGTTTAAGTTGGTTTCTCGATTATTGAATGCCTTGCTTATGTTGTTCCCTTGATTTTAAAACGCCCTCGGCTTAAGTTAGCCCCTCGGTTTTTAAATACCTCGTTTAAGTTGTTCTCTAGATTATAAAATGTCTTGTATTTGTTGAAGGTGGTTTCTGTTCTTTCTAAGAATATGGATGTATGACCCTTTCTTTCTTTGCTTCTTTTTGCCAAAAAACATAAAGAAGAGTGGGTCCATCCGTTTTGAATACCCCAAATATAAGTTGTCTCTTGATTTTGAAATGCCTCTTGAGTTGGTCTCTCGTTTATAATATGCCTCATGTAAGTTGTTCTCCCGGTTTTGAAATGATTCGTTTAAGTTAGTCCATCAGTTTTGAAATGTCTCGTTTAAATTTGTCCCTTAGTTTTGAAATGCCTCGTTTAATTTGGTATTTGGTCCCTTGGTTAAGAAAAGCCTTGTTTATGTTGGTTCTTCGGTTATAAAAAAGCCTCGGTTAAGTTGGTCCTTTGGTTATGAAATGCATTATTTAAATTTGGTCCTTCGGTTATGAAATGTGTCGCTTAAGTTGGTCCCTTAGTTTTGAAATGCCCTCGGCTTAAGTTGGCCCCAAGGTTTTTAAATGCCTCGTTGTATGGCCCTTTCTTTCGTTCTTTTTGTAAAAAAAAACATGAAGAAGAGGGGAAAATGTGTTGTTTAAGTTGGTTCTTCCGTTCTGTATACCCTCGACTTAAGTTCGTCTCTCGGGTTTGAAACTTAAGTTCGTCTCTCGGGTTTGAAATGTCTCGTTGATGTTGGTCCATCCGTTTTGAATACCGCAACATAAGTTGTCACTTGATTTTGAAATGGCTTTTGAGTTGGTCTCTCGTTTATGAAATACCTCATGTAATTTGGTCTCTCGGTTTTGAAATGATTCGTTTCAGTTGGTCCCTCAGTTTTTAAATGTCTCGTTTAAATTTGTTCCTTAGTTATGAAATGCCTCGTGTAAGTTGGTATTTGGTCCTTGATTATGAAAAGCCTTGCTTACGTTGGTTTTTCGGATATAAAAAAGTCTCGGTGAAGTTGGTCCACCTGTTTTGAATACCCTCGGCTTAAATTGTCCCTTAATTTTGAAATTTCTCATTTGAGCTGGTCTCGGTTGTGAAATATGTCATATAAATTGGTCCCTCGGTTATGAAATGCCTCGTGTATGTTGGTCCTTCGGTTATGAAATGCCTCGTTTAAGTCCGTCCCTCGTTTAAGTCGATCCTTTGGTTATGAAATGCATCATTTAAATTTGGACGGTTGGTTATGAAATGCCTCATTTAAGTTGGTCCCTCGGTTATGAAATGTCATCAGCTTAAGTTAGCCTCTAAGATTTGAAATGCTTTGTTTAAGTTGGTCTCTCGATTATTGAATGCCTCGCTTACGTTGTTCCCTTGATTTTGAAATGCCCTCGGCTTAAGTTTTGAAATGCAACGCTTAAGTTTGTCCTTTATTCTTGAACTGCATCGTTTAAGTTGGTACTTGGTCCCTTTGTTATGAAAGCCTTGTTTACGTTGGTATTTCGGTTATAAAAAAAGTCTCGGTTATAAAAAAAAGTCTCGGTTAGGTTGGTCCACCTGTTTCGAATACCCTCGGCTTAAATTGTCCCTTGATTTTGAAATGTCTCATTTGAGCGGGTCTTTGTTGTAAAATATGATAAATTGGTCCCTCTGTTATGAAATGACTCGTTTAAGTTGGTCTCTCGGTTTTTAAATATCTCGTTTATGTTGGTTCCTCGATTATGAAATGCCTCTTTTAAGTTGTTCTCTCGGTTATGAAATGTCTTGTATTTGTTGAAGGTGGTTCCTCGTCTTTCTAAGAATATGGATGTATGGCCCTTTCTTTCTTTGCTTCTTTTTGCTAAAAAACGTAAAGAAGAGTGGGAAATGCCTCGTTTAAGTTGGTTGTTCCGTTCTGTATACCCTCGGCTTATGTTGGTCTCTTGGGTTTTAAATGTCTCGTATAAGTTGGTCCATCCGTTTTGAATACTCCAAACATAAGTTGTCTCTTGATTTTGAAATACCTCTTGAGTTGGTCTCTCGTGTATGAAATGCCTCATGTAAGTCGGTCTCCCGGTTTTGAATTCGTTTAAGTTAGTCCCTCTGTTTTGAAATGTCTCGCTTAATTTTGTCCCTTAGTTATGAAATGCCACGTTAGAGTTGGTACTTGGTCCCTTGGTTATGAAAAGCCTTGTTTACGTTGGTTCTTCGGTTATAAAAAAAGCCTCGGTTAAGTTGGTCCACCTATTTTGAATACCCTCGGCTTAAATTGTCCCTTGATTTTGAAATACCTCATTTGAACTGGTCTAGGTTTTGAAATATGTGATATAAATTGGTCCCTCGGTTATGAAATGCCTCGTTTATGTTGGTTTTTCTCGGTTGTGAAATGCCTCGTTTAAGTTGGTCCCTCAGTTATGAAATCCCTCGTTTAAGATGGTCGGTCGGTTATGAAAACTCTCGTTTAAGTCGGTCCTTTGGTTATGAAATACATCATTTAAATTTGGTCCGTCGGTTATGAAATGCCTCATTTAAGTTGGTCCCTCGGTTACGAAATGTCATCGGCTTAAGTTGGCCTCTTAGATTTGAAATGCTTAGTTTAAGTTGGTCTCTAGATTATTTGATGTCTTGCTTACGTTGTTCCCTTGATTTTGAAACGCCCTCGGCTTAACTTGGCTCCTCGGTTTTTAAATACCTCGTTTAAGTTGGTTTCCCGGTTATGAAATATCTTGTATTTGTTCTAAGTGGTTCCTGGTCTTTCTAAGAATATGGATGTATGACCCTTTCTTTCTTTGCTTCTTTTTGCTAAAAAACATAAAGAAGAGTGGGAAATGCTTCGTTTAAGTTGGTCCTTTCGTTTTGTATACCCTCGGCTTAAGTTTGTCTCTTGGGTTTGAAATGTCTCGTTTAAGTTGGTCCATTCGTCTTGAATACCCCAAACATAAGTTGTCTCTTGATTTTGAAATGCCTCTTGAGTTGGTCTCTCGTTTATAAAATGCCTCATGTAAGCTGGCCTCTTGTTTTTGAATCTGCCTTTGAATCTGCCTCTTGAATCTACTTCCAAGAAGAACCTGATGTATCGCATACAATGGTGGACACCAGCCGACCATATAAAAGAAAAGAAAATGGACGGGTTAGTCTAATGATAGATTAAGCAAGCGGAGAATCTAACTTGGTTCTTATGGTTGCAACTAAACATATTGGCATCCAAATCCGATTAGACTCGGATTATGATCCAACAGTTAGCAGTCTTATAGAGAATAAGAAAGAGACTTGCATAACAAGAGAGAGAACACCACAGCTTGTGGTTCTTTAAAAAAGCATAAACAATTGTTGAGAACTCATATTAATCACATAACATCTTGAAAAGTCTCCGTCGACTAATCAGATTGACTTAATCAAAGTTTGATTAAGAATCATTCATAACCGGGAGTAAGAATGGTTATCGAATAGACTAACCATCTGGGTACATTAATGTGCCTAACGCACTTGTCTTATATCACTTTCAAACTTTTTATAAACATGTTGGTAACTTTTAATCGACGGAAACCGCCGAGAATCCACATGTACATGTGACGTCAAGATGAGAGGGATTATTTCAACCATGATCATTGACGAACAACTAGTACCAATTGAACTTAGCTAGAGTGCATAACACCTCCTCCAGCGTTGAGTGAGGTATGAGTCATGACCCGAATGTTGGGATATGATAGCGAACTAAACCTCCCAACATAGACTGTGTTATAAAGAGGTCATCGGAGACTCGGCTCTTACCCCTGGAAACTAACTTACTTCACAATAATGTCTCAACATGAGACAACATACAAGGTCACACATAACGGACCTAAATCCAGTTCTATCGCGAAACTGAATAAATAACATGGTCATTATTTCTAACAAATATTACGACCTATCATATTTTATTGAGCACACAAGTTGTTCCCAACACAAATATTAAATGAGATTCAATTCCTCATTTAATAACCATAATGCAAGAGAGAACCGTCCACTTACCTTAGAAGGCGTGCTCAACGTCCTTAGCAATTCCAACAGTAATCTTTATCATCCTTCTAACAAATATAACAAAAGGATTTCTCAGCAACGAGCTCACAGAAACACTTCTTAGTTGTATTCTCAACTCCTACAACTTCCTAATCGATAAACGATTTAATTTCCGAATATAGATATATAATAAATCCTTAGTTATTATGCTTTAAGGAGCCATCTTGGCGAAATTATAACTAATTATCCGCTTCACTTTTGAAACAATTTTCTAAATAAAAATTGTTCATTAGCAACAGTTCTTAAAGGTGACCAAATCTCGGATCAAACGGATTAACAACGAATCCCGAGTAATTATTCGAAGTCCTTTACCTGTCAATCGGTATCAAAACTTGTATTCGCTAAAACTGAAGATCCGAACGTCCGTTTCACGAGCGGTTTGAACCTGTGGGACCGTATCAACGTCAAGATTATAAAAACTATAAATTTAATTAGCAAAGCGGAACCGAAAGACCCTTGCGGTGGCTCTGTAACCAATCCACTAATTAATTTCGACCGTATATACCTTCACTTGAGCCCATGGCTCGTTTGGCTCGATAGTGGCTCGATTCCCGAGCCCAAGGGTGGTTGGGCATTGCCCAACGGCGGCCCTTGCGGTGGGTGGTGGTCGGAGGAGCTACTGATCGTCGGCGGCGTGGCGCGGCGAGGCAAGAAGCTAGCCGATAATGATGTTTCGAATCCTTCCTTCCCGTCCATCGTTCCAACCTGATTTCACTCATGGTTCTGGTTTTGTAGCACCCATGAACCCAAGAAATGAATTAGAGGAAGAAGATGAGAGGTGGAAGGTGGAGGTGAGGAAGAAGATAACCGGTGGTGGAGAAGTCTTCAACCGAGTCCGTCGTTCTCGAACTTCTCTGGTTCCCTTAAAGTTCTAGTTGGATTCGATCAAACAAAAGAGGAGAAAAGTCCACCCAAATCTATCTCTCAGATTCCTTCCATATTAAGGCAAAAAAGGTCGGTTTACAAACTAAACCCGTCTCGGAACGGGACTCGCGTTAAAGCGGTAAAATTATGTACCTCGGGTGGAAAAACTTACTAAATACAAAACGTCCCGTAAATTATGTAGTCCAATAAAATTAATTTTCCATGATTTTATCTTGCTACCTTCAATTTTTAAGGCTTCCGTCTCGTATTTTAAATCCTGTACAGTACATAATTAAAAAGACGGCTTATCCAATAAATATTCTTTTTCTACTGAAAAATCCTAGAATTCACACCGATCCATAAAATCATTTCTTTGTGATTTTAGGATATTACCAACAATTTTCTAGGATTTAAATTCCGATAAAAATATTTGATTAAGCGTTAAAACGGACAAAGAGGTTAAAAGGATATCCGAGAAAAATTCAAAAATATCATTAAAAACCGCAGTTATTACATTAGTACCCCCTTAAAAATGGTTTCGTCCTCGAAACCAAGGTGAACTTGGATCACAAGGAAAGATAGCATAAGTACACACACACAACCACTACAAACCTATACAGAAGTTTGTAGTACCCCCTTAAACCCCTCTTACTCTTTTCATCTCAAAAAGTCTGTTTTAAAGTGAAATATCTACTTTCATTTCTAAAAAAACATGATGTTACTTCTGCACAGAGCACAAAACAATAATTGCTTGGTTAACAAACTTCTTCTTTACAACATTCATTAATTTTAGAAAATGGCTCAGCATTTCATGTGTAGTTTCTCAAGTCTTTTCTTCACCTCCATTTTTAGGTCAAGGTAGCCTAATCAAAGGTATTTTTCCTATTCACGAAGACATTACGGATAGAATGCACTGAAGGTGGCAATGCCAACCAATAAACAAACTTACCAGTTCTTTCCAGTATCTCAAAAGATCCAACATAGCGAGCATTTACGTTGTCTCGCTGACCCCAGCGGAATACGCCCTTCAAGGCGGATACCAGAACAAAAACATCGTTCTTTACAATGAACTTAACATGCTCTCGCTTTAGCACAACACACAACTGTTGTCGCTTTTGAGCAGTTAGCACCCTTGAACGTTTTAGTGCGATATCAGTTGTTGTTCTCTTGGGCTAAATCTGGCCCATGAAGAACCTTGTCAGCATTGTCATTCCAACAAATTGACAACCAACACTTCCAACCTTACCAAGCCTCAAAAAGAGTCATTTTCTTTATCGTGTAATCAAAATTCTTGTATGTGAACTCACTCGAACTCAAACTACCATTCCAACTCATGTGGAATCCAGAATACATGTCCTCGGGAGTTTGAATTTGTTTCTTTGCATTGTTCATCAGTTCGATGAAGGAAGCCAACGTTAAAATTCAATTCACTCCACAAAGCTTGACGTCACTCCTTTCAAAACTTTGACATGAACCACCTATCTCAATCAAAGATAAAAGTCTTTGGAGTTTTATGAAGATCAAAAACTTCATGCATGAACACCTCAGCTAACTTCTGTACTCTTTAAGTCATCTTAATTGCATTAAAAAGAACACTCTAGGTGAGTTTATTAACAACCTCCATATGTATCCTTCTTTCATTAAGTCTTGAACGACTAATGAAAAGAATTCATTGTAACATCTTCCCACTTTCCTTCTGGAACAGGAAGAGACTATAACATTTCATCTGGTCTTCTATGCTCAATCAGGGCTTTCAGACAAACTAAATATATCAAAACGAACTCGGTGACATTTCGCTTCATGTCAGGCCATCAAAAGGTTTATCTTAAATCCTTATACATTTACTTGTTCCAGGATGAACTAATTAATCAAATAAATATGCTTCCTTTGAAATAAGCTTTCAAAGCTCATCAACAACAGATATTAATGAACAGTTTTGAAACCAAGCAATCCATAAGTTTGAATAACAAATCCTGGTATCTTACCTTCTTGATCTTCTTCATTGATCTTACACAATATTACTTTCCCATACTACTTTTCATTGATCTGGTCAACAAATTCTGAATAAAATCCTAGGGTATTCACACAACCTTGTTGTCATCCAAACTAAACTTTTAATCCTTCTCAAATTATTTTCTTTATAAGGATTACTTAAAATCCTTACTCAATTTCTTTAATTTTTGAGATAAAATCTCAATATTACATTAACCAAGAATATGAGATTTATCTAACACATGACAAGATAATAACCTATCTTGTCAATCCTTTACATCCTTTTCTCAACCAAAACTCAGCTTGGGTATACTGACATTCAAAAGGAGTTATCTCTCTTAACTACTTCAAACTACACTCTTACGCATTACTATACCAACATATTGGACAATAATACCTTTAGTCCAATAATTTCCAACAAAATTGTCTCCATTGACAATTTTCAGTCTTTTTCATCAAAGAACTGTTTAGACTTCACTTAACATTCTGACTTGTTGAGTAACTTAACTCTTAGGATTAAAACATATCCTCATGTGTCCACTCTCTATATCCAACAACTTATTAGGCTGAGATTGAATATCAATACTAATTTACATATTCAAACTCCAGACCCATTGGAGTTCTGCTTAAAGTCCTCACTTGACTATCTTATCTCAAAAAGATTTAAGTTTTCAAGACAACATGAAAACAATTAACAACTAATGGAGAAATTACTAGTACATCCTTTACTCCAAAGAAAGGATTACTACAATATCATTCCTTAGAAAGGGTTCCATTCCAGGAGTCCATATCAACTTACTTTCAAGGACAATTCCGCTAAAAAGGCAATGACTTTCTTAGGTCATGACGTCAACCAAGATGAACTACTAGCAAACTGCTTAGAGAATTCCAATAATCGTTGACTGAAAACAATCCCATACTTTTAGAGAAGTACGGAGTTACTCCATGCTCTTCAGAGACCAACACAGATTTGTAAATAATCTTACCAAGGATGTGATAACTCAGAGACCAACACAGTTTGACCATACTCCTTAAATGGTATAGGATACCAAGGATGTGATAACTCAAAGGAGTTTTACAAGACACTAGATATAGAAATTGCTATAATGCAAAAGAAAGGTTGCATCTTTTCATCTCAACCAACTACACCTGCAAAACTCATATAATTGCAAAACTTATATGATTGTCAAATCATACTAGAAACTATACTTTAAAACCCAAGGAATTATGTGATCTTATTCCACCATGTGATCAGGATGGAGAGATAAAATAAACATAATCCTTTACTGCATTCTCATAGAAATAAGACATGTAATCTTGTCTTACCATGTGATCAAGATGGAAGACAAATCACATTCTTACTCACCACTATGAAAACTGTATAAAATTTATTTATGAATCACGTATATCAAATCAACATTTCTTTTAAAAAAATTCATACCAGAATTCTACAAAGTCCTAAGATTTTTCTCAAAAGAGAAAAATCACAAAACAATTTCAAATATCCCTTAAATCATGACAGCTTGACAGGAACTCGGCATAGGTTACTAACATACTTGCTTTAACTTTGAATGTCGCTGAAACAAAGATTAGCTACTCTCTTGAAGAATTGGGTGCGTCAAGCCAATGCATCAAATAAAATTGCTGACCTTAATGATGCTACTAACACTTTGTTCTAATTCTGTGATGATACTTACACATTAGCTGACCTTACCAACATGGCAAAAGTTTTGAATCAAAACCGAGTCTCAAAGGAGCTAAGATGCTCAGCCTCTCTATCGATCGAACCGAGTTTCGAAATCTTCTCCCACTCGACTTCTCGTAAAACTAATCTGACCCCCCCCTTTTCTAAGCTTAGAACAAGGGTATTTATACTAAGAAACTATCTATTAAAAAGCCTAAAAGATAAAAACTTACCCTACTAAAAAGATAATAAGTTAAAAGATATAAGATATAACAACCCATAAATCGGCTAAGCCTCTACCGACACAGAGCCATCGTTAACGACCCCGCACAGGGTTGGTAGAAATTACAAACTCCTCGAAAAGTTCTATCTTTTAGCCTCATTAACGACCTTCACAGGATCGTTTACGAGCCTCTATTTTTGCTTTTCTTCGACTTCTTTTCAACTTAAACTTGGACTTTTACTCGATCTTCTTATGCAACCTTCTCCTTTATCTTCATGTCTTCCATCCTCCACCACAAGACCTCAGCCCAGCTCAAAAAGCGCTCCTTTCTGCTCAAAAACCTACAAAAAGACACAAAACGGAGTAGCTTTCCTACTTTTCAAAAAATATGCAAACTCATCCAAAAACACACAAAACTAACTCTAAAAACTACTAAAACTAAACTAAACAAACTAAGAAACACACCAAAAACTAGACTAAAAACAAGAACATCAAAATACCCCATACTTAAGCTTGATTGTCCTCAAGCAATCACTAAACAATAATCAAAACCAAACAATCATGCTCATCAAGCAAATAGCCATCAACTAAAAAGCAACATAAAAACATAGCATAAAATAGCAAATAACTATTAACGTCATCACACATACATAAGCACTTAATAGACATAAGCAAATACAATCCAACCTCACCAGGGATATATGTGTTTCACTCAACTCTCAAGTGTTTAGGCTTAGAAATTCAATCTCTCAACTCATCTTATATGCAAAAACTCATAGAAATTGGAACTTATATCACCAAACTCTCCACCTAAGATTTGTCAAAACAAGCAAAAATCATCAATAGAACTTAGGCTCAATGAAAAACTTCATAGAAGCTTCCATTCGGCCGGGTTGTAACGGGGCTTGGTAAAGACAATAAGGCGTGGAAAATATTTTGGTCATGTGGTGCTAATAATATACGGGAATCATAGACTCCTAAAAACTCTCACATATACCAAAGCTCTCATAAAAAACAATACCAAACTCACTCTCATTATGCACTTACTCTCACTCACCCAATATATCCTAGAAAGTCTCGTAAAATAACTCAAAAGAATCTCTGGCTTTACTTTTAAACACAAATGCACACTCACTTCTCTTCTTTTTTTTATTTTCTTTTTGCTCTTTCTTTCACTTCACGAATAGCCTCGTTAACGAGCCAACTAGGTCGTTAACGAGCCATAACATCTACTTGTTTTCTTCATTTAAACCAACAACTTTCTTTTACTTTGTGCATCCTTTCTTAACAAGAGATCTTTTTACAAATCAAAACAAGAGACTTCCAATCTACCCTTCCCAAAGAACCCTTAATTTCGAACCAAACATAACATTTTCACTCAACAAAACAAACCTCTCCAAACTATGTCCTAATCCCCGGATATGGTCAAGCTTATCTCGGCTAAGGAATAATTTTGTGGAGCTAAAAATAAAAGGCTTCAGGCTCAAATTGGTTGTCAAAAGAAGGATCATGTAAGGGTGGATAAGGATTAATAAGGCTTATGAAAATAACAAGTTCTCTATCATATGACTTCACAAGTAATGAACTATAAATCTTATATAGGTCTCAAGAAATAGATAACCATCACAATTTCAAGAGATAATATACATAAAGAGAGTAAAATCACACTAGAAAAGAAGAGAGATTTTTGATGTTCTCCCTATAAGGCCAAAAATAACTCACAAGGTAACAATTTTTGTTGGATTGCATCACTCATGCTAAAAAGTTATACATGCTCAATTTCATCAAATGCTATTCCTCTATAAAAACAACTTCTTATCAAGGATCAGGCTATACCATCAAAAACATGCTTGCAAGGGATTATATGATCATGCTAGCAACTACTATCATAGAACCAAAAGAAAGGGTATTTATCCATTCTAAAAACTCTTTTTGGAATTTTTCAATTTTTCAATTTTTTTGTAATTTTTTTGATTTAAAGCAAAGAGAAACTAAGACAAATAAAACAAACAAGACAAACAAGACACACAAGTTTTCTACCCTTCCCACCCCATACTTAAAATTACAATGTCCCCAACTATAATAAAACTAAGCAGAAGAAAAGAAAAGAAAGATAAAAGAAAAAGAAAAAAAACTTACAAGATCATTGAAGCAGAAAAGAAACAACTCTTAAAAGCTGAATCAACGCCCTGGTGGTGGAAACCGGCACTCAAAGTTCCCCATAAAATCATACATTGTCCTCCAACGCTCCGCATCATCCATCTCCTTTTGCTGATGCCTCGCATCATCCAAAGCCATACGAGCGGAGTAGACACTCTCCCACCGATCCATCCTTTGATGGAGATGTGTCTGCTGCAAGTTAAGTTGTTGCATTTGAGACGAGAGATCTTCGGCCCATGGAGGTGGGACACTCGATCCAGTGTAGGTGGGCTGAGGAGGTGGTTGGTAGTGAGGTTGGAAGTGGTCTTGAAAAATTACCAGATTGTAAGGCATAAGACCATAAGAGTGTGGCTCGCCAAGCGGCGGCGGGGGTCGTTACCAAAGCTGCGTGCCTCGATAGTAGCCTCGAAGTAGTCGTTAACGACCTTGGGTGGCTCCTTAACAAAGCTGTTGTTGTTGCCCAGAACCTCGGTATCGAGGTCTTCATCCTCGATGTCGAGCTCCTCCGTGGATGCCTCCGTCTCTGCCTCCATTCCATCATCATCTTCATCCATGACGTCTTCATCTCTAGCAAACCTTGATACACATGGCCTCAATGACGGCTCATCTTGTGGCTTATGCTCCAACGGGAATGCATGCCCCGTCCAAGACTCATACCGATTTGGCACGTAAAGTAGCTCCATCTTTGCTAGGGTAAGAAGGACATCTTGGCCATGAACCTTGGTAGCGTGCCCTCTCTCGGTCCGCACAAAAATGTTGGAGACGAACCAATAGTTCTTGTCGAGCAATTGGGCATGGTTCGGCGTGTAGAGTGAGAGGTCGACGCCGAGGTTTTCCGCCAAAAGACTAACCAAATTCCCGCATCACACTTCTTTTGACTGGATCCCTTGCTTCTCAACATATTGCAACCACTCATATGTTAGTTTTAGTTAGTGTTGTTAGTTGAAGGTTAGATTCGGCTCTTGTAGACCCCGAAGGGTAATCAAGACGATTGAGTAGACCCCGAAGGGTAATCTCGTGAGTAGACCCGAAGGTAATCTCGTTGGGTGTAGACCACAAGGGTAATCACCGCCGAATGTTGTTAGTTTAAGTTAGCACAAGTTAAAACTTTAAAACCATAAACAACATGACTTGTCTAGATAAGGCAACGAGTCGAACGATTAGATCGATCTTTCCTTCAACGTTTATTGCCCCTATTAATATGCCTAGGGTATAACCACAATAACGTTGTGAGATAAAACGTTGCTATACAATGAACATGTGGCAAGCATGTATCATCATTGCATATATACGCACCTCGTTCTTCAATAAGTGTCTTGTGAATTGATGTAGAATAATCAAACACAACTCTCGTGATTTTATTAGAACTCACGACCCTCTTGAGAGAATGAATTCTCAACCACTTGTGCAAGAGGCGCCCCATCACTATTTATAGGCAAGAGGATGGGTGGTTATGGAGAGAGAGAATGGAAGTTATTTTGTTGAGAAAAACAAGGAGAGAAAATAGGAGAAGAAATAGGAAAGTTGTTGTAACCACCTTGGTAACTTCCCTCAACTAACTTTCAAATTTCAAACTTCATCCTTATCCAAAACTCAAGGCAAAAGGCCCAAAATGGCCCATAGGCGCGCGACCCATTATGGGGAAAGCTAGCTCCGAGCTAGCTTGGCACGCCCACACACTCGAGACATGAAACGTGTGTCTCGTCACTACGAGGCTCGGTGAAGCTTTCGCGAAGCCAAAAGGTCAACGCCCTAGCTCAAACCTAGCTAAAACCAAAAACAGCTCCTAACTTGAGCTAGCTTAAAATCGAGGTTCCAAGCTTTGGTTAGCTCTCAAATTTTGCCACATAGTCCTTGAGCTTTATTTCTCAACCTAGGAATCATCACATTGCAAATTCATTGCATGAAACAAGCCACATTTGCAAAACACTCAAAACAGTGCCCTCGGCGTGCCTATCCTAATCGCGGCTGTCGCGCGCTTGCACCATCGCAGCGGCGCGCCGACGCTGGTGCCTCGGCACTAGGCGTGAGTCCACTGGTGCGTCTCGGCGTGCCATGCCGACACACGGTGCTCGGCATATACGAGGTTCTAGCCTCGTGCCTTGGCCAGCCCTAAGCCGTGAACCTCAACTTGGGTCCAATCGATCAAGGCGCGCCCTTGGCGCCCTTGCACCGATTCCAACGCCGATCAACACACATAATTCCTAACCTCTCTTTTAACCCTTAGAACTACCATTGGGCCGATCACTAGGCCGTGCCTCCCGCACGCCCCAAGCCTAAGCGATACCCTTGGTAATTCCCACACTTATCCATTTACAACTCACACCAAATGGATTGATGACTTTCACAAATCACCAACATTCCTCCCCCATTTGTGCAACGTCATAAATTTGAACTTTTTATAAAACAAACTCTATGTATAGATGTAAATATCCGTAGACTTGAATTTACAACTTGTACTCATCACATTCATGCACTAAAGAATCGTGGTGCTCCTAAGGTTTGAACCACATCAACTTGTTTAAGTACATGTAGTAACTTTTACACATGAGTTTCTTAGCGTATACGTGCTATCCTTGACGCTTTTGTAAAAAGGCTCTTTCGTCCATTATCTTCTCACATGTGCTTTAGTCAAGTAATCCTCGGACTCTAACTTGGAAGAAGCCTTATACTTCCACACATGCATAGTTGAGTCTTCTAACGTGCCCTACATAGCAATTTCCAAAGACTCATTAATGAAACCTTGTTTCAAGACTAGTTTCATGTAGGCCTAGAGCATTTACCTTTGATGGGATTTTAGTATGCTCTCCAACTCCATGACTTGGCTTTGCACATTGAATTCAGCCCACACCTTTCGATGAGGGGGAATTGGGTGTCCAAATCTTAGAGTTGCAAGGATTTTAGCCCCATCCCTCGTGATGCCTTATACACCAAATCTTTTGCTAAACTCTTCGTCAAGTGATCGGCAAGGTTATTGTGTGTTCGAACGAAGACAACCGAGATGACTCCATGTGTGATCAATTCTCTAACCGAACTATGCCTCACACCAAGGTGTCTTGATTTCCCATTATACACATGGCTATAGGCCTTTGCCAACGTGCTTTGGCTATCACAAAAGATAGCGATGGGGGAAATTGGCTTTGGCCACAAGGGGATCTCCAACACGAGATTCCTAAGCCATTCAGCCTCCTTGCCCGCCGCGGCAAGTGCAACGAACTCCGATTCCATGGTCGAAGTCGTTATGCAAGATTGCTTCTTGGATGCCCAAGAGATTGCGCCACCACCCAATAGGAATACCCAACTACTTGTCGACGAGTGGTCTTCCATATTGGTGATCCAACTTGCATCGGTATAACCTTCTAAAGTAGAAGGATTACCCATGTATACAATACCATAAGTCATTGTTCCCTTCAAATAACGAAGTACACTTCTTAGAGCGTTCCAATGACTATCACTTGGTCGATTTGTGTAGCGACTCAACTTGCCCACGACATATGCTATGTCGGGGCGTGTACTCCTCATTGCATACATCAAGCACCCTATAACTTGCGAATACTCAAGTTGTGAAATTGGTTCTCCTAGGTTAGGAAGGAGTTTCACATTAGGATCCATAGGAAGATGTAGATGCTTAGGTAGCTTCTATTAGGTCTTCTAAGTGAACTTACCTATATGACGAGGTATTGTTTTGTCCATTTATCATTTTCTACTAGCCTATATCATCTCCATTGGCACCTGGAGTTCTAATATGTGGGAACATACCATCTGAAGTGATTTATTAGGAAATACACGACATCCTTTGTGTCTGACTTTTTGAACTGCAAATGGTGAAAGCTGCAAAATTATATTTAAAAAGGGGATGATTTATTAGGAATTAATTGATATTTCTATTCGCTGGTCTTTGTCATGTTTGATGTCAGGGTAGTGTTGGGGTCTTGTCTTGATGGTTTGAGAAATTACTTTGCGTTTCTCACTCTTCTCCTCCCTCTTTAGTACAGATCCAACAATTTTATTGATTGGCCTAGTTGTTTGGCGTTGTCATGCTCTCTATTTGTTTGATATTTCGGTCAAAGTTTGATCCGTGTTTTATGCAAATAATTGATTAGGGTTGCAAGGATATAAATATTTGTTCTAAGGGATGGAAAGCAGCCTTATATAGCAAACTACCAAATTGGAGTAGTATATGAAGGTAATTTTCTGCACGAATTATACATTCATCAATGACATTAGTATATTTAAAGTTGCCTGACCTTGTCACCCATATTATGCTACTGCTGAGTGCTTATATGAAGTGGTTCTCTGTGCATTGCTACTGTTAATTTTTATATTAAATAAATCACTCAAATATCTTTGCATGAAAGAAAAGCTCTAAGATTATAGGTGGTCTGATGGAATTATCATTTGAAAGTTGAAACTGGTAACACAGTTTAAACCAAAGTTGAAAAATCAGAACAAAACTGTGCCTAAGATCTGCAGTGAGGCAAGTTGATAGACTTACTGAGTGATTAAAAAAAACTACTATGTACAAAAAGCTCTAATTAGAAAGCTTATATCTGAAATTTTGCCCCTTTAAACAAGTTCGGCTTTCAAGTGATGAAAACCCCTTTATTTAACGCTATAATAAGAAAGGTAAAAGGTTAAGTCTAACCTGCGTTGTATACAGAAAGTTCATAGGCATTTCTTGAGTTGTATATAGAAAGTTGTCCTTAAAAGGGCTGATGACGAAAACTACAATGCTACCTCTTACAACTTGCCCAAGCTCTAAAAAGTTTTTAACTAACATGATTGATGCATTCACTTTATGTGGCGTTGAATTTTATTTAAAGCTTTGGATATCATACTTCATATAATTAAATTGTTGTGGTTGTTTTCTACTCAGTGATACCGGTTTGGCTATATTTTGTTCTCTCAGTTTCGATGAATCATTTTAAGTCAGTCCGTCATTTAGATGCCTTGTTTTAAGTTGGTTCCTCAGTTTTGACGTCTTGGTTTGAGTTGGTCCCTCGGTTTTCAATGCTTGAATTTGTGTCTGTCCCTTGGTTTGTCCCTCGGCTATGATGATTGCCTCGGTTTGTCCCTTAGTTATGTTCCTCGATTGTCCCTCGATTTGATTGGCCCGTTTAAAGTTTTGTTCCTCGGTTTTGATGCCTCATTTATGGTGGTCCCTCGGTTTTGATCCCTCGGTTTAAGGCGTTTCCCCGGTTTTGATGCCTCATTTAAAGTTGATCCCTCGGTTTTGATCCCTTGATTTAAGATGTTTCCTCGGTTTTGATGCATCGTTTTAAGTTTGTCCCTTGGGTTTGAATGGCTCGTTTTAAGATGGTCCCTTGGTTTGATGCCTTGTTTTAAGTTGGTCCCTCGGTTTGATGCCCGATTTTAAGTTGGTCCCTCAGTTGGTTTGTCCCTCGGTTATGATGATTGCCTCGGTTTGTCCCTTAGTTATGTTCCTCGATTTGATTGGCCCGTTTAAAGTTTTGTTCCTCGGTTTTGATGCCTCATTTAAGGTGGTCCCTCGGTTTTGATGCCTCGGTTTAAGGCGTTTCCCCGGTTTTGATGCCTCATTTAAAGTTGATCCCTCGTTTTTGATCCCTTGATTTAAGATGCTTCCTCGGTTTTGATGCCTCGTTTTAAGTTGGTCCCTTGGGTTTGAATGACTCGTTTTAAGAATGTCCCTTGGTTTGATGCCCTGTTTTAAGTTGGTCCCTCGGTTTGATGCCCGATTTTAAGTTGGTCCCTTTGTTTTTATGCATCGGTTGCCTTGTTTTATGTTTGTCACTCAATGTGTATGCCTCGTTTTTAAGTCGGTCCCTCGGTTTTGACTACTTGGTTTAAGTTGGATCTTCAGTTTGAAATGGCTCGATTTATGTATGTCCGTTAATCATGGATGTCTCGTTATGTTCCTCAGTTATGGATGCCTTGGTTTGTCTCATGGCTATGGATGCCTCAATTTGTCCCTCAATTTTGATTGGCTATTTTTAAGTTGGTCATTGGTTTTGAGGCCTCGTTTTAAGTTAGTCCCTCGGTTTACGTAGGTCTCTCATTTTGAATGCCTCATTCTAAGTCGATCGGTTGGGATGCTCGATTTATGTTGGTCCCTCGGTTTTTGATGCCTCGGTTTGTCCCTCGGTTATGGATACTTCGATTTATTCCATGGTTATCATTGTTTGTTTTTAGTTGGTTCCATGGTTTTGATGTCCTGTTTTAAATTGGTCCCTCAGTTAAGATGCATCATTTTAAGAAGTTTGAATTCCTTGATTTAAATTGGTCCCTCGGTAAGATGTATACCCTCGGCTTAAATTGGTCTCTCTGGTTTGAAATGACTCGTTTAAGTTGGTCTATCCGTTTTGAATACCCTTAACATAAGTTGTCTCTTGATTTTGAAATGCCTTTTGAGTTGGTCTCTCATTTTATGAAATGCCTCATGTAAGTTGGTCTCCCGATTTTGAAATGATTCGTTTAAGTTGGTCTCCTGGTTTTGAAATGATTAGTTTATATTTCTCCCTTAATTTTGAAATGCCTTATTTAAGTTGGTACTTTGTCCCTAGGTTATGAAAAGCAATTTTTATGTAGGTTCTTCGGTTATAAAAAAGCCTCGGTTAAGTTGGTGCACCTGTTTTGAATACCCTCGGCTTAAATTGTCCCTTGATTTTGAAATGCCTCATTTGAGCTGGTCTCGGTTGTGAAATATGTCATATAAATTGGTCCCTCGGTTATGAAATGCCTTGTTTATGTTGATCCCTCGGTTATGAAATGCCTCGTTTAAGTTGGTCCCTCGGTTATGAAAACCTTCATTTAAGTTGGTCATTCGGTTATGAAAGCCCTCGTTTAAGTCAGCCCATTGGTTATGAAATGCATCATTTAAATTTGGTATGTCGGTTATGAAATGTCTCATTTAAGTTGGTTCCTCGGTTTTGAAATGTTATCGGCTTAATTTGGCCTCTCAGATTTGAAATGCTTTGTTTAGATTGGTCTCTTGATTATTGAATGCCTCGCTTACGTTGTTCCCTTGATTTTAAAATGCGCTCGGCTTACGTTGTCCCTTGATTTTGAAATGCCTCATTTGAGCTGGTCTCGGTTGTGAAATGTGTCATATAAATTGATCCCTTAGTTATGAAATGGCTCGTTTAAGTTGGTCTCTCGGTTATTAAATATCTCGTTTATGTGGGTCGCTCAATTATGAAATGCCTCGTTTAAGTTGGTCCCTCGATTATGGAATGCCTCTTTTAAGTTGGTCTCTCGGTTATGAAATGTCTTGTATTTGTTGAAAGTGGATCCTGGTCTTTCTAAGAATATGGATGTATGGCCCTTTCTTTCTTTGCTTCTTTATGCAAAAAAAAACAAAGAAGAGTGGGAAATACCTCGTTTAAGTTGGTTCTTCCGTTCTGTATACCCTCGGCTTAAGCTGGTCTCTTGAGTTTGAAATGTCTCGTATAAGTTGGTCCATTCGTTTTGAATACTCCAAACATAAGTTGTCTCTTGATTTTGAAATGCCTCTTGAGTTGGTCTCTCGTTTATGAAATGGCTCATGTAAGTCGGTCTCCCGATTTTGAAATAATTCGTTTAAGTTAGTCCCTCAGTTTCGAAATGTCTCGCTTAAATTTGTCCCTTAGTTATGAAATCCCACGTTTGAGTTGGTACTTGGTTATGAAAAGCCTTGTTTATTTTGGTTCTTCGGTTATAAAAAAAACAACGGTTAAGTTGGTCCACCTGTTTTGAATACCCTCGGCTTAAATTGTACCTTGATTTTGAAATACCTCATTTGAGCTGGTCTAGGTTTTGAAATATGTCATATAAATTGGTCCCTCGGTTATGAAATGTCTCGTTTATGCTGGTCCCTCGGTTATGAAATGCCTCGTTTAAGTTGTTCCCTCAATTGTGAAATGCCTCGTTTAAGGTTGTCCCTAGGTTATTAAAACCCTCGTTTAAGTTGGTCGTTCGGTTATGAAAACTCTCGTTAAGTTGGTCCTTTGGTTATGAAATACATCATTTAAATTTGGTCCGTCGGTTATGAAATGCCTCATTTAAGTTGGTCCCTCGGTTACGAAATGTCTTCGGCTTAAGTTGGCCTCTCACAGATTTGAAATGCTTTGTTTAAGTTGGTCTCTCGATTATGAAATGTATTGTATTTGTTGAAAGTGGATCCTGGTCTTTTTAAGAATATGGATGTATGGCCGTTTCTTTCTTTGCTTTTTTTGCTGCTAGAAAACAAAAGATGAGTTGGAAATGCCTCGTTTAAGTTGGTCCTTCCGTTCTGTATACTCTCGGCTTAAGTTTGTCTCTTGGGTTTGAAATATCTTTTAAGTTGGTCCACTTGTTTTGAATACCCCAAACATAAGTTGTCTCTTGATTTTGAAATGCCTCTTGAGTTGGTCTCTCGTTTATAAAATGCCTCATGTAAGTTGGTCTCTCGATTTTGAAATGATTCGTTCAAGTTAGTCCCTCAGTTTTGAAATGCCTCGTTTAAGTAGGTATTTGGTCCCTTGGTTTTGAAAAACCTTGTTTACGTTGGTTCTTCGGTTATGAAAAAAGCCTCGGTTAAGAAATGTCTCGTTTAAGTTGGTCCCTTGGTTTTGAAATGCCCTCGGCTTAAGTTGGCCCCAAGGTTTTTAAATGCCTCGTTTAAGTTGATCTCTCGTTTATTAAATGTCTTGTATTCGTTGATGGTGGTTCTTTGTCTTTCGAAATATAAGGATGTATGGCCCTCTCTTTCCTTCTTTTTGCAAAAAAGCATAAAGAAGAGTGGGAAATGCGTCGTTTAAGTTGGTTCTTCTGTATGTATACCCTCGGCTTAAATTGGTCTCTCTGGTTTGAAATGTCTCGTTTAAATTGGTCCATCCGTTTTGAATACCCCCAACATAAGTTGTCTCTTGATTTTGAAATGCTTTTTGAGTTGGTCTCTCGTTTATGAAATGCCTCATGTAAGTGTTTCACCTGGTTTTCAAATGATTCGTTTAAGTTGGTCCCTCAATATTTAAATGTCTCGTTTAAATTTGTCCCTTAGTTATAAAATGCCTCGTGTAAGTTGGTACTTGGTCCTTGGTTATGAAAAGCCTTGCTTACGTTGGTCGGTTATAAAAAAGCCTCGGTTAGGTTGGTCCACCTGTTTCGAATACCCTCAACTTAAATTGTCTATTGATTTTTAAATGCCTCGTTTGAGCTGGTCTCGGTTGTGAAATGTCTCCTTTAAGTTGGTCTCTGGGTTATGAAATGCCTCGTTTAAGTTTGTCCCTCGATTATGAAATGCCTCGTTTAAGGTTGTCCCTAGGTTATTAAAACCCTCTTCTAAGTTGGTCGTTTGGTTATGAAAACTCTCGTTTAAGTCGTACCTTTGGTTATGAAATACATCATTTAAATTTGGTCCGTCGGTTATGAAATGCCTCATTTGAGTTGGTCCCTCGGTCATGAAATGTCATCGGCTTAAGTTGGCCTCTTAGATTTGAAATGCTTTGTTTAAGTTGGTCTCTCGATTATTGAACGCCTAGCTTACGTTGTTCCCTTGATTTTAAAATGCCCTTGGCTTAAGTTAGCGCCTCGGTTTTTAAATACCTCGTTTAAGTTGGTCTCTCGGTTATGAAATGTCTTGTATTTATTGAAGGTGGTTCCTGATCTTTCTAAGAATATGGATGTATGATCGTTTCTTTCTTTGCTTCTTTTTGCAAGAAAATATAAAGAAGAGTGGGTCCATCCGTTTTGAATACCCCAAACATAAGTTTTCTCTTGATTTTGAAATGCCTCTTGAGTTGGTCTCTCGTTTATAATATGCCTCATGTAAGTTGGTCTCCCGGTTTTGAAATGATTCGTTTAAGTTAGTCCCTCAGCTTTGAAATGTCTCTTTTAAATTTGTCCCTTATTTTTGAGATGCCTCGTTTAAGTTGGTATTTGGTCCCTTGGTTTTGAAAAGCCTTGTTTTCGTTGGTTCTTCGGTTATAAAAAAACCCTCGGTTAAGAAATGTCTCGCTTAACTTGGTCCCTTGGTTTTGAAATGCCCTCGGCTTAAGTTGGCCCCAAGATTTTTAAATGCCTCATTTAAGTTGATCTCTCGTTTATTAAATGTCTTGTATTTGTTGATGGTGTTCTTGGTCTTTCGAAAAATAAGGATGTATGGCCCTCTCTTTCCTTCTTTTTGCAAAAAAACATAAAGAAGAGTGGGAAATGCGTCGTTTAAGTTGGTTCTTCCGTTATGTATACCCTCGGCTTAAATTGGTCTCTCTTTGTTGAAATGTCTCGTTAAAGTTGGTCCATCCGTTTTGAATACCCTCAACATAAATTGTCTCTTGATTTTGAAATGCTTTTTGCGTTGGTCTCTTGTTTATGAAATGCCTCATGTAAGTTGTTCTCCTAGTTTTCAAATGATTTGTTTAAGTTGGTCCCTTAGTTTTTAAATGTCTCGTTTAAATTTGTCCTTTAGTTATAAAATGCCTCGTGTAAGTTGGTACTTGGTCCTTGGTTATGAAAAGCCTTGCTTACGTTGTTTTTTCGGTTATAAAAAAGCCTCGGTTGTAGCGAGCCTCGATCGTCTCAATAGTAATGAACCGAGTGGCTAAATGAGTCACCATACCACCCAATCCAAATTGGCCCTGCTCTCTTGGGGTATCTCTTTGCTGAGTATACGATGGATGATATGGATGAATGAACTCCTGGAATTGTAATGCACCAAACTCAAGAACACTTGAAGCACCTCGTATTCAGCCACTGTAGACAACCGCGCGCGCTATTAAGGACCCGCTTGCGCGTTATAGTCCTCTGGAACAAACTGATCTTTATGGGAACGAACCGCGAGCGCGGTTTACGGACTACGGGCACGGTCTTGGCGACAGCGAACACAAAGTCCATAAACCGACTCTTGAACATCAAATCTCGGACGTCGTCTCCACAACTCAACAACCAGATCCACACCATAGGACGTCTCCAATGAGAATGAACTGGACTCCTCAAAATAATAAAAAACTCTGACGACGACAACACCCCCATACTTGAACTATGCCGCAAAGATGGTGTAGACGCGGACTCACCACAATGGGATGGGACCTGATAATAGTAACGAAAAATTCCAAGGAACTAGACATGGAAAGATATAGAAAAGTGGATTGGTAGGTAATGGTAGAATATGGGAGAACACTCCTTTTTTTTTCTTTTTTTTCCTCGAACTAACTGAGTGGGCTGCGGTCGCGATCACGGTCTAGTACCTGTTCATCATGGAATTATGGGCTCCACCGCGAGCGCGATGGTGAAACCGCGGGCGCGGTATCACAGTAGAACGTCCTTTCGGACCTCGTACCTGCATATTAGTTCGAAATATAATGATAAAACTAAATTAACCTACCTATTATGTAAAAACAATGCACGAATTAAAACTATCTACACTCGGGTTACCTCCCGAGAAGCGCCTGGTTTAACGTCGACAGCTCGACGTCGACCTATTATCTCAAGACTTGGACATCGTGAAAGCCCGAAACATCAAATTAAAGTCATGCACAACTATCTTACAACAGGATAAATAGCATATTGATAAATTAACAAGCAATAAGAAATAATTAAAACTCCTTTTTAACCTATCAAACATGTTTGAGCAATTATGGTTAGAATTTCTAAATTGGAACCAATTAGATGATTTAAGTGGTTTTTCAAAATATTCATTAAAGCATGCAAAGTTTCTTTTCATATAACCACCATCATCAAATATATCATGAAAAAGCTCATCGTCTACCCTATCATGCTCAAAAATGGAATCCTTAATGAAAGATTGACATGTAAGCACAAAGCAAGGATCAAGATAGAGAGAGGAAGTGGAGTAAAGGATATAAGGATCATCCAGACTGATTTCCGGAAAAAGGGGTTTTGGAAATAGTTTGATCTATCTAAACTATCTAACAAACTAATAAACAAAACAAGTATTCAAATTAAGAGAAGCAAACAAGTTTATCCAGTAGATTCACATTGATAAAGTCATTCGATCATTGGTTTTTTCCTTTGATTTCATTCACACCCAAGATTAACTCCTATCCCGATCATTAACAATCGCAAGTCCACGGTCCAAGCAATTCTTTAATCCTAGACAAGGACGCTTAACCTAGAATTAGCATAGAGATCAAGGATATACATGATATCGATTCAAGCAATCAAGCTACGAGTCAATTGCAAGAACAAACAATCAAATCTCTTTCTCAATTCCTAGTCCACGGTCCTAGAATTAAGTTGTTTCATAGATCAAGTAAGATCACATAGAAAATGATTCAAACTTAATGAAACTATAGAATATCAATCAAATTCAACAAGTTGCGCACCAAGTGAAATCAATTGATAATCATGAAATTAAGCACAAAGAGAAAAGATATTAATCAAGGGAAAGAAATCTATACCGAAAACCTTACGAAATCATAAATCAATGCTTCAGTGATGAATAAACTCCAAGGTTTAAGTCTCCATCAATGAAATACAAAACTCAATAAGCTCTAGGTTAAAACTAAAAGGAGGCTCTCCAATTCTTACTAACTAGGTTTTATAAAGACTAAAACAACCGAATTATAACTAAAAAAAATAAAAATATAATAAAACATAAAATAAAGGAAAAACGATGGCGGCGCGGAACACCAACCACCGCGAGTGCGGTAGGAATCCGCGGGCGCGGCAACGGCGGCTACTTAGCCTCGCGGATATGGACATCACCGCGTTCTCGGTAGGATTCTGCGCTCGTGGGTCTTCTTCCTTGTACTTCCTCACAACCGTTGTGTAGCGGGTTTTCAGCTCAAACTTAGATTTTTGTCTTCAAACTCTTCTTCTGTAGGCATACTGATTTTAGAATTAAACGCTCTGATTAGCCTAAAACACTAAGATATCATATAAAAATACCTAATTACGTTGTATAAAATCCAACGTATCACCATACTTAGTGTTAAGCCAATACCTAAATAATTGAATACATTACCCAAATTATTGAGAAAAGTCTTTATATATGATGCATATATTTTCGATTTGAACATCTAGCTTCGATCATAATTAAACTTCTCAATCTGAAATAATTACAAAACAAGTTAGTATGCAAGAAAATAATTAAATGAAAAGAAAGTACCTTTTTAATTGAATCATAAAATATTGGCAAATTTAAAGAACATTTGCTTCCTCTATCTTATTGTTCTATATCTCTTCTCCTTTCTTATTGTATTCTTCTCTCTCTCTCTCTCTATGTTTTTGACTTCTTGAACTTTTGGAGATGAAAAAACCGTAGGACCTTCAAGTTTAACCCATCCCTCAATTAGCTTTTAAAGGAGTTAAGAAGTTTTTTGGTTTAATTTATACATTGATTGCTTAATAAAGAAAAATAATTTGGACCAATAGAGGTAGAAGTTTCCAAATTTGTTTTGTACTCTTGTGAATTGGAATGCCAAAAGACAAAATTAATTAATTGATGGTCGAATTGTGAATTGGAAAGCCAAAAGACAAAATTAATTAATTGATGGTGGTATATTAAGATTTTTTGAATTGGAAAGATTTTTTATGAAATTAATTGTAATGTTTATATTGCATGCTAAGATTAAGAGTGTGGTTTAATTGGATGATGTCATAAATGAATGGTAATAAATTTCAGCTGCGCTTCCATCGACCATTTCATATTGTGGCTTTTATGGTTCATGGTATACCTATGTATAAATTTTTTGCATTTGTGTTTTCTTTTCAATGACCTTTAATTTTCAATATGAATTCAATTGGGGATGATGGTCATAAATGAGCAGATTTTTTAATTTTATAGGTTATATAGATATAGATAGATATAGATTTGTGTTTTTTTTCAATGACCTTTAATTTTCAATATGAATTCAAATGGGGATGATGGTCATAAATGAGCAGATTTTTCAATTTTATAGGTTATATAGATAGATAAATATATAGATGCATGGGGATAGGAAATATTGATATAATTCCATATGTATATTTTGGTGTCAATGTGAAGAGGATGAGGTGAATTTTTATATTAAAAAAGTTGGATGTTTAGAAATATGAAAGGTTGATTAGAAATGTGAAAAGTTTGATGTATTTATTAGAGAAATGTGAAAGGTTGATTAGAGGATGAGGTGAATTTTTAATAGATACCCAATTCATTATTCCACCAAAGAAAAGATATCCAATTCATTAGAGAAATTAATGGCTCAAAGAGGATTATTGTTGCATAAATTGGTAGATCAAAAGTCTTCTTTTTGGAATATTTCTTGCATTATTGTATAATAAGCTATATTAATTGCTTGACTCTTGGTCTTCTTGGTTTATTTGGATTCTAAGTTTAATAAGTAAAATTAGTCATAAAGTAGCCATTTTTCTTCTTTATAGTACATAGATTGATAGATAGATTGTTGCAAATCATGACTTATATTTCAATTCCTTTGGACAATGAATGTCAAAAAGCATAACCTTACTATATATAGAAGATATATAGATAGATAGATAGATAGATAGATAGATAGATAGATAGATAAAAGGCAAATAGATAAATTAGTAGGGTAATATGAAATGTCACATAATCTAATAAATATCTAATGTGAAAGTAAGTTAAAATTATTTATTATTTTCATACTAATTAATTTGATAGATTTTTAATATATTAAAAATAAAATAAAAAACCAAATTTTATAAGATTGAATTTTGAATCTTTGTTACAATAGTTTACTCATTAGAGATTCTCACTATTTTATTTTATCCAATCATCTAATGATTCTTTATAAAAGTTGAATAGATTGTTATAGTACTTTAAAATTTGAAAGGTCAAAATTACATCGTAATCACTCGTTACAAAATTTTGCATTTTTGGAAAAAAAATTTTCTACAACTCTTTCCAAGGTTCTTCTTCTAAAACTAATTTTTCTAGTATTATCTTTATTCTTCTACATTTGACATAGATTGTGCATTCAAATATTTTATTATTTGAATCTTATAATTAATATTATTTATAATAATATTTTTGATCAAGACCATTCCTCCTTTCACATAAATAAATTTGTATTTCGTATACATTTAGAAATAAATTTGTATGCCCAATCATGAACTAAAAATGAATAAACATAAATATATTACATCAAACCAAGAAAAAACATATACATTATGAAAGAATTTTGTACTTGTATATAATTCAGTTGGACATGCTCCCAAATATTGGAGTTCTTCAAAACAATATTCACCTTTGAAAGGAAATGTCACTTGTTTCCATGCATTTTTGTATGTATGATTATATGTCAACCTATTTGCTTCTTCCTCACTATCAACTCGACTTCTTGAAAACTCTTCCAAAACTCTCCTCGAATACCCCATTCTTTCAGTTTGTTGTGTGATATGAGATATTGCATGTGTATATTTGAGTGTAAATATTGGGAGGATAAATTGACTTCTTATATTAGAAAAGTTGGGGGTTAAGGAATATGAAAAGTTGTCATCATATGAATTATTTTTTCCTTGCTTTTTTACTCTCCATAATAATTACATGTGTATATGTTTGATTGTAAATATTGAGAAGATGAAGTGACTTTTTATATTAGAAAAATTGAAGGTTAAGAAACATGAAAAGTTGTTAATGAGAGAAAAATATACTATTCACCTTAATTATGAATTGATCATAATTGCATTTATATATTTGAGTGTAAATATTGTGAGGATGAGGTGACTTTTCATATTAGAAAAGTTGATAATTAAGGAATATGAAAAGTTGTCACTAAATAAGTTTTTTTCCTTATTTTTTAATCTTCTCCTTAATTATGAATTGGTCATAAATGAAATTAAATAGATGAATTATAACAAATTTAAAAATAATATTTAAGCCATTTGAATGGGTCATTAATTGTCCAATTTTTTCTATTTTAAAAGATATAAAGATATAGATAGATGTAAGGTTTTTTTAAAATTGCTGAAAAGAGATACCCCACTAAATAACTAGATCTGTGCTGAGTAATTGTGGTCAGGTTTCTCATCCCCCAGGCGTTCCTCAGGTTGAACTACCTAGAGATTTTATTGTTGCTAATTTGGCTTTAATATACTCAAGCTCTCAACTGGATTGAAAATTAAACTATTCAAACAAACCATTATTGTATTCACTAGTACCTCATCTTATATGGTGACTGGAAGCTAAGATTATTTTTTTTTCCAGCATGAGTTGTAGCAGGATCCATGAGCTTCTAAGATCGATGAGTTTGATCTTGTAATTTCTTCGCATATAGCGGATAGTAATTTGCAATCAAGTGAAGGTTTTTCATTAACAGCTATTGATTTACACCTCGAGGTAGCCGCAATCCTTAGAAGAGATCAAGTGAAGGTTTACCTGATTAATTAAAATATTCAGTTGGTATTTCATACTAGGCGAGGCAGGTGCAAGAACTGATGTAAAGGTGAAGAGATTCGTGTGGGTGCAGGACTATGCGATCCATATTCCCTTACGTGGTGCGCTGTTGAATCCTTTGAAAGCATAGGATCCATCCTACAAATGCTTCTAAACAAATTTCCTCGATCTAGATGCATCTCACAATGCAACATCTCTCCTCCATCACGCCATCCTCTGTTGAATACTTTGAAAATGGACGGTTGGGATTTCTATGCTCTTCACTGCGCTGCCCGCAGAGGCAATGTGGATGCGACCAAGCGGCTGATGAAGAAAGGGTATGACTTGAATGTTGCTGATGGAGATGCTGGCAGCCAAGGAAGGGAATGCGGACATTTGCCAGTTGCTGGTCTCTCAAGGCGCTAGGTGTGACGAAGACAACTGACCGTGTCAGTTGCAAGGAAGAGCGGGACGGAAGACGTTGGGAGTGTAATATGGAACAACTAAAAACCCGGATGACCTGCCCATTTGCCACCCTAGTCACATATCATCCAGCTTTGTTAATCCATCTTAAAGCATTTGCATTTTCTATGCAAAAAAAAAAAAAACTAACCACACATTCCATGTGGAATGCTCAATCTCGTCAAAACTTGTAATATTGCAACAATATGTTGAAAAACATGTAAGAAGTCAAGGGTTGCAAGCAATGATACAAAGTTCAATCGTAGAGTCTTCAAGATGTACAACAAAAAGCGAAAGGTGCAAATCTCTTTCTACAAATAATATACAACTAATACAAATATCTCATTAGTCTATGATAGGATTATGATTCTTGAGTATACAAAAAAAATCATCGAGGCTTAAAGTAGGGTTCTTCTATGAGATTTGCTAACACAAAATGAATTACAGTATGTGAACAAGGGAATTGCTGAATATTTTCTCAACATAAAACGGATAGCCAAGCCGCCATCATCACCTACTCGTCTGCTGAAATATACTTATTGTTGGAACAATGATTGTTCCATGGTTTCTCTTAGTTTTGATGATAACAAACTTAGTTAATATAACTTGCTTCTACATGTAAGTGTTTCAGGAAAACAGGTACATGGTCACGAGTGACGGAACATTGTGAGGAACGATGGAGGGAACAAGTGACGGATTTAGGAAGCGCGTCTCGAAAGGAACTCGACTTTCTATAAATGGCAAGTTACCATATCTTTTGCGAGCAATCTTCTACGAAGATTTACAGCTGTAGGCGGTTGCTTAAGGAGATAAAAGAGAAGATAAGATCAATCTTCACACGATCTTATCTAGGGAAATCCGAGATCATTCGGTTTTGGCAAAGATCGACATGGTTGAGGATCCAAAATCACAAAACAATACTTTACCTTATTGTGTGAGATTTGTTAAGTGGAATATCAGCGTAATTAGACAAGAATTACGTGTGAGATCAGACTTGAATTATCTTATAAATAGATAGGTTTAGCTAGGGTTGAGTAGTGGTTGTAGACGACGAACTTGGAGAGAGAGCTTTTCAAGTGTACGAGTGTGTGACTTTTTCCGGTGAAGAATCCACAAGTAAGTCAGTAGATTACTTCCATTTAGGTTTACGTTTAGGGTTGTAGAAGTCTAGTTGGTTGAACTTTGGTTGGTACCTTAGTTACCAGAGAACTTGACTTGCCTTGTAATCGTTGAAACTTAATAAAAGTATTCTATTGAAAATCCTCTGAGAAGGAGTCTCAAGGGTAGAGGTTTTTTCTTTCTACGACTTGTTGGTCGGACAGAAAGTTTTCCTCTCTAAATTTCTGTGTTCTTATTGTTTATTTTCGCTGCCCAAGGAACATTACTAGTTCCCTGACTTGTTACTAACGCGTCACGATCCAACAATTGGTATCGGAGCAGGTTTGCTCTAGATTGTGTGTTAGTGCAGGAATACAGAATGACTTCAAACAACACTCACAACATTGGAATTGGAAACAACAAGCCTCCACTACTTGTTGCTGGGGAGTACGATCACTCGAAGAAGCTCTTCACCACATGGCTCAGAAGCAAGTTCAGCAAGAGTTCAGCGGAGAATAAGGCCCTAATACAAAAAGACTAGCAAACTGAGAAACCCGAAATGCTAGCTTTACCTGACCGAGCTTGCATCGACAGCTAAAACCCGGACTTTGCTACTGGAGAGCTAAAGAAACGCGATGGTGAAACCGAGATCGAGGTAATAAACTTCACCCTCTGTTCAATTCCCGCCGGGCTTTTTTTCCTGGTTCGAGATCGAGATTGAGCTTTCCTCTTTATAGGCTATCAAGCCTGGTCAGTCATTGAGGATGGAGACTATGTCATTCCCGAAGCCAAGAAGGACAAAAAATCCGAATGGGGGCCAACAGAATGGACGGGAATAGAGAAGAACTACAAGGCACAAATGCTACTAAACAATGCCTTGGGTGCTGAAGATCTTCTAAGAGTTGTCAACTGCGAGACTGCTAAAGATGCATGGGAAGCCATTGAGCAAATGCATTTCGGCAGTGTAGATTTGAAAGAAAGCCATCAGAAAGACGCCAAAAAGGAATTCTACAATTTTAAGATGAAAGATGGAGAAACCATTACCATATACCAATCTGGGTTTGAAGGCTTGGTCAATCTCATTAACCATCTTGGAATTGGGGATTCTATCAAACATGCTGAGAAAGTCTCTACAATTGTTGATGGCCTAGGTCCCAAGTACGTGGTCACTAGAGGACTCCTCAAGGAAAATCCAATAACAAAGACTTGCAAACTTCATGAGATCTTTGGAAAGCTGACTGACTATGAGCGATATGAGAAAGATAACAATGGTTCTTCAAGCTCTAGCAAGGGCATTGCTCTTAAGGTGGAGAAGGCCATTGAAAATATCACTTCTGGAAATGATGATGAGCTAGAAAAGGATTCTGATGTGGCTCTCATAACCAAAGCAATGAGATCTTTCTATAGGAGAGGCAAGAAGCAAGGTGCCATGAAGAAAAGAGTCAACTTCGAGAAGAAGGAAATCAAGGACATTACCTGCTACAATTGTCAAGAAAAGGGTCATTATGCCAAAAGTTGTCCAAAAGGTAACGAGTCTGGGAACGAGAAGAAAAAGGCCTACATCGTTGCATGGGATCTTAACTCAGATGATGAATCTGAATCAAAGGTCTGTGCCATGACTCTGAAGACTGAAGATGTCGACCAAGAGGTAATTCCTGAACATTTTCTTGCTAGTATAGAGAATGCTAAACAATCCGATCTTGTCATTCTTGTCAAAAAGCTTTTTGAAGATAACTTAAAGATGCAAGATGAAATAGAAGCTTCTGATGAGAAATGTCTTAATCTTGAAGAAAAGTTATAAGAAACTACTGTTACTAGTGTTATTCCTTGTTCAGAGTGTAAAGATCTAAAGAAAGATATTAAGACTCTCACTGAAACCAATAATGATCTTAGGACGGATTTGCTTATCTATAAACTCAAAGGAGAAGAATTAGAAAATGAGCTTTATAAACGGACTTAGATTGTGTTTAATCCGGCTAGGTGTGGTATTGGCTATGGTAAAGATAAATCTGAATATCCTCCTGATGACTTTAGCTTTGAAGAAAAGATGGAAAGAAAAGCTAGGGAACTTCAATCCGCTAGGGATAAAGTTACTCATTTAGAGAATAGGGTTAAGATTCTTGAGAGTAATTTAAGTGACAATTCTGAGTGGTATTCTGGAAAAACAGCTCATAAAATATATCTTAAACAGTCGCAAGGAAACCAACACAGAGTTCCTTCCAAAGAACGTGCTAAGGATTGTACCCTCCAGAAACCACATCCTAAACGCTATCTCGGCGAATATTATAGGGTGTGCTATCACTGTGGTGGAGGAGATCATATTCAAAAAGACTGTAAGGTTAGATTAGAAGTGTCTAGCAAAAGAATTCAAAACCAGAATACAGGGAACAACAAGAAACAGTGGTCTGGTAAGAAAAATCAAGGGTTTGATAAATCTCATCAGAACAAAAAGAAATCGGCTCCACAACCACAAAAGAAGCAAGATTCTAAAACTGACAAAGGGAAAAACCATGTTGATCCCTCATATATTTCTTCTAGTTCCAAAAGTCCACAGAAAGCTACTTTAGTTCAATATCAAATTTATCATTCTGTGAGCTATGCTAACCGACCCGGGAAGGCTAAGCAGGCCTAGGTCGTTAAAACGTGATTTCTTTCTTGCAGATTGAAGTGAGGGGGAACATCCGCTGGATCCTTGACAGCGGGTGTTCATGTCACATGACAGGGAACGAGAGTATTCTGTCCTCACTTCAAATCAATGTTGGAGGAAACATTTCCTTTGGTAACAACAATCAAGGAGAAATCATTGGAACAGGTGAAGTCAAGCTAAATGATAAAACCAGCGTGGAAGACGTAAGCTTGGTGAAAGGTCTTGGTTACAACCTGTTGAATATTGCTCAGCTTTGTGACCAAGGGAACAACGAGGTATCCTTTACCTCAGATGGCTGTTCGATTAAGAAGATGAAATCAAATCGTGTGGTCCTGAAGGGAAAGAGACGCAACAATGTGTATTTTGTCGACTCAAGTTTCCAACCACAAGAAGAACTTTGCTTTGTTACAGTAGCTGACAAGACTGATCTCTGGCATGTTGGTTTTTAGGGTTTGCATGCTATCATTTTAATATGTTTGCTTTGTCTTTTTTAAGGGAAGTCGATCCTTGTAGATCCATTGGATAATCAAGGCATGACGAGTAGACCCATTGAAGGGTAGTCTCGTGGGTGTAGGCCACGAAGGCAATCACCATCGACCCCTTTTATAATTCTTGTTAGTCGACTTGGATAACGCTACGAGTCGAAAGGTTAGACCGATCTTTCTTTCAACGTATATTGCCCCTATTCCATGCCAAGGGTTTATGCAATACCGTTGTGAGATAAAACGTAGTAAACGAACCAATGGAAGTGTTGGCAAGACACAACCATTGAGAACAAGCGTACCTTATTCGAGTTCCATGATTCCTCTTCGATCTTTACTTGAACGAAGTTGTCTTCCATAGACGTTAGGGGTTCGTCCTTGACTTGAACATCCTGCCCATACAACGTCTCTTGAGGTTCCTTCCTTGATGATGAACATCGATCCATGATGCCACACTTGCTCTTGAGAACACTCTTGTGTTTGCACTAAAAAACCGACAAGATCTCTAGATTCTTGCACGTTTTCTTTCACCGATTTCTTTGGGACCAAGTTCTGATTTTTCTCATGTGTTTCATGCCTCAAAATGGCCGTCATTTGCCCTTTAAATAGGCGTGAGAAACTTGCCCTAAAACTGCCATGGGTGGCGGTTACAATCGGTTGCATGCGTGTGTGGTTGAAAGTGAATTTAGGGAGTTGGTTACAACTTCCTTCCCTCTCTCCTTGTCATCAAATGGGGCGTCTACATACATCCCCCCATGGACTCCAAATCATCTTTAAATCCAGCCTATAAAGGCCCAAGATGAAGCCCAAAGATCCAATCCAAAACAGCCCATGTACACGGCCCAAATGGCAAGGCACAAGCCCATGCCATGCGTGTATGCATGCGACCCAACAGCCCATGTGGCGCGCACCTTGGGCCGGCCCACCAGCCCCACCACCTAGCTAGCATAGCTAGGTACCTAGCTAGGTCAACTAGGGAGTGTCACTACCCCTTAGCTCCATGAGCTAGCTTATAGCTAGTTGAGCTGGCTTGAGCTAGTGTGAGCTAGGTTGAGCTGAATTTCTAGCTAGTTGAGCTAACTTGAGCTAGTGTGAGCTAGATTGAGCTTCCATGAGCTAGTTCCAAGCTACATGAGCTTCTTATAAAGCAGGTACAATGAGTCTTGAGCTTGTCCAAGCTCTTAGAGTTCACTCTAAGCTAGTATGATGTTTACAAACTTCTTTCTAGCATATTTAACTATGTGCCAAGCTAAACTCAAGCTTTGGTTCTTGCTTAAAGCATCTACCAAGCTTAGAGAAGCTTCCTAATTCACATTAGAATATGCACAAAGCTTATATACTCACTTACAAAGCTCAAATACTTACCTTAGCCTCACAACTAGTGCTCGACGCCTTTGACAAGTGCCCTAGGCGTGCCGAGAGCTCCACCGCAGCCTTGCAACCGCGTCACTAGCCACACCGCGCCATCGCACTACCCTAGGCGCGCCCTTGCAATCTTGTCTTGAACCTCAAGTTCACATACAAGGCGCGCCCCAACCAAACCGAGCCTTGAACCTCAAAAACGAGGTCCAAGCCGAGCCCCGCGTTTGCACCACGCCGTTGCACCGAGCGTCGCCACACAAGAGGCGCGCCCTTGCCACGGTGCACACGAGGTTCCTTGTCTCGGTGGTAGTGTGCGACTAACCTTTGGATCTTATGACAATTATTTAACCATCATGGAAAGTCATATATGTCAATATACCAATCGACATTACCAATACGACTTGATAACCTCAACATGCTCTTATAGGGATTTGATGACTTGACACAAATCACCAACATTGCTCAGCTTTGTGACCAAGGGAACAACGAGGTATCCTTTACCTCAGATGGTTGTTCGATTAAGAACATGAAATCAAATCGTGTGGTCCTGAAGGGAAAGAGACGCAACAATGTGTATTTTGTCGACTCAAGTTACCAACCACAAGAAGAACTTTGCTTTGTTACAGTAGCTGACAAGACCGATCTCTGGCATAGGAGATTTGGTCACGCAAATCATCGAGGAATTCACAAACTTTACTCACAAAATCTGGTGATAGGACTTCCCAAAGTTCTTACAGAAAAGGAAAGCTTGTGTGAAGAATGTGTGAAGGGAAAAAACAAAGCAAATTATCTTTTCAGCCGAAGTTATCAGTTAGCACCTCTCATCCTCTTGAGATGATACACATGGATTTGTGTGATCCCATGTGGGTGAGAAGTCGCGGCGGTAGCAGGTACATTTTTGTTATTGTTTTTGATTTTACTAGATATACATGGACTCTCTTTCTAGGTTCAAAAGATGAGACATTCATGGCTTTCAAAAGCTGGATCAAGAAGGTAGAAGCATCAACAGGAGAAAAATTGAAGGCTATTAGAACTTCTCTACGCCAAGGACTCCTCAACAAAACGGTGTAGCAGAGAGAATGAATGGAACACTACAGAACATGGCTCGTACTATGATGTTGGCAAGTAACTTGCCTCGGTCCTTCTGGGCAGAAGCAGTCGGTACCGCTTGCTACATCATTAACCGACTCACCATACGTTCCAATTTCTCCAAAACTCCATATGAACTAATCAAGGGCAAAAAGCCAAATATTTCCCACTTGAAAGTCTTTGGATGCATGTGCTTTATTCACAACAACGGAAAAGACGAGCTAGGCAAGTTTGATCCAAGAAGTGACGAAGGCATCTTTCTAGGGTATGCATCCAATAGCAAGGCTTACAAGGTGTTCAATAAAAGGACTAAGAAGTTTGAAGAAAGCATTCATGTTGTCTTTGACGAGTCCAAAAATGGAGGGAACCTGTCTAGTAACGAGGATGTACTGAAGGTTCTAAATTCAGATTCAAATGATGCTGTCGATCCAGATTACAGTGCACAAGCTCAAAATTCAAGTGCACAAGCTCCAGATGACGATGTTATGCCTCCGAGTCCTGTCTTGGATGGAGATGACACACAAAATGCTCTGGTTCCTGAAGATGAGACTTCACAAAATGAAGAAATTGGGGAAGATCATGGGGAAGGAACATCACATGGAACGACAAGCCAACAGGAACAAGAGGAGTCAAGAATAGATCCCACTCAGATTGAAGTCAGAAACTATCATCAAAAGAGGGATCATCATGTTGACAACATTATCATTCCATACGATAAAGGTGTGCTTACTCGTTCCTCTATTAAGAATTTGTGTGCTTTCAATGCGTTTATCTCTCTTGCAGAGCCCAAGAATGTGAAGGAAGCATTAAAAGATCCAGACTGGATAGTTGCTATACAAGAGGAACTACACCAGTTTGAGAGGAACAAAGTATGGAGATTAGTTTCCAAGCCAAAGCACAAAATGGCTATAGGAACAAAGTGGGTATTCAGGAACAAGCTTGATGACACTGGAGCTGTCACAAGGAACAAGGCGAGGCTTGTAGCAAAAGGGCACAATCAACAAGAAGGGATTGACTACGATGAAACGTATGATCCTGTTGCAAGAATAGAAGCCATCCGTCTTCTAATCGCCTATGCTGCTAACAAGGGATTCAAATTGTATCAAATGGACGTGAAGACAACATTCCTGAATGGGTACCTACAAGAGGAGGTATATGTGTTGCAACCTCCATGATTTGAAGATGTTGATCACCCTGATCATGTCTACGTACTGGATAAGGCTCTCTATGGTCTTAAACAGGCTCCTCGTGTTTGGTATGATAGATTCGCTCAGTTTTATTAGCCAATGGATATAGACGTGGTATGATCGACAAGACGTTGTTCCTAAGGGAGCAAGACGGTGAGGTTTTAGTAGTTCAGGTGTATGTCGATGATATTATATTTGGTTATACTAACCCTAATCTTGTAGAAAGTTTCAAGAATCTTATGAGCAGTGAGTTTGAGATGAGAATGATCGGTGAGCTCACGTTCTTTCTTGGTCTACAAGTGGTACAAAGTGATGAGGGAACAAAGGTACATCAACAAAAGTACATCAAGGAACTATTGAAGAAGTATGGTATGGATTCTACTAAAAGTTTTGATACCCCTATTTCTCCTAATACTCGTCTTGATGTTGATCTTAATGGTGTTGATGTTGATTGGTTCCCTATTGTACCTAACGGCCAGTAGGCCAGATATCATGTTCAGTGTGTGTCTTTGTGCAAGATTTCAGGCTAATCCTAAAGAAACACATCTGAAAGAAGTGAAGAGAATTCTGCGTTACTTGAAAGGAAATGATGGGTTATGTCTATGGTATCCAAGACACAACTCGTTCCATCTCGTCGGATTCTCGGATGCAGATTTTGCAGGTCACTTGGTAGATAGGAAGAGCACATCAAGAATGACTCAATTTCTTGGGCCTTGCTTGGTGTCGTGGGGATCGAAGAAGCAAAATTCGGTTGCTCTTTCAACGGCTGAAGCGGAGTATGTCGCAGCAGCCGCCTGTTGTTCCCAAGTATTGTGGTTAAAACAACAACTGATGGATTTTGGTATGTCTCTTGGAATTATTCCTATCTTATGTGATAATACAAGTGCAATCAATATCTCCTAAAATCCTGTGCATCATTCTAGAACCAAACATATAGATATTCGACATCATTTCTTAAGAGATAATGTTGAAAAAGGTTTCATCAAGATGGATCATTGTAGGACTGAAAATCAAGTGGCAGATATTTTTACCAAGGTTTTGGACAGAAACCCTATGAGCATCTGAGAATGTTACTAGGAATGATTTCCTTGGAGTAAACAAGTCCCGATCCTCTATTCCCTCAGTGCCTGACTAAAGAGGTAACATCTCAGGTAACTACGTATCATTTGAGAAGTTTTCTAATGACTTATATCTTTCCTCTATGCATAGATGTTGTATATATTAGAAATTGTTAAGTGTTGCATGCTAAAATGAACTGAAACTGAATTGCTTACATCCAATATTTTTCTTTTGGCCCAAAATAACCAACTTGATCTATTCTATCCCTCACTTCAAGCTGAAATGATGGTTGGTTATAAGACTGTCCTTTATCCTGGTCCACACAAACATTCCCTATGAACCTCCTTTGATTACCTTTAAACGGGGAATAATTGTGTGGATGTCAAAAATATTCCCAGCCCGCATAAAGTTTGAATGGAACGTCTTTTGCCCTTAACTGTTCAAACATAGCCTTTTATCCACTCATGGTAACAAGGTATAGAACTAGTGGTTGAGAATAGTGTCATATTTAAGGAAGGTCTTTGATTACATTTGAAGATTTTTCTGGAAAGGAACAGTCGTCAATCACGTCAGAAATCGCAGTTAAGTTCTAGCCGTTGTGACTGCTCGTTTGAAAATTCCAGCTGTTGCACAGTAATTTTGCAGGGAACGATAGGACGTTTGGCGCAGTCGAGAATTAATGGCGGTGAAAAATCATCATTATGGAAACTCTTAGCCGTTAAGATTTGGTTAGAAGATCTTGAGAAGATTATGATCTTTTTCAACAAGGAAAGAGGTGTGCTTATCTCGGTCAATTTCTTTTTACCGCACCTCTGTTTTACCTCTCGAACCCTAATCTACTTCAAAGCTTCAATCTTTTCTCTTTTCTGCTTCAATGGCTTCCTCCTCAAACACCCATATCCTTAACTTTGACGGTCTCGATGCTTTTGAGATCACAGCCCTTCAAGCCCAACTCAAATCCCTCAAAAAGGCCAAACTTTCTTCTCCCTCTCCCATCTCAAAACTTGAAACCCAGTTTGATGTTGTTGCCGACATCGTTGTAGCAGCCACTGCTAAGGTCTCATCAGCGAAGGAGACTCTGGATGAGGAAACTGAGAAGAATCAATCAACGGTCCCCTCCGAGAATCCCTCTGACAAGCCTGCTGAAACAGGGGATGGAAAAGAAAGCAAGGGTGAATCTGAAAAAGAAGAGGTGAACTCGCCTCCTAAGGAAACCACGGATCAAGAAAAAGTGGAATTTGCACCCGTGACTAAGCGACCAGGATGGGTCAAGCCAACGAGCCGTGGCAAGCGAAAGGCGAGAAAGAGCGTCCCTCCTCATCCGTCTCAGATCCTTCATATCTCTGAGTCGGAACGCACTCCTTCTCCTGCCTCCAAAAAGGCAAAGCATGTTCCCACAGGAACTAAGTACACCCTTCGCTCCACCGTTTCAAAGAAACCGGTGGCTCAGGAGTCCTCTGAGGAAGAAGATCCTGAAGAAAAAGAGGAGGAGGTTGGCTTTGAGAATGAGGAGATCGAGGAAGAAGAGAAGAAAGAATCCGGTGAGGATGTTGATGAAGAAGAAGAAGAGTTGGAGGAAGAACTTGAGATAGATCTCAAGGCTGCCAAGGCAAAAGGGAAATTGTCGATGGAACCCGAGACTAGTTCCAAGAAGGGTTCAAAGAAGGTCGTCGCTCCTCTGGTGATCGACGAAGAATTCCTGAAAAGCCATGACTTGGAGGAGTTCTGGGAACTTCTCAAGTTTCAGGGATGGGAGAAGATTTGTGCGTCTGGTTTAAAGGTAGATGTGTCTCTTTTGGCCCAATTCTTTGATTCCTACCAACTTGCTGATCTTACGACTGGTCCAATGGGTTTTGCTACTGTCTGTGGGAAGGAGATTTCTTTTTCTCTGGGGTCTGTTGCCAAGATTCTGAAGGTTCCTGGTGAAGGTTTTGGTGAGTTGCATACTTCAAGCAATTGGCCAAGGAACAAAGTTCAACTGATTAAGCGTGTGATGGGAAAAACGTCTAATGCTGGTCCTTATTCAACAAATGATCTGAACTAAACTGCAAGGATTGCGCATCAGTTTCTGATAAAATTTGTTGTTCCTAGGCTGGAGAAAAGGACTACGCTCACCATCAATGACATGATTCTGATGGACAAGATTCTAAGGAGGGAACGTATCAATCTTTCGGAAATAGTGATGAGGCAAATGGCTAAGTGCACTGGGAAGAAACATGGCCTACCTTATCCTCAATTTGTGAAGGCCATACTGAAGGAGAGAAAGGCTTACAAGCCTTCAAGTGAGGAGTTCTTTGGATTACCCCTGGATATGCGCAATATCTCAAGGATGAACTTTCAAGGTGATTCAAAGGGAACATCTGCAAAGAAGACTGCCCAGATGGATGTTGGGAGCTCTTCGATGAGTGAAGGCGTTACTGCCAAGATGTTAACTGAGCTTCAAAAGATTTCCTCTCAGCTGAGTACCATTATTGGTTACCTGGCTAAGAGAGACGCTGACACTGCTGTTGCTGATTCCACCTCCTCCGAACCATGATGTGGACCCTCTCTAGTTCCCTAGCCTATCTATTCCCAGTTTAAAGTTTTTCTTTTGTTTCTTGGATGTTAAGATGTTTATGTTTTTATGTCTTCTCTGGCTATGTTTTCTGCGACAATTATCTATAATAATAACTATCTTTTGCTTATGAATGGTTTAAGTTTCAATTAAATTTGTTCATGTGCTCTATGTTTTGCTTGATGATTGTTGATCTTTTGATGATGTCAAAAGGGGGAAGTTAGGAAAAATGCAGAGATGCGTTCTATCTAGGAAATACAGAGAGAACTTTGGCTAAGGGGGAATATGTTGTTAAACTCTGATGAGTAGGACAACAGTGCATTTGTTAAGGGGGAACCATACATGAATTTTTTTTTCTGATCTATATTTCTATTGGTTTCTAGACATGCATTTTTGTATAAGTTTGTCATCATCAAAAAGGGGGAAATTGTTGGAACAATGATTGTTCCATGGTTTCTCTTAGTTTTGATGATAACAAACTTAGTTAATATAACTTGCTTCTACAAGTAAGTGTTTCAGGAAAACAGGTACATGGTCACGAGTGACGGAACATTGTGAGGAATGATGGAGGGAACAAGAGACAAATTTAGGAAGCGCGTCTCGAAAGGAATGTGGCTTTCTATAAATGGCAAGTTACCATATCTTCCGCGAGCAATCTTCTACGAAGATTTACAGCTGTAGGCGGTTGCTTAAGGAGATAAAAGAGAAGATAAGATAAATCTTCACACGATCTTATCGAGGGAAATCCGAGATCATTCGGTTTTGGCAAAGATCGACATGGTTGAGGATCCGAAATCACAAAACAATACTTTTCCTTATTGTGTGGGATTTGTTAAGTGGAATATTAGCGTAATTAGGCAAGAATTACGTGTGAGATCAGACTTAACTTATCTTATAAATAGCTAGGTTTAGCTAGGGTTGAGTAGTGGTTGTAGACGACGAACTTGTAGAGAGAGCTTTTCAAGTGTACGAGTGTGTGGCTTTTTCCGGTGAAGAATCCACAAGTAAGTCAGTAGATTACTTCCATTTAGGTTTACGTTTAGGGTTGTAGAAGTCTAGTTGGTTGAACTTTGGTTGGTGTCTTAGTTACCAGAGAACTTGACTTGCCTTGTAATCATTGAAACTTAATAAAAGTGTTCTATTGAAAATCCTCTGAGAAGGAGTCTCAGGGGTAGAGGTTTTTTCTTTCTACGACTTGTTGGTCGAACAGAAAGTTTTCCTCTCTAAATTTCTGTGTTCTTATTGTTTATTTCCGCTGCCCAGGGAACATTACTAGTTCTCTAACTTGTTACTAACACGTCACGATCCAACACTTATGATTGAACACACCAAGGAAAAGACATACAACGAAGAAATGATGACCTAAGCAACGAGGAATATGTACATTATCCTATGAGATTGCAAACGTCAAAACTGGCCTGCATTAGTCTTGAGAATCCATGTGTTGTCCCTATAGCAACTTTTGAGAGCACAAGCAGGGAGATGCCAGTGGTTCTCTACTACAAAATCATTCACTCTAGGAAAAGGAATCTCATTCCATTATGTACAAACATTTGGAACACGTTCTCTACTACAAAATCATTCAATAAGGCCCTTTTCAAGGGTGAATACCTGAGGAGTGTTTGGTGCATGTAGACTACCAGTATTTGTACTTTGGCTTCCATCAAAACTTTCTCTGTTGCCAAGACAGAAAAAGTTCAAGTAATCATGTGGTGCATAAGAAGCATCAAGCCCTACCTCTTCCAAAGCCTTGTATATTGCCTCATACATCATTTGCATAGTCTTGTTCTATGGTGATGTTAGATGTGATGGATCAGTACAAACAATTGTGAGCGGGTAAATGATGAGGTATTTTCGTGGTCGTTTATACCTATCAAAGAATCCTTAGCTTAACCAACTCAGTAGAGCGGCAAGTAAGGGTCAATTCCACAAGGACTTGTGTATTTATGCTTTTACTTGTGTGCCAAGTAACCAAATAAAGGGGGGTTTTCTAAATAATTATCTAAACTACTATGCAAGAATAGGAATAAATATGAATGCAAGGATGATTTAAATATATGAGAGACAAACGTGTTCAACTAGTTAAATCCATCATGATATTGCTTTGTTGATCATCGATTCTCTTGATTCTCTTCTCACTTGAATAATCTATTGTGGATTATACTCCTACTAAGGATTAAGACCCGAACTTAAGATTTAGTTGATAGAACAACCAGTCTAACAACTGTTTGTTGAGAATCAAATCAAACCTCACAACAATATGCAAATCATGACTTCAATAACTAGCCAAACACAAAGGAATTTAGCAATGCATAATTAAAATTAAGAAAAACTTACAAAGGTTTAAAGCTTTGCCTCTAGAGAGAAAAACCCTAGCCTAGCCTCCAAAAGTATGATCAATGTTATGACAATAATAGAGAGAGAAAACTAAAAATAAGGTTTAAATACCCCTAAGATATCCAAAGATAAAAATATCCCGAAATTACATTAAACTAGTCGGAAAAGACCTAATAAAGTCCAACACGAAGCCCAAAACACGTGGCCCAACTCTCCCATGGCAGAATGTGAGGCGCGGTCTCCTTCTTGGGTGGCGCGGCCGCGGCACATGCCTTCCTAGCCCGCGGCACTTCTCGGTTCAGCATTCAAGCGACACTTCAGACGCTGTTTTGACCCCTTTCGAGTTGGAATTTGGACTCGGAGTAAAAATATGAATTGTATCTCTTTGAATTAGCTTTCCAGTGATACCAAATTCAGCTTCATCTAATCACTATAGCTCCCAAATCAAGCATTGCAAGATAGAGGTGTCAAAACAAGACTCCAATGCATATCCCGGGTTTAAGCGTTTTTATCCCTCAAGCTCTTGGGCCTTGGTTCTTCCAATCTTCACTTGTATAACTCTAAGCTTCCTCAAACTCCACCATAGTCCACTAAGATCCATCCTGTCCACGCTTGTTTACCTAAAGATCTGCAAAACCAAGCAAAACAAGCGCAACTATCCGAAAACACTAGATCCTAGAAACTAACCTAAAACTAACTAAAACTAAGTAAAACTTATGCAAAACCAATACAAAACATGCATCTAAACTACACCTATATGCTGTTGGTTTTTTAGGGTTTGCATGCAATCATTTTAGTACATTTACTTTGTTTAAGTTGAAGGGAAGTCGACCCTTGTAGATCCATAGGATAATCAAGGCAAGACGAGTAGACCCATTGAAGGGTAGTCTCGTGGGAGTAGGCCATGAAGGCAATCACCATCGACCCCTTTTATATCTTTGTTAATCGACTTGGATAAAGGCTACGAGTCGAACGATTAGATCGATCTTTCCTTCAACGTATATTGCCCCTATTCCATGCCAAGGGTTGTGCAATACCGATGTGGGATAAAACGTAACAAAACGATCCAATGGAAGTGTTGGCAAGACACAACCATTGAGAACAAGCGTACCTTATTCGAGTCACTTGATTCCTCTTCGATCTCAACTTGAACGAAGTCATCTTCCATCGACGTTTGGGGTTCGTCCTTTACTTGAACATTCTGCCCATACAACGCCTCTTGAGGTTCTTTCTTCATGCTTGAAGATCCATCCATGATGCCCACGTTCGTGCTTGAAACACTCGTGAAATTCCACTCAAAACACCGCCTAGTCTAACTCGACTACTTGTGTTTTCCTCACCGATTTTGTGTAGCACAATGGACTGATTTTCTTGTGTCTTTCTTACCATCAAATGGCCGACATTTTGCCCTTATATAGGCGTCCCAAATCTGTCTAATAACTGCCTTGGATGGCGGTTACAAAACGGTTACAAAAGTGGATGGATGAGAGTGAAAGTAGGGAAATTAGTTGTAACTATTTCTCCCTCTTTCCTAGTCACACCAAGGGCGTCCACATTCAGCCCCCCATGGACTCCAAAATGTCTTTTAATTCCAGCCTATAATGGCCCAAGACAAAGCCCAAAATTCCAATCCAAAAGCCCAACCACACGGCCTAACACGCATGGCACAAGGCCCATGCCATGCGCGCATGCTTGCGGCCGGCCCACCAAGCCCACCACCTAGCTAGCATAGCTAGGTACCTAGCTAGGTCACCTAGGTAGTGTCACTACCCCTTAGCTCCATAAGCTAGCATATAGCTAGTTGAGCTGGCTTGAGCTAGTGTGAGCTAGGTTGAGCTGAATTTCTAGCTAGTTGAGCTCACTTGAGCTAGTGTGAGCTAGATTGAGCTTCCATGAGCTAGTTCCTAGCTACATGAGCTTCTTATAAAGCATGTACAATGAGTCTTGAGCTTGTCCAAGCTCTTAGAGTTCACTCTAAGCTAGTATGAAGCTTACAAACTTCTTTCTAGCATATTTAACTATGTGCCAAGCTAAACTCAAGCTTTGGTTCTTGCTTAAAGCATCTACCAAGCTTAGAGAAGTTTCCTAATTCATATTAGAATATGCACAAAGTTACAAGACTCAATTACAAAGCTCAAATACATACCTTAGCCTCACAACTCATGCTCGACGCCTTGGACTAGTGCCCTAGGCGCGCCGCAAGCTCCACTGCAGCCTCATACGTGCGTCGCTAGCCACTCCGCAGCCTTGTTGTGCCATTGCTTCACCCTAGGCGCGCCTCTACAGGCCGTGACTTGAACCTCAAGTCCCATACTTAGGTGCGCCACACCAGCCAAGTCTCGAACCCTCAAGATCGAGTCCTCGGCGCGCCACGCCCTAGCACGGCACCGTTGCACCGCGCCGACTCCGAGCCACGCCTACGCCAAGGCGCGCCCTTGCCTTAGGCCGAAGCACTCGAGGTTCTATACCTCGGTGTTGGTGAGGAATCTACTTTTGGATCTCATGACAACTCTCTAATTAAATCATGGAAAGTCATATATGTCAATATTCCAATCGACATTACCAATATGACTCAATTAACCTCAACATGCTCTAATAGGGATTTGATGACTTGACACAAATCACCAACATATGCAAGCTATCAAATTCCCCCATGCTTAACCCTTGCTTGTCCTCAAGCAAGTCATAAATCCAAGTCACACCACAGAAATGCAATCATACATCCATCTCAAGTCAAAAAAGCATTTCACATATAATCAAAAACCCGACCAAGACTTCCTAACATGCATTATAACAAGCATAGAGCAAAGACCATTCATTCATTCTAGACCTCACCAAGGTAAAAGTGTTTGCACTCAAACTCTCAAGTGTTTAAGGGTATGTGTTTTACTCAAAATCAACCATGAAAACTAGACAACCATATGTTTGCATCAGAGTTCTAAATCTCCACCGCTGGGGATCAAACACATAACAAAAATCAAGAGGTCTTTTTTAAGGGTTGTAATGGGGCCAAGGTAAAGAGAAATTTGGAAGGGATCATATTTGGCTTGTGGTGCTAAATCCGGGATAAAGAACTAATCATAAACCCAAAATTCAACACTTTCTTCTCTTACTTCTCCCAAACTTTCTTTTTCAACTCCACACACATTTAAACTCTTTGTTTTTTTTTGTTTTTTTTTCTTGCCTCTTCTTCAACTCTTTTCTTTCATACTAATGAAGACTACTTACAATTGAACTCAACTTTTTTTTCCTTTGCAACATACTTTTCATCTTCATTTTTTTCTTCACTTTTCAACCAAGAGTTGTTTCCCTCTTTTCCACCTTTTTCCTCAATCTCCCCCATACGTATACATAACTCACACAAAAGCAAAAACATAACCTAAAGTTCTAAATCCCGGATGGGTCAAGCTTATTAGGCTAGGAAAATTTTGTGAAGCTATCAAAAATAGGCTTAAAGCTTAAAAGAAATGGGGTATCAAGAACATGGATCTTGTAAGGTAGGAAAGGAAATAATAGGCTTATAAGAAACATTGCCTCAATCATTTTAATGTCATGCATTCAATCATATAAAGCAAGTTCTAGAGCTAGATAATCATGGTGATACACTCAAGAATGTAGAGAATAAATATATTCATGAAAGGCCAAAAATACCTCACAAGGCTAATTTTTTTTTTCTAGAACTTCAGAATGAATCAAATACTCAAGCTAAATACATGCTCTGTCCTATAGTCAAAGTAATTAATCAATGATCATGCTTATATCATATCAACTTCAGCATATCATGCAAATCATGGGTTAGGACTAATACTTAGCATAGAAACACAAGAGGTATCAAACAATGGGGAAATAAGAACCTAAATGCAATATTTTTGTATTTTTTTTCAAATTTTTCTGATTTTTTTTCTTCATATTTCAGGATTTTAATGAATGCATGTAAAATTTTTAAATATGACCTAATCTAATGCAAAAATTTTAAATATGACATAATCTAATGCAACTACATGCAATGCAAAAGTAATTCCCTTCCCCCATGCTTAAAACATACTTTGTCCCCAAAGTATAGTAAAAATTAAAGAGAAGAGAAATACTCACAAAGTTCTAGCTATCCGGGTAGTGCTAGTAATTCAACGTTGGTGGTGATGGTTCTTCGGGTTATCAATCTTCAGACCTGAGATATCTAACACACACACAAAACTACCTAAAAAGCAAAAGACAAAAGATTAACTGAAAAAAGTAAAACAACTATAACCTTGGGTTGCCTCCCAAGAAGCGCTTATTTAACGTTATTAGCTTGACGTAAAAAGGATTCAAGAAGGATTTGAGCTATGGAATTCGATCTCCTTCCCATCAAATCCCATCTTCAAGATGCCCTAGGGAATATCAATAATGGTGTTTGCAGTCTTTAAGAACGGTCTCCCTAGCAGCATAGGCGCTCTTTCATTCCCCGGTCCCATGTTTAAAATCAGGAAATCAGCTGGAAATACCAAAGAATCCACTTTGACCAACACATCCTCAAGCTTCCCTTTTGGCCTAACAGTGGAATAATCAACTAACTCAATGATGGTCCGAGTTTCTTTCAGAGGTCCCATATCAAGTTTCTCATACAAGGAGTAAGGCATGACATTGACCGATGCACCCAAATCAATTAAAGCCTCATTCACCTTGGTGCTTCCGATCATACAAGGAATGGTGAACATGCCAGGGTCGCTGCACTTCTCAGGCAAACGCTTCTGAAACACAGCAGGCACATGTTCTTTCTCTTTAACTTGCTTCTTGCTCCTCTCATAATATTCATAAAGCGATTCATTTAGGAGCTGCTCAATGTTGCTGATGCTCTTCTTCAGACTCGAGAGCTTTGTGGCTGGGAAATATTTCTCAAGAAAAGCCTTCTTCAATTGCTCCCAAGTCTCAATACTGCCAGGAGCCAAATAATAGAGCCAGTCACTAGCCCCATCCTTCAAAGAGAAAGGGAAAGCTCTCAGTTTGATTTGATCATCAGTGACGCCTTTTGGCTTCATGCTAGTGCAGACACCATGAAATTCCGCTAGATGTTTGTTGGGATCTTCACCCGCCTTGCCATAGAATTGAGGAAGGAGGTGAATCAGCCTAGATTTCAGTTCAAATTGGACACCGTCAGGGAGCTCAGGTAGCCTCACCGCCAATGGTTGTTGGGCCAAATCAAGTGCAGTCAATTGTCTCAGTGTCTGTTGAGCCATCTCTACTACTTCAGGAATGCTCTCAGTTTCAAAATCAGATGAGGAAGACACCAGGGAGGGCTGTAATTCACGAGAAATCGCACTAGCTTGCCTGCGCAACCTAGAGATTGTCCTTTCTATTTCTGAATCAGAAACAGCAGGAGATGGATCAGTAGCACGGGTATGAACCATGCAAGTGGTTCACACTAAAAAAATAAAAAGTAACACTAAATAAACACAAATAATATGTCGAGTCCCCGACAACGGCGCCAAATTTGATGAGGTATTTTCGTGGTCGTTTATACCTATCAAAGAATCCTTAGCTTAACCAACTCAGTAGAGCGGCAAGTAAGGGTCGATCCCACAAGGACTTGTGTATTTATGCTTTTACTTGTGTGCCAAGTAACCAAATAAAGGGGGGTTTTCTAAATAATTATCTAAACTACTATGCAAGAATAGGAATAAATATGAATGCAAGGATGATTTAAATATATGAGAGACAAAACGTGTTCAACTAGTTAAATCCATCATGATATTGCTTTGTTGATCATCGATTCTCTTGATTCTCTTCTCACTTGAATAATCTATTGTGGATTATACTCCAACTAAGGATTAAGACCCGAACTTCAGATTTAGTTGATAGAACAACCAGTCTAACAACCCTAATCATCTAACAACCTAGAAGACCTTCTAGATTCAATTAGACAACAACATAACGATTCAAGTTATCAATAGAAACAAACATTTAGAGCAACCAGACATCTAAGTGACTTGTGAATTTATTCCCTTCTTTAACCAAATAGTCCAACCGGTACTAAATTGATTAAAGTATACTCTTGATCAAATTAACTCCGACCGGTAATTAATAAGGTTCAGTTATAACTAGAAATTCAATTAGGTGATCAATCTAACAAAACCCTATTTTAGATTCAATTAAGCACATGGAATAAACTCTATTCAAGTTTGTTGAGAATCAAATCAAACCTCACAACAATATGCAAATCATGACTTCAATAACTAGCCAAACACAAAGGAATTTAGCAATGCATAATTAAAATTAAGAAAAACTTACAAAGGTTTAAAGCTTTGCCTCTAGAGAGAAAAACCCTAGCCTAGCCTCCAAAAGTATGATCAATGTTATGACAATAATAGAGAGAGAAAACTAAAAAAAAGGTTTAAATACCCCTAAGATATCCAAAGATAAAAATATCCCGAAATTACATTAAACTAGTCGGAAAAAGACCTAATAAAGTCCAACACGAAGCCCAAAACACGCAGCCCAACTCTCCCGTGGCAGAATGTGAGGCGCGGTCTCCTTCTTGGGTTGCGCGGCCGCGGCACATGCCTTCCTAGCCCGCGACACTTCTCAGTTCAGCATTCAAGCGACACTTCAGACGCTGTTTTGAACCGTTTCGAGTTGGAATTTGGACTCGGAGTAAAAATATGAATTGTAGCTCTTTGAATTAGCTTTCCAGTGATACCAAATTCAGCGTCATCCGATCACTATATCTCCCAAACCAAGTATTACAAGATAGAGGTGTCAAAACAAGACTCCAATGCCTATCCCGGGTTTAAGCGTTTTCATCCTTCAAGCTCTTGGGCATTGGTTCTTCCAATCTTCACTTGTATCACTATAAGCTTCCTCAAACTCCACCATAGTCCACTAAGATCCATCCCGTCCACGCTTGTTTACCCAAAGATCTGTAAAACCGAACAAAACAAGCGCAACTATCCGAAAATACTAAATCCTAGAAACTAACCTAAAACTAACTAAAAGTAAGTAAAACTTATGCAAAACCAATACAAAACATGCATCTAAACTACACTTATATGCAAGCTATCAGTAAAACAAACATAGTTACCATAGTTATTTTCGCTATTAAAAAGGTATTTCTAAAATTACTGTGCAGTTATTATTATTTTCGTTATTTTCCATATTATAAAATATATGGTGGTTATGCAACTTTATGGAAGATTCTATCCTACAAATATGATAGAATTAAACCCGAAGAAGGTGGGAATATTCCTAGCTTGGGCTTTAAGCAACCTTAGGAAATAATTAAATAAGGCCCCCTGATCTCCCTCTTCCATTATAAATACACGCCCTAGGCGTGAGGGAGAGACACATGTGCACATCGACATATTCGGAAAATCTGAGCAGGCTAATATTCGCTTAGCTCGACTGTTCAGGGATTCACCGCTCTCTTGTTGCACCTCGTCGCTCAAAACGTGAATTGCTTTTCTGACTTAGGCATCGGAGATGGATTAGGGGGTCCCAGCCCCCTATGTCCATTGTTTTGCAGGTTTCTAGGTCAAGAGATTGAAGGCGGAGCGGAAGAGGAGGAGTTCTTAATTAGTGCATTGAAGACGAATTAAAGGCGGAGTTTTTATGCACTAACAATTGGCGCCGCCTGTGGGAACGAGGATTAAATTCATGAGTAATCGTTCCTAGAAGAAAAAGAATCAACTTTTCGAAGTCCTGGGGCAATCGCGAAGCCCCAGCGGGCGAACCGCGGCCGCGGAACAGCATACCGCGACCGCGGCCCACCGGAGTGCGCCTCCGGAAATTCGTGCACTCCGGATTTTCTACCGGAGTGTCCCTCCGGAAATTCGTGACTCCGGAAATTTGTGTTTTTAGGTTTTTTCTAGCCTAAAGGCGTCCCCAAAAATCAACAAAAGAGATCCGCTTTGGGATTTGTTTGAACCCTAAGCAAAATCATGATTGAATCATCATAACCGGTGTTGATCGTAGTGCCCGCTGCGAAATCGACGACACTGGGGGCAATGAGCGACCTTGCCAGCCCCTTGTCGAATTTAATCCCGCCTAAGGTTGTAGTCGACCACCAATTTACGGATTACGCTCCGGGTGCGTGCCCGGTAGTCCAAAGTTAAAAATTTGATTGTGAATCAACGTTCAACCACAATCAAAGCAATGAAAAGCAATTTTGGGAAATGAGTACGCGATCCATGCAATTGTGGTGTTGGAATCGATCCCAAAAAATCAAGAAGTCGTCTTTGAAGACCCTAGGGCACCATCGCGAAGCGAAATCGCACAAAGTACGCCCAGCGGAGAAAACCGCGATCACAGTACCAAGGACCGCGACCGCGGTTCGGCAAGAGAAGTCGGGATTTCTGAAAATCGCTCAGAAAATTGAACCCTAATGGAAATTAATCAATCTAATTCTGATATTCGCTCGGAAGGTCAGACCTTTGAGCCCGGAAACGACTTGAACCGTGACCCGGTTCCTCTCGCTGAAACGGCTGTTCATCGCACAGACTGTTCGGGGTCCGAGTCGAGCGACGGAATCATCAGTCATGGTACTTCAAGGCTTGAATCAACTGAATTTGATCAAGCTTGGAAAACGACAATGCGTGTTGCCAAAAACGAGAATAATCAAAGGGCTCAAGAGCAAAGCGATGTTGGTTTTTAGGGTATGCATGTAATCATAAAAGCGTATTTGCATTGCTAGAGTTGAATTGAAAATCGACCCTTGTACAAACAAGGCGGTTTGAGTAGACCATAAAGGTAATCTCGTGAGTAGACCCATTGAAGGGTAGTCTCGTTGGGTGTAGGCCCGAAGGCAATCACCATCGACCCAATCGACATCTAATACTTGGATAAAGGCTACGAGTCACGGGATTAGATCCCGCTTTCCTTCAACGTATATTGCCCCTATTCCATGCCAAGGGTTTATGCAATACCGTTGTGAGATAAAACGCAACAAACGAACCAATGGAAGTGTTGGCAAGACACAACCATTGAGAACAAGCGTACCTTATTCGAGTCACATGATTCCTCTTCGATCTTGACTTGAACGAAGTCATCTTCCATCGACGTTTGGGGTTCGTCCTTCACTCGAACATACTGCCCATCCAACGTCTCTTGAGGTTCCTTCCTTGATGTAGAAGATCCATCCATGATGCCCACGAAGTGCTTGAATCACTTGTGAATTCCCACTCAAAACACCGCCTAGTCTCACTCGACTACTTGTGTTTTTCTCACCGATTTTGTGTAGAACAATGGACTGATTTCTTGTGTCTTTCTTTCCATCAAATGGCCGACATTTTGCCCTTATATAGGCGTCTCAAATCTGTCCAAAACTGCCTTCAATGGCGGTTACAAAACGGTTACAAAAGTGGATGGATGAGAGTGAAAGTAGGGAGTTTGTTATAACTTCCCTTCTCTCTTTCCTAGTCATCATTAGGGCGTCTAGATGCAGCCCCCTTGGACTCCAAAATCATCTTTAAATCCAGCCTATAATGGCCCAAGATGAAAGCCCAAAATCTAATCCAAAAGCCCATGGCAATCGGCCCAAATGGCAAGGCACATGGCCCATGCCATGCGTATGTACACGTGGCCCATCAGCCCATAGGCACGCCCCATGGGCCGGCCCACCTAGCCCACCACCTAGCAAGCATAGCTAGGTACCTAGCTAGGTCACCTAGGTAGTGTCACTACCCCTTAGCTTCATGAGCTAGCATCTAGCTAGTTGAGCTGTCTTGAGCTGGCTTGACCTGCGTTGAGCTGACTTTCTAGCTTGTTTAGCTAACTTGAGCTAGTGTGAGCTAGATTGAGCTTCCATGAGCTAGTCCCTAGCTACATGAGCTTCTTATAAAGCATGTACAATGAGTCTTGAGCTTGTCCAAGCTCCTAGAGTTCACTCCAAACTAGTATGAAGCTTAGAAACTTCTTTCTAGCATATTTAACTATATGCCAAGCTAAACTCAAGCTTTGGTTCTTGCTTAAAGCATCTACCAAGCTTAGAGAAGCTTCCTAATTCACATTAGAATATGCACAAAGTTACAAGACTCAATTACAAAGCTCAAACCCTTACCTTAGCCTCACAACTCATGCTCGGCGCCATGGGCCAATGCCCTAGGCGCGCCGCAAGCTCCACCGCAGCCTCGTAGGCGTGTCGCTAGCCTTGTCGTGCCATCGCATCACCCTAGGCGCGCCCTTGCAAGTGTGTCTTGAATCTCATGTTCAAAGACAAGGCGCACCCCTTCCTTTGTCGAGCCTCAAACCTCATGTTCGAGTCCCTCGACGTGCCCCGCGCTTGCATGGTGCCGTTGCACCGCGCCGACTCCGAGCCACGCCTATACCAAGGCGTGCCCTTGCCTTAGGCCGAAGCACTCGAGGTTCTATACCTCGGTGTAGGTGAGCAATCTATTTTTGGATGAATGACAACTCTCTAATTAAATCATGGAATGTCATATAAATCAATTCTACAATCGATATTACCAATATGACTTGTTAAACCTCAACATGCTCTGATAGGGATTTGATGACTTGACACAAATCACCAACAAGCGAGTTCAGAAAACCGCGACCGCGATGAGTCAAGCCGCGCCCGCAGTTCAGAAAACCGCGACCGCAGGCTGCGTATTTCGGAGCATTCTCTCTATCGTGAGCCAAACCCTAATTTGGTTAGCCCTCGCTTAGAGCAAGGCCAAACTAGTCATGTCAGGTCCAATCCCGTTAGAGGTGACAATCGCATCACCTTGTTATCCGCTCGAAACGGCAGGAATAGGGCGTCTACAACCGCTAGAGATGAAGAAGAAGGCTAACCAAAAAGAAGTTCTTCTTTCGTTGGGGCAAACTTGACAGGCTTTCAACAAGCGTAAACCTATTGCGGGGTAATCGTGACCTCTCCGCATAGGACCCTTACTTGTCATAGGCTGAACGATCTCTCAAACATAAAGTCGATCGTAAAAGCAAGCGAAGCGATCAATCCATGCAAGCGTGAGGGTGAAATCGATCTTTGACAACCAAGAAACAAGCTTTCTTGGCCCCGAAGTAACAAAGAACTCGTAAAACCTAAATCGCCATCGAGTTCCAGCGCTACCGCGATAGCGGCCTCATCAACCGCAACCGCGGTCCGTACTACCTTGACCGCGGCCCAGGAGAAAGCAATCGGTCCATGCTTTTTTGGAATCCGAAAACCCTAAAATCACTAGGGAAAACCCCGATCATCGCTCGGAGAATAATCAAGACTCACAGGGTGATCAAGCGAAACTTCGAATTCGCCCGGAGGATCAAACCCTAGAAAGTTCCAAGCAAGACAATTTGAACAAAGATGATCAATTTCGTGACCCAAACTCACCCTCAAAGCGAGGTTCGGATCAAGCGACAAAATCAATGGTCATAGCGCTACACAGTTTGATGAAATTGATCATCATTGGGAAACAGCGATGCGCGTAATTGAAACCGAGATCAATCAAGATAGTGGGGCATCGGCCACCAACAAGAATGAAAACGAGATAGCGCTTAATACGCACTCTAACTTCCGCTTTAAGAGAGAGCCAGCGGATTCAAGGCAAGCATAATTGAACGAAGACTTGTCACTATCCAAGCCTTGGAGAAATCGCTAGGCTAAAAGCTTTCCTCGTAAAGATCCGAGAAAAGCGCCTCATCGATGAATCGGCAATCGAAAGGACCAATCGACGACTCGTTAACGTTATTAGATTCGCCGATAACCGCCGTAGTCCTGAGCCGATAAACGCTGGTGAGAAGATCGAAAAAATACAAAAGGCCAAATACGAGGAAAATTACCGCAATCGAAGAACCTCGCGAGCGACAAAGACAGCGATCGCGGCCAGGATCACCGCGATCGCGGCACCCATACACCGCGGCCGCGGCCCGCCTCCAGAATTGTCCGTAGCCTCAGTTTACGAGTACCGTGTCCACGAGTTCCTAAACGACGACCGCGGTTCACCCCAAAAAACCTCAAATCGAGTTAAAATCCTTGGAATCGTACGACGCGTGTCGGAATCAAGGATTCGAAGACTGAGTGCTGGGGCATTGTAAAACCGGAAGGTCAACAATACTCTATTATGATAGAAGAGTTCAAGTTATTCAAGATTGGACAATGATCAAGCGATCAAAACGAGTCCATTGAATGCATTGGCAACGTTAGCCACTCGTGCAATAATCGCTTAAGACCTCGATGCGCGTCGAGGCAACAGGATGTCCAACAAATTGGCATCTAGAACAAAATTGTGAGTAAGAACGTGCTTGCAATTGTGACCGTGAAAACATGTATGAAGTGTACGTCGAAGACTGCATTTCGGCTCGCCAAGCTCGTTTGCAAAAATATTGGTGGCCTTTTATGTGAAAAGTGCCTAGAGAAAAGCAATAAAAGAATTGTTGCGCTCTTTCCGACCACCTCGTCTTCGCCGAGGATTATTGAGACGTTGCCACTATACAGCGCAAGGTCGGAGAACATATAAGTTAAAGAAGTCTCGACGGGGGAGACGTCCCCCGGACTTGAAATCTTGCTCGTTTGAAGAGATTTTTCCTTAAATGGAAAAAACCGCGGCCGCGGAAATGTCGATCGCGACCGCAGGACTGTTGATCGCACCCGCGGCTTTTCGAGCCGCGATCGCGGAATCGCAGACAATCGGCCTCTTGTTGAAGGCTCCTTTGCGTGGATATTGAGCTAAGGCTAGAATTGTTAGAACAGACACCTTTTTGTTTTCTTTTGTTTTCTTAAAAAGCCTGGCCAAGCGCTTTTTGAACTTAAAACGTTCTGTTCTCCCTAGTTTATTTCGTTTGTTCTAATGATTCTACCTTAGTACTTGGCAAAGGACACGACTCGAAAAGAGAGTATGCGCTCTATGATATTCACTCATAGATATTAGTTCTATGATATTCGCTCATGGACAATCTCGCACGCACGCACGTTAGGGGACTTCAATCGCTAATCAGCATGGCCGCTTCGATTAGAAACCCTCTGTATCCTACGTGGCCGAACATGGTAAAACATATAAGGCGGTGTAGGTGGGGCATTTCTGAGCGGGTAAAACAAACATAGCTACCATAGTTATTTTCGCTATTAAAAAGGTATTTCTAAAATTACTGCGCAGTTATTATTATTTTCGTTATTTTTCATATTATAAAATATATGGTGCTTATGCAACTTTATGGAAGATTCTATCCTGCAAATATGATAGAATTAAACTCGGAGAAGGTGGGAATATTCCTAGCTTGGGCTTTAAGCAACCCTAGGAAATAATTAAATAAGCCCCCCTGATCTCCCTCTTCCATTATAAATACACACCCTAGGCGTGTAGGGAGAGACACATGTGCACATCGACATATTTAGAAACTCTGAGCAGGCTAATATTCGCTTAGCTCGACTGTTCAGGGATTCACCGCTCTCTTGTTGTACCTTGTCGCTCAAAACATCAATTGCTCTTCTGACTTAGGCATTGGATGTGGATTATGGGGTTCCCACCCCCTATGTCCATTGTTTTGCAGGTTTCTAGGTCAAGAGATTGAAGGCGGAGTGGAAGAGGATGAGTTCTTAATTAGTGCATTGAAGATGAATTAAAGGCGAAGTTTTTATGCACTAACAACAATAAATATAGCTTACTTCAGTACTAGTTTTTCCTCTGCCCAACAATTCAGCAAACCTACTTCAATGCGTTTGTCAATTCTCAATGTTGCATAGGAAACATAAAATCATGTATAAAACATAATAAATCTTTCAAACCAGAAGCAGTTGTACCATCTCATAGTACATCAAGGCAGTTACAGTGCAGAGTAGAAGTTCAATGCTAAAGGAGAGAATAGTAGGTTTACCAGCCAATAGAGAATCCTTTGAGTGGCCGCACCTGTTGGGACACCTTCTGGCCACATAGGGACAACAATATACACAACAAATCTCTCGTGAGCTCTAATTTTGTTGGCAATTTTAAGAGCAATTTCCATGGGAATTAAATTGTTTGCCCATGTATCCAATATTCCAGATTAGGAAATTGAAAAAACTACAAGAAGATTGCATAACTGATACATCGAGAAGCTCCCCTGCATGAGGTTTACAGCAGAACCATCAATGCTTTTCATAAATGAATTAACAGAAGTTGGTTTTGCCCTTGAAGTTTCAATTATCACAATGATGTTCTGAAATATTTTTCAAAAACAACAGTAAAGATATGCATGTACATGGAAAACGATCAAATTTTAACAAAAAAAAAATCACATTTAAATGTACATGGGAAAAGGCGCAGCTTTGCATGAGAAAGATCGCATTGCGCTAGACGCGCCTTAGGGTGCTTGGGAAACGCTTAGCCGCACAAGCCTTGCCTGAGCTGCGCTTTTTCAAAAACTGTATATATTGATGATACCTTGCATTTATATATGGATGACCCTTGTGAAAAATGTCATCAACTGCATATATGTGTCTTTGCTTACTTCATGAAATGTCATTTGCCAAGGGAAAAAAAATTAAATATTAGCAACAGGGACGGATGCAAGATTTTATATTAGGGTGGGCTAATTTTCACTAAAAAATTTGAGTGGGCTAAATTACCTTAAATTGACTAATTTATTACTAAATTTACCTTATTTTTTTATTTTTTTATATTAAATTTACACTATTTTTATTTTTAATTTTTTTTTAGGGTGGGCTGGGGCCTACCCCAGCCCAGCCCTGTGTCCGTGCCTGATTGGCAAGCATTGGTTGGTCAACTCGAACAACGGCGGGTCAACATTGTGAATGTATGGCCAACAATTGGCTAATTATATAATTAAAAAACAAAATAAAAGTAGATGGTAAAAAACCTGTTCAGGGTTAGATAGTGAATAATATTTTGAAAATGGATTATGAGAATCAATTCCCTATAAAAACAACCTATTTCTTAAAAAAATATCATCATCATCATTGACCCTACGAGGCTCCGCTACAGTGGAATCTGGGGAAGTCAAGATGGGGGTACACCTGCCCAAGGGAAAGGGGGTACACCCGATAGACCCAAGAAAAACTGAAATTCAGCTATGTGATAATAATAACTGAATTTAGTTAGAATACACCAAAATTAATATAGGGACTAAATCCATCTCAAAAGCAGTGTATAGAAGCCAATGAGCATGAGGATGCGCATTAGAAATTTACATAGTATATTTTCAAGCCAAACAAATTATTGTTATTTTATTGCAGTAAATTTGATTGACATCAATAAATAAAACATTGATCAACATCCTAACATCAACATCAATTCCCAATATTAGAGTTGTCAAAATTCAACCCAACCTGACCCAACAACCCACCTGGACCAAACCGTCGACAAACTAAGATATTTTTGGACACATCATATCAGATCAATAACAAATGAGTCTATAAAATAACATCAACAATGTAACACCCCCAAATTTCCTCGAAGATGGTACACGCCAGTGACCTCAGACTTATCGTCCAAAGCCACCCAAGGCTTGATCCGAACAACATAAGAATTAAAATATTAAAATAGCGGAAGACTTTCATTAAAAACAAACATTTTTATTAAATATTCTCCTTGTAAGTCGAGGAGAAAATTCTTACAACTCATAGCGGAAGACTTTTTGAAAATTCATAAGTTACATAAAGGAGTCATCACTTGCGCCTATACATCAACTAGGAAAAATTAAAGTCCTAACTCAAGTTCACTTAATTATGATTTATCTTAACTTTACGAAGTGGTTTGACTCAAAACTTCAACTGCAACTCATCTCTTTAACAACTTACTTCTTATAACCTGAGAAAAGATCGTATGATGTGCCATATAGGGACGGTTGACACCAGCCGACCATGCAAAGGAATAAATTGGTCGGGTTAGTCTTGTGACAGACTAAGCAAGTGGAATTTTGTGAGAGGTTCTAGTGGTCATAACTAATTGTTACATTGAAATCCGAATGAAATTCGATCAATAATTAACAACTAAATTACTTCCACGAAATAATGCAGGTGGAAAAAACAGAAATGCACGAGAGAGCCCAAAGGACAAACAGATCCTAAGGGAGAATATGAATTTCATGTTTGGAGAACTTATATATCTACAAAACACTTTCAAAACTATTAACAATCTGTAACTAAGCTTCCTTGAAATAGTCAGTCCTCAACCAACCTCACCGCATACGTGTTGTGCAAATTCAGATTGGAAGGACGACCTTCATAAACTGGAAGTCCGAACGATTTCCCAATATGGGTGATTCATTTGCGGGGTTCAATTAGGTGTGCAACGCGCACTTATCTTATGTGATTAACAATTCATGGTAACTTTTATTTGATCTCGGACTTCCGAGTTAATTAACTTTAACGAGGACGTGCCACTCGGCTCATACCCCATGGCACTAGCTAGGTGCTGAACCACACATTCCCGACGCTGGGAGATGAGTCATGGATCATGATCTAATAATATCATTAATGGTGTAGTAACCATTAATGTAGTTATAAAGAAGTATTTAAGATGATATGCCCTTAAAATACTCCTACAATACTACTACTAGCATACTAATCAAATCTAACCTAACAACCACATTAAGGTCACAACCAAAATTGTAACATCCCCGACCAAAGTGCATACGTCATTCCGCATTCATATAATATTAGAAGCATATGCATGGCATATTGACATGATATATAGTAAATTTTTAAAGGTAATATTTATTTTCTAATTAAGTTTATTATTTAAAAAAAAATTTAAGTAAAAGTTAATTATTAATTATTTCAGGGTAAAGTTTGTAGTAAAGGAAATTTGAGGGTGAAAAACGGAATTATCCAAAAATTAAGTTTACTTTCTTTTGATATTTGTAAGCTTTGCCGAATTGTATGACTTTGTGCATTGTTAAAATCAAGATTGCCTTCTTATCTTTTTATCTCTTTATATGTTGGAAATTGGAGTTTTGTTTTCTTATGGGTTGGAAAATTTAATTTGCCTTCTATTGTCTTTATATTCATATGCTATTCCATTCTTGTACGAGCAAAAGAAAAACAAACAGAGGGAAAGTTAGAGGAAGAGACGAAAGAAGAAAAAAAACAGAGAAGAGGAAAAATCTTTGATTTTGTTTTTATTTGTTGGTTTGATACAAGATTTCTGCTATCGGGTTTTAATCTCAAAGTACAAGCGTGATTTAGTAAGTTTTTAATTAGTTAATGATTAATTTAGTTTTTCTCTAATTTTTCAGATCTAGATCGACAGTTGATTTTGATTTGAAAATTAGTCGATTTATAGTTCTCATACGATGTTTTCGATATCGGATTTATATTTCGTAAAAGGTTTCAGAGTAATTCTAGGCTATTGCCTTGTAATGATATTATGGGAACTTTTGATCAAGTTTTTCATAAAGGTTTGAACTAGAGAAATGTTCTTCTATATATACAATTTATTATTGTGAAGTTTTAAAGGATTTGGAATTATGCACAAAAAGTTATAATGCATATTGGCATTTTATTGCATAAGGATTAGAGTCTATAAGAATAAATAGCCTAATTTGCATTTGGTTACATATAGGAGCACAAGTCATAGAACGGGGTCAGAGACAAGGGGGAGAAATATAGTAATTGTCTTGAACAGGTAAGTATAGACCAGAGAGTCAACCCTATGTGTTATATGGATATATGTGCTATATATGCTATATGGATATATGTGCTATATATGCTATATGAGCTATATGTATATATCTGTAATATGAGCTATATGGATATATGTGCTATATGAGCTATATGTGCTATATGTGTTATATGTGTTATAAGAATAGATGTGATAGCTCTGAAATTTCCAGAGTTATTTCCACAGAAAGTATATTAATAGATAGCATATGATATATGGTTACATGATGCACTTGATTGCATAGCATATTGCAATGAGATTAAAAGGACATGTGACTGTCTTGCCCTGAATTGTAATGAGGAGATCCTTCGGATTTCTTTCTTAAAGCGACCTACGGGTCAAAATGAGGAAATCTTCAGATTTCTTTCTTAAAGCGACCTACGGGTCAAAATGAGAAAATCTTCAGATTTCTTTCTTAAAGCGACCTACGGGTCATACAGGATCTTCGGATCATACAGGACCTACGGGTCAATGAGGAGATCTTCGGATTTCTTTCTTAAAACGACCATAAGAGTCCTAATGAGGAGATCTTCAAATTTATTTCTTAAAGGGACCATAAGAGTCCATATATAGTAAACCCGGGCAGATTCAGGCTTGAACAGTTCACAGAATAATGAAATGGATACATCGACATTTGCATTTGCATAGTAAATTCCTATGTGACATATGTATGTATATGTACATGGACTAAATGTTTGACTCCGTGTGAAATAATTGATGATGATTTATATTCACTGAGTATGCAACTCACGTAAATCGCAAAACAATTTTTCAGGTTCAGCTAGTTCTTACTAACGTGTGTCCTTTTAGAGGTCACATTCATACAGGTCGGCCGGCTGAAGTGCAATGCAACCTTCTCCTCCTCATTTTGCATCTTAGAAATATGAGTTGTAATAAAGTTAGAGTAATAGATGTATTAGCACAAGAAGTAACGACATAAAACTTTATGTTGTGTTTGTGTGTGCAACCTTATATGGTTGTTAGTTTTGTTATATGTTTACGTGGATAGTTGTTATATGTAAATTATATGTTTATATGTGAAATAAGTTTTTACTAAGTGTACGTCATAGGGTATAAGGGTGTCACAGTTAGTTTTTGGTATCAGAGCAGGGATATGATTCTTTAGGGGCATTCTGCATTCATAAGAATAAGTAATTGACATTAGAGTTGCATTTAATTTAATAGGAACATGGAATTGCATGAGCATGATGCACCAAGGAGAGAAGGTTCAGCCGTGCCACATCAGTCTATAGGAGCATCTCATACAACACAACATGAGCATATACCCCATACACATGGACCAATAGAACAGAAAGTATAGGGACCAGTTAAGAGGTCTAGAGGAGGGAATTTCAAAGAGCTTCGTAAGTTAGGAGCAGTTGATTTCTATGGAACTACAGATCCTGCAGAGGCTGAGACATGGCTCAAGAGAACAAAGAGAGTATTTGGTATGATGAGATGCACAAAAGAGGAAAGGTTTGATTTCTCAATATCACTTCTACAAGGGGATGCTTTTGATTGGTGGGAAACAGTTTCACATGCTATAGTACAATATCCAGTTCTTACATGGGAAGATTTTCTCATTGTTTTCAAAGATAAGTATATGCCAGAGGTATATCGAGAACCATACTAGCATAAATAGTCCTATCAAATAATAATAGCGAACTATACTAACAATGGTCGTTATATCTAACAATCGATATTTCCTAGGTTCATTCGTTACTTAGCACACAAGTTGTTCCCAACATTGAGAATTTCACGGAAACAGATATAAGAGGTCACAAGGGGAAATTCCACTTGCCTTGGTTTCCACGAGTCTACTATCGAGCTTTGACAGAATATTTGATTCACTACTTCGAGCGAGAATCCCGACCTATCGACACGGAATTTACAAGCGAACTTTAAATACGAATTCCTCCTAACGCTCAGATTCTCTCTTATGTACTTTATATAAGAGAAATGGAATTCTAAATTATTATGATAATAATTTAGGTGGTCATTTAAAATAATAATATTCCTTTATTATTATTTTAAAATTTTTAATATCCCTTTTTTCCTTAAAAATCCTTATTTAATATTATTAAAATAATTTCCTTTAATTTCACTTGCTAAATTCTTAATATAATTAAGCAAGTATAATTTCATAAAATAACATACTTTACCAAAAAGGTATGTTTCTTCTAAATGTACAAACTCACATTTAAAGTTATAAGAAATCTACTTAAACCTTTTTACAACCTTATCTTAATTAAAATATTACTTTTAAATTTCCAAAAGTTCCTTGATGAACTTAAAGTATTATCTCCTCGTCAAGAATATTTTATTAATTATATTCTCTTAATAAAATCTTATTTAATTATATAATTCATATTAAATAATTATAATCTCCTTCCTTGGAAATTTCCATAATTAAGACTTTCCTATTTACTTTATAGAGTTTGGTTCAAATGAAACCAATCCTTAACATGAAACGGAAGGAGAGTTGTCAGCCGTCGGATCACATGATCCAATGGCTCAGATTACTCCTGTAATTTTGAAAAAAAAATAAAACAAATCAACAAGGTGGCAATTTTGTAAATACACCTAATTTCTATACCCTTAAGTTCACTCTCAAATATCAAAAATAAGCCCAATCGAATTCTCACGACTCGACTCGCCCAAATCGATCGAACTCTCCAAAGAAAACGAAGGACGATGGACGATCGAAGGACGACGGACGATCTCACCTTCGCCTTCAATCTCTCCCACGTTACACGATGCCTCCAAAAACAAATCGAAAAGGTATAAGCCCTAATTTTCTTCACCGTATGCGATTGAAGAAGGAAATTTGCCAGATTCTGATATTTTTTGTTCTTTTGTGTTTGGTGTTACGAATTTAAGTGTGGATTTTATCAATTTGAACATAGCAGATCGAATTTGTATGTTGTTTGTTCAATTTTTTTCCGCCCTTAATTGATTTCAGAAAAATAAATTCGGCCAGCTTTTGTTTGATTGTCCATTCTTACTAATCCATATCAAATTTGTTTACTGTATGTTGATTCGGCCGACTTTTTTCAGAATATGAATTTTGAATAGCTTTTGCTTGATTGTCCATTGGTATAGTGTGTTTTATGCCCTTAGGTGTTTATGTTTCCAGATGTAATCGTGCCAAGGAGTTTTGCATAGTAAACACTAGAATCATTGCTAACTTTAGGAGCGTGTATTTGGACTTTGGATTGAGTATTTCATCTGGAATCATGCTAAGGAATTTTGCTTAGTAAACAATGGATTCATTGTTCCTTCCTTCTCTTTAGCATTCGGTAGATCCAGTAGCAATCGAATAACAATGTAAAAGTGCATTAAAAACATGTAAAAGTGCACCAAAAACTAATAATAGTGCATAGGAAAGAAGCGCAAGTATAATGTCAAAAAGTGCATTAAAAACATGTAAAAGTGCACCATAAACTAATAATAGTGCATAAGAAAGAAGTGCAAGTATAATGTCAAAACATGCATTAAAAACATGTAAAAGTGCATTAAAAACATGTAAAAGTGCACCAGAAACTAATAATAGTGCATAAGAAAGAAGTGCAAGTATAATGTCAAAAAGTGCATTAAAAACATGTAAAAGTGCATTAAAAACATGTAAAAGTGCACCAGAAACTAATAATAGTGCATAAGAAAGAAGTGCAAGTATAATGTCAAAAAGTGCATTAAAAACATGTAAAAGTGCATTAAAAACATGTAAAAGTGCACCAGAAACTAATAATAGTGCATAAGAAAGAAGTGCAAGTATAATGTCAAAAAGTGCATTAAAAACATGTAAAAGTGCATTAATTTAAGAAAAGCTTATTAGCTCAAATGGAAGAGCAATGTGCTTATGCACAGAGATGTGGGTTCAAATCCCATATAAGCTAATTTGATCATGATCTTCTTTGAAAAATAGTGGTTTATTAGTTATTTGACACACGATAAAATATAAATTCTTTTAGTACCTAGCTAGTTAGGTTAGGAATAAATGTGTTTAGAATTAATTTTTGTAAGATATCATATTAGCCCATGTAGGAATCGAACCTACATCTTTGTGCACAAAGCACACCGCTCTACCATTTGAGCTAATAGGCTACTTGTACTAAAACAAAAATTTGACCTTCATATGGTTTCAACTCGGATGGACATGTGGGCAAATAGTATGTCGTTCCCCCTTGAGATAGCTCAATGAAATATTCACCACTGTTTTTAGGTGATTCTTCATTTAGAATAGTAGTTGAAGAAGAGTTTGATGTCCCCACTACAACAACATAAAAGGGAAATATAAAGGTGTTAGTTGAAAATCAGTAAAAGTGCATTGAAAGTATAATAAAGTGCATTGTATACTAGGAAAAGTGCATTACTTAAATCAGTGAAAAGTAAAAGATATACAAAGTGCTATTAAGTAGAAAAAGTGCACTCTTAAGTGTAAAAAGTGCATTATTAACTGTGAAAAGTGCAATAAAAATATGTTCTCTATAAGGTCAAATATATGTTCTCTAAACAAAAATGAAAAGTGCATTGTTAAGTATAAAAAGTGCACTAGTAAGACTGAAAAGTGCATTGTCATATACTAGTAATACTCCTTTATGAAAAGTGCAAGTAAGTATGAAAAGTGCACTAGTAAGTATGAAAAGTGCATTATTAAGTCCTAAAAGTGCATTATCAACGAGAAGTGCAAAGTGCGTTATTTAAGTATGAAAAGTGCACTAGTAAGTCCTAAAAGTGCATTCTTAAGTCTGAAAAGTGCAACGTCGAATTTTGCAAGATTGGCCTAGTTTACAGGAAAATTTACACAGTTCAATCTAACTAGATTCACACAGTTCGATTGACCAGTTCAATCGGTTCCGAAATTCACACAGTTCGATCTCGTTCGACGAGTTCAATTGACCAGTTCAATCGATTCCGAAAAATCACACAGTTCGATCTCGTTCAATGGATTTGTGAATTCCTCTTACCACTTTCTGCCATGGTTGGAACAAGACTCACAGATTCAAACTCGTTAGATTTCGGATTTGGCGACGGCGACGGCGAGTTGGATTTCGGATTTTGCGACGGCGATGACGATCTTATTCTGTGCGATCTCCTTCCGTTTCAATCGAAGGGCACAATCTTCGACCTCGTTTGAACGAACCCTGGAACCCTAGAATCGCACAATCTACTCCCTTAACAACGAGATTGCAATCGATTCAATCGCACAATCGATTCCATAAAAAATCGATTCAATCGATTCCATCAAAAAATCGATTCCATCATAAAATAGATTCAATCGATTGAGTCTTCAATTTACCCCCAAAAACAAAACAAAAAAGAGAAAAAGGATTATTAATTAGAGAGGGAAAAGACATAATTGCCCCCGCCTTTAATAAAAGGGGAAAGAAAATCAGCCCTTGGATCTCCTTGATCCAAGGGCCCAAAATTCTCCTTCCGTTTCATGTTAAGGGGATGTTTTATGGGAACCAAACTCTTACTTTATACAGTAACTTCCTAAAATTACAATATTTAAATTAATCTTATTTATTTTATTCTCCTATTTCTTTTCATATTATATGGTTTACAAAATATATGATCATGGCTTAAAATTATCTCACTTTATACTTGTAGTTCTTTATTATAATATCTTAGGTTATAACATAATATCTTTTCCCATATCTTGCAATATCTTCATAACTAAGCAATATAATAACATATTATATTTCCATTTAAAGCTACCATTATTATATTTATAATCATTCTATTGTCTTGTAACAAATCTCTACACTTAGAAATATATTAAAATAATATTTCTCTTAAATAATAACTTTAGTAATATAGCTATTATTAACATTATCCTTTTATAAAAGCAATATTTTATATCATCTATAGTCCATGGCTACAACTTTTGTAGCAATATTTTCATAAGAATTCTCTACAATTTATTTAGAATAATTATTATTATAATATGTCCTAAGTATTTTATTACCACTACCATATATTGTAAATAAAACTATATGTATTGCAATTCTCTACACTTTTATGGACATGGCAACTTTAAATAATATGTTTATTATTATTAGCAATAGTTTCATATATCTTTAATTTCTCTATAGCTAAAGACATGCAACATTATTATCTTACATAAATCATATTTCCTTATAAAGGAGATATCCTTATTATTAAGAACTACATTTCATGGATTGGGGATCAAATGAGAACAATTCTTATCCAAAGAAATGAGAACAATTCTAATCCGTTGATTATGTGAGATTAAGGGTCTATATGGGTTGCTATTAACACTCACACTCCTCTATTTTTTAAAGCTAGAAGGGTATTTTTGTCACACCCCTCTATTTTTTATAACTTCCAACCCTAAACCTACGTGTTTCTAGTCGATCTCTCCTACGTGCTTTCAGCCAACAACAACGATCGAGATTACGTACTCTCAATCTCCCTTTCGATCTCGATCTCCCCTTCGATCGATACAAACTCTTACTCCAAATTGAAGAAACAATGAATTTAGGTAAGTGATTATGAAGAGTGCTTAAGAAGAGTTTAGTTTGGTGGATGATTTGTTGCTCTCAAATTCCTAAATTTGTTGTTGTTTATGGTTCTTTGTTGCTTGAGATAATGGAGAAATGTGTTGTACTCTTGGTTTTGGGCCCTTGATTTATAGAATCCAATGGCTATTCTTTGTTCTCATTTCTCACTATAAGCATTATTATCACTAGAACTCCCCTCATATTTCATATGCTAGTAATTTTATAAAATAACTTTTTGTAAGAATCGTTTAATATTATAAATATCACATGTCTAGCATAATATTATAATCATGGTATGATTTAATTAATCTAATGGAATTATATTTACCATAGTAACTAATATCTTTTCCTATCTAATTTATTTTACCTCTACAACTAATAAGATCTACTTAATATATTTACTAGATTTAATCTAACTTATTTATTTTACTTATTTAAAATACATAACTAAATCAATTTAATAAAAGTAGGGATTTTAGAATTATACTGGTTTCTGTAATTACAAAATGCAGGGAAGAGGCAGGGGAGAGGACCGGCGGACAGGGGCGGCGCGACCCGGGCTCCGGCGAGGCAGGCGGCGACGCGAGGAGGGAGGCGGCGGTCGAAGGTGGTGCTCCGGTGGGGGGGCTGGGCGGCGACCGACTGCTCCAAGGGGAAAAAGAGGGGATTTTGGTGGTGTTTTGAATGGGGAACTAAAGCTTGAATGGGCTGATTTTTGGAACTATAGAGAGTAATTTGCAAGAAGGAGGAGTAGGAGTTGAAGATGTGATTGCTAAAGGGTTGATTGAGGCCCCTTTTATAGGCCAAGCTATGGAGCTTGGCAATCCATGCCAATGGAGGAGGGCCAATGGAGGAGGAGGGAGTACCTTGTGTTGGTTTTCATAGGGTTTGCATGCAATCATTTTAGTACGTTTACTTTGTTTAAGTTGAAGGGATGTCGACCCTTGTAGATCCATAGGATAATCAAGGCAAGACGAGTAGACCCATTGAAGGGTAGTCTCGTGGGTGTAGGCCATGAAGACAATCACCATCGACCCCTTTTATATCTTTGTTAATCGACTTGGATAAAGGCTACGAGTCGAACGATTAGATCGATCTTTCCTTCAACGTATATTGCCCCTATTCCATGCCAAGGGTTGTGCAATACCGCTGTGGGATAAAACGTAACAAAACGATCCAATGGAAGTGTTGGCAAGACACAACCATTGAGAACAAGCGTACCTTATTCGAGTCATTTCATTCCTCTTCGATCTCGACTTGAACGAAGTCATCTTCCATCGACGTTTGGGGTTCGTCCTTTACTTGAACATTCTGCCCATACAACGCCTCTTGAGGTTCTTTCTTCATGCTTGAAGATCCATCCATGATGCCCACGTTCGTGCTTGAAACACTCGTGAAATTCCACTGAAAACACCGCCTAGTCTAACTCGACTACTTGTGTTTTCCTCACCGATTTTGTGTAGGACAATGGACTGATTTTCTTGTGTGTTTTTTTACCATCAAATGGCCGACATTTTGCCCTTATATAGGCGTCCCAAATCTGTCCAATAACTGCCTTGGATGGCGGTTACATAACGGTTACAAAAGTGGATGGATGAGAGTGAAAGTAGGGAAATTAGTTGTAACTACTTCTCCCTCTTTCCTAGTCACCAAGGGCGTCCACATTCAGCCCCCCATGGACTCCAAAATGTCTTTTAATTCCAGCCTATAATGGCCCAAGACAAAGCCCAAAATTCCAATCCAAAAGCCCAACCACACGGCCCAACACGCATGGCACAAGGCCCATGCCATGCGCGCATGCTTGCGGCCCAACAGCCCATGGGCGCGCCCCTTGGGTCGGCCCACCAAGCCCACCACCTAGCTAGGTCACCTAGGTAGTGTCACTACCCCTTAGCTCCATAAGCTAGCATATAGCTAGTTGAGCTGGCTTGAGCTAGTGTGAGCTAGGTTGAGCTGAATTTCTAGCTAGTTGAGCTAACTTGAGCTAGTGTGAGCTAGATTGAGCTTCCATGAGCTAGTTCCTAGCTACATGAGCTTCTTATAAAGCATGTACAATGAGTCTTGAGCTTGTCCAAGCTCTTAGAGTTCACTCTAAGCTAGTATGAAGCTTACAAACTTCTTTCTAGCATATTTAACTATGTGCCAAGCTAAACTCAAGCTTTGGTTCTTGCTTAAAGCATCTACCAATCTTAGAGAAGCTTCCTAATTCATATTAGAATATGCACAAAGTTGCAAGACTCAATTACAAAGCTCAAATACATACCTTAGCCTCACAACTCATGTTCGACGCCTTGGACTAGTGCCCTAGGCGCGCCGCAAGCTCCACCGCAGCCTCATACGTGCGTCGCTAGCCACTCCGCAGCCTTGTTGTGCCATTGCTTCACCCTAGGCGCGCCTCTACAGGCCGTGACTTGAACCTCAAATCCCATCCTTAGGTGCGCCACACCAGCCAAGTCTCGAACCCTCAAGATCGAGTCCTCGGCGCGCCACACCCTAGCACGGCACCGTTGCACCGCGCCGACTCCGAGCCACACCTACACCAAGGCGCGCCCTGGCCTTAGGCCGAAGCACTCGAGGTTCTATACCTCGGTGTTGGTGAGCAATCTACTTTTGGATCTCATGACAACTCTCTAATTAAATCATGGAAAGTCATATATTTCAATATTCCAATCGACATTACCAATATGACTCAATTAACCTCAACATGCTCTAATAGGGATTTGATGACTTGACGCAAATCACCAACATTCCTCCCCCATTTGAGCCATGTCATCAAAACTCGAATATTCTTAAACAAACTCTATGTATAGATGTAAATGTCCGTAGACTTGAATTTACACCCTGTGATCATCACATTCATGCACTAAAATTTCGTGGTGCTCCTAAGGTTTGAACCACATCAACTTGTCTAAGTACATGTAGTAACTTTCACACATGAGTTTCTTTACGCTTATCCTTTGTGACGCTTTGGTAAAGGCTCTTTTCGTCCCTTATCCAAGGCTCTTTCGTCCCTTATCCTCTCACATATGCTTTAGTCGAGTCATCCTTAATTACTCTAACTTGGAAGAAGCCTTACACTTCCACATATGCATAGTTGAGTTTCCTATCATGCTCCACATAAGCAACAAAAACTCATTAATGAAAACTTTGTTTCAAGACTAGGTTTCATGTGGTCTAGAGCATAACCTTGATGGGAAATAATATGAAATATTATGAATGCTCTCCAACTCCATGACTTTGGCTTTCCACATTGAATTCAGCCCACACCTTTCGATGTAGGGGAATTGGGTGTCCAAATCTTAGAGTTGCAAGGATTGTTACCCCCATCCCTCGATTGAATTTAACACAAACACTTATGTCAATCTTCTCGGAGAGAAATCAACAAATTCGATGTGCTTAACAAAAATCAAACGAGTTGACACTAAGTTATGGAATGTGCCTCATTACAAGGTTCCCTCATACTTAGATGTCACTTTCCAACTAGAAGTCGGAGTATAGCAAATTGCCTCTTGGAAACTCCAAGAATGCATGCCATCAATGAAAGTAGGAATTCATAACCAATTCGCGAATAAAGGTCTTCCTAAGTTGAGTGATCCAATTTGCCTTCAAACTTTTCAACCTAGAAAGTTTCATACACATCCAATGCCTTTATGCATCAACCATATCTTTGACAAATGGCCTATGTCAAGATATCCACATCTTAATATCCACTTGAGCATCCCCAAGTCATGACACACCTAACTTATAACCGTGTGTTCATAATCCAAAGATGTTTCTCAACCATGTGTGTAATCATGGAATTCTCATTTCCATCTCAATGTATTTCAACCAAGACGAAGATTTAGAACAATCTAATCTACCTTCACCTCTATACATTGACATCTTCATAAATTATCAATGAAGAACAAGGTCTTATCATTTTAACCTTATAACTTGGTTTCTACCAAGTAAACCATGTCATTTCCATATAGACTCATTAGACACTTCATAACCATAAGTGACTAAACTACTATATCTTTCATGTTATAAACATATAGAGTCTTTAGAAAGACTTTCAAATGACATTCATATACTTTTTGGCCATTCAACACAAAGTAATCCACTTTATGTTCCTTTCATCCTAACCACCAAATCATTGGAAGTTTCCATAGGATCATCATCTTCGCAATTAGATGATTCAATTCTTCTTTCTTAAAATTTCCATTAAAGAGAACTAGAAGAATTATGCTCATATGACAACCATCTTTATCACAAGTGTTTACACACATGTTAAGAATTGTCTTTTAACAACCATGTCATTATTTCCATTAATCCTTTCAATGGTTTCTCAACCATAAGACTAATCAACCAAAGTTGTCAATATTAAGCCTTAATGGCTCTTGACACTTTTCTTGGATCCGAGGATTCAATATGTTCCTCATAGTCTCTTCTAGACCATAACTTGTCTATTTGAAAGTCATAAAACCAGCCTTTCAAATTTTCCAAACAAGTTCTAACCATCCAAACCAATGACATACAACATGAGCCTTTCAAACAATCATATGGAACATGTGATAGACCAAGTTTCTCTACTTCAATCACAATTTAATTAAATCCTAAACTAAGAAATCCAAACATGACTTCAAACATGGTTTCATTGATTTAAACAAATCAAACAAATGCCTTGTAATAGGCGCGCCTCATGTGCCAATCACGTGCACACCGACGCCATGCGTCGAACGCTTCACTGAAGCCAAGACTTGGTTTTAACCAGCCTCGGCGCGCCTTGCACACCGCATCGTGCCATGGTTTCGGTATCAACCAACCGTGGCGCGCCTTGCGCACGCCAACCATGTCGAGGTTCAAACCATGCACCGCGTCGTCGAGTGTCTTGCACTTCTTTTGCGACGCCTCCCCCACGCGACGATCATCGTCTAGTGCTATGCACCGAGTGGTTCTAGGCAACGGCCCTACTAGGGCGTGCCTATGATGCTCCATGGGATCCAACCACGAGCGCTTAGCGCTTCGAGGATCGATGTCGAGTCACGACACCAGTGGCGCACCTATGGCTTAGCCTAGGCGTGTCTAGGTTCTAACCCTAGACATATCATGCGCCGATCCCATCCCTTGCAAAGCAATTTCTTTCTTGACATTTACATGTCTTATCAAGGCACTATAACATGATAACATTCATTCATGTCAACATCAACCACATTTCTAATTTAGACAAGTCATTCACTTTTAGGATTCAACCATATGATAAAACGGTCTAGACATGAACATCATTCATCATGTCTTAAGTATCAAAACTTCCATTTGACACTTTCCAAACCTTGTCAAACTTATTTGACTTAGCCATGAGAGATCTCACTCTCATACAACCATTGCTCTCTACAAGTATACTACAAGTCTCAATCTACACCAATCAAGACTTCCTTGTTTCCTTTTTCCATAAGAAGCATGAATTTTATGAAATCACTTAGTGAATTTCCACATGCATCTTATCAAGAGACTCTTACCATCTCTTCTATGTGTTCTTTAGTGCATACATGGCCAACATGTGTATGCCCTTTCACGTGGGTGCCAATCCAGTAGACCCTTACATTAGTAGACCCGAAGGTAGTCAAATTACTCTAGTAGACCCGAAGGTAGTCTAGAGCATGAGTCGTCCCAATCAAAGAATGGTCGACTCAAGGGTAGTCTGGTCCAGTAGACCCTATTAGTAGACCCGAAGGTAATCTAATTACTCTAGTAGACCCGAAGGTAGTCTAGAGCATGAGTCGTACCAATCAAAGAATGGTCGACTCAAGGGTAGTCTGGATTGGATCATCCTAAGTGAATGAGCCAACAATCAAACTTTTCAAGTTGATTCCAAGAATTAGACTTAAGTCCTCTTCTTGCACACATGTCGTTAAGATTAACATTGAATCAAACCATAGTTTATTTCAAACCATAAACAATTACATGATCTTGTTATGATCAATCAATACACACTAGAGCCCTTTATTCAAGGCATATACAACACACATAGTTTATAGCACACGTCTAATGCTAAATACATATACATACACGTATATCAAAGGAACAATTACAAGTATAAAATCATCCTTGGCGTATCACGCCACAAAGAGAACAATAAACGGGTTTCCTTGGCCTTTGGTCCCCATAGACCACTTGCCAATACTTGCCTCTCACCGAGGCCCCTCCATCTCCCAAGGCCGTGCCCCTAAGGACGCTTCTTCTCGGTTTAGCACGCAAGTGCTTAACCCTAGACTTGCCATGGCGCTTGAATGCCGAGTACACATGCCTTGCCTCATGACCACGCTTTGGACCATGAGTCTCCATCACCATGGAGGGTTGAGGCCTTAAAACCTCACCTTGTAGGGCATCATTGAAATCAGGTTCGCACCTTACGTTAGCAAGGACCCAATCCCAATATAGATTACTCTTGTTGTACTCTTCTAGCCACTCGTCGAAGTCTTGAAGTCCGCCTTGAACTTCAATTGGCCGAATGGGACTCGGAGGCTCTATTTTGACTTCCCTCAATTGTGAGGTAATGTCATTCACCGTTTTATCCCCTCGTTTAGCCATATCCTCGAACTTAACAAAATAATACAACAAAGCAAACATGGATATAAACAAAACGAAAGCAAATAAACAAATATATGTTGAAGATTGTTGGTTTTCATAGGGTTTGCATGCAATCATTTTAGTACGTTTACTTTGTTTAAGTTGAAGGGATGTCGACCCTTGTAGATCCATAGGATAATCAAGGCAAGACGAGTAGACCCATTGAAGGGTAGTCTCGTGGGTGTAGGCCATGAAGGCAATCACCATCGACCCCTTTTATATCTTTGTTAATCGACTTGGATAAAGGCTACGAGTCGAACGATTAGATCGATCTTTCCTTCAACGTATATTGCCCCTATTCCATGCCAAGGGTTGTGCAATACCGCTGTGGGATAAAACGTAACAAAACGATCCAATGGAAGTGTTGGCAAGACACAACCATTGAGAACAAGCGTACCTTATTCGAGTCATTTCATTCCTCTTCGATCTCGACTTGAACGAAGTCATCTTCCATCGACGTTTGGGGGTCGTCCTTTACTTGAACATTCTGCCCATACAACGCCTCTTGAGGTTCTTTCTTCATGCTTGAAGATCCATCCATGATGCCCACGTTCGTGCTTGAAACACTCGTGAAATTCCACTGAAAACACCGCCTAGTCTAACTCGACTACTTGTGTTTTCCTCACCGATTTTGTGTAGGACAATGGACTGATTTTCTTGTGTCTTTCTTACCATCAAATGGCCGACATTTTTCCCTTATATAGGCGTCCCAAATCTGTCCAATAACTGCCTTGGATGGCGGTTACAAAACGGTTACAAAAGTGGATGGATGAGAGTGAAAGTAGGGAAATTAGTTGTAACTACTTCTCCCTCTTTCCTAGTCACCAAGGGCGTCCACATTCAGCCCCCCATGGACTCCAAAATGTCTTTTAATTCCAGCCTATAATGGCCCAAGATAAAGCCCAAAATTCCAATCCAAAAGCCCAACCACACGGCCCAACACGCATGGCACAAGGCCCATGCCATGCGCGCATGCTTGCGGCCCAACAACCCATGGGTGCGCCCCTTGGGCCGGCCCACCAAGCCCACCAGCTAGGTACCTAGCTAGGTCACCTAGGTAGTGTCACTACCCCTTAGCTCCATAAGCTAGCATATAGCTAGTTGAGCTGGCTTGAGCTAGTGTGAGCTAGGTTGAGCTGAATTTCTAGCTAGTTGAGCTAACTTGAGCTAGTGTGAGCTAGATTGAGCTTCCATGAGCTAGTTCCTAGCTACATGAGCTTCTTATAAAGCATGTACAATGAGTCTTGAGCTTGTCCAAGCTCTTAGAGTTCACTCTAAGCTAGTATGAAGCTTACAAACTTCTTTCTAGCATATTTAACTATGTGCCAAGCTAAACTCAAGCTTTGGTTCTTGCTTAAAGCATCTACCAAGCTTAGAGAAGCTTCCTAATTCATATTAGAATATGCACAAAGTTACAAGACTCAATTACAAAGCTCAAATACATACCTTAGCCTCACAACTCGGGCTCGACGCCTTGGACTAGTGCCCTAGGCGCGCCGCAAGCTCCACCGCAGCCTCATACGTGCGTCGCTAGCCACTCCGCAGCCTTGTTGTGCCATTGCTTCACCCTAGGCGCGCCTCTACAGGCCGTGACTTGAACCTCAAGTCCCATCCTTAGGTGCGCCACACCAGCCAAGTCTCGAACCCTCAAGATCGAGTCCTCGACGCGCCACACCCTAGCACGGCACCGTTGCACCGCGCTGACTCCGAGCCACGCCTACACCAAGGCGCGCCCTTGCCTTAGGCCGAAGCACTCGAGGTTCTATACCTCGGTGTTGGTGAGCAATCTACTTTTGGATCTCATGACAACTCTCTAATTAAATCATGGAAAGTCATATATGTCAATATTCCAATCGACATTACCAATATGACTCAATTAACCTCAACATGCTCTAATAGGGATTTGATGACTTGACACAAATCATCAACACCTTGCTATAGGTCAATGGTGTGTTTCTTCAAGGTGATGCAAGGGTGAGGTAAGAAGGGTGGTCTTGTAAGGCAAAGGAAGGGAAGAAGAAGGCTCCATAGCCATGCATTGGGCAAATTTTCATTCACGTCAAATCCATCAGACAATAGTCTGATGTCTAGTTTGGAGAAGGAAGAGATTAATTGATATAAGATAATAAAGATGGGGTGATTGAGTAAGAAAGTTCACTTGGTCTAGCGGAATAGAAAGGGGGGCGTGTGGAGTGAGTTGCAAGAGGTCTCGGGTTCAAGTCCCGGCTCTTGCATTCTTTTTAATAGACTTTTAATGGGATTTTAATGCCTTAATGTAATTCTTTTTATTTAATAAAGTTCAAGCTTCATAAAGCATTATTTTTATTTAAATGCCCTTTTTATTTATTCATAACCCTTATAATATATTATTGGATTTTACTTAATTTAATTTACTTGATAATCTCTTTTTAAAGAGAAAATAAGGGTTATTGCAATATATTGAATATTCTCTTTTTATTTAAAGAAAAGAGTTTATAAAAATAAATATTATATTATATTCGGTTTTAAAAATCTTGGAATATCGCGGATATTATAGCTATGTCACAACAAGAAGCATCCAAAGTACCTGAGGTTATTACTGGTAAACTTTATTTACATGATCTTTAAATACATGCATTAATAGATTCAGGATCTACTCATTCATTCATATCATCTACCATAGCATCTCAAGTGCATAAGAAACCTGAACCCTTAGATTACAGTTTAGGAGTACAGACTCCCTTTGGGGAAATAGTAAAGGTAAATACAGTATATCGAGATAGTATAATACGAGTGGATATAGTAGCCAACTAATTTGATATTGCTATTCTTGTATGAGTTTGATGTTATCTTGGGCATGGACTGGTTGTCAAGACATCATGCTAAAGTAGATTGTTATACCAAAGAAGTAGTGATAGAATCGCCTGGGAAATCTAGAGTGATTTTCTATGGTGATAGACAAATGGTACCCACTTGCTTAATATCTGGAACAACGGCTTTTCGCATGGTCAGAGAGGAATGTGAGGCATATCTGTCCCATGTTATAGATCATACAATCGAATGTGATGAGGTTGGAGATATTCCAATTGTTCAAGATTTTCCTGATGTGTTTCCAAAGGATCTTCCTGGATTGCCACCTGATAGGGAGATAGAGTTTACTGTTGAATTAATGCCAGGTACTACACCAATTTCTATTCCTCCATATCGCATGGCTCCACTAGAGTTACAAGAACTAAAGAAACAGTTACAGGAGTTGTTAGACAAAGGATTCATTAGGGCTAGTGTATCACCTTGGGGTGCACCGATTTTATTTGTTAAGAAGAAAGATGGTACCTTACGATTGTGCATAGATTACAGAAAGTTGAATCAGGTAACAGTGAAGAACAAGTATCCATTGCCAAGGATAGATGATTTGTTTGATCAACTTCAGGGTGCAAAGGTATTTTCAAAGATTGAGCTTCGGTCAGGATATCATCAATTGAAGATAGCTAAAGATGACATTACCAAGACAACATTCAGGACTCGATATGGGCATTATGAGTTTCTGGTAATGCCATTTGGTTTGACTAATGCACCTTGATGAACAAGGTATTTCAACCTTTTCTAGACAGATTTGTGATCATCTTTATTGATGATATATTGGTGTATTCACGAAGTACAGAAGAGCATGCTGATCATTTGTGTACCATGCTACAAGTCTTGAGGGAAAAACAGTTGTATGCTAAATTGAGTAAGTGTGAATTCTGGTTGGATCATGTGATATTTTTAGGACATATAATATCTGGAAGAGGTATAGAGGTTGATCCTAAGAAGGTTGAAGCAGTGGTAAATTGGAAAGCACCAACTACAGTTACAGAAGTTCGTAGTTTTCTTGGGATGGCTGGATACTACAGACGATTTGTTGAAGGATTCTCTATTATAGCTGCACCACTCACTAAATTGTTGTGGAAGAATGCTCCATTCCATTGGAATTCTGCATGCCAACAGAGCTTTGATGAGTTAAAGTATCGTTTAACTACATCACCAATACTGACAATTCCTACAGGTACAGGAGGATTTGTTGTTTACACTGATGCTTCATATCAGGGTCTTGGTTGTGTTTTGATAATAAACGGAAAAGTAATTGCTTATGCATCACGACAATTACGACCACATGAGGTTTCTTATCCTGTACATGATTTAGAGCTGGCAGCAGTAGTTTTTGCCCTAAAGATTTGGCGACATTATTTATATGGAGAAACATTCCAAATCTTTACAGATCATAAGAATTTGAAGTATTTGATGAGTCAAAAAGAGTTGAACATGCGACAACGGCGCTGGATGGAACTACTGAAAGATTATGATTGTACAATCGAGTATCATCCGGGAAAGGCCAATGTTGTAGCAGATGCTTTGAGTCGAAAGTCCAGTAGTATGATGGCCAATATGCACATGACTTCCTTGTCAGATTTGATTGCTTTGAGAGGTCTAAATGCTAGACTACACTTTGACACTGATGAAATATTGATTGCTACCTTAGAGATTCGACCAGTGTTGAGACAGAAAATTAAAGATGCACAAGTAAGAGATGAAAAGTTGACCGAAATTATAGAACAGGTTCAACAAGGTAAAGATACGCCGTTTGTTATTCAAGATGGCACATTGATGTTTGGCACCAGATTATGTGTACCTGGTGTTGATGATTTAAGACGAGAAATTTTAGATGAGGCACATAATGCACCATATGCTATGCATCCTGGCACAACAAAGATGTATCATACTCTAAGACAACATTATTGGTGTCCAAGGATGAAGAAGGAGGTTGCTGAATTTATTTCTAAATTTCTTACTTGTCAACAAGTCAAAGCAGAACACCAAGCACCTGCAGGTATGTTGAAACCTTTATCTATTTCGGTCTGGAAATGGGAGCGGATTACAATGGATTTTGTTGTGGGACTACCCCGAACACAAAAGGGAAATGATTCTATTTGGGTAATTATTGATAGATTGACTAAGTCAGCACATTTCTTGCCTATACGATGGGGTTGGAGGTTCCTCGATCAACTAACTTACTTAAAGTTCATTGGATCAATTTGCAGAGATATACATGAAAGAAATTGTTCGACTTCATGGAATACCAGTGTCCATTGTATCAGACAGAGATCCTAGATTTACTTCTCGATTTTGGGAAAGCTTTCAAACAATTATGGGGACCAAATTACATTTCAATACAGCTTATCATCCTTAGACAGATGGACAGTCAGAGAGGACTATACAGACATTAGAAGAAATGCTTCGTGCTTGTGTTATTGAATTTCAGGGTTCATGGGATAGGTATATTCCATTGATGGAATTTGCTTATAATAATCAATTTCACAACAGCATCGGAATGGCACCATATGAGGCATTGTATGGAAGGAAGTGTCGAAGTCCTTTATATTGGGATAAAGAGGGTGCAGAAATTTTAGAAGGGCATGAGATTATACAAGACACAGTTGATAAGATTGATATTGTTAAAAACAAAATAAAGGCGGCACAAGACAGACAAAAGAGCTATTTTGATCAGCATCGCAAGGAGATGGAATATCAGGTTGGAGATAAAGTATTCTTACGAGTTTCTCCATGGAAAGGTGTCATGAGATTTGATAAAAAAAAAAGGAAAACTAAGTCCTGGGTATATTGGGCCATATGATATCATTGAGAAGGTGGGACCGTTGGCATACAGATTAGCATTGCCTTCAGAATTGGCTCAGATTCGTAATGTTTTTCATGTTAGTATGTTACGACGGTATCAATCTGATCCATCACATGTGCTAAAGGATTCAGAAGTACAGATTGCAGAGAATCTAAGCTATATAGAGGAACCAGTTATGATAGTTGATTACAGAATCAAACAGTTACGGAATAGGGAGATTCCGATGGTTAAAGTAATTTGGAAGAATCATGGTATAGAGGAAACGACTTGGGAAACCGAGGATAAGATGAGAAAGTTATATCCACATTTGTTTAATGGTAATTGATTCCCTATCATACTGCATCATATGAAGAGATAGCGAATTTTGAGGACAAAGTTCTTATAGAGGGAGAGGATTGTAACATCCCCGACCAAAGTGCATACGTCATTCTGCATTCATATAATATTAGAAGCATATGCATGACATATTGACATGATATATAGTGAATTTTTAAAGATAATATTTATTTTCTAATTAAATTTATTATTTTAAAAAAAATTAAGTAAAAATTAATTATTAATTATTTCAGGGTAAAGTTTGTAGTAAAGGAAATTTTAGGATGAAAAACAGAATTATCCAAAAATTAAGTTTACTTTCTTCTGATATTTGTAAGCTTTGCCGAATTGTATGACTTTGTGCATTGTTAAAATCAAGATTGCCTTCTTATCTTTTTATCTCTTTATATGTTGGAAATTGGAGTTTTGTTTTCTTATGGGTTGGAAAATTTAATTTGCCTTTTATTGTCTTTATATTCATATGCTGTTCCATTAAGAAAGAGCAAAAGAAAAACAAACAGAGGGAAAGTTAGAGGAAGAGACGAAAGAAGAAAAAAAACAGAGAAGAGGAAAAATCTTTGATTTTGTTTTTATTTGTTGGTTTGATACAAGATCTCTGCTATCGGGTTTTAATCTCAAAGTACAAGCGTGATTTGGTAAGTTTTTAATTAGTTAATGATTTATTTAGTTTTTCTCTAATTTTCCAGATCTAGATCTACAGTTGATTTTGATGTAAGGCCCAAAGTCTTAGAAGCGCAATCCCATGCCAACCCGAGAACTTCCCAGGAGGTCACCCATCCTGGTACTACCCTCGCCCTTGCACGCTTAACTTATGAGTTCTTTGTCCTCACTCGAACTCAGAAAAGGAAGAGCTCTTGTCGACATGGGGAGCACCTCAATTTCTTATAAATTATCGGGGTGTTACAATCTCCCCCACTTAAGCACTTGACGTCCTCGTCAAGGCCCAAGGACCGCCCTCCGGTTCGAGTGACCGCCCACCGGGCCAAGCCAACTCGTAACCAAGAGTCGGCTCTGATACCATTAGTAAGGCCCAAGGCCTTAGAAGTGCTATCCAATGCCAACCCAAGGACTTCCCAGGAGGTCACCCATCCTGGTATTACTCTCGCCCCTGCACGCTTAACTTCTGAGTTCTTTATCCTCACTCGAACTCAGAAAAGGAAGAGCTCTTGTTGGCATAGGTAGCACCTCAATTCCTTATAAATTATTGGGGTGTTACATTTGATTTGAAAATTAGTCGATTTATAGTTCTCATAGGATGTTTTCGATATCGGATTTATATTTGGTAAAAGATTTCAGAGTAATTCTAGGCTATTGCCTTGTAATGATATTATGGGAACTTTTGATCAAGTTTTTCATAAAGGTTTGAACTAGAAAAATGTTCTTCTATATATACAATTTATTATTATGAAGTTTTAAAGGATTTGGAATTATGTACAAAAAGCTATAATGCATACTGGCATTTTATTGAATAAGGGTTAGAGTCTATAAGAATAAATAGCCTAATTTGCATTGGGTTACATATAGGAGCACAAGTCATAGAACGGGGTCAGAGACAAGGGGGAGAAATATAGTAATTGTCTTGAACAGGTGAGTATAGACCGGAGATTCAACCCTATATGTTATATGGATATATGTGCTATATATGTTATATGGATATATGTGTTATATATGCTATATGGATATATGTGCTATATGAGCTATATGGATATATCTGTTATATGAGCTATATGGATATATGTGCTATATGAGCTATATGTGCTATATGAGTTATATGAATAGATGTGATAGCTCTGAAATTTCCAGAGTTATTTCCACAGAAAGTATGTTAATAGATAGCATATGATATATGGTTACATGATGCACTTGATTGCATAGCATATTGCAATGAGATTAAAAGGACATGTGACTGTCTTGCCCTGAACTGTAATGAGGAGATCCTTCGGATTTCTTTCTTAAAGCGACCTACGGGTCATACAGGACCTTCGGATCATACAGGACCTACGAGTCAATGAGGAGATCTTCGGATTTCTTTCTTAAAACGACCATAAGAGTCATAATGAGGAGATCTTTGGATTTCTTTCTTAAAGGGACCATAAGAGTCCATATATAGTAAACCCGAGGCAGATTCAGGCTTGAACAGTTCACATAATAATGAAATGGATACATCGACATTTGCATTTGCATAGTAAATTCCTATGTGACATATGTATGTATATGTACATGGACTAAATGTTTGACTCTATGTGAAATAATTGATGATGGTTTATATTCACTGAGTAAGCGACTCACGTAAATCGCAAAACAATTTTTCAGGTTCAGCTAGTTCTTACTGACGTGTGTCCTTTTAGAGGTCACATTCATACAGGTCGGCCGGCTGAAGCGCAATGCAACCTTCTCCTCCTCATTTTGCATCTTATACATATGAGTTGTAATAAAGTTAGAGTAATAGATGTATTAGCACAAGAAGTAACGACATAAAACTTTATGTTGTGTTTGTGTGTGCAACCTTATATGGTTGTTAGTTTTGTTATATGTTTACGTGGATAGTTGTTATATGTAAATTGTATGTTTATATGTGAAATAAGTTTTTACTAAGTATACGTCATAGGGTATAAGGGTGTCACAAAAATCATTTTAAAAGCAATAACATAATATAGATATATATAGGTATATAAGCATAAATTTTATAGTAAACACACAAGCTTCCAAACATGAATGATAATCAATTTAAATATCAATTATCGAAAACAATGGATGAGCAAGAGTGAACCACCACTTGCCTTGTTTCGAAGGCGAGCGAGAATAGTCTTAGACGAGCTTGCAATCCAACGATTGATTTCCTTTTCCTGATTCATACATAAGATACAAAATAAATTACAAGAAATTTATTTTGTTCAACTTTTCCTCTTAAGTTGAATTCTTATGACTCGTCTAAGTTTATATTGCTAATAAACTTGTATTATTAACATTAATAAAATCTTTCTTTATTAATGTAGGACCTTTATAATTTCTTTGTATTTCATATTGTAGATTTTTTATCTTTATGCAAACATATTAATTAAAAATATTTACCCATATGTTATTTCAATAAAAAAAACGTATCCTTTTGCAAAGTACATGTTTTTAAGACATAAAATCAAATAATATTCATCATTTGCTTTCTATTTGCAAAGTTTATAAAAATATATACTTTCAACTTTTCTCTTATAAAATATCATAAAAAAATATTTTTAACATCTTATAAATTAATATTTAACAATATTTATTTTATTTTAAATACCCAAAGTTATGAAAATACATAAAATTAAGGCAAAATTGGGTAAGGACAACCAAACGGGCCGGGTCGGGCCCGTGGGCTGGTGACATACAGCAGCAGCCCGCGCAAGTGGTGCGACTCCGACTTCAGCTGGGTCGTTCTCCTTCGTCCGGCATCGGTTTCTAGCGGGGTCGGCGGCGTTGGGACCGTGACGGACTTGGCTTTCTACTATAGGTAGCGGAGGCGCCTGGGGTGGTCTGTGGTGGCCGGAAAACACCGCTGAACAGGCGGCTCCGGTGAGGGTGTTCGAACAAAACAGAATCTGATTTTTGTGTGGGTTTCTAGACCCATTTTTGACTCACTTTCGATTTGAAAGGGAGGGGTTTTGCTTAAAGTTTGATAGGAAATGGAAAGGGCTATTTATAGGGCCAAGAATGAGCTTCAACGCTCCAAAAACAAGCTAGAAATCGTCCATTAAAGTCTTGGACACAATCCCGTTGATTTCGCCCATTTATGGGTGATTTATCTTATAATTGAGTCGGGATTGATTCTCTAATCCTCCCTTTGACTTCTCTCAATCCTTTTCATTTTAAATCCGACCTTATCCATCTTCAATTCGAATTTAATTTGAAGGATTTCCAAAAACGATCCATTTTGACCTAGAACGAGGTAGAACGAGATTTTCGGGCTGATTTCAATTGATTTCCCCCAAATTTATAGAACTTGTAAAGTGTTAAACAAGTGACAAGTAGGCTTTTACGAAATCCATTTCCGTTAAGAAACGAGCTCGAATTTCTCATTTGAAATTCAAGAACAAGGTGGGGAAGAAGATCCCTATTTGTGAATCTATTTTCAAGAAATTAAATAAACAACCTCTCTAGTTTATGAAATGGACAAGAAATGCCCATGATATTATTATTTATCAATAATTCTTTTGATGAAATAAAAGTTTAAAACCAAAAATATTTTTACAATAATTCTCTTTGTTTATAAAAATATGTTTGAACACTTTTGAGGTCTCTCTCTTAAAATTCTAAGTTTATTTATTTTATTTTTCTTTAACATATGGGTAGGGTCCATCATTATTTCAAATAACCCTTTAGGGTTTAGTTACTTAGTTTTCATTTAATAAAATAAATTAGGTAAGCAATATATCATTATTATGAGAATATTGCACCATTTATTTTATTAAACAAAATAAAAAAATTACATAATTGTCCTTTTGAAAAAGAGGATTATTACAAGCAAAATATTATAACAAGATTTTTTCTAGAAAAATACAACAATAAAAGAGAAGATATTTTTTCTATTTCAGAGTAATTGTACCTTGCTAGTAGCTTCCTTTGGTTTCTTCGGAAAAAATTTGACCGAATTCGAGTCAATCGAGCGAAAAATCTAAGATTGAAATTCCAAAAAGGAAATTCATGAGCTGAAATTTTCTCATTTTATACCCACAACACGAGCATAAACCAAAGGGTAACAACGACACATTTCCTCATTTAGCGGGTGAAGAAGAGCAGGTACCTATTTGACGTCCCAATAACCCAAATGAACAGGTCTGATACCACATAGGTAACAATTTGGATCACACGCAAGCCGGAAAAAAGAACCATGAGAAGTGCTAACCAACTTTGGATCCTCTTGTTTAAGAGTCACCATGGTGGGTTGACGCTGGTGAAGGTGATGATGACGATGATAAAGACTATTAGGATTACGACGTGGATTATCCACGCTACTGCATAGCCTTTTTCCCCTTTGGCCTTCCTTAGATCCTTCATCAACTTCTCATATGCTTTTCCTTCCACAGCCTCCTGTTCTTTTGTGCCGGCATTAATATATTTGACGGATAGATTGTGGCAAATTTTTTCCGCCCACTCGAACAATTGCGAGCTAGATCATTTTGTGGATGGTCATCAAAACCTTCTCCACCAATATTTGATGGATATTATCGTCGGGGATTGGGATATTGAGGTCTGGTGTCGGTATGATGCTCATCTGTGAATGTAAGTACGTACATGCACTTGATAAGCATACAAATTAACACTCCCAACATTATTCGGAGCAAAAATACATGCCGTTTTAGGATTTAACTCTAAAATTAAGAGGGTACGTATACAATTTGATTTAAATACCCAAAATCTTAATTTTTTTCTTTTTCTATAATATTTATGTAATTCTTTTTTTTAATGTATGATAAATATGTCGAATGACAAACAGTGGCGGAGCCTAAAAAGTTCGGAAGGGGGGGCGAACTTCGAACAATTGTCCTTAGAAAAAATCGGGTTATTTTAACATATCAACATATTACACACATATATATAAGATACATTGAATATATAAAGTACGGAATTAAAAATTCACGATAGCTTAACATTAAAAATAAAAATCAAGCTTTCTCTGTTATATGATAATTGGCATTATGAGTGTCTAAATTCTGAAAACTATCATCGGATCACATGTAAAATAATGAAGTAAATCTGGACTTGTTTCATAAAAACGATCATTAAACTCTTATAAAATTGAATCAACAACCTAAAATTTCAAAAAAAAATATTATTAAACTAATTAACTTCAAAGTAAAAAAAAATAAAGAATTAAAGGACCCAATTACTATATTCCCGCTCCTCCTACATATAGATAGACTAAGATTGAATACGTTGTTGAAATTTGCAATTTCAATTAAGGTACTTTGCCATAGCTTCATCTTTTAATTAAATTTGTCCATTCTTCATAAACTAAAGGACCCAAGTTACTATGTTATAATGGACCCAAATCATCTTTACATTAATAGGCCCAATTGTCTAAATAAAATCAATACATATATAAAAGCGGAACGGGTTACACGATACCCTAGGAACAGTGAAACAAGCAGGTGGTCCTCATCATGTGCCTCTCACGCGCTAAATTTTTTTAATCGTTTTCACTTCTGTCTCCTTCCCCGTTTTTTCTCTCCCCGTTCTTTCTCCTTCAACCTCCCGGAATCCCTAATACAAGTAATGAGCACCGCCCTCCTTTCGCTTCTCCTTTCTTTTCCTTCCACTGCCTTCCTCCACATCCTGCTTCAAGTGTTCAACCGTTCTCTGGTTCTCGGTGGATTCGGCTTCGGTCTTCTAATTTCAGCAAATTCGGCACTCCAACCCCACCATCCTACCACAGTACCGCCGGCGCCGGAACCGCCCTACGTTCAACATATGGACTGGTTCAAGACTTCAGGTTTTTCTGATTTCACAATAGTCAATTTCGATTTTTGCGTGTGATTATCTAATATCCACTTTTGATTTGCTTTATATTTAGGTCAAAATCTGTTAATCACTTGAACTCTCTTAGCCTTTTTGCAGAGAGTTCTTGAAAAACTCAGGTAACTCCCCGAAATTGCATTACTCGGTATTCTTCTAGGGTTTTCTAATCCAATTGATTGATAAATTGCAATATAAGGTGAAGTGTGCTTGATGTGAATTACAAATTTGATCATTGAAAGTTAAGGTATGAGCATTAAATATGATTGATTAATTTGGATGAAATGTTTAATATTCAGAGACTGGATTTAAGTTCCTTTGGCCTGCATAGTACCGAATTTGTGCTCTCTTGTACCATTTCTCTCTGATTATGTGTATCCAAGAAAGTTTACTTAAACCCCTCTGGAAGTCAAATTTCACAATGTCATCACATGATTGAGACCATGAAGTAAAAAAGTGAAGAATTATCTATCTTTAGTGATAAAGAGTTTGAGCTCCTTATTAGTGGACTTCTAGAAATCAACTGTAAGTTGGTGTATCTTCTCTTGTATTAAATAATCAGCTTAAACTTTGCATCATTGCTTCCTAACACTTGCCATGGAATGTCTTTCCTCATAGTTGATGATTTGAAGGCAAATACCGATTACACTGGATATACATTTGCATCACATGCTAATGCTATTCAATGGTTTTGGGAATCTGTTGGGTCTCAACAAGGAAGAGATGGCAAGGTTGCTTCAATTTGTCACTGGGACATTCCAGGTAAATGATTTATATTGCTTTTCAGGGTGGATTAGACTTACTATCCTTTATTATATAATATTTCAGTGATATAAACTTAAACTGAAATTGTCTAAAATTTTCAAACTAGATTGATGAACCTTCCTTCATAAAGGAAATTAGTTCAGTAATGCATGTCAACATTTATCATATGCAATGGTTTTCTGAGAATATATGGTTCAATTTTAGTTGTGTTTTCCTCCTGCAATGTGAAGTAACCTTTGTGCCAGCCCTGGTCTAGGGCTTTGGCTTATCTTCTAATCTTTTAAGTAACATGCCATACTTCAAAGGAAGTAATTCTTGTACTAAATAAGACTGAAGCAGAAGCAAAGAGGTGGTGGTGGCGAGCAGAGCTGCTGATAGTACTTATGATAGGGAGGCTTATTATGAAAATCAAGATTAGATGCTTTTGCATGGTGAAAGGAGTCTTCATCATTGGGCAAGATATTAAATTCACATTGAGAACCGAAATCCCATGAATGATACCCTCAATCACAACTTAAGAGCAAAATGCATGCATTTTTAGACAACCATTTGAATGATTTTGCCCTTTACTGAATGCAAAAATTGACGGGCAGAGCAAATTGTTGTAAATCTTCTTGATTCATATGTAGCAAAGCATCATGCAACGAACAAGAACCACTTGGTTGAATGGAAATCCCTCTTCCATGAAAAAAAATCAGAAATCCCTCAGCTTTATTAAAGATATAGTTGCTGCCACTTAATATTTTGTGTGTGTTTCTGCCACTTACAATTGTTTTTATTCTTGTGATCATTTAGTACTACATTAATCATAAAATTAGGCAACTGATACCAATTGTAGATTGATCTCCATTATCCAATTATTCTTCCATTTGTTTGAAGAAACGATCTTTTAAGTGTGATATAGTTGCTCTAATACTTGATTTTGAACTTTGCTATCAACTTGATTGATTTGTTTGAGTAATAGTTTTAGTGAAGTAGCTCTTTAATTGTTGAAGGTTGAAAATACAAGATAATTTGAAATCAGATTTTGTGATCAATATGTTTCTGGCAAGTACCTCATCTAAGGGGAATTGTCATTTTTCATCAAACTATTACTTGATTGAATAATCTTTCTCCTTAGTTGGATTAAGATTGTTATCAAGTGTTAATTAATGATTAACTTCAAGAGTTCTATTGATCAAAGTAAAGGAAGTTTAAACTGATGTCATAGACAGCAACATGAATGCACATACATTGCTTTATAGGTTTACTTTCTATGAGCCTTAATTGCTCATTGTAAAAGTATGTTTTGAATTTCATCCAAATAAAAAAAAGTATGTTTTGAATCAATATTTATGGCATGGCATTTTAGTCAAATGTGTTTCAGGCAATAATTAGGTACACTAACAAATGAGAGTGGGCAACAAGGAAATTTAGCTCATATCTTATTGTCACCATTTAGTAGACAAGAAAGGTTATCATCATTTGCCTTGATATAATATAAAATTAATTAATGCTTTCCAAGGCAAACCATATGCTACATATATGATCTATCACCAATGTTTGATATGTATGCTTCTTGTCCCTAATCTTTGGTATATCTAATACAGGTAACAAATTCACCCTAAAGGATGGAGACTCTTGGGTATTTTTCCATATTTGTGGACCTGATTGGAACATGGAAGATGTGTGGAATGAGGAACTCAAAGCTGATAAGAGCATAGTAAGATCAGATGACCATGTTATATGTGTCGAATGAGGAGCTCAAGGCTGATAAGAGATCATATTTCTTTATCGGATTCCCTCATAAACTTTCTAGGGACGTGTAAGACTTATTGATTTGGCTATGCATTATGTATATTGCCAATAATATAAGAATCCTTCCTTTCCTTAATTTTTCAGTTTCTTGTTCTTCCTTTCCTTAAATTTTCAGTTTCTTGTTAGAACAATTGAGGTAATTAATGTAAACAAAGAATTATTCAAGGACAAAAAGAAAATATCCAAAAAATTAGGAGGCTGTAGCTTTTTTTCGATGCGTGTAAGTTTGTTAGATGTTTACTTTACCTTGATAATGTACTGACATTTTGATCCTAATTTGCTGTTTTTTAGGATCCCTCGGACCAGAGAATAATTCTTTGTGATGATAAGCTGAAAGAACCGTTTGATATGTACGTCCTTGGGTTTTCTATCGCGAAGCAACAATCATCCTATTTCATCCAGCCCGGGTGATATGCTAAACATATAGACGTGAGCTTACATAGGCAAGTCACAAGTGAGCACTTTTATTTGGTTGCTCGAGAGCTCTTGGCCAACATTAATCATTGATCTTTAATTTATACAAAGCTTGATATCATCAGAGTTGTTGAATGATTGGCAAAGTTTCTAAAGCCCAAAAAACAAATTAATTTATTTTTTTTGCTTCGAAGCTCTTGATCTCAAATGTGCGTCGACATTATGTTTATATATAAATTTTGGGTTTCGCTCCCAATCGTATCATTTTGTTTATGGCTCGGATTCGCACGCCGGACCTTACCTAGTAAAAATTAAAAATAAACCCTTCTTCCCCGAATTATAATCTGCAATTCTGCACTCACTTGACAAATTCAGTCGCCTTCCCCCTCTTCTTTTTGATGTCATCACGTACAACGGTATTTTGATCGAATGTGACTATAGGTGAAAATCATATATGCGTGGTAATTCCAAAAAGAAGACCATCCAATCTAGTGAGCATAGTGTTCTTTGCTTAGCGCCCCCTAGATATTAGGACCAACATGTATTGTCATACCTTATATAGATTTTAATAAAAAAATAATAATTTTTTATCTCAAATACATTAATTATCTAATGATAAATAATCATGATCTTTAAACACAAATTAGTTTTTAATTTATATGACTAAGATAAACTTGAAGGATATAAAGTTAACTTAAATTTATTATTTTAATAAATCATTTGTATCTTAATTTTTTTTATCATTAATTGTTTTTGAAAAAATAAATTTTATTAAAAAGATGGGTGACCTGGTATAATCTGGAGCAATTTTTATATATTATTTTTACCACCGCTTTAATATATAGTAATGATGATTGAAGATTAATTGTGAATCCAGCCTATATTAAAATTTTGAAAGATATAAGTCTAGTATATAAGGTTATGCATTACTTCTTCTATTGTTAATGAGTTTTGGGATGAAATTAATCTAATTGGGATCTGGTTTGACAATTGAGCTCGTCTCCATTGAAATAAGCGGTATCACGGCGGCAGTGAAGAATTCGAGTCCATCATTCCGTCCTTCTCTGGTTCCTTCAATCGAAAAAAGAGGAAGAAGGCCACGAATTTGTAGAGATTTACGAGGTAGAGAAGATATGTCAATGGTGAAAATTTCGAGTATGTCGTTTCGTCCTTCTCTTGTTCTGGTTCCTTCAATCGAAAAAGAGGAAGAAGACCACAAATTTGTAGACTTTGACGAGGTAGAGAAGATACGCCAATGGTGAAGAATTCGAGTCCGTCATTTCTTCCTTCTTTGGTTTTGGTTCCTTCAATCGAAAATAGAAAAAGAAGATCAAAAAAAAGAGAAATGATATTTAATAAAAAAAAAGTATTTATATTTTTTATTAAAATTAAAAAAAATAATCCAATTAGCACCTACGTGGAACCTAAATGGCACAATTCATATCCACATCAGCGCGATTGAATTTCAATCAAACACTCAATGTCTAAAGACGAAAAATAGTAAATGTCAATTATTTATATGAACATTCCATATTAAGGTACAAGTTGACAATAGTGTGCAAGTTCAAGGGTTAAATGTATTCCACCGCAAAGAAAGGAGAACAAGAGTGATTGGGCGATCCGTTTAGTTAAGCATTTTTTAGGCCTTGTTAATTAATCAATGGCCCTTTAACCAAAAAGTTAATTAATCAAAGGCCCAATAACATCAACATTATGAAACAGATTAGAAACAAGTGTGCCAATTAGAAACAAGTGTGCCAATTAAAGCATTGTCTCCCAAGCCCTGTTAATAAAATACTTGACTATCGTATAATAAAGTACGAGTGTATGTTTTAAGTACTTATTTACCTTCGGGCACTTATTCAAACATATAGAATTTCAAGGTATGTACATTAGGTATACGTTTCGGTCATCACGAGCAATGTCCTTGACCAAAAATTAGTTAATCTAGTTACGCATTTATAACTCATGAGGTTTTTTTGGTATTTTCACTTTTGAGTATTTTTTTTAAATTGAAAAATCTTTTAGCCTCAATGCCTTACTAGAAATCTCCCCCACCCCAAAAAATTCTAGAAAATGTTTTAGGCTCTAATTAATGTTTTGAAAAAATGAAATGAGTTCATGTGGAGAAAATACAAAACATATATAAATAATAATTATGAAAACCTAGACAAACTTGTTCATAACTAATTTCTACATTGGTTTCCAAGAATATACACCGGTTAGATTCATGTATTTACCTCACCTAATCACCGATCCGATTTTTGTACCCCCTAATTATACTTCCTCCTATACTCCCTTGTTTTAATTGGTTAGAAGATATTTTTTAATATTTTTCTAATATTTAAAATTCTTTTTTAATGTAATTTGAAAAGTCATCACCGAATCACGTCGTAGGGAAGTATAGAAGAGAGTACATTTAGAGAGCAGAAGATTTTTTTTTTGATTAGGTAAGAATTCGGAGTACCAAACAGAATGGTAGTCCGAGAGGCCGTTAAAAAAACGGAAGCCGTGAACGGCTAAGAGAGTCAACATAGAAGACACCCAAGACAAGCAGAAAACGGCTACAAATAGTACAAAATCTCGAAAAGAAGAGCAAAGAAGATCGAAATCGGTGTGAGTAAAGCACTACAAAAAGCGCCACAGGCAACAGATCAACCCATCCTGGGGTGTGCGAAATGGACAACTGACGTTCCTTCCACCAGAATGAAAGATCTTCAAAAGTCACAGAGCACCAAGTGACCTGGCCTAGTACACCTCGTTCCGATACATGTCGACCACTGCTGCAGCTCTTCGAAAAATAGTACCTAAATTAAGTACGAGCCATTCTGCAAAAAAAGTTACAAACTTGCACCACAAGTAAAAATACTTGTAGAACAAGTAAGTCACACTTGCAAGGCAAATAAGCCATACTTACAATGCAAGTAAAGCTAACTTGCCACGCAAGTAAAGTCAAAACTTGCCCCCCACAATTCAGCCTTGCGGTGCAAGTAAATAGATTTTAACTAAAATTTTTCTTTTAATTCGGAAAATTGATTATTATTATTTTATTTTTTAAAAAAAATAAAATAAAATCTTAAAACTTGCGCTTCTCTGGTTTCACGTGAACATCCCAAATATATATATTTTTTTTCTTTTATTATGTTTCCCCAAATTTTGCAGAAGTTGGTACAGTACAACAACAAAACAAAAAAGGGAGGGTTCATCGGTGGTGGTCCTGTTCATAATTGGATCGGGGGTCTTCGATCAGTAGTTGTGGATTGAGTAGGCGAACGAAGATTTAAGACAGGGTAGAATCAATTAGTTAATTAGCCGCCGAGCGGTGGAAGAAGACGATCGACGATTGAGCGGTAGATTAGGAGGATCAACGCAATCCGACTAATCAAAACCGGATCAAGTCTAGACCTCGCAATCCGGCAAGTATAGATCATGAAATAAATCAGATGTGAAGTTCAAGTCTCTCAAAACAGGTCTAAACCATCTCAAAAAATGGTGAGGGATCCAAATCAAGATAGACATAGCCAAGATTTGGGCTAAGAAATTGATGTTCATTGATTTTGGTGGGTTCTCCCCTTTTTGATTTGGCTTTCTCAGCCTATGTGATATTCTTTAACCAGATTTGATTTGGCTTTCTCAGCCTAAGTGTGATTCTTTAAGCAGATCTAGAACATGAGAGATAGGTTAAGAGAAGGAGACAGCCTTCATCACAGACCCATCGAGCCCTCTCATCGCATAAGAACAAGCAAACTCCACAATTGCAGGCTAAAGAAAAGAATGATTTGCCAAAATCAAATAACAAGATTGGAGATTTTTCTGATGTGAAGCATGAAAAAGTTGGCTTTTTGGGGTGGGGGAGAAAGGGGGTAAAGGGAGCGTTTCTTAGAGAGCAGAAGATTTGATTTGCCTAATCACTGTCCTATTTTAGTAAACTTCAGATATATATGCACGAAGTTAAGAGGACATGATCAAAGACTCAAAGTTATTTTATCTCAACAAATAAGAAGATGTGGGTTGTAAGTTGTAATAACCAAGGATAAGTTTCATTCGTGATATACTGTTTTCATTGTCAAATAATATTAAGATAAATTATACTAAATTTATTCATATGAAAGAAATAGAGCAACAAGGATATATAGACTATATAAATCCTAAACAATATATTTTGCACCTTTTCTCAAAGAAGGAAGCCATTTTTTCTCCTTTTCATTTTACTACTACTTTTACTAGAAAGAGATGGAACACACAAAAGCATGTGATCGGGGCTTGCTACACTTCTTAAAAATAAGCACTTTTTATTAAAAAATATTGCTTATTTGCCTTGAAATATGTGCAAAGTAATTATCTTTCACATCTTTCAAGATAAATAAGCAATGCTTTTTATAAAAAAAAGTACTTATTTTTTTATAAGTGTAGCAAGCCCTAGTCTGGACATGGCTTCCATATGAATTGTATTTCACAATTTCTTTTCAATTTTGATATTAGGTATGCAAGCAAAGTATAATTATCATATGCATAGTATTTCTCAATTTCTTTTCGATTCTTATATTAGGTATTCAAGCAAAGTATATTAATTTTTTAACAAGGAAAGAATTTAGTGTACCGTATTTGTCTGGTAGATTGAAAGATAAAAAAAATTGACACCTTGGGATATTAACATGAGAAAGCAAACATGTTAATAAATAAGCAAACCAAAAAGTAATAAAAAAACAAACAAAGAACATTGATTAAAGCCGAATCTTGAACGGAAGAATTACACTTTTTTTTTGGTCATTGCCACTCCAATTCAGCAGAGAAGCTTTGCTCCATCAAACATCTACGTCTGGAGTTCGAGTCTCACAAGGGCCCCTTTATTTTTTGAGTGGGATCTGCTCTCCCAACAAGTTCATTTCTCCTCCACTGAGAATCGAACACTCGACCTCAACGAAGGGAAGCTAGCTGATGTGAACCCCGTTGAAGGATTCACGAAAGGATCGATCTTGGACTCGTAAATGGTCGTTCTCACGTCGGTTTTTGATAGGATTGAGCCGATTTAACGACTAGACGAGGTTTGGGTGAGAATTGAAAGGATTTAAGAAAGTGGCTTCGTTTGACAGAAACCTGAAGAGTATGGGATACGAGAAGAGAATTGGGTGACGCCTTTATGAAGAGTTCTGGAGAAATCTCGAGAGCATAACATTAATCAAATAAAGTGTAAAGAACAATGGAGGGGGCGTGCCTCTTTTATAGAGGAAGGGGCACGCCTAGCCCTAGTAAAACCCTAGCGGCGTGGGGAAGTGAAGGGAGGCGCAAGCATGCGGCCCAACCACTTGGCCCAAGCCCAAAACTCATAAAAATGGAAATGACATAAGTAGCAATGTTTCGGAATGGAAATAGTTCTAAAAATAGTAAGAATCATAAATGGTCACGGTGGCCTAGTCGCGAGTGTCGCGACAAGGTCGTGACAAGGCGTCGGCACGTCAAGGGCGTGTCGCGACACGAGGCGCGGCATGACTTCGGCGTCGACGGGGCTGGTGCGCACTCGAACCTCAAGTGTCGAGGCCGAGGCGCACCAGAACCTCAAGTTCCCACGCCGGGGTGGCCCGGCGTGGCATGGTGCTCGGCCTGCGTGGCTGGCACGGCACCGAGAATGAGGTTCTCGGTGCCGCGGTGCGTAGCGTTGGCCTGGAGTGCCAGCGCGCCTTCGATGAAGGAGACGCACCGGGCGAGGGGCGCGGCAGTGGCTGCGCCATGTCTTGCGAGGACGCGCGCGACGAGGGACGAAGTGGATCGGGCTATGGCACGGGTCCTGGCTCGAGTGATGGGTCCGTCGGAGCGCACGGACATGTCTTCCTCTTCTTGGCTCGCCGTCATGGTGGGGCTCACATCACCGTCCCCCCCTTGGGTGGGAAACGTCCCCGTTTCCTCGTCATGATACTCGGGATCCACATAAGGAGATAGATCCGAGACATTGAAAGAGGCGGAAACGTTGTACTTACCCGGGAGGTCGAGTATGTAAGAGTTGTCGTTGATGCGCCGGAGGACCTTGAAAGGCCCGTCCCCTCGTGGGTGAAGCTTTGTCTTCCGAGCAGCGGGAAAACGTTCCTTCCGAAGATGGACCCACACCAAATCTCCGGGCTCGAAGATCAACGCGCGGCGTCCCTTGTTGCATTGGGCCGCGTATTGATCCGAGCGTTTCAGCAGCTGGGCCTTGGTGCGCTCATGTAGGCATCGGATATGGTCGGCACGGTTGGCCGTGTCGACATGCTCCTCGGGCTTGAAAGGCAAGGGCACCAAGTCCATTGGCGTGCAAGGGTTACGCCCATAGACCACCTCGAAAGGGGTCATCTTCGTCGCAGTGTGGTAGGACCTATAATAAGCAAACTCAACATGGCAAAGTAAGTCCTCCCACCGACGTGGGTTTGCCTTGAGCATCGTCCGAAGAAGAGTGCCCAAGGTCCGATTGGTCACCTCAGTCTGACCATCGGTCTGGGGGTGATAAGCTGTAGAAAACAGGAGTCGTGTCCCTAACTTCCCCCAAAGCGTTCTCCAAAAGTGGCTGCAGAACTTGGTATCCCTATCACTAACAATAGTTCTAGGAATACCATGTAATTTCACCACATGTTCGAAGAACAAATTAGCGATTTCCACCGCGTTATTAGTCCCCTTACATGCGATGAAGTGGGCCATCTTGGAGAACCGGTCCACAACTACGAAAATGGAATCCTTTCCACGCCTCGACATTGGGAGTCCCGTGATAAAATTCATAAAAAGATCTTCCCACGGGGCGTCGGGAATAGGTAGGGGCGTGTAAAGGCTATGTGGTTCTGACCGAGACTTGGCAGTATGACACGGTACACAACTTCGACAGTACTTGTTTACATCTCGAGCCATGTGAGGCCAGAAAAAATGCTCACGAAGTGCTGCCAACGTTTTGGCTATGCCAAAGTGGCCTCGGCCATCATGAGCCTCTTGGAGCAATAAGTGTCTCACCAATGAGGCCGGAATGCAAAGCTTCCCAGCTCGGTAAAGATACCCATTGTCCAAGAAGAAGGACTCATGGATGCGAGAGTGCTCGAGATCTTTAATGATTGAGGAAAAATACGGATCTGAGGCGTATAGTTCCTTGAATAAACACACAAGCAAGTAAGAAAAGAGAGAGAGGTGCGTTGGCTTGATGTAAGCCTTGGCACGAGAGGGGGAGAGAGAAGAGAAGATCTCAGCCTAAGGAATGAGGCGAGATTGTGTCTTAAAAAAAATAGAAACAAGAAAGATATGCAATCAATCAAAGATATGCAAATCAAATCAAGAGAGGATATTATATTATTGGAGAGAGAGGGCCGAATATTTGTGAGATACTTGCCTTATTTTGGCTTGTGTATCTCACAATATCTTTTTGATTTTTTTTTAATAACTAATGGATAAAGATTGCCTTATTTTGGCTTTTCTTTTCCAAAATTTTTTTTTAAAATTTTCGGCAACTAACAAGATATGGAAGATATGATTTCCAAGATTCTTGCTTAAAATAAAAGATTGAGATAAGGCCAAATCGGACCAAATCTCGCACCAAGCACACACTATGCACGACACACACAATCAACCAATTCAAACAAGGCAAGTAGAATGCAAGCAATGCTCGAAAACTCAATGCAATGAACCGAAAACAAGTGTACGTCGGCAAGGGATATGGCAATATTTTTTTGTGAATTTTTCTGAATTTTTTTGAAGCAAAAACGATGGACCTAGTGGATGTTGGTAGAGATGGCGGAAGCTAATGAAAACAATGGTGGTAAAGAAAAATTTTCGTGCAAAAAACGAGTAAATGAGTGAGAGAGACTTACGCAATCCGAGGCTCTGATGCCAGTTGATGTGAACCCCGTTGAAGGATTCACGAAAGGACCGATCTTGGACTCGTAAATGGTCGTTCTCACGTCGGTTTTTGATAGGATTGAGCCGATTTAACGACTAGACGAGGTTTGGGTGAGAATTGAAAGGATTTAAGAAGGTGGCTTCGTTTGACGGAAACCTGAAGAGTATGGGATACGAGAAGAGAATTGGGTGACGCCTTTATGAAGAGTTCTGGAGAAATCTCGACAGCATAACATTAATCAAATAAAGCGTAAAGAAAAATGGAGGGGGCGTGCCTCTTTTATAGAGGAAGGGGCACGCCTAGCCCTAGTAAAACCCTAGCGGCGTGGGGAAGTGAAGGGAGGCGCAAGCATGCGGCCCAACCACTTGGCCCAAGCCCAAAACTCATAAAAATGGAAATGACATAAGTAGCAATGTTTCGGAATGGAAATAGTTCTAAAAATAGTAAGAATCATAAATGGTCACGGTGGCCTAGTCGCGAGTGTCGCGATAAGGTCGTGACAAGGCGTCGGCGCGTCAAGGGCGTGTCGCGACACGAGGCGCGACATGACTTCGGCGTTGACGGGGCTGGTGCGCACTCGAACCTCAAGTATCGAGGCCGAGGCGCACCAGAACCTCAAGTCCCCACGCTGGGGTGGCCCGGCGTGGCATGGTGCTCGGCCTGCATGGCTGGCACGGCACCGAGAATGAGGTTCTCGGTGCCGCGGTGCGTAGCGTCGGCCTGGAGTGTCGGCGCGCCTTCTATGAAGGAGACGCACCGGGCGAGGGGCGCGGTAGTGGCTGCGCCATGGCTTGCGAGGACGCGTGCGACGAGGGACGAAGTGGCTCGGGCTATGGCACGGGTCCTAGCTCGAGTGATGGGTCCGTCGGAGCGCACGGACATGTCTTCCTCTTCTTGGCTCGCCGTCATGGTGGGGCTCACATCACTAGCCCTTCTCACTACGCTCCATGCTTGTTGCAACTAAAGAATTACACTACGACATTGGTCTAGACGATTACAAGCAGATAGGATATGATCTCTAGACGATTACAAGGGTTTGGAGAAAAACTACAAAGCAAAGATATACTTCAACGATGCACTACGTTAAGAGGACATCCTCAAAGTTATTTTATCCCAACAAGTAAGAAGATGAGGGCTTTAACTTGTTACAGTCAAGGATAAGTCTGATTCGTGATATGTTGTTTTCATTGTCAAATAATTTTAGGATAAATTACATCAAATTCATAACACCTCGTCTTAACGTCGAGGCGTTACTTGGTAGTTGACCCTTATGAGTCCTACCAGAACTAGTCTCACAACTAAAATACCTGGACCTTGCAACTCGGGCATGACAAGAAAACTAATGCAAATCATCCAACTGTTATTTAATAAAACATAAGTGCAACAAAGTCACACATGAGGTCCCGAGAACTAAAATAAAACACAACCCACCTAGCAACTCACATAAGTCAACATAACATAAAAACATCCAACAGATAAACAATACTAACTAGAACACCCACCCCACTCCAGAACCTAATGACACGACGTCAACGATCCACTGCAGCATCCAACCCAGGCTCCAACACGGGACCTGCAAGAGTACCTGGAACTGAAAAATAAAAGTCCCCAAGGGGTCAGCTACTATCCTAGGCAAGCTAGATAACAAGCGGTAATGGTAAGAAGTTTGAAGACAATAAATAACCAACAACTTAACCTTTAACAAGTGAATAAAACAAAACATAATAGGCCAACACAAATCTCAACAACCTAGATAATAGGTGAAAGGAAAGGCAACGAATCATATCAACAATCCAAATAACAAGCAACAAGAGTAAAGCGTTTCAAATGATAGCCAACAACTCGACATTCAACAAGTGAAAGAAAACACAACGAAACCAATAGCTCATCAAACCTACCAACCATTCTCAAGCCAAGAACCAACTAAGTAACCACACACAAACACAAGCAAATATCATTCACAAACCTATTTGGAAATGCAATTCTTCCTCCCACCGTTGCATTTCAATCTACTGCGCTAACTCACCTGCGCCCGAGTGCAGAGGTAGGCCCTCTCACTTTCCATATACGTCATCCTTCCAACCCCTAGTCAAGCCTCCACCGGAGCACTTTCCAAAAACAAGCAATCAATTTTATTTTTGAAGGGGCCCGACCGACACACGACCATGGCTAGACGCCTCTTCGCCATCGACAATCATCGCACATGATCGTGCCGGTTACGTTGCTAGCACAGAGAAAACAATACCATTTCTTTTATGAGAAAACGTTTAAAATGGAAAGCACGTCACATCATACAATAAAACATTTCGCAAGGGAACATACATTCGGGGCTAGTTCCCAAAACTAATCTCACAATCACGACATGAAATCTAACAAGACTAGAATAGAGTCGAGCAAGTCGAGAACGACTTACCTCAAAAGACGAATACAAATACGTAGTGGAAGAAATAGGTCTGAACGTTCCCGATTCCTAACAATTCAATAACCAAAACTATCACCCCCGAAGAGAAGTGAAGCACAACTTAACACCCCAAAAGACTAAGAGTTCTTTCTAACTTGACATTATCAATTCTAGGTTCACAACTTACAATTTTCAAATCACCCTCGCTTTGTCCCACGGTTCGATTCTAATCTAGGTCACTAGCTATGAACACACTTTAAAACAAAAGGCATTGTACAACAATGACCTAATTCAAATAATATAATATAGTTCCCCTAAGACAAAATTGCTTTACTTGACTTGATTAATCCTAACAAAAGAATGAATAAATTAGGGGGTCCATTGAAATTAGAAGGAATAGAAAAACAATAAGTTGACATAGTAATCCAGCAACCCACTGCATATTACATATTCACATTTATATATTCTTTTGTTTTTTTTTTCTTTTTGGCTACCAATCTTCAAACGAATTGGGATTCCAAGTTTGCCATGATCATTAATGGTATCTCAGACACAATCATCCAAAGTAACATTCATTTTAACTTGAAGACATACAAAACAAGGAGTTTAGCTCACAAATCCAAATATGATCGACTCCACAACTACGCCAATTATCCCACAAAGCTCGACCTTTACCTACTGTAAACCAACATCACCCTAAGTTTTGAATGGAATTAACAATCTCTTAAGGCATGAACAACCCTTAATTACATGGAATCAACAAATCCGAATTTTAACCTCAATAGTGTCGCGGGCGGATCTTCACCGTCAAAGTCGACGCCGATCGAGGTGGCAAAAGCTGTCGGAGGGAGGGAAAACCGAGCAGAGTATGGAGGAAGCGACGCAGGTCCTCGGTAGCGGGGTCGTGCTCTGGGCTTCTACTTGAGCACTCGACGGTGCTTCCTCGGAATCAGCCGGCTGGTGACACATCGATGAGACGACAACGCTTGAGCAAACTTTAATATGATATCAGAGCAGGTTTCGGTGTGGGTTCATTTCCCGGAGTCTTCGGGCTTGCCGGCTACATGGGCCCATTCAGGCAGTCCGCCCAATATAGGAGTGACCGACCCAATAGTGGTGGTTCGTGAGCCTTGAGGGATTTCTTCGGACTTGTCGGCCATGTAAGCATATTCAAGCAGCCCGCCCAATATAGGAGCGGCCGATCCAATTGTAACGGTTCGCTAAAGCCTTGAGGGATTCTGTCCAAGTGTCAACTGGCCCGGGTAGTTGCACTTGAGGGGGCGTGTTGAGATATCTCACATCTGAAATTGGGAAATACAAAACCTAGTATATAACCTAATGAGCAACTCCATCCATTGCCATATGGTTTTTGGTTGAAACCTCATTGGGTTTGTATGCTAGGCCCGTTACACACACGACCCCCAGATTCTCGGCCCACCGGACTTTAATAATTTTTAATTTAACATGTACATGATATATATAGAGAGAGAGAGGTTCTATAGAGAACACTTAAATATGAGAGAACAAGAGAACACATATAGGTCATTGGATGGGATTCGATTGGATGACTTAGATTAAATCTCGAATTTGGCCAAATTTCAAACAATAAATCATATCCTTAATTATAGGAACAATAAAGGAATTTTCGGATTTATTGAAAAATCGCAAAAGGAAGGTGGGTTATGGGGGTGGTTATATACATGATTACATTACTTTCCATTGAATTTGACCCAATTTTTGGATTTTTTAAAAATCTCGAATTTGATCCCATTGATTACATTAATTTCCATTTTTATTTCAAAAATTTATAAAATCCCATAATTATAGGAATTTAACAATTAAATTTAAATCCGGCGCTAAATCTAACAGAATTGTATACAAGAAATCAAGTGGTTATATACATGATTCTTAATTGTTATATAAAGTTGCTCATAACCTGATTCATAATTGTATATGAAATCAGTTGCTCATATACAAGATTTTAATTGTTATATACATGATATTATAATGATCATACAATCCTCTTTTATTGATTCTATTCAAATTTTGAATGTATACATAAGCACGTAAAAGTATATAGAAAAACATGATTCTTATATTCATGATACTAGTGTATTGGTATTTTCACGCGAAATTATGAATTGCATTCATGACTTTAAATGTGTATACATAAGTAAATGAGAGTATATATGTGAATTCAACTATATATACATGATTATCATTTTGTATCAGTATAACAAAAAATTAAATATTACATAATGAACCAAAAAAAAGGTGTATAGATACAACATAAGATCTAATGTTCAATATTGCCACCAATCTTCGATCGCTTAAACCCCAATGTTCGAAGTATGGAAATCAAAAATATGTTGACAATTCGCTCTACTTGAGATATCTGCATAAAAAACTAATGTCAAATCCATGTATACATGTATAATAATCATGTATATAGACCACATAATCATGTATACATGTATAATTTGAATTAAAAATAGTTTACAAATAACTCATGTATATTCACTGTGAATTATATGTATATACGCTAATAACAAATGTATACATAATTCAAATTGTACATGTAATAGACAGGTTTTCATTAATTGTACATACAATATTGCAAATAGTATCCAGCCATACCAATTTTGTATATACATATAGCAATTTGTTATATACAATATTACATTGTATGTATACAAAGAATCTATAGGGTTAGGTCACCTAAACAATTAACATGTAAATTTACAACATATACTAAAACAAATCAATCATATACATAATGAATATATTATATACAACATTACCTGATGCCATAATTTTCGACGACGATAGTTATACTAAAATTCTGATTAATTTATTCACCCTTTTGAATCGTCTTCCTGTTGAATATCAAGAACAACAATACATCTTAGCAATTAACATCAATCAATAGAAATGTGGGATTTTCAAATTAATTCGCCGAAATTGCTTACCGATTAATGATTTTCGAGTGAAGGGGATCGGCGGTTGCTCGACGTGCTGGTTCGTGGTGGCCGGAATTCTCCAGCGAGCAGTTCCGACGTGGTGGTTCGTGGTGGCCGGAATTCGCCGGAATTGCGGGATCGTTTCTACCGTGGTGGCCGGTCGCCGGTCGGAGGTGGTTGCGGGATCGGTTTTAGAGGTGGTTGCGGGAGCAGTTCCAGCGAGCAGGTCTCCAGCGAAAAATATTCACGTTAAACAATGGAGGATTTTTTCAAAATCAAAACCAAGATTTAATTATGGTAGTTAGGATGGAGTAAATCATGGAGAGAATATCTCTCCTATTTTTGGTTTTTTCCTATTTTTCTATTTTTTCTATTGTAGATACAAATCCCACAATTCATTCCATACTCATCCAATGGCCTATATTTGTTCTCTTGTTCTCTATAGGAGATTGTTCTCTATAGAACCTACCTCTCTCTCTCTCTATATATATATATATATATATTATTGTATAGTTAAAAAATGTAACATGCATGCAAGCTATATTAATTATATGCAATGCTAACCATATAAATGTATGAAGCCCTTGACATATATGCTATGCTAGTCGGGTTCGTGCGAAATGCTCAAGCCCTTGAGATGATACATATCATCTTCATCATTAATATTGTGGCCATGGTAGCCATGATCATACATAGCTGATATCATCCTCGACCACGTATTCTTCGTGTTCACCGCGATGCTCATGGCTATCATGCTCATCATCATCATCTGCCTCGTCATCTTCTTCATCTTTGTTGATCGATCTATTTGAATCGAAAGGAGATGCCTAATCTTAGCTAAAATGGATCATGTATTTATATGCTTATCTATATCAGTCTTTTCCTATGAATTTTCTGGCCAATTACAAATGTGGCGTCTGAAAAATTCCAAATTAGGTGCCAGAAACCAGCAATAATCCATCCTCAAGCATCACCCAAATCGGAACTTCACTTCTTATGCAATCTCAAGAGTCTCGGAAACTACTGAGTAAGTAACCGATTGATCCGCTGTAAATTCGTACATGGATCCTAATTAAAGACCCTCGTTTCTACCATAATATTAATTAATTAATTACCCCTACTAGCTAGTCAGGCAATTAACTCAACATCACTGCATCCTTCGTTAGAGAAGAGCATAAAAATCAATGACCAAATTTGCAAGATAGATAACATAAGAACCCGAAAAATAAAAACGAAAACATTCGTACCCTCCTACTCCATGCAAGGAGATATTAATGTCAGTTGCTGATTTTGTTGAGTCTTGCATATTGTGAGGATGTACTGGATTCGGCCACGCTTCTCTTTGGAAAGGCGAGGGCACCATATTCAGTTGCATCATTTGTCCTTGCCCATTACAAGGCTCGTCTTTTTCAGCTGGAGGAGCAAGAAGAGCGGGAATTACAGATGTCGGGTAAGGAACCGGATGAGGCTTCTGTAGGTGTCTTGGACTCTTACTTCGTAGTTTCCACTGAAGATCTTGAATCTGTTGGTACCAAGGGAACAGTGTGTTGCTGAAGCCATGGAGTTCCTCTTCGTGGATGTAGTTGAAGACGACTCTTCTGTAGATCAATCATATGCAATACTTGATATAGGTTTGAATCACGTAGAAATGCTTTTCGAAATCAATATTTCGCCCCCTACATAGCCTTGGGGAATCCACGGAATTTGAAGTGAGATAAGACAAACCAACCGATCTCTAACAAGGCTCCTGAAAGAGATCGAACCTTATTGTTCATGTAAATGGATTTTAGACTCTATTTGAAGTTCAATCATGGAGAGAGACGCTCTCCTCTGATTATGTGAACCACGTGAACCAAAGTCACCAACCTGACATCAAACTCCCAATAGCCTTATATATAGGCAAAGGAAAACTGCTTCAGGGAACGATTACCAGCAGTAACTAGAAGTTAACGACGGTTACCAAGTGTCACGAAGGTTATCTTGAATAACCCACGTCACACATCAGTTATTAACCCATTAAGGAAGTTACAATGCAGTTACACAACGTTTAAATGACAGTTATCAACAATTAAACACGTGCTGAAATTTTAGGCATGCGTCAGAGAACTATTGTTCCCACTACTGTTCCCTCCAAGGGAACAGACATTGTTTCCTCCAATAGGTAACAAATATTGTTCCTTTTCAGATCGCAACTTCTCCTTAATGTTTCCCTCTAGACCTCAACTATGCTTACACGAGCGCGCACTCCGCACACCCAGACCCGTGACATAGCAAAGTAAGATCTCATAGTGTCATATGAATCCCAATCACACTAAAAGACATTGTTCCCATATAGGGAACAATCACTTGATGACACTAAAATAACCAACAATCCTCCCCCATTTTAGTGTAATCCTTGATTCATAAAATAAGCAAGTTTTTATCCCAAACTCATGCATAAGCGAAATGTCGAAAACGATTGAATTTCCGCTTTAGTGTAGTTACACATTTCAAACACCCCGGAATCATGGTGTCCTAAGGATTGAACCAATCAACCACTTTGGATGCATGAAGATAACACACACATAAGCTTCGTTACATCTCAGCTCTAAAGTTTTACTTGACTCTATTAAGGGCCTCGAGTCCATATCTATTCGTGAACGTATGTGAAGCCAACCCAGAACTTCATGAAGCGGCCAAACCTCATGTCCATATAGGTAGATCCTTTAATCGTGCACCTACAATTTCACTTTTTCAAAGGAACTATTAAGAAGACTACGCCTTCAACCTCGAACTTGTAGGAACCAGAGCACACATTTGGGGATTGTTATGTTGTGCTCACAGTTTCTAGGTATGGGCTTTCCACATTGAATTATGTCCCTAATTTTCATTAGTTAGGAATTGGGTATCCCATCACTAGAAAGCTATACGGGTCTTTTATCCCATCCCCAACAACCAACCCCTTCATCAAGTGGTTAGCCAAACTTGTTTTTACCGAACTAAAACAACAAAATCACACTATGTATCACGATCCATGTCATACCTTCACATCCAAAAGACGTGACATGTGATAGCACATTGTAACCATGATCGTTCCTCTCTGGCCAGAGATATTTTGCTCACATAGTTGAAAACTGTTTCGGCCTTCACGAAACATTGTAGATTTTAATCCATAGTCGTTACCTTAAAGAAGGCTACAACTCTCACTACCAATTTCGTTTCCATTGTCAAAATCAGAATGCTAGATCATTTCACCACAGCCCATGAAATGGCATTGTTCCCAAGTAGAAATATCCATCCACTTCTAGAAAATAATTTTCTATCTAACGATCTAACTTGCATCCAACATTTCCATTTCCAAGGAAACAATGTCATTACTAAGACCACAATTCATGGTCCTTACCAAGTAATCTACAAACTCAAATCCATGAGTGAAGACAAGAAATCAAATGATACGTCTCCATACAAGAAACAAGTGTTCATGTCAAGTGACATTGTTCCCAAGAACACGTTTCTTGTCAAATAACATCGTTCCCAAGGACATGTTTCCTATCAAATGACATCGTTCCTAGGGACAGTAACCCCAAGGATTAACTTCGACCTCCCCCATGTCCTTCATAGAATTTTCCAATTCTCATGAAATCATACATATTGTACATGCTACACAAACACAATCTTTAGTATACAATTATAAGTATAACAAACATCATATAAATATAATACAAGTACAAAATGAAATAAAACCGACAAATATGTATAAATACAGTAGAGTCAAATAGTCAATATGTGAATTACAGTAGGGCCTTCATCAGTAGAGTTAATCAAGTAATCTGTTCAAGGAACAGTAGACTTAAATTAAGTAATATGATATCTAGTAGACTTTACTCAAGTAACTTGTCAAGGTAACAACATACTTGAGTAAGAAATCTAGATTTTAATCATGAGTAATACACACACAAGTATAGTAGACTCATATCATCATTAATTCATGATCACAACTTTGATCATATCTTATATGACTATCAAATACCATAAAGTATAATGTCTTGTAATAGACTCTTGTTCCCATAGAACTCATATCTTGGAACAAGCAACAATACAATGGAAACAGATTCGTTTCATTGCAAGGAACATTCAACGTTCCCTTCTCGGGATTAGTTATCCGAAATTCATTTGATCCAAAACTCAGTTTTCCTTACACAATCATATAATAATCTCTTTTATATGATAAATCAAAACTTGGGTATTACACTGATCAATTCTCATTCAATAAGTAACGAGAAAACATGAACGTGTGTACAAAACACATCCATTGTTTTATGATCAAAAGATCACATATGGGTAAGGATCAACCATTACCATACTTTACATATCATTCATCAGAATAATATCAAGGGAAAAAACCCTTCAATTCTCAAGATTAAACATGAGAGAATTCGGATCTACCTTTATAGGTTTTCGGGTTCTTAAATAGGACAATCAAACCTTTGATCTCCTCCAACTTCAAATTGGTTGTCTTCCTCGAAAGCCATTGCCATATGATTGATCTCAAAATATTGATTTCGAATGTAGGTGTCTTGGACTCTTCCTTCGTAGTTTCCATCGAAGATCTTGAATCGGTTGGTACCAAGGGAACAGTGTGTTGCTGAAGCCGTGGAGTTCCTCTTCGTGGATGTAGTTGAAGACGACTCTTCTGTAGATCAATCATATGCAATACTTGATATAGGTTTGAATCACGTAGAAACGCTTTCCGAAATCAATATTTCGCCCCCTACATAGCCTTGGGGAATCCACGAAATTTGAAGTGAGATAAGACAAACCAACCGATCTCTAACAAGGCTCCTGAAAGAGATCGAACCTTAGAGTTCATGTAAATGGATTTTAGACTCTATTTGAAGTTCAATCATGGAGAGAGACGCTCTCCTTTGATTATGTGAACCACGTGAACCAACATCACCAACCCGACACCAAACTCCCAATAGCCTTATATATAGGCAAAGGAAAACTGCTTCAGGGAACGATTACCAGCAGTAACTAGAAGTTAACGACGGTTACCAAGTGTCACGAAGGTTATCTTGAATAACCCACGTCACACATCAGTTATTAACCCATTAAGGAAGTTACAATGCAGTTACACAACGTTTAAATGACAGTTATCAACAATTAAACACGTGCTGAAATTTTAGGCATGCGTCAGAGAACTATTGTTCCCACTACTGTTCCCTCCAAGGGAACAGACATTGTTTCCTCCAATAGGTAACAAACATTGTTCCTTTTCAGGTCGCAACTTCTCCTTAATGTTTCCCTCTAGACCTCAACTATGCTTACACGAGCGCGCACTCTGCACACCCAAACCTGTGACATAGCAAAGTAAGATCTCATAGTGTCGTATGAATCCCAATCACACTAAAAGGCATTGTTCCCATATAGGAAACAATCACTTGATGACACTAAAATCACCAACAGCTTCTGCTTCTTCGGCCTGTGCTCCGGTTGGGCACTTGGCAGGAAACTGCCAACTATGATCTGACCCAAAAGTACATGATGTAATATGGACCGTTATTTTGATTCATAATCATAAATAAACATTATATATATATATATACATATATGTGTGTGTGTGAACGGGACCAGCAACGACGAGGAGGCCAGCCACGCATCCACCAACGACTTGACCGTTAGGGCTGGACAAGGAAACGCTCAAACCACCAGCTATAAACCTCGTGCCTTCTCTTTGGGAAGGAGTGAAAGATCCACACAAGTGAAGTGCTCTAAATTGCTAGTTAGTAAAAACCTCTATTGACCCTTAGTACCTCCTCATAGAGTTTTTTTTTCTGGGAGGGATAACAAGAGGAGGAAAGAGTATGGAGGGCATCTATGCATCCATGGTCCTGCCATGGTGACAGTTAATTGCCTCGCATGTTTCCTTAACTCTTATTATCTCATGATTATGTTACTGATATCCTTCAAAGTTGTGCATCATCTGCAACAAGTTGTACAAGGTCTCGAGTGTCCAAAGAACTTTGCTCTGGATCTTCTTTACTAAATTTACTAATTTATATTCTGGGATACACTTGTTCCTATCCACATATGTAAACTATAATCTTAGTGACCATTTAGTTTCAACTTATGTCTTGAATCTTGATAGTTCGTCACTTTTATATTGCTTTAGTATTGCTCCTATTGCAGGTTTGGGAGATTGTGTACTCAAAAGATGGTTCAGTCAAGGAGGTTCAAAAAGTTATGCAGCTCAAGGGACACAAGGTTTGTATATGATCTTAAATTAATCAGTATGCTTATTAAATATACATTCAGAAAAGACATGTAGTATTGTTTTTCTGTTCTTTCATATGTGTTTAATACCTCAAACAACTTTTGAAGCTTGTCTTTTCATCTTGTTCTATTTGTTTACGTTGCTGAATGGATTCCCTGATTCCTGTGCATAAGTTTTGGCTGGTTTTCTTTTCCTCAGAGTGCAGTAACTTGGTTGTGCTTTGCTCCCAACTCGGAACAAGTTATAACAGCATCTGAGGATGGGACAATAAAAATATGGAATATTGATGGTGAGCAACCTTTCTTTATTTTTGCTTGATAAAAAAGCTTTCTTTCTTCTTGTGAAGTTGATAAAGATTTGTCTGCCGCTTTTATCCTTAATCAAAATGTAATTGATTAGACAAATCATTAAGCTAAATATAATTAATGTTTGAATAATTTAAGGGGATCAGTTATTGTTACAAGTTAATGTACGAACTCAAACTGGATTTTGTATTTCAAATTCATTGAGGATCAAAATACTTGGAGGCTGATCAGCTTTCCATATGGTAATAGCTGTAGGGAGAAAGTATTTTGTTGTTATTTGACCGAAAGTAAACATTCTGGTGACTTGGGATGGAAATATGAATCGGGGCCTTGCAAAGGAACTGGTGTGTATTTATTTAATATATCAATTGTGAGCAACTCAAATCTATTTATCACCCCGAATAAAAATCTGTTAAGGTGCCATTTATGTTACACCATGTCTTCAATGCTAGTACAGATTTAAACTAGCTTATTCAAAATTTAAACTAGCTTATTTAAAATTCCCATTCATTGATAATGCCTCTAATACGTGTCCTTATGTTATCAGTTAGGTATCACTTTGATGAGGATCCCAAGGTTTTGAAGACAATTACTATCCCGCTTCAGGATGCAAGTGGTGCTATTTTGCATTATGATCGGCTCTGCCTTTCTCCTGATGGAAAGATATTGGCTGCACCTTACGGCTCTACATTACAGTGGCTGTGTGCTGACATTGGGAAGATTTTGGACACTGCTGATAAAGCACATGATGATATGTCCCTCTTAATGCAAATAAATATATGTTGTGTTTCACTTGGCTAAATCTCTAAAAACTGAACATTTGGCTTTGTTATGTGACTCGGCTAAAGTCGTTGCCAAGATCAAAAATAAATTACCCTAAACTACAAACTAGTATAGTAACCAAGCAAGGGGTCGAACCCAAGAGAATCAGTTTTCTGAACAATCAGTAGATAACAGACAGGGGTTTTTGGAAGTTTAAGCAAGCAAATAAACAATATTAAGTATCAAATCAATTAAGGAAAAGCAGAGTTCATTCAATCAATTCCACCTTTTTAATCATTCGATCATCAATTCATCCACTTTTCTATTAATTCCCAGGTTAATTCCAATCCTTATAAAAGATTTCCGCTTGTCCACGGTCCAAGCAGAATTATGATATGAACAAGAACGTTTAATTCAAATCATTCAAAATATTAAGGATAAAAGGATATTAATTCATGCAATCAAGCTACGAGTCTCATGCATAAAATAACAATCAAACACTCTTTCTCAATTCTAGTCCACGGTCCTAGAAAAGAGTTGTTTCAAGGATAAATAAGATTGCACAGACAACAATCAAACTAATCCAAACAATAGAATATCAATCAAATTCAACAAGTCGCGCGCCAAGAGAAATCAATTGATAATCATATAAATAAAAACAAGAGTTTTGATATTAACCAAGGGATAGAAAAGTTACCAGAATCTCACGAATTACATAAAAAGACTTCCTTGATCAAACAAACTCCAAGGGAAATTAGTTCTCCATAATAGAAAATAAAAACTAGGTTAAACTGAAAAGTAGTCTCTAAATTTGGTATTGAAACCGAGAGCGCGGATTGAAACCGAGAGCGCGGATCAAGTAGACCTCCTCGGCCGCGGAAACTCCTCGAACCGCGAGCGCGGATCTGACCCGCGGGCGCGGATCCTCTGACAGCATTCTGGTGTCAACTTCGGAGATGGTTTTGACTCACTTAGAGTTGGAATTTGAACTCGCCGTAAAAACATGAATTGTAGCTCTTCGAGTTAGCTTTCCAATGATACCAAATTCAGCTTCATCCGATCACCGTAGATCCCGGAATAAGCGTTACAAGAAAGTGGTGTCGAAACAACTCCAAATCAACACTTGTCTTCAAAACTCTTGCAATTCTTCAAATCGTGTCTTCGGTCTTCATATTACAATTATGCTCAAAACTAACCTAAACACACTCAAATCATACCTAAAATACAAGAGTTAACTTATACTAAAGTAAGCATATCATTATGTAGTTTTTGATTTCTTAGTTATCAGTGTGTATGTTGTTATTAGTAAAACTGTGGATTGAGTTGTTATTTGAAATGCAAAGGATTAAGCAATACACTGACACCCATCTCTCCCCTTACAGATGAGATGGCATGGATTGCATGGTCACCCAGGACTCTTTCAACTGGTAAGTGTTAAATCTTCTTGAAACCTCTGCCTTGTGGATATCAAGATCTGGAGTTTGTTGAATCTTCATAGCTGACACGGACCACCACTTAATATCTGTTTGGTTGCAGGGAACACAAAAGCCTACATATTGGCAACTTGCGCATCGGACAAGAAAGTGAAACACTGGGCTCCACCACGACTTGAGGCATGATAGACAAGTCTTTGTGGGTTTGATATAAGAATCAAGTAACTCACTCCATAATTTATCCGAGTTTTTTGGAAGAAGACTATCTGCCTAACTGCAACTTATTGAGTTCCATAGCTTGATCCCCAGTTTGCTTCATGGCAAGCCTTGAGCTAACAAATTAACCATGTTGGCGGAAGTCGAAAGTACTTGTAGAAGCTTTGACTGACCATCATGAAATCACAGTGTCGGCATAGGATGCTTCTCTCTACACTTGTAATGTTCCTATTTTAATGATAAACACCCCAACCTCTCCCTTCCGTGTGTTTTTTTGTCTTTTTGTTTTGACACAAAACCCTTTCACCTCCTTCTGAAGTTTTGAACACAAGGTGAATGGTTAAGTAGTCTTGATTTTACTTTGCAATTGTATGAAACATTGTTTCCTGATGGTAAACATTGTTTCGTGATGGTGCGATTGTGGAAGGTTCTTTTCAATTGTATGAATCATTGTTTCGTGATGGTGCAATTGTGGAAGGTTCGCGTAAACATTGTTTCGTGATGGTGGGTGTTGGCGTATAAAATCTCGCCTTCAATTCGTATTAAATACAACAATTAAGGACTCCTCCTCTTCCGCTCCTCTTCGATCTCTTGACCTAGAAAACCTGCAAAACAATGGACACAGGGGGCGGGGACTCCCTAATCCACCTCCGATTCCTAAGTCAGAAGAACAATTGTCGTTTTGAGCGACGAGGTACAACAAGAGAGCGGTGAAACCCTAAACAGTCGAGCTAAGCGAATATTAGCTTGTCTAGGTTTTCTGAATACGCCGATGTGCGCATGTGTCTCTCCCTACACGCCCTAGGGCGTGTATTTATAATGGAAGAGGGAGATCAGGGGCCTTATTTAATTATTTCCTAGGGTTGCTTAAAGCCCAAACTAGGAATATTCCTACCATCTCCGGATTTAATCTTATCATATTTGCAGGATAAGATCTCCCATTAAGTTGCATAACCGCCATATAATTTTATATAGAAAATAACGAAATAACTACGCAGTAATTTAATAAATACCTTTTTAATAGTTAAAATAACTATGGTAATTATGTTTGTTTTACCCGCTCACAAATGCCCCACCTACACCGCCTTACACGTCTCACCGTGTTTGGCGACGTAGGGTACAGAGGGTTTCTAATCGGAGTGGCCAAGTGGATTGGTCGATGTCAAATCCCCTAGTGCTTTCGTATATTCGTATATTCGTAATTCGAGTCCACATGAGCGAATATCATATGTGTTATGAGCGAATATCATAAACTTCTTCATACACGCATATGAAAAATCCATTAGTGCGAATAACTAATGTTGCGCGATATTTTTTATGCAAGACTCAAACTAATGCAAAGGAGCTGACTTTTATTAATAAATAAACGTGAATGTTATGAGCTACACGGCTAAACGGAATGGATGCAAAAAGCGAAAAAACCTAAGGGCCTCATCAAAACCACGTGGGAAAAAGAGTGCCCTGTCTACATGAAATCCTAGCCCCGAGATCCCTGCGCGGAGGAAGACGGGTGGCCGCGTTTACGATCTTCGTCTCGCGAAACGAGACCATCAGCTCCGGTACCGCGATCGCGGTGAGGGCACCTGCGATCGCGGCTCTCGGTTCCGCAGTCGCAGCACGACGATCCGCGGTTGCGGCTCTGCCCCTGAATCGGGGACTTATGTTCGGCTCCAGCGCCGCGGTCGCGGCCCTCAAGCCCACGATCACAGTTTCGCGGTTGGCTCTCGGATTTCGGCTCGTCTTCTATTTTCTGCATGAATTCCAAATTTGGAGGACTTCCCTTGGAACATAGACGAGCATCCAACTGATTTGCCCAGACTCGAACAATGGCATCTCCGTCTCTAAATTGGACCATTTGATGGAGGGTCGATGGTACCGCTCCAATCCCATGGACCAAGGCCTTCCCAAAATTAAATTGTAGGGCGAAGGCACATCTACGATCAAAAACTCAACGGTCATCATTTTCTTGGCAAGGCTGACTTGGGTTTTATACATTTCGAGTGGATACTTTGGATAGCCACCAAGTCCGGTTAGTTGCATCTTGACCGGGATCAAATCTTCATTGTTTTTCCCAAGGAGCTTGAAAAATTCATAGTACATGATGTCAACCAAACTCCCTGGATCAACAAGAGCACGACGCACTTTAAACCCGTCTAGCTCGATTGCTAGAACCAACGGATCGTTATGAGGAACTTGGACTGTAGCGAGGTCCTTGTCCCTAAAGACTAGTCCGTCCACCGCACGCACGGGGGAAGGAGGTCGTCGTGGCTCGGCTTGTTGAACTCTCATAACTTCAAGCTCATGGCAAGACTTTCTGAAGTTACTTCTCGCTTCATCATCTTCATGTCTATAAGACGCCAAGATTGTTTGGATAGCCTCAATCTGTTTCTGCCCCGGCTCATCATTCTTCTCAGGCTTCTCTTTCTTGATGAACTCTTGCAAGTACCCTTTTTCCACCAGGCTCTCTAAATACCGCTTGAATGGCTCACACTGCTCGGTCATATGTCCCCGATTTCTGTGGTACATGCAATATTTTCTGATCTGCGGATCCTCGTCACAACATTCTTCTTTGGGGGGATACTAGAAGAAACCTTCATGCTTAATACGAGGTAGGATCCGATAGATCGGTACACTAAAGGTGGTGTAGATCGCTCTGACTTGGCTTTCTCCCCTAAAGTTATTAGCACGGCGGCGGATTTTACGAGGAGGGGAGGACGACCTTCCTCTTATTTTGAGATTGGATTCCACCAACCGCACATACTGATGAACGCGCTCCTAAAGCTCTACATTGTGGAGGGAAGACGAAGTGTCAATTCCTCTCTCAGCTTACTATCTGTAAAGATCGCCCTTTTAAAGGCGGTGATGGCAGTTCTCGGATCGCACCCTTCAATTTCCGCATAGCACTCCATAAACCGATTGAAGAAGCGATGCAAGCTTTCTCCTTTTCTTGTTTGAGCCCGAAAAGTGTGTCAAGCGAGGCAGCATCCCGACTGTTAGCTATGTACCGCCTCACGAACTTAGAAGCCAATCGTCCCCAACTTCGAATCGAACCCGGCCTCAGACTCTGAAACCATTTCAAGGGGCCTTTACCAAGGCTACTCGGAAACATCTTGCACATGATAGCGTCTTCAGACACCTACAGCGCCATTTTATGGGTGTAAGAGGCTATGTGATTTACGGGATCCGTGTTTCCGTCGTACACATCAAAGGTTGGTGGAGAGAATTTTGACGCTGGCAAAGCTCGTTGAATATCTGGGTGGAATGGCGTCGATGTCAGCAAGGCCAACTTGTGCTCTGCTTGATCCCGAGCCGATTGCAAGGTATTGCCTTGCGCTCTTAAAAGATCAAATAGCCTGTTTTGGGTACGCTCAAGAGCTCGGGCTCTTCCTTCAATTCTTTCAAGGCTGACACTCCGATGCCGGCTGCGGTGTCTCTTTCTGTTTTCCAGACTTCTATCGTGATTAGAAGGGACATAACGATCGTTCTGCTCGCGCGAAGAATTGCGCCGACCGCCAGACCCGCGATCGCGGTCCGATCTGCCGCACTCGCGACCACCGAGATCGCGGTCCCTCGAGTCGCGCTCGCGGCTTCGGCCGTGACTGTTGTCGCGGTGGTTGGCTTCGCCCGAGTCGCTGGATGATGGCCCGCTCGGTTGAGGAGGATCGACCCGCGACCTTTTACGCGAGGGTGACTCGTGGCGGCGATCTCTCCATCAGTTCCTCGGTGCTCTTCTATCGCTGTCATAATCGACTTGCATATCATCTTGCTCGTCAGAACTGATCAATTGAGGACTACGGTGGTTATCGGCGAATTCAATAACACTAGCAAGCCGTCGAGTAGTCCTCTCAATTTCTGATTCATCAACGGGGCGCTTGCCTTGAACCTTATCCAAAGAGTGTTTTAACCTGGCGACCTCTTCTAGGGCATGCTCTAACTGAGACTCAGCTTCTGCACACCTTGTTTGATATTTCTCGTTCTCTCTCAAAGTGGTAGCCAAAGCATGGGTGATCTCATCTTCTTCTTCATTGGTAGTAGACGCTCCATTCCCGTCGTTCGAATCGGATGACAAGACGACGCGGTTGTCCCCTCTCACGGGATTGGACCCGACACGGCTAGATTGGCCCTGCTCTAGACGTGGGTGGATTAAACTAGGGTTTAATTCACGGATAGGGAGCGAGGGCTCGGAAATTGGCAGCCCGCGGTCGTGGTTTTCAGGACCGCGAGCGCGGCTTGATCGGCCGCGATCGCGGTTTTGTTCGGCGCTCACGATCGCACGTACGGGTTCGCTCTGCCCCGAAACCCTTCGATCTCCTTCGTTTTCGGCCACGCGCATGGCTGATTCCCACAATTGATCAAATCCGGTTGATTCGGACCCTGGAGTATTACGATTGTTGATTTTGTCGCTTGACTCGGACCCTAAACGACCTGCGCGATGAACAGACGTATTAGCAAGAGGGACTGGGTCACGGTTTGAACCGTTTTCAAGCACCAAGGCTTGACCTTCCGAGCGAGTATCTAAATTACCTTGATCGATCTCCATTAGGGCACGGTTTCTGAGCGAATTTAAGAATTTTCGGTTTCAGCCGCTGATCCGTACTCGCTATGTACGGCACCCGCGCCCGCGGTTGTTGACCCGTGCTCGCGGTTTTCGGCACCCACGCTCGCAGTTGTCGACCCGCGGTTTCGCTCACCGGGGATGGTTCGCGCGAGTTCGCTCCGCGATGATGCCCCGGCCTCTTGAAAGTTGACTTCTTGATTCTCCACTATCGATTCCAACACCATGACTGCGTGGATTGAATACTTGATGAGGTATTTTCAGTAGTCGTTAATACCTATCAAAGAAACCTTAACTTAACCAACTCAGTAGAGCGACAAGTAAGGGTCGATCCCACAGAGACTCTTGTATTTGTGTTATTACTTGTATGCCAAGTAACCAAAAAGGGGGGTTTGTAATTGTAAATTGTAAACTACTATGCAAGAATAAAACTAACTATGAATGCAATGATGATTTAAATAATGCAAGGATGATTTAAATATATGAGAGACAAACGTGTTCAACTAGTTAAATCCATCATGATATTGCTTTGTTGATCATCGATTCTCTTGATTCTCTTCTCACTTGAATAATCTATTGTGGATTATGACCCTACTAAGGATTAAAACCCAAACTTCAGATATAGTTGATAGAACTACCAGTCTAACAACCCTAATCATCTAATAACCTAGAAGACCTTCTAGATTCAATTAAACAACAGATAACGATTCAAGTTATCAATAGAAACAACCACTTAGAGCAACCAGACATCTAAGTGACTTGTGAATTTATTCCCTTCTTCAACCAAATAGTCCAACCGGTACTAAATTGATTAAAGTATACTCTTGATCAAATTAACTCCGACCGGTAATTAATAAGATTCAGTTATAACTAGAAATTCAATTAGGTGATCAATCTAACAAAATCCTAGTTTAGATTCAATTAAGCACAAGGAATAAATTCTATTCAAGTTTGTTGAGAATCAATCAAACCTCACAACTACATACACAATTAATTTAGCAATGCATAATTAAATTGAAATCAAACTTACAAAGGTTCCAAAGTCTGCCTCCAAAGAGAAAACCCCTAGCCTCCAAAATTGATCAAAAGTTATGAGAAAATAAACTAACAAAGGTTTATATATGTCTTCCAAATAACCCTCAAAAGACCCTATCTTTAAACCACTACTCGGATAAGATATAACCAAGCCCAAAAGTCAAGCCCAAAAGTCGGTCTAAGAGGTGCGCGTAAAAACACTGATTGCGCGGTTTGTCCCAATGCGCGGCCGCGCAATGTGCAATCCCACGCAATTGCCTCTCAGTTGAGATTGCTCGGTTTAGGTCCAAAATTGCGCGGTCGCGCAATTAGTCATCCCGCGCAATTGCCTCGGTTTAGCATTTAGGTGACCCTTCATAGACTGTTTTGACCTACTTAGAGTTGGAATTTGGACTCGGAGTAAAAACATGAACTGTAGCTCTTTGACTTAGCTTTCCAGTGATACCAAATTCAGCTTCATCCGACCACTATAGCTCCCAAACCAAGCCTTGCAAGATAGAGGTGTCGAAACAAGAACTCCAATGCATAGCCCGGGTGTAAGCGTTCTTTTCTCACAACTTCTTGGTCCCTAACTCTTCTAATCTTCACTTGTATCACTATAAGCTTCATCAAACTTGACCACAATCATTTAAGGTTCATCCCGTCCATGCTTGTTTACCTAAAGATCTGCAAAACCGAACAAAACAAGCGCAACTACCCGAAAACACTAGATCCTAGAAACTAACCTAAAACTAAGTACAACTTATGCAAAAACCGACATAAAACATGCATCTAAACTAAACCTATATGCAAGCTATCAATACTCGTTCCCCACGGACGGCGCCAATTGTTGGTGTACAAAATCTCGCCTTCAATTCGTATTAAATACAACAATTAAGGACTCCTCCTCTTCCGCTCCTCTTCGATCTCTTGACCTAGAAAACTTGCAAAACAATGGACACAGGGGGCGGGGACCCCCTAATCCACCTCTGATACCTAAGTCAGAAGAGCAAGAGTCGTTTTGAACGACGAGGTACAACAAGAGAGCGGTGAAACCCTAAACAATCGAGCTAAGCGAATATTAGCCTGTCTAGGTTTTCTGAATACGCCGATGTGCGCATGTGTCTCTCCCTACACGCCCTAGGGCGTGTATTTAATAATGGAAGAGGGAGATCAGGGGGCCTTATTTAATTATTTTCTAGGGTTGCTTAAAGCCCAAGCTAGGAATATTCCCACCTTCTCCGGATTTAATCTTATCATATTTGCAGGATAAGATCTCCCATTAAGTTGCATAACCGACATATAATTTTATATAGAAAATAACGAAAATAATTGCGTAGTAATTTAAGAAATACCTTTTTAATAGTTAAAATAACTATAGTAATTATGTTTGTTTTACCCGCTCACAGTGGAATTGTGGAAGGTTCGCTTCAAAGTGCTAAATAAGAAACTTAGGTATGTGTATGCAGCAGAGAGGTTTGGGAGGAGCAACAACCCTAACGGGGTCCAACCCAACTCCGATCCGAACGTAGGCACAAAGTGTCGAATCGAGCAAGGCCCAACCCATAAAAAAAAAAGGAAACTTAGGCATGGTCTATTTATAGTAGTTTGAAAGTGGCCTTTTGTCCATAGAGTTCGATGTGGGAGAGAATTCAACATATCCTTTGGTGGTGGTGTGTTGCAAGTGCATGAGTGGACCAAATATTTTCTATCGTAATACATTATAAAGCATAAATTATGTTTTTTGAAAAAATTACGCCACGTGGTATTTCTTAAATAAATTAATATTAATTTTTTAATAAATATTATAATAATTTATATGATTCTAAATATATACTTAATAGATTTTATAATATAGGTGGATACATTACCCAAGATTTTATAATATATATACTACGAAATAAAAATAATAATATAATAAATAACTTTTAGAATATATGATATATTTTCTTTACACATTGATACATTTTCTAATTACTTTTGATAAAAAAATATGAGAATCCACAAATCATCTATTTTGAAAAAATTACACCATTTGTCGTTCCCTTAATAAATTAACTTGAAAAATCTATTTTAATAAATTATATGATCTTGTTAGACACCCTATCCTAATTATCTTTCATTTATAATATCATATTGTATTAATTTTCTTTATGTTAATCATATTTTAATTTTCTTATATTTTTAAAAAATGATATTTATTACTATTTCAACATTTCCTATTAAATTCTTTATTATGTATTCATTTAGAGTTTGGTTCAAATGAAACAAACTCTTATCCTGATACGAACTCTTATGTTGAAACGGATGCACTTTTTTGTATTTTGCAATAGACTTTTGTATGAAAAGTGCACTACAAACTAGGAAAAGTGCATTTATTTTACATTTCAGGATAAGAGTTTGTTTTATTTGAACCAAACTCTATATATTTATACAAAGAAATATTTAAAATTCTCAAAATAATTTTGGATCCACTCAAGATTAAATTATCATTAATTGTTATAGTTTATTTTTAGTAAAGAATTTAACTTTATCTTTAACATCAAATTAATTCTTATTTAATATATATTAAAATTTTAAAATATGAATATTTTTCAAAAATATCAAAATTAACCAACTAAATTTGATTGGTTTGTTACTTTGTTCCCCTTCAAATTATGACAAATTAGAAAACGTGATCTTCAAATGGTCGTGTTTTAATAACTAGTTTTTTATTATTTCTACCTAATCAATATACTATAACTAAAGTCGAATCTCTCTATCCTACGTGTCATCATCTTAACTATGCCACCTAAGTAATTAAAAATTCTCATTTACTGATTTGCCCATCTAAATTTTCAAAAACTACTTAATTCTTCCACTTTATAATCTCCAATTACTATTTAATTATACCACTTTACATATTAGTCAGATTTGTCATATTTTACTTACTTTTCTAATCTTACACATTATAAATATATATATATATTTATACAAGATATTGACTTTTTTAGATCAATCTATATAAATTAATTACTACTTAATTTTATCTTTCTTAATATATGTAACTTTTTAAGATCAATTCATATTAAATAATTGTATTTTAAGATAGTGATATCATTACTATATATTAAAGTATATGGTAAAAAATATATAAACTAATATGTGTCAACCTCACATTGAAAATTTCCCATTTAAATATGTCAACTATATGATCCTTATCTTGCTATTAAAATATTATGCTTGGTTAAATTTAATTGGGAGCAATTTTTATTGGTTGAACCTCACATATATAATTAATTTATTAATCTTAGAACAAATTTAGCCCAAAAGCATTTTGGGCCACCCTAATTAGGCCCTTGTTAAGCTCCCCTATTAAATTAGCTATTTGTTAAGTATATAAGGCTTAAATATTTTGTTTTTTTACTTTCTACTCTCTCTCTCTCGTCTCTTGCGACCGGTAACCCCTCTCTCGGTCTCTCCCATCACTTGCAAAAACCGATTCTCAACTGCAAAAAACGGCTTGAGTTCGTCGATTTTAAGTCGGATTTCGTAGTGCAATGTGTATTTGAAGTTGATTTGAAGTTCGTTTTCGAGATTCTGGTGTTTTTGCGCAACTGGATTTCGTCCAGTGATTGTCCATAAGCCTCTGCTTCAGGTTAGGGTTGTTTGTTTGTGTTATCATTGATTTTTGTTCGATTTTTCTTCGTTTTTGTGTTTGGATTTTGCTGTATGCTTTTGCTTTTTCGGTTTGTTTGTTGATTCGAATATGAGTTGCATGTGATGATAGTAATGACATGGTTTGGTTCATTTGATGACTTTTTGTTTTCGTGTTTGTTTATTTTCTGTGTTTGAATCCTTGTTTTTTGTTCATCTGTTTGGATGTTTTGAAGTCAAATTCTCGATTTCGAGATTATGCTTGAATAGTGATGACAGATTGTAACTATGCTTATGGCATTACGTTTTTGTGATGACAGATTATAACTATGATTAGAGCATCACCTTCCCCGATTATTTGTGATGATAGTAACATATTCATGCAATATGTTGTGATTATAGTTGTTTGTGATGACAATTGCTTTTTCTTGTGATGATAGTTATTTGTGATGACACTTGTTTTATATTGATGATAGTATATTGATTATAAGTGTGTTTAATTGACATTAGTGATGACAGTTGCTTTTTCTTTTGATGATTTTTTTTATGTTTCTAAGTTGTGATGACACTGTGTAGGGTTTGTGATGACAATTGTTGCTATTGATGATAGTATATTGATTTATAATTGTGTTTTATTTAAATTACTGATGACAGTTGCTTTTCCCTGTGATGATAGTTGTTTGTGATGATGACACTTGTTTTATATTGATGATAGTATATTGATTATAAGTGTGTTTTATTGACATTAGTGATGACACTTGTTTAGTGATAACAGTTGCCTTTCTTATGTTTTATTGACATTAGTGATGACAGGTGCTTTTTCTTTTGTGATGATAGTTGTTTGTGATGACAATGCATCTTTCTTATGTTTCTAAGTTGTGATGACACTTGTTTTATATTGATGATAGCATATTGATTATAAGTGTGTTTTATTGACATTAGTGATGACAAAGACATTTTCTTACTTTTTTTATGTTAGGGGTTATGATGACAGTTGCCTTTTCTTATGTTTTATATGTTGTGATGACAGTGTTGCTAATGATGGTAATATATTGTTTCTAATTGTGTTACAGTGACATATTAGTGATGACAAAGTGTTTACTTGAGAGTTGAAACATGTGGTATTTTTTGCTTTATGATGATAGTTGTTTGTGATGACATTGTCTCTTTCTTTTGATTTCCAGGATAAAGAATGGAACCTAAGCAATTGCAATATATGGTACCTGTATCAAAACGATATAATGGAAGAGCAAACCAGTATCACACTCCAGATGTTTTCCACCTCATCAAGTGTCATCTTACATCTGATGAGTTTAGTAGGTTAGGTCAGGGGTGCTTTGGTTCAGTGTTAAAGTTAGGTGATACTATACCACTTCGTTACAAAGTTATGCATTATGCCATCATGTGTGAGTTAAAAACTTCATATAAGCATGAGATGTGGTTTAGAATAGGGGGTAATGTGTGTCGTTATTCTTTGATGGACTTCGTTGTTGTCACTGGCTTGAATTGTGAGAATTTAGTTGATGTTGATATCCCGAAAGTTGACCCCGTAGATGTCGTAGGTGTTGATAACTGTGATTTGGATCATTTACGGTCTGTTTTTATAAAAGAAAAAGATCGGTCTAGGAAGTTTAAACTTGCACACCTGTTGATCCTTGAGGCTGTTTTGCTTCCTAAACGGGATAAGGTTCCTATAGATCCAATTCATATTGCTCTTTCAAGTGATTTGGAGAAATTTTATGCTTATCCTTGGGGTAGATTGTCCTATAATGCTTTGCTCGATAGCTTATTGCATGTGAATCGTACCCCACGTGACCCGGAGGTGATGAAAAAGCCAAACTATATACCTGGCTTCAATGTGTTTGGATATCCTTTTGGATTCATGGTAAAGTGTTGATAAATTTTTTGATTTTTTTTTTATGTTAATTGCATCTGCAATGGTTTTTTATTGTTTCTTTTTTGTGTGTTGTTATAGTTTTGGATTGTGGAGACTTTTCCAGCTTTTCGATCCATTTGTCATCTTGCTGAGAGATGAGGTAAAAAAGAAGTTCCTTATATGCTGCGTTGGCGTAGCACTTCATCGCAACTTGTTGCTTGGAAAGCAATTTGTGATGTTGGAGACAAGAAACTGGTATGTTTAATTTTTTATTTATTTTGATGATAGTTGAATTTGATGACAGCTGTAACTTGTAGAGTTTATTTGATGACAGTTGAATTTGTTTTATTTTGATGACAGAAATGTTTATATCCTTCGTACTCAGAATATGCTGCATTCATCACATGTGACTATCCCGATGAGGTTGTTGACCCTGTGTACAATGATCTTGTGAAACGGATTATACTGAAGCAAAAAGTGATTGAAGGTGAAGGATCTGAGTCTGATACGGAGGATGAACTTGCTGATTTTATTATTGCTCCACGAGATGCAGTTATTGAAAAAGCCAGTGTTGGTGGTAAGAGGAAGATTGGATGTACAAACGCAAAGGCTAAAAGGTCCAAAGGCTAAAGGGGTAGGGAAAAAGGAATCTGAAGAGAAACCGAAAGAGCGTTTTGAAATTGTGAAGAGGGAAGGTAGGAGATTACAACTTCCTAGAGTGGCTAAAACTAAGGTTGATGAGAGTATGCATAAGATTCCGAGGATTGGAAAGGATCACAAGAGCCCGAAGGATTCAAAGGGTTCAAAGGATTCGGGTGTGAGTGGTCGGAAGAGTCGTCTCAACAATGTGCCTGAGATTATTGAAAAATGCAAGAGGCCAAAGTTGAAGAAAGATTCTAATGAAGCTGTAGAGAAGGACGTTCTAGAGAAAAAGGATGTGGTTGACAATGAAACTGATTTTGAAGTTGCTAGGATTTTGTCAATGGCCAAGGAGAAGGCGAAATTTGATGAAGTTGATGAGGATCCAGTTTCTTCCAAGGGAAAGGAGAAGGCAGAAGAGTACAATAAAATGGAAGAGCCAGCTTGGGTTAAGTCTTTGAGGGAAAGTATGTGTTCCATGCAAGATGATATGATTAGAATGATGAAAACTCTTCAAAGTCAAGTGCAGCGTGTTGAGATGCAAGTTGTGAAAGTTAACAGCAGGGTTGATAGAATTGAAAAGAAACTGAAATCTAAAGACCAAGATTCTGTTTCTGATGATAACAGTGATGAGATTCGCATTGTAAGTGTGGAACCAGTGAGAGAAAGTGATTGCAAAGGCATTGAGTCTTTGAGGTTGTCTCCTGATGATGACATTTCTGTTAAAGATGGAGGTGAAGGTATGAATTTGCAGTTGGTGAAGTATGTTCCACTAGATATAATTCTAAGTCAAGAGCAAGGCAAGAGCAAGGGCACTGAGTTGGTTGAGCCTGTGATGACAAAGATGACAAATGAGTTGGTTCATGACAAAGATGTTAATGATGATGAACCAGTGAAGGATCAAGTTGGTGGTGCTGACAGGGAAGTTAATCATGAAGAACCAGTTGTGGATGAAGGAATATCAAGGCAAGAGCAAGGCAAGAGCAAGGCAACTGAGTTGGTTGAGCCTGTGAAAGATGGTAAAGAGAGCATGGTGGTGATGACAAAGAAGTTAATGAGGATGAACTAGTGAAGGATCAAGTTGGCTGCGATGACATGGAAGTTAATCATGAAGAACCAGTTGTGGATAAAGCAAGGGTTGATGATAGAGAAGATGTTGATGAACCTGTCAAAGATCAAGCGGAGGTTGATGACAGAATTGATGACCCAGGTGAGTTAGGTTCAAGCTTTTTTTCTGTCTCCTCGGATGAGTTAGGTTTTGACATGCGTGGACTTTTACAAGATGTAATGGATAATTGTTCTCAACTTACTGAGCATGGTCATTTGTTTGGTTCTTTGTTTCAAGGTTCAAAAGAAGGTGCAACCTCTGAGATTGATGAAATTTTTCATAATCCAACGGTTCAATCTGATGATGATGCAAATGAAACAGTTGAACTTAGGAGGTCTACCAGATTTTTGAAGCCAGGTGCTTCAACCACAACTCCATATACTGTTGAGAAGGATAAGAAGTGAAAGAAAAAGAGGGTTGCTGCATTGCCTAAGGCTCCAAAGCATTCTTTTTATGAAGATGATGTTCGTAAACCATTTTACGATTGGTATAATAATGGGTATGTTATTTATTAGTTATGTTATCTGTTTTTTTTTGTGATGACAGTTTGTGATGATAGTAATGTTCTGACAGTTTTGTGATGATAGTATTGCGATGATAGTGTGTTTATAATGTTATGATGACAGTAATGTTATGATGACAGTAATGTTATGATGACAGGGTTTTTTTGTGTTGATTGCATTGTGATGACAGTTATGTGATGATGATGATGTTGACTGCATGTTTATAATGCTCTGATGACAGTCTGTTTTTTGTTTGTGTTAGTGAAAAAAATGCTACTATGGCTGGATCTGATCAAATGCTGGACAAGAAATTTTTTAGACTGTTGAAGACTAGAGGTCTTTGGTTAGGAGATGAGGTAAGTATATGATCAAGTGATATTTTGTTTGTTGTCAAATTAATTATGTGACATTTCATGTCTTTTTGTAGCATTTCTGCGAGGCTTGTATTATTTGAGGAAAATTATACATGATCATGCGGATGACTTCAAGAATGTGGTTATTATGGATTGGATTTGGTACAAGTTATTCACGCCTTTTGAAGTGGAGCGTTATATCGTTCGAAATGATAAAGTGCCAAGCGATGTGTTCGATTATTTTACTAGTTGGAAGCCTCGTCTATTTCGGAAATCATGGGTTCATGGTGAGGTGACAAAGGTTTATACACCAGTTCACCTTTCAAAAGAGAGGCGTGAACATTGGGTTGTATTGGAGATTAACTTGCATCGTCGCCACATGACTGTATTTGACTGTTTTCGGGATTTGTATACGATGGAGGAGCTTTCCAGTTATATACAGCCTTTTACCAAGCTTCTTCCGTTTCTAATGAAGAAAAGTGGGAGGTTTGATCATCTCGAGGGCTTGGATGCTGATTTCACTTGGTCTAGAGACGCTTTGGTTTGTCAAGATTATTCTGGGTAGGTTGCCTTGTGTTATTTTAATTCAGTTATCCTGTGTAATTATGTATATTTTTTTGATTAATTCAGTCATTTTGTTTTAATTTTCAATGGTAATTGTGGTGTCTATTGCATCAAGTATATTGAAGCTCTTGCATTGGGACTTAGCTTGGATGGTCTTGATGATGCGCACATGCTGGCTATTAGAGAGAAGATGGCCATAGATTTTTTTAACTTCAATTGGGTGGTTGATCAAAAATTGGATCTGGCTGTTGGAGATGGATATAGACGTATTGTTAGTGGAATGTAATCTGTGATGATAGGTGATGACAGTGTTAGGTCTAGTGGTTGATGACAATGTTTTAACTTTTATTTATGTGTTTGGTGACAATGTAGGAGATGGATTTAAATACTTGTAGAACCTTTTATTGTGATAACAGTAATTGTTCTTGCAAAATTTATGTCTTTTTTGATATTCAACTGTGATGACAGTAATTGTGATGACAGTAGATCTTACGAGATACTGTATACTAATATTAAACTGGGAAACAATTCGATGACAGATAAAGAAAGATAAATCCTATGAAATGCAACATACAACAGTCAAAACGGCAACTAGAAGATTCATGGTATAATCATATTAAAAGAGAAAAATATTGAATAAGAAACCCTTCATTGCTGTATTGTTGGTTTGATTGCTCTGATCTCAGAATCTTCATTAAGGCCAAGCTGCAAAGAAAGCATTATCATGATGTCATGTATATGTTCTGATGACAAGAAATTGGATTTTCATGAACACTTACAGAAATATAGGTGTCTCCTTCAATCCGTGATGTGATATCGGTTTCGCTTAAGAAGAATTTCATAAATCCTGGTGGTACCCCGTTCATAATGCTATAACGGTTCACCAATATCGACAATGGTGTGTGTGCTCTTATTCTTATTGGTGTTCTCTCATTAGTCTATGCATGGAATAGAAAATTTGTTAGTTTTCATGAAATATACGGTGTACAAAACGAATTATATGGACTGATTGCTACCTCAACGTTCACCATTGTGAAGGTGACGAATGGATTGGCGTAGGTTCTTCTGGTTATGGCATTCCTTCTTGACATGGTTGAATTGAAATGTGTTTTCTGATGTTGTTGAGAACTTTTTTTTTATTTTCTGGAATGAGAGTGTTTTGTGATGATAGAAGTATACTTTTTATATGAGAATTTTAAAATAGCAAATTAAAAGCAAATCTTTTTGAATGAATGACCTTTTTTACAATGTATTTATGGTTTAGATCTATTCATTGGTCTTATTTAAAGCTATTTTTGATGATATGCTTTGAAAATAGAAAATTGCTTTTTTTGATGATAGGTTGTTTGATACTGTCATCAGAATAGGGGGTAAAGGTTCATGTGCACCAATGCATGCATGGATGTGTAATAAATGAATGTTATCTGAAAGAATATGAGAGAATTCAAACATATTCAATTCAATATATGCATTTTCTTATTTGATTTTGTTTTAAAATTGTAAAGACAATAGTGATGACAGTAATAAAAACAGTTGAATAGTACTGGATATTAATGACAACAGTTTTATGATGACAGTAACAGAAATATTGTATAACGATGACAACAATCCAAATGTAGTGATGACAACAGAAGGAAATGAAGGAAATTCTATTCTATAATATTTGTTGTGTTGCTTGATTCAACTGAAACCTTATCCTTCTTAGCATTCTTGCTTCTCTTTGTATTGAATTCGCCTTTGGAAGGGATCCTTTTTCTTTTAGGTCTCCCAGTCATCCTTCTCACATTTGGTGGATGACATATTGTGCTTTTAACTTCTACAGGCACATCCCAATCTGTTTTTGGAGGAAGTGGGTAGATTGAATCTTCGTATGTTGAGGACCAAGCTTCAAATTGGTAGTACTCACTGATAAAGCTTCTTAGTGGGTATTGCATTTGCTGAATTGCAGCAAGGGCATGAACACAAGGGATTTTTTCTAAGTCAAACATCCGGCTACTGCATGTTTTTTGAGCTAGATTGACCACACCGGAGAAGTCTCCACTGAAGACTTCGAACTGATAATTATTTAGGACTTTAACGCCATATCTCTTTGATTTCTTGCATCTTAGCTCAAGAATCTTATGTATTTTTGGTGGCAGCTGGTTGGTGTTCTCTTGGATTGTTTGCTTATGCTCTGCAAACCATCTTGACAACAAATCTCTGATGAATTCCAAGAGAGCAACAATAGGGAAAGATCTTGCTTGTTTCAAAACGTTGTTGAGACTTTCTGAGTTGTTGGTGGTCATTATGTTGTACCTATCTCCATTAAAGTGTACTCTTGACCACTTTTCTAGTCCTGCATCTCTTAAATATTGTCCCATATTTGGATTCTTTGAACAAATGTCTTGGAAGTATTTGTTGAAGTCTGTCATCGTGTAAGATTCAGCTGCTTGCTTGAACAACTTTGCAATCCCTTTTTCCTTGAATCTTGTAATGATATTTTGCTTCAAATGCCGAATACATATCACGTGTTTTGCACATCTGTAGACTGATTCAACAGATTTTCCAATGCTTAAAGGCCGATCTGACACGAACACTAACTCACTAGAGCATGGAATTACAGTTAGCAACTGATCAAAAAACCACTTCCGAGCTTTATCATTCTCAGAATCCACTATGGCATAAGAGAGAGGATATATCTGTTGGTTTGCATCTTGTGCTGAAGCAGTAATTAAAACTCCCAAATATTTGTTGTGGAGATGCGTTCCATCTACTTGAATGACCTGCATTTGATTATGAAAATAGATGAGAAATCAAAATTGATGACAGTTGGTCATGAATATAAGTGATGACAGCTTATCATAGTGATGACAATACCTTTCTCAATTGATTGAAACCTCTAATTGATGCTCTGATTGATACGAAGACATACTTGAATCTGCCTTGGCTTTCAACTTCGAGGCATGTGTACGTGCCTTGGTTTGTTCTTTTGATCATGTGACAATATGATGGGAGCATCTCATAGTTTTCTTCCGGTGATCCTCTTATCAGCACTTGTGCCCATTGTTGTGCCTTCCAAGCTTTCCAGTAGCTAATATTTTGCAAGTAATCATTTCTCATGCCATTCATGATCATACTTGGGTCTGGTCCCTTGTTAACACCATCAAACCTGTGATGACAACGATGTATTTTCAGGAGGTGACAGAGATGACAGCGATGACAGTGATTACAAAATAGAAACATACCTTATTTTTATTTTCTGTGCAATAATTTGATATGGTGGTTGCATATGCCTTGAACATCTCACTTCGAATGGGCATGTATGGTTTTCATTGAATTTCTTCACCTCAAAATAACTCAAGCCCTTCAGTTTTGATGCCACCAATTGCCATTCACATTCTTTATGTACACATTTCAGCGAGTAGTAATCTTTCCTTGATCTGTGCACTTTGAAACCATAGCTCTCCTTTATTGCTTGGTTATATATTGCAGTCTTTAGATCTTCTTTTGTTACAAACAGTTGCCCTACTTGAACAAACTGATTATCTGGTGAATGATCAACTTCTTCATCATCATCATCAGATATCATTTCTAGTGGTTGGTAGCTGTTGTTTACACTTGATGACAGTTGCATATTCTCAGTTGCAAGCTCTTTTCCCTTTGATGACAGTTGCATATTCTCAGTTACAAGCTCTTTTCTTTTCCTTCTTCCATTTATTGTAACATAGATAGGCAAACCCCAAGCAATTTGAGGTGTATTGCTAATCTGGTAGAATGATTTGAGATCTTCATCTGTCTCAATTGTGAAAGGACTTGTCACCTTTTTTGTTGGATGTAGGTGTGATAGGTTGATTTCTGCTGGTTGTGAGTTCATTGCAAACCTTGCCACAATCTTATTCTTTAGATCGTCTAGTGTTACATCCTCCTCCAACAGAAATGCTTTCGAATTTACATCATCACCAATATAAAGACATTCACCATTGTTTGTCTTCCATCCTCCACCAACATAGACAGTTAGAACCTTGATATCCATTTGCTGTCATCATTTGTAATCAACAAACGCCAATTAGAGACATCAACTAACATCTATCATCAAAAAATATATCATCAAATAACATGAACAATGTCATCAACTAACATCATCATCTAAACATGAAATATGTCATCAAATAACATGAACACTGTCATCATGAACGACTGTCATCACTAACATCTATCATCAAAACAATGTCATGATGAACCACTGTCATCACTAACATCTATCATCAGAAATTTGACATTATCTAACATCGACAATGGCATGAACTAACATGAACACTGTCATCACAAAGACTGTTATCAACTAAACTTCACCACTGTTATCACAAACACTGTCATCAAATTGACTGTAATTATGAACAGTGTCATCAAATTGGAGATTTTTCAAAAAAAAATCGTTTTATTGAATTGTCATCCCATAAACATGATGATGGCAGTTTTCCCATGGCAGATCTAACATCAAAATTGAAACTTTGTTACGTATGTAGATTATATCTCGTGAAATATGATGACAGTGTCTGGGAAACTTGCTTCGTTGTAGATGACGAAAAACGATTGCTAGCGATTGCCTTGTAGGTAAAACGATTGCTAGCGACGAAAAACGACTAGTAATCGGTCGTGAATCGTGATGACACCTAGAATGAATTCGACGAGCTTTCAATGGCGAAATTTGCGCGAAACTTTTGATGACAGGAATCGAACGCGAAAACGAAGGCCAATGCGTTCGTGATGACAACTGGAATGGAATCGACTGATTTCAATCGCGAAAGCGATGACAATAGGATCACGAAAACTATGAGAAGCTAGCGTGAGGAAGGAAGAGATCTAGTTTCGCGGAATATGGGTGCGCGTGAGCCGTTTTGCTATTTACCTAATTTTCCCAATTCTCCTAATATCCACCTAATTAGCCTCCTAATTTTTGCTATATAATTAATTCGTCCTTAATCTTATCTCTTTGGTTATCTTTTTCATAATTATTTGAAGTATTATATTTTGGCTATTAGTTTAAATTATACTATCAAATAGTTATTTTTATAAATGATAAGGATATAACAACTTTTAAATTTTGTGTATTTAAATATTTATTCAAAATTTTCTATATTAAGTATTTATATGATTAATATATTTAGAAAAAAAATAATTAATGTTTTATATAAGTAAAAAAACTCATACAATGTACGGGAATACATTCTAGTACATTATAAAGTGGAAACTATATCTGTTGAAAAAATTGCGCCACGTGACATTTATTGAATAAAATAATGTTACATTTTTTTAATAGTAAATATTATAATTACTTGTATCATTCTTTCTATATATCTAATTTTTTGTAATATAATAGCATGGCGTATATGTTGATATTTTTTATACATATTTTTTTTATCTTGTAACAAGATTTGAAATTTAAGTATATAATTTTTTATCTATATATTGATAATAACTTGATCTAATATTTTTATATTAATTTTATGCATAAAATTTTTTTTTTATCTTTTAACAACTAACAAGACTCGAGTTTCAAGTATATAATTTTTTTATCTATATGTTGATTAAATATGGGACACAATCTTACGATTTTTTTTTATAAATTACATATTTCTATTCCGATATTATATAAAAGTGTTTTAAATTTTATATTAATATCATAATATTGTACAATTTTTAGTAAAATTAGCTCGTGAGTATCACAGGGATTCAACTAGTTGTTGATAATCTAAAAAACTCACATTAATCTTATTGACCAATTAATGACTTTATCCAGATATATATCTTATCTATAACTATATATTAAACTGGTACCTTTTCGAGCCACCAAAACGATTCTGGCCCCAACTCATATTTAAAACATTAATTTTTATTTCTATTATTATAACTTCTTTCTATTAAATTATTTTTTAACTATTTAAATTTAGTATAACAATGTCTTTTGAAAACTTTTTATATAAGTATTTAAAATTGAAGATAAAACGTTTAAAATATTTTAAAATAAATATAAATCTTTTAGCATATATCTTTTGATGAATTTATTTATAGATATATAGTGATTTTCTTTTATAAAAAATCAATGATAAAATATTTAGAAATTTTAAAATTAATAAAAAAATTGATAATAAAATATTTAATATATATATTGAAATATTTGATAATATCTAAATTTACATACATGGAAAATAATAAAATATGAAGAATATAATATTTGATTAAAAAATTATACATTCTATGAACAACAAATTACTTATATTAATGTTTATATTATATTTTTATTTATTTATTAATATCGTATTTATAATGTGTATAAAATATCGAATCGTAGTCGTACATGGTACGACGGGTAAAATTAATTTGTATAAAAAATATACGGGTGTTCCAAGGCCGACCATTAGAAGGCAACACAACAACATCCACATTCAGCTTCAGAAAAGGCGCTAAAGGAGGTGTCCAAACATGAGAGGACAAACAAGGAGTAGAGGTCGGATTAGTCACAGCTGCAACAATTTGGTAATCAACAATAAGAGCACGAAAACCATGATGAATAACTTGATCCAATGCAGCAAAAGATTGGAAAATCAGATTATTACGATTAGCCCATGCCACCCATGAAAGTAAAAGAAATTCAGTCAAGCCGGTAACACCGAATTCATCAAGAACACGTTGAGCTTGAAGAGGGAAAGATAAAGTATTATCAACTGTAACAATTGGCAATACATAAGAGGTATCCCAAATGGACCGCGAAGACGAGCACAAAAATAATGCATGCCAGACAGTTTCAGCAACACCAACACACCTATAGCAAGAATTAGATTGAACCATGTGACGGGTATAGAGATTTGTCTTAACACTCAAAGCAAAAACCCCCCATAATGTATAAAGGAATAGATTGCAGAACCGACTTGATTATGATCTCTCGCCCCGCTTGAGACAACAACTTCTCTTTCCAGCCACTGATTTTTTTTCACAATCTGTCTTTGATACAGCTGAAAACATAATTTCTTAGACTTACCGATAATAGTCGGCAAGCCCAAGTACTTTGTGACTTAGTGTGCCGATCCACTTCCCTAACTTGTAATAAACTAGTAATATCAACCCTTCTTTTTCAAACAACATTTTTGCTAAAACAAATCTCTGACTTCGACATATTTATTTTCTAACCAGATGCTCTCTCGTAAGAATTGAGAATTTCAATTAAGACTGAGCATTTCGTAGTCGTTGCCTTAGCAAAAAGAAGGCGATTATCTGCAAAGAGTAGATGGGAGATGGCTGGAGCACCTCTTGCAATCGATAATCCATGGAACCGATTCTACCGTACAGCTGAATATAGCATAGAGGAGAAGGCTTGTGTATACATAAATGCCCTTTTTCACATTATTCTTCCCCAAAATATGATATAGGTTAAAATTGATTTAAAAATAAATTATTATGTAGGCTAGTTATTATAATTGTATGCTTAATCAAATCTAATTTCATTGTTAATATTTTTGTAAAATAAATTAACAAGATATTATAACAACAAAAAAATTTGAGTAGTTATAACAACAATTATATTGAACAATTTATTGGAAAATTAAATATGGTTTAGGACATTTGTAAAACATTCTTATTTTAGAAACTAAAACCCTACAAGAAAATAAATGACAAAATCTTTTTCATTTCAAGAGTCTTAACTTATATGTCTTTGGAGCATAGGTTAGAAAAATTAGATTAAATATTATATTATCTAAATTTGTAAAATTATAATTTTTCTCAATTGAGATTAAAATAATACAAACAAGGCAACAAGTGAAGCAACCTATTATATGAATTATACAGTTGAGATTAAAATTTACTAGACAAATTTATAAAAAATAAATAAATAAAACTCATACTAAAAATCACTCGTATTTCGTATCGTACCTTGTACGTGGCTTTGACTAACCCACAGCATAATCAATAATCCTATTCATTCTCCAAATATTTTGCACTCCACAAATCTTTATTTGAACCTAAATTTTTGTTTTCTTTTTCTCGTTTTAAAATTCAGCCCTAAATTCTCACCGATTGCCTCTCCTATTCTTCTGTCATTGGAATAGCATACACTACTTCAATTTCCCAAAACACCTTTTTTCTTATAATTTTCCATCTTCAATTCTCAAAACACCCTTTTTTCTTATAATTTTCCATCTTCAATAAAGAAATTAAATATGTAAGCATATAACATATTATATTTTTGTAATGCTATTTTATACACAAATTGTATTACAAATAAGTTGGATGGCCATGAAAAGTATACATTTAAATAAGTCTTTATGTAATTATATTACTACGTACGTCAGTTATTAAAAAAAATTCTAAATGAGGTAAAAGGGATCATTTCACCGAAGCAGGGCAATTCTGGAAGTCCAATGATAGTGGCAGTTACAAAATCGATTCTGAAAATTAGGATGGGTATATTCATTTTTTATTTATTTTTTCAAGTTTCAAAAGCGAAATTCAACAATTAGCGTAATACCCGCAGCACAATTTGACGTTCAAACCTTCTGAATTTTCTCCACTATCTTAGTTAAGATTTGTTTTTACAAAATGAAAAAAACTGTTAAAAAAATGCGCTCAGATAAATCATCACCCAATTATAAATTAGTGAGTTGATACTGAAGAGAGGTATGGGAGTTACCATAAACTGAGAGCGAGAGGGAAACTGAGCAGGTAGAGATACTGAGAGAGATGAAGAAGAGAATGGATTCACTGACCACTTGCAAACTTTAATTCCTCACAACCTGAAAAAATCCTGGTGGGTATGTTCTGTCTCTGCTGTTTAATCCTTAACTTATCTGCCCATGTTTTCTCTTTTTCAAATGTTACCGGCATCAGTAAAGAAAAATGGTTTCTCTTTGGCTTTTAATTTTGTCTAAAAACTCAATCTTTGTTAAATTATGAACATGATGATGACACTTGAATGCATGTTCTGAGTGCTGTTATGTTAGTTGCAGATAAAATAGATATAGTGATGGAGTTCAGTGATGCAATCACGATTCTTATTGCTAGAATCGAAAAGCTGGAACCAGATAGTGTATATAAGATTATGGGGTTCCTCATGATACAAGAACTCAGAGAAGACCTCATAAGCTTGGTTCATTCTCCTGATAAGGTGATACAAGACAAAGTCCAAGAAGCTATTCGTCACCCACTAATCTCAGGTCGTCGCCCTTATTCATCCCCGATTCCTATAACAACAAACGCGTATTGGAACCACCACCTAGGAACAACAACAACAGCCGACCACCACCAACAACTTCTAAACTCTTCAGACTATGCTTCTTTGGGTTACCAAGATTCATCTGCAGAGGATTACAATAGGCTTTCAAACTCCTCAACCCAAACTGGCCAGCTCCCTAGCTTTGAGGATCAGTTATCTGGCTTTCATGGCGAGTTCTTTTACTCTGATCCTCCAATTGGCGGCCGAATCAGCAGGCAAAGTACGCCAAGCCTGCCGAATCTCCCGGCCAAGACCTGTCATTACTTCAACAAGGGATTCTGTAAACATGGAAGCAGTTGTAGGTATGTTCATGGCGGCGGCGGTAGCCATTCGGCTCGTTCACTTCCAGACAACTTGTCTAGAATGTTTGTCCCAAACTTGATTGATTGTAATGAGGATCCTGGTTTCTCATCTGGGTCTCTTGAGAAGTTAGAGGCCGAGATAACCGAGCTGTTGAGATCAAGAAGAGGAAATCCTGTCTCCATTGCTTCATTGCCTATGATGTATCAAGACAAGTACGGCAGGAGTCTCCAAGCTGAAGGATACCTTACTGAAAGCCAGAGGCATGGCCGAGCTGGCTATAGCTTGACCAAGCTTTTGGCTCGGCTTAAGAGTATTCGCTTGTTCGAAAGGCCTCATGGGCAGCATTTTGTGATATTAGCTGAAGATGCTGCAAAGTACAGTCTAGATAACCATAATGAGAGGAAAGATCCTGGTCCTGTTGTTGCTGGATCAAGGCAGATATACTTGACTTTTCCTGCAGATAGCACGTTCACAGAGGAAGACGTGTCGAGCTACTTCAGGTTTATTTCTTATAGGCACATACATGCTTCTTTTGATGGTTCATTCTCATCTTAATTACTCTTTTTGGATGTGATCTGTGTTGGCAGTTCTTTTGGGCCAGTTGAGGATGTTAGGATCCCTTGCCAACAGAAGAGGATGTTCGGGTTTGTGACGTTTGTGTGTCCTAATACTGTAAAGATGGTTTTAGCCAAGGGGAACCCGCACTTCGTTTGTGGAGCTCGTGTACTCGTCAAGCCTTATAGGGAAAAGTCAAAACTCGTTGAAAGGTAGATTAGATCGTCTGCTCAATTTCTTCGAATGTGGGTAAAATTTAAGAAATTTGCCTTCACTTGCAGGAAGTACATGGAGAAAGCTGAGCAACACATGTACCAGTACTACCAAGGAAATTACTGGGATTTGGAGCATGAGATTCACACGAGTGAGTAGTAAACTCTTACAAATTAGAATATGCAGTTCTTGGTTTAGAGAGTTTGTTGAAGGGGTTCTTGTTTCTGCAGTGCCAAGAGGATGTGAGGCCCCGAGATTCTTGAGGCGGAAAATCATGGAGGAGCAAGAACGAGCTCTTGAACTCGAGACAAGGCATCTATCAGAGATGAAGCTCATACAAAACCCGGTTCCTACACCACCTTACATAAACTATGTTATGGAAGAACTCGATGATGCTTCAGAAGGTCACCTATTTCTGTCTACTAACTACTACTTTTTTAACTTTTACCATTTCTTTTCAAATTACTACCCTATGAGGAAGATGTGTTCAATGTACTCAATTTATGCAGACGACTCCAAGTTTATATCAGAAGAGTGTTTCAAACACTGGCTTGATGTATTCTGCAGCAGCTCCACAAGTGACGAGCCTTCCAGGCAGGCCGGAGGTAGCATCTCAGACCAAGAAAGGTATAAAATTTGTCTTGCTCTCAACAAAAAAAAAAATAGAGGCTAGAAATGTAATTTTTAAGACTTTCTAACAGACATGTTAATGGTAGTTTATCTCACAGCAACAAGGCAATCAATAACCCAAACAGTCCATTCAAGCTCCAGATACCGAGCGGCATATCTACAGTCATATAAATGTAGAGGGCGTAACAAGAGCTTCTGAAGGAGAAGATTTTGTAGGATCACATACAAAGTATCTTCCTCAAGACTGGAGGTTTTGAGTAGAAACAAACAGGTTTTGCATAGCCTTTTTTGTTAAAATGGGGTTTGATGGCAGAAAGAGGAAGAACTAAGAGAGAATGTCGTCGTATTAGAGATGTATAAATAGGAGTTTAGTACAAAGAGTGTGTTTGATTTTCAAAGAGGGTAGCCATATGGGTTTTTTTCAGTCTCTGATATATAAGAGCAGTTGTGGTTTAGTAAACCAGTTTTAATGTTCTTCCTTGTTGATATTTCTGAGTTTTTACACTTTCTTCTCATCCGGATCAAGTTTCATAGCATAATCGATGGGATTAACGGCTCATGATCGTGGGCCTTGTAGTCAGATTCATGAAGGTGCACAAATGGCACATTTGGAATGAGCATGCCATGGATTTTGCCAATGTTTATATTATCACATGACAATGTTGATGGAGGGGAAGACGGCGTTGATATTCTCATGTTTTAAGGTTGATTCTTAGGTATTATTAACAAGACATTTGCAGTATTCAAGATTCTTCTCTCGTATGTTGTGTTATCTAACCACTACCTCAATGGATTCTACAGTTTTTTTTTCCCTCTCTTATCAATTATCATTGACGTTTCTTCTTTCTGCATTGTGTTGAAGACAAGTGTCAAATAATTTAATCAAACCAGTGAATGAAGGGCCCCTTTGGGTATGTAAAATTTTTCATGCTTAATGTCAAAAAAAAATCTGAGGAATTTGGATTTTGTCTAATGTAATTTTGTCCAATGATATGACTCTCTGAGATATCATTTACAAAATAGGGTAAAAAAATAGATCATCACATCATCCATGGGGCTATTTCTGTTTCATGACTCTGTTAGAATGAAACAGCAATGCATAGTTATTGGAGCAAAGTTCATGATCATGGTCAATGATATCATCAGTAGTGCTAAAGTATAGCCCAATGGCAATAAACAATAACCACATGCACGAGGAGGCATTCAAAATTGCAATATATGCTAGACAAGATTACAAAACATAATTCTAGTACAGTGAAGTATGCACTACGCAGTATAAAAGTAAAGATGAAGAAACAGGAAAACTTACCCAAAACTTCCTAAGCATTTCAGCTTATCTGTCTATGTATGATTGTAAACATATGAGCCATATAATTTGAACAATAGTATTTACGATTTAGCATAAGCTATAGAAGAAAGACCTTTTCATGTGAAAAAATACTTCATATGGTCTCGAACCACCTGAAACATATTAAAATTAAACTCAAGTCAGAAATAACCCAAAAAAGAATCTTGACGTACCACATTTCTGTCATAAGTAAAGGGCAGAAACAATAAAGTGGGGAAAAATGGAATTTAAAAAAAGTGCAAATTGAGAAAGTTAACAGTTTGTAAAGATGGTATAACGAGTAAAAACAGTTTTCATATACAAACCTTCAGTGTGCCCGTATGTATCCTGGCGTGTTATCTCCAAAGGCAGTAATGATAATAGAGAACCTTTACACTTCTGCACTTGTATACGGGACAAAAATAAGACTCTGTCGCAATAACTTATCATTGCTTTTCATATTTTTGTGCTAGCTCTTTCAGCATCAATCTCTGACGGAAGGCCAAATACTTATCCACGCTGGTTTTAGCCCATTGCTGGCAGAAAGATTCATCAGTAGGAACCAGGGAACTAAGAGGAAAGGGTCCTTTTGGTGCTTTCTTCAAGAATACCAAAAACCTATGTCTAGGGCGAATTCTCTGGTCTAGAGACAAACTCAGATACATGGGATACTTGGTCAAAGCTTTCACTTCATTTTTCAGTTCATTGACCAAGTATACGTACTTAGGCCTAAGATTTCCCTCCAAAGACAAGGACAATACCTGCAAGCAAATTCACAAACACTTATAAGAAAATTTATACATGGAAGAGTTCATATGAATGCACTGTGTTTGCATAAACAAGAGACTTTCAACATCAAAAAGAAAATAAGAGTGGAGGAAGAGACTGACTTGTGTAAGACTAGTTAGTACTTTTAAGATGTCAGAATTGCACATCCCAATGCTTCTCAGAAAGTTGATTCTCGGTTTTAGTCCGTCTTCAATGCTGTAATGAAGAAGCTGAGGATGCTTAGTGACCATTTTAACAATACTATCTCTCGGTGCTCCCAATTCTTTCTTGAGAAAATTATAGCGATCAGTCCAAGAAATATCAACTCGCTGAACCAATATCTGAGGGCTTAGCTGAATGACTTTGCCCAAATCCTTTTTCTGTATACCAACCTCGTCAATTAAGTAACGCACAGTGGGTTTCAGAGAATTTTCAACACTATAAGAAAAGAAGGATGGTGTAGCAGCAATAATTCGCCCAATTCTCGAATCAGGGATGCCTAAACTGACCAAAAAAGCTACATGAACCTTAAGATTGTTTTCCACTGTATACTCCAGTATTTGTGGTTGCCTCAGTAGCATCTTTCTGATATCTTTTTCATTGACACCAACAGACAACAAATACTCCAACCTCTCCCGTGCAGAACAAACGTTTATCTGAAAAAAAGGCATGTGCCGCGAATACATCTGTAGCAGATGTGATTCACTTAGGCCAAAGGTAGTCAAATAATCAAGCAAAGGAATCCATCTTCTGTCTAGTGCAATTTCTTCAGACAACTGAGAATATTTGGTCCGTGTAGATTTATTGGCATCTGTCTGCAATTTAACAGCAAAAAATTCATGGAAATGTTGATCCCAGATGCTTACGGGCTTACAGCAAGAAGCTCAGATTTAGCATTTCTGCTATGGTAAAAAAAAACACCCTACCTTTGCTCTTCCCCCAGTTTGTAAGCCACCAGACCCAACACCCATCTTCCGAGTCTTGTTGCTTCCTAATAAACAGATTCATGTTAATCAGAGCACATGTAAAATTTATCTTGAGTAAACATTTATGCCACACCTTGCTGCATCCTTGCTGCAGCTAATAATTTAGATCTTCTCCGAATAGGATCAGGGTCTGCTGGTTCTGCAAATTCCTCCTGGTAAAAGAACATAATAGTATGATCAGGAGATTGATGATAAGGTCCAGTTTTGCTTCCCTATGGACAGTTATTATTCAATATGTAGTAGTCACTGACAAATCATAAGAAGAAAACTTTATATTCATGGCATATGAAAAGAAAAAGCAATGGTATTGCTAGAGCTGTATAACTTAAACTTAATATCCATACAGCAGTATACTGAAACAGGATAACTTAATTGCAGATAAAGCAACATCAAATGGGGAGTTGGAATCGATAGCAGGAAGAGTTTCAAACTTTTCACATTGAAGCCAAACGCTGCATACCACCAGACAAGTAAGCAACGAAGTTTGAATTGAAAAGAGAGAAGTTTTGGTTCTTGAATATCAGGATCACAGGATGAATTAAACGACGCTAATATGATATTCCCTGATAAAGAATCAGTATTTTACACGAGGACGAAAGCCTCGTAATATTATAATCGGAAATTTCATGATAGACACCAAAAAGAAAATCAAAAATGAAATTCTTCAAATGGAAAATAAGAACCAAATTAAACTTTGCGAAGAGATAAACCTACATCAGATAACCAATCCACTCCATTAAGATCGTCATCATCCTCTTCTTCGTCGTCGGAGGAGCTATCTTCTTCTTCATCGCCGTCGTCCGAGTCGTATGCAGAAAGCGCCTGTCCAAAGCGTGACCTCCGATTGGTTTTCAGAATCTTCTGATTGGAATGCGCCGAAGAGGAAACAATCCGACCGCTTCTGCCATGAGCTCCGAATAACCGAATCGGGAAGAATTTGGGAAGCCATAGACAGTGGCTACTGGTGACAGTGGAGGAAGAGGGAGAGGGAGGGCAGGCAGTGAAGATGCGGGGAGAGAGAGTGGACATGAGAGCGAGAAGGAAACAGAGAGAATATACCGTAAAACCCTAGGGAAAGAAAGAGACGAAACGGAGATACAAGTATCTGGAGTGTGGACGGTGGAGGTGGGGGAAGTATCTTCTCTTCAGACTTGGTTCAACTTATCCTCATCTTCCATGCTCGGGCGTTGTTTACAGGAGGTTAATCGGCCATCAAAATTGTTAACGAGAGCCTCGCATAATTGCATTATTTTACAGCGTGTTCCGTTGGCTCAATTGCTCAAATGTAACTTTTTATTTACGTTTTTTCTATCCTATCTCCTTACGTCATAGAATAATTATACTAATTATAAAAATTAAAATAAAAAAAACAATTTCAAAATAAATTAGTGCTATTTTTTTTTGGTTGAAAAATAAATTAGTACTATTAGGCTCTTAACATATGCCCTAAGGGCATAAGTTAAAAAATTCATTTTATTTATGGGTGAGTTTTGGGAGAGAACGGCGTGGTTTTTTTAAGAGGAAAATGCTACGGAGTATAATTATTTTTTTTAAAGAAAGGGTTAACCTTAAAGTATAGAGAAGAATTTAAGTGGAATAAACCTACAATTAAATTTAATTTTGATGGTGTAGTTAATACAGAAGGGGTGGCTTCATTTGGGTTTATCCTTAGAGATTCCTTTAGTGAACCCATCTATTTTGAAGGAGGACCGATCGGTCAACAATTTGTTCTGATTTTCGAGACCATCGCCTTGCAACATGGAATTATCGAGGCCGCCCAACGCGGCATTTCCCACATCCAGATTGAAGGTGATAATTTGTAGTTGGTCAAGGTCGTTCGAGGTGACTGACGTTGTCCGTGGGATATCGAGATGCTATGTGCGGATATCCATTGTTTGCTTGCTCCGTTCTGGTGTTGGAGTATTTTCCATGTCGTTCGGGAGTGCAATTCGGCGGCGAACTACATTACTATATCTTTCCATTCGCCTCATCCGTTCCACTTACAATTGATTCAGTTCTTACAATTTTTCAATATGTGAAAATTTTTAGCATGAATTTTCTAGTTAAATATAAAAGTATCATAGAGAATATAATTTAAAATTAATTGAACAAATATCTTTATTGCACTAGAAATTGAAGGAGATAATATCTCAACGATTAACTCCATACTTGGTATTTAGAGTTATTCATGGAGAATCGAGATTATCATCTCGGATATCTCCATTCTAAAATTGTATGTGAGTCCTAATTCATTTAAATTTTTATGGCAGTGCAAATTACTTATGTGCAAATTTTTATGGCAGTGCAAATTCACTTTACATACAAAAGCCATTTTTACCCAAAAGACACTTTTAATGCTTTTGAAATCCGTGTCACTCTCTCTACTTTTTACGTTTTTCAAGAAACTAAAAAATCACTTTTCACCCAAAAAACCCTTTTTACCTAAAAGTGAAACACACCCTAAGAACACATTTTGAACGATCCAAAATTTCAAGTTCTCATTTACGAAAATACTAGGTAAGTTATTAAAATGTATTTCAGGCTCGCCTAAATATTTCCTTACCAAAATGCAAATAAAAATAATTATTTCTATAAGTATATGTGACATTGCATACACTTCTTACACTTTTTTGTTTTTTTAGTTGAATGAGAGGCTACACTCTCCGATCCGTTCCCTCGAAAGGAGTTTTATTAATAAAGGCAGAATGGGCTAAATAGTCTAACCTCTTATATCATCAAAAATCAAAGAGTTAACACCCTCAGGAGGGTTAAACAATACATGAAAGTCTAACATAAAACAAAAGGCTAAAGTCGTAAGATTTCACAACACTATTTATTTCTCGAAAAATATGAGGAAACCAAACATCCCAATTTCTACGAATAAAGCCTTAGTAATGATGCACCTCTTACACTTTTTTTTCCGCATAGACCTAAAAACTATTTATTTATATATGTATATCCCAACAACTCACATTTTAGATTGAAATGTCTTACTCCTTTTTCATTTGGTTCAAAGAAATGTGTATTTCTTGGTCTAGTTTAATTGACACTAGATCGCTTAAGCATTTATCCAGAGGTCTCGAGTTCGAGACTCTCTGGCGGTGTGTATGCAACAGAGAGGTTTGGGAGGAGCAACACCCCTAACGAGGTCCAACTTGGGAGGAACAACACCCCTAACGAGATCCAACACAACTCTGGTCCGCACGTAGACACAAAGTGCCGAACCGGGCAAGGCCTAGCCCATAAAAAATATATATATATATAATATTTGTTTGTTTTTGTTTATTTTTATTATCAATACAGTATACTTTTCATTAGGTTGGCACGTAAAATTCAACTTTTAAAATAATACCATTCACTTTTTTCAACTAAAATTTTGGCTGATGCTGTTTAAACACAATATTATGGCTGATTGCACCACACAATCTATTTGAGTGGAGTTCACACAAACAGTTTCAGTGGAGTCCACACAAACAGTTTGAGTGGAGAAATACCCCTTTTTCGCGTCTTTTTTTAAGATTTTGCCGACTCCCTTTTCGATTATTTAAACTTATTTTTTCATTAATTACATAAAAAATTCTCTTTTCTAATATATGAGATCAATTTTTATATTTTACGAGTTTATTTTTTTATAGATAATAAGTTCAATTTTTATTTGCTTTGAGTTCATTTTTCATATAATTCAATTCTCACATAACTAAAAAATTAATAAAAAATCAAATTTTTTATTTTTCGATTTTTTTACCTTTATTAAATTATTTTCTTTACGAAGAAAGCTTTAAAAATGTTAAATACGACATTTCAATTTTTATATACTACGAGTTCATTTTTATACACTAGAAGTTTAATTTTTTATGTTAGGAGTTCAATTTTCTATATTGTATGTATGAGTTCAGTTTTTATATTCTACGAGTTCATTTTTATCTATGATAAGTTCAATTTTTATGTGCTTTGATTTCATTTTTCATATAATTGATTTTCACATAACTAAAAAATATTTAAAATAAATGATTTTTTCTCAATTTATTTTTTCGAATTTTTTTAACTTTTTTAACTATTTTCTTTTAAAAAAATTAAAAATGTTAAATATAAAAATTCAATTTTTATATACTACGAGTTCATTTTTATTCACTACAAGTTCAATTTTTTATGTTAGGAGTTCAATTTTCTATATTGTATGAGTTCAACTTTCATATTCTACGAGTTCATTTTTTTTATCTATAATAAATTCAATTTTTATGTTCTTTGAGTTCATTTTTTTATATAATTCGATTTTCACAAAATAAAAAAAAATTAAAAAAATCTTGACCATTCAATATATAATAAAGGAGTAAATCCAATGGTTAGGATTAATCCTCATTATAAGCTTAGTCCTTACCACAAGAGTGGTCCTCACCGGAACCATGCCCTTGTGAGCAATACCAATAAAATGCATAACATAATATAATAATTAGATAAAACATATTTATTGCAAATTGATGAATAAATGATGTAGTTTTCATATATATGTGAGATATTTGATTATAATATTTGAGAAAACACTTATTTATAATAATTCGTTTAGGGTTAGGGTTAGGATTTAGGGTTATTGGTTAGGGTTTAATGTTAGGGCTAGGGTTTATGATTAGGAATTTATGGTTTATGGTTTATAATTTAGGGTTATGGTTTAAGGTTAGGGTTTAGGGTTAGGGAGTAAAATTTAAGGTTAGGGTTAGGATGTAGGGTTATTTGTTAGGGTTTAATGTTCCGGTTAGGATTTAGGGTTATGGGTTAGGGTTTAATGTTAGGGTTAGAGTTTAAGGTTAGGATTAGGGTATTATTAGGGTTAGGATTTAAACTTTAAGATTTAATATTAGGATTTGAGGTTTAGGTTTATAGTTAGGGTAATGATAGATTTCAGGGTGAGTATTAGGGTTTATGATTAGGATTTAGAATTTAGGGTTAGTATTTAAATTAAGTTAGGATAAGTGTTCAAGGTTTGAATTGACATTATATAGTTGGTTTGTTAATTTGATCTTTATCTATTAATAGATAATGAGTAGATATCATATTATATGTTTAGATTGTTTCATAAAATATCAAATATTAAAAAATAAAATAAAAATCAGTTTATATACACATATCTTAAAAGTTTTAATTAAATGATTAACATTACTAAATAAAAAATGGATTTTAAAAAATGAATTTGTGAATATTAAAGGATTTTTAGTGAATGATTTTACATGTTATAAATATATATATATATAAATGAAAAGGGGGTCGGTAAAATACTAAAAGAAAGGGTATTAGAAGGGGCATCCCTCCACTCAAACTGTTTGTGTGGACTCCACTCAAACAAATTGTGTGGTGCAATCTACCCTAATACATTATAAAGCAGAACCCAAGTCCGTTGTAAAATTTGCACAACGTGGCATTTTTGAATAAATTAATGTGAAATTATATCTATAACTATATATTAAAGCTATACATTTTCAAGCCACCAGAACGATTCTGACATCACCTCATATTTATAAAATTTATTTTTATTCCTAATATTTTAACTTTTTCCTATTAAATTGTTCTTTAACTATTTAAATCTATCTTTAACATCAAACAAATATCTATTTAGTAATATCTTTTGAAAACTTCCTTATACAAATATTTAAAATTAAAGATAACAAATTTAAAATATTTAAAATAAGTATGAATATCTATTATCTTTTAGCATGCCATCTTTTCACGAATTTATTTATATATATATATTCTTTTATAAAAGAAAAAATTAATGACAAAAATATTTCATAATCTCTAAATTAAGGTACATAGAAATTAATATAAAATATAAAAATATAATATTTAATCTTATCTAATCTTTACTTTATAAATATATAATAAAGTTGTACCTTTTCGAGTCACCAGAACGATTCTGGCCCCACCTTATATTTCAAACATTAATTTTTATTTCTATTATTATAACTTCTTTCTTATGTTATTTTTAAACTATTTAAATTTATCTCTAACATGAAACAAATATCTATTTAGTATAACAAAATCTTTTAAAAGCTTCCTTATACAAGTATTTAAAATAAAAGATAAAATATTTAAAATATTTTAAAATACATATAAATCTTTTAGCATATATCTTTTGAGGAATTTATTTATAGATATATATTGATTTTTTTATAATCAAAAATTAATGATAAATATTTATAATGTTATAAAATTAATAAATAAGATATAATAAAATAGATATGTTGAAATATTTGATAATCTTTAAATTTAGGTACATGGAATGTAATAAAATATGAATAATATAATATTTAATCTTATCTATTTTATACTTTATCGAACCACAAAATGAGTCTGTTCCCATCATAAATTAAATTAATTAAATTAATCAAATATTTTATATAATTAAATAATCTTTATCTTTCATATTTTATCTTATCTTATTTATTAAGTTAACTATTATTTTTTAAATTCTTATTTCATCCATATTTGAATATAATAAATTTTTATTCATATTTTATCTTTTTTCAATTACATATCTATTAAATATCATCAAGGAAAAAGAGAAACGTAATTTTTTTTATCTTAACAATATGTCTTCATTCTCAACATTAAATTTAACCATTTATATTGATTAAAAAAATTATACATTCTACGAGCAATAAAATTGCTTATATTAAAGTTTATATTATATTTTTAGTTATTAATATCTTATTTATAATCTATAACTATATATTAAAGATATACCTTTTCGAGCCACCAGAACGATTCTGGCCCCACCTCATATTTACAAAATTAATTTTATTCCTAATATTCTAACTTTTTCCTATTAAATTCTTCTTTAACTATTTAAATCTATCTTTAACATCAAACAAATATCTATTTAGTATTACAATATCTTTTCAAAACTTCCTTATACATATATTTAAAACTAAAGATAATAATTTTAAAATATTTTAAAATAAGTATAAATATCTTTTATCTTTTAGCATGATGTCTTTTCACGAATTTATTTATAGATATATTTTTTTCTTTTGTAATAAAAAATTAATTATAAAGACTTATAATGTTTAAAAATAATAAAAATAGGTAATAATATCTATAACTATATATTAAAGATGTATCTTTTCGAGCCACCAGAACGATTCTAGCCCCAACTCATATTTAAAAAATTAATTTTTATTTATAATATTATAACTTCTTTCTATTAAATTCTTTTTAACTTATCTCTAACGTCAAACAAATATCTATTGATGATTCTCAAAATAGCGAAGCAAGAGGTGGGCCCGAGGTATGAGGGTCAAACCAGGTCAAAGGGACCCCCGAGGATGATCCTGGGGCCCACAACCATACCCACTTATTTTAACAAAATTCCTGCCCCACGAGGTCCCCCTCGACCTCGGAGCGAGGTCTCGACCTCGTAACCGACTCTACTTGCGCCCGCCCACCATGACCACTCAGCGAACGCCGCTCTTCGAGCCAATCACCGGCTGCCTCGCCTCTAGGCCAATCAGAGCCCTTGATCTCGGGCGTCCCACATCGGACAACGACCAAAACTCGACTCCCCAATCCTCTATAAAAAGAGGAGATTCTCGAATGGAAAAGGGATTGAAAAACATCTTGAACTCAAGAACTTTCTTGCTCGTTGAAGATCGACGTGATCGGAACACCGTTAAAAGGCCTCGCAATAGACAAGCGAAGTCCACAAAAAGACTTCAAGTCTCACAGAGTCTCCGCTCACATCAAAGACCTCGCTACACCACCTCGCAAGCCTCTTACACCTCGCTCTACCTCACATTAAAGACTTCGCAACTCAACCTCGCTCAAAGGGACCGGCAAGTGACGCTTAGAGCTAGCTGGCCACTGGGGGATCTCGGACATTGTTAGGTCGAGATCTCGGATAATCGTAGGAGGTGAAGGGTGTAATTCTCAAATAATCTGTTGGCCTCGTGGGCCTGTAAACCTCGCAGTAAAGAAAATCATAAATAAAGAAGCAAGTGTTTGCACTTTCGAATATAATAATCTCGTTTCTTGTCTTCTAGCGAGCCTTTCATTTCGGGTTTCATCACTGGCACCGTTTGTGGGAACTTCTTCATCCTAAGTAGTTCCTCGATTCGTGCAAAACCTTGGCTTCGATTCCCTCAAAATGGCTTGCCCAAACAATTTCTTCCCTCAACACCCCGACAACATGCCAGAAACTACGCAATGGACAGCCGCGGGACCTCCGGGCTGCCCGTTCGTGGTCCCTCCGGGATGGACGTACATCGCCCCGCAAAATCCATTCCCATTCCAAATCCTCGAGCAGGGCGGCGAGCCCCCGAACCCATATCCCTACCCGGCTTATGGGCAATACCAGCAGGGCTTCGCCCCTTCGTACGTCCCCTATCCCCCCCAGGGTGAGCCGCACTCCGAGTATGTCCCCGCGTGCGTCCCTAGGCGTGCGCATGAGCCCGAGTCCTCCACCAACGACTCGTCGACAGAGAGACCTCCCCGAGATCCCATGCAGATCTCGCGGTCCCGATCGCGTCGATCGAGGCTGCAGGAGCCAGAGTTGTCCGAAACAGCGGGGAGCGCGATGCACTACCCGAGGTCCCGATCGCATAATTCGAGGCCACCGCCCCAAAATCAGGAGGAAGCCAAGATCACCTCCCCGTTCATGGACGCGATCCGGAACGCGCCCATGCCCAAGGGCTTCTTGAGGCCGCAAATGGGGCTTTATGACGGTTCAACGGACCCCGAGGAGCACGTAAAACACTTCGTGGTCCAGATGAATGTCAACGCTTACAATGACGCGATATTCTGCAGGGTTTTCCCCACCACCCTGGAAAAGGCCGCATTGACATGGTTCTCAAGCAAGAAGGTCGGCTCCGTGACCTCGTTCGCCCAACTATGTGATTCCTTTGTCACGCACTTCAGCGGCTCCAGAAAGCGCAAGAAGAACATGCGGGACCTCCGCGGGATCGAGCAGGGGGAGAGCGAATCCTTAGGCGCTTTCTTCACAAGATTCACGACCGCGGTGGCGGAGATCGCGCACGTCGACGAGTCGTCGGTGCGCGACACCCTCATGGGCAACCTGCGCATCGGGGAATTCAAAAACCACATTTTTTATAAGAATCCGGAGACATACGAAAGCTTGTGCGCCCGAATCACGGCCCAAGTATACGCCGAGGACGCCGCCAACCAGAGTTCGCGACCACGAACTGACAAAGAGATTGTCGCCGAGGCCAAGGGGAAGGCAAAGGTGGCCGCGCCGGCCGCGCGCGATGCGTATATGACGCAGGCACACAACCCCAACAACAACAACAACAACAAAAACAACAACAATAGCCGGAATAATGACAACAACAACAATAACCGGAACAACAACCGTGGAGGCGGTGGCGGAGGCTGGAACTGCTTTGGCAGGAGACCGCGGGGTTACCGAGGCAAGGGAGGTCCCGCATATGACCCAAATGAAAAGGGTCGTGCCAACCCCGCGTCGGGAGCCAACCTCGAGCCGCGAGGCCCAAGTCAGACCCAGGCTAACAACAACAACAACGTCGAGCAACAGGCGCCCGCGAAGCAGGCCCGGTCGGGACAGGCAACGGCGCCCGATGGGTACATCCATACCATCTCGGGCGGACCATCACCGGCTGGGTCAACCCAGGCAGAGCGGAAGAGATACGCGAGGGAAAGCCATCATGAACCCTCGGTGTTCAGCGTCGCACAAACCTCGCGCGCCCACGTAGGTTTGTCCTTCTCGTCAGATGATGCCGAGGGGCTTCACATGCCACACTCCGACCCCCTGGTGGTCCACGCGTAGATGGGCTCAAAGATGGTTAAGCGAGTACTAGTGGACACGGGATCCTCCGTGGACATCATGTACTATGGCGCGTTCGAGCAATTGGGCATCTCCGAGACCTCCTTGAATCCCTACGCTGGGAAACTCACCTCCTTCTCGGGAGACGAAGTCGACGTGGCCGGACTCATCGACCTCTGGATGACGCTCGGCACCGGGTCCACCAGGAGGACCGAAATGGTGGAGTTCACAGTGGTGCGCCTGCCTTCGGTGTGGAACGCAATCATTGGGAGGGTCTCCTTGATGAAGTTCCAGGCGGTAGTTTCTATCTATCACTTGAAGATGAAGTTCCCCGTCGATGGCGGGGTTGGAGAGGTAAAGGGCAATCAGGAGGAAGGTCGCGTTTGCTACGCAACCTCTGCAAAGCAAAAGTGCCCGGTGTTCGTGGTGGAATCTCCCGGCGAGGCCGACCTCGAAGTCCGGGATTTCACAATCCCCACTCCAGAGCCGGAAAGAAGGGTGATATCCCCTTTCGAGAGCGAGTCCGAGAAGATCTACCTCGGGGAGTGCCTCTCGGGGGCATCGGCGATGTCGCTAGAAGCCTTGCTCGCAGGGTCCCGCGACGTTTTCGCTTGGACTGGGAAGGACCTCCGAGGTGTCCCGCGGACCGTAGCCCAGCACTCTCTGAACGTCGACGTCACCACTCGCCCTGTGGTGCAGCGACGAAGAAAAATGAACGAGGAAAGGGCAAGCGCCGCAAATGACGAGGTGGCAAAATTGCTGGCTGCGGGGTTTATACGCGAGGTCCAATACCCCCGGTGGTTGTCCAACGTCGTGCTTGTCAAAAAAGCCAGCGGGAAGTGGAGAATGTGCGTCGACTTCAAGGATCTCAACAAAGCCTGTCCCAAAGACAGCTACCCCTTGCCCTTGATCGATGAGCTCGTTGACTCAACCGCAGGTCACGGGGTTCTGAGCTTCCTCGACGCATACTCGGGGTACAATCAGGTCCTGATGAACCCGCGAGAAGAGGAGGAGACATCCTTCATCACCCAGCGCGACACTTATTGCTACAAAGTCATGCCGTTTGGGCTGAAAAATACGGGGGCAACCTTTCAACGCCTCGTCGATCGCGTTTTCAAGAGCCATCTCGGACGGAACGTGTCCGCTTATGTCGACGACATTGTTGTCCGGAGCAAGACCCTTGAGGAGCATCTGGTCGACCTCGCTGAGGTCTTCGCAACTCTCAGGCACAACAGATCAGCCTGAACCTCGAGAAGTGCGTCTTCGGTGTGTCATCGGGAAAATTCTTGGGCTTTATGATTAGCGAACGGGGCATCGACGTAAACCCTGCCAAGGTCGAGTCGATCCTCTCCATGAGGTCACCACGGTCTCGCACCGAGGTGCAACGGCTTAACGGTGTTGTCAACTACCTTGGGAGGTTCTGCTCCCGCCTGGCGGAAAGATCCCTCCCCTTTTTCGCGGCTCTCAAGCAGAATGACAAGTTCGTGTGGGACGAGAATCTGGAGCTCGCCTTCTCTGAGCTAAAGGCCTTCCTGACAAAGCTCCCCACACTGTCGCCCCCACTGGCGGGTGAAGACTTGCAACTTTATGTGGCCGTCAGCCCCGAGACGGTCAACGCAGTGCTCACCAAAAAGGCCACGCACCCAGTTTATTTCGTGAGCCGTGTGCTCCAGCCCGCGGAGCAGCGATATTCCCCAGCAGAAAAGATGGCGCTGGCAGTTGTGACCGCCGCAAGGCGTCTGCGCCCTTACTTCCATGCGCACCCCATCCAGGTCCTGTCTGACCTCCCACTTCGACAAATCCTCCACCAGCCCGCCCTCTCCGGGCGGATGACGAAGTGGGCAGTCGAGCTCTCCGAGTTCGACATCAGCTACCTCCCAAGAACTGCCATGAAGGGGCAGGCCCTCGCTGACTTCATGGTGGAGGTCACTTTCCCCGAAACAGAAACAAGCTCGGAAGAGTGGAAGGTGTTCGTCGACGGCTCGCGATGTGACGCCGGTGGTGGGGCTGACGTATTCCTCGCTGGGCCCTCGATCGAGACGGAGTACTCACTTAACTTCGCCTTCGACGCCACCAATAACGAGGCCGAGTACGAAGCCATGATCGCGGGAATCGAGATGGCGCTCCTCAGTGGGGCCCGGAAAATCAGGGTCTACACCGACTCCGAGCTGGTAGCGCGCCAGCTCAACGGTCAGTACGACACCAAAACGGGGTTCCTGCCTGCGTACCGAGAAAAGGTCAAAGCCTTGGTGTCATGCCTGGAAACCTTCGCGGTAGAGTCCGTCCTTCGAACCTCGAACACCAAGGCAGACGCGCTAGCAAGGTTAGGATCCGCCCTTCCCCTTGAAGTGGGGAACCGCGTGATGGTAGAGCGAAAACTCTCGCGGAGTGTGAACAGCGAGGTTCTATCTATCACCACGGAGGATTGGAGGATCCCGATAACACGGTATGTGGAAAGCGGGGTCCTCCCAGAGGACCCCGCGCAGGCCAGGAAGCTGAAAATGCAGGCGGCGCGGTATTGCATCATAGGTGGCTGCCTTTATCGTCGAGGCTACGCCGAACCCAACCTACTGTGCGTCCCGACCGAGTCGACGGAGCACATCCTCTATGAGGCCCATGAAGGGGTCTGTGGCGGCCACCCCGGATGGCGAACCCTTTCACATAAGATCGCCCACTTGGGGTACTTCTGGCCCACCCTCCGGCAAGACGCAAGGGACTATGTCCAGCGATGTGATGGATGCCAGAAGCACAGTAACCTCTTGCACGCCCCGACCTTGCCGCTTCGCTCCATCCACGCACCGTGCCCCTTCGCGATGTGGGGGATGGACATCCTCGGCCCCTTCCCCAAGGCCCCCGGTCAGGTGCGGTATATCCTGGTCATCGTCGACTACTTCACGAAGTGGGTTGAGGCACTAGCAATGGCGAAGATCACGGGGACTAAGGTCTGCGACTTTCTGTGGAAGAACCTTGTTTGCCGCTTCGGCGTTCCCATGACCATCATGACCGACCATGGCCCCCAATTTGATTGTGAAGAGACCCGGACATTCTGCTCAGAACTCGGCATAACCCTCAAGTTCTCCTCCGTGGCCCATCCTCAGTCCAACGGCCAGGTAGAAAACGTCAACGCACGCATCCTGTCCGATCTAAAAAAGCCGTTGGGCATGGCGCAAGGTCGTTGGGCAGAGCTTCTCCCGCTCGTCTTATGGACGTACCGCACCACCGCGCGCCGCGCGACCGGAGAAACGCCGTTCGCCCTAACCTACGGGGCAGAGGCCCTAGTCCCGGTAGAAACCCTGGTCCCATCGGCGAGGGTGTTCGATTTTGATGAAAAGGAGAACGAGGCCAATCTCAGGGTCGAGTTGCTCTTCCACAACGAGCTACGCGAAGTAGCCGACCTTCGCTCCAGGGAATACAAGCGCCGCGTGGCAGTTTACCACGACAAGAAGGTGAGACCTCGGCTCCTGGCCACAGGCAATCTCGTCTTGAGAAGAACTGAAGGTGGCAAACTGGACCCCAACTGGGAGGGACCATACATCCTCGGGGAGGAGGTCGCTCCCGGAGCCTTTAAGCTCAAAGACAACGAGGGGCGAACCCTCAGTAAGACGTGGAACGTCGACCGGTTAAGGAAATATTTCGTGTAAACTCTCTGAACTCCGTTACTGCTTTTTGTGAATAAAGGGTTGTGGGACTTTCAAAATCTCTCTCAAAAATAAAAACTCCGGGTTAAAAGTCCATCCCCCGCTTGGGGTTGGAGATTTTCGTTAAAAGTCCAAACCTCGCTTCACGCGAGGTGTTGGAGAATTTCGTCAAAAGTCCATCCCTCGCTCCCCTCTTGGGGTTGGAGATCTTCGTTAAGTCCAAACCTCGCTTCACGCGAGGTGTTGGAGAATCTCGTTAAGTCCACCCCTCGCTTCCCGCTTGGGGTTGGAGATCTTCGTTAAGTCCAAACCTCGCTTCACGCGAGGTGTTGGAGAATCTCGTTAAGTCCATCCCTCGCTTCCCGCTTGGGGTTGGAGATCTTCGTTAAATCCAAACCTCGCTTCACGCGAGGTGTTGGAGAATCTCGTTAAGTCCATCCCTCGCTTCCCGCTTGGGGTTGGAGATCTTCGTTAAGTCCAAACCTCGCTTCACGCGAGGTGTTGGAGAATCTCGTTAAGTCCATCCCTCGCTTCCCGCTTGGGGTTGGAGATCTTCGTTAAGTCCAAACCTCGCTTCACGCGAGGTGTTGGAGAATCTCGTTAAGTCCATCCCTCGCCTCCCGCTTGGGGTTGGAGATTTTCGTTAAAAGTCCAAACCTCGCTTCACGCGAGGTGTTGGAGAATTTCGTCAAAAATCCATCCCTCGCTTCCCGCTTGGGGTTGGAGATCTTCGTTAAGTCCAAACCTCGCTTCACGCGAGGTGTTGGAGAATCTCGTTAAGTCCATCCCTCGCTTCACGCGAGGTGTTGGAGAATCTCGTTAAGTCCATCCCTCGCTTCCCGCTTGGGGTTGGAGATCTTCGTTAAGTCCAAACTTCGCTTCACGTAAGGCGTTGGAGAATCTCGTTAAATTCCTCCCTCGCTTCCCGCTCGTGGCCTCGGCAAAGTCGTTGTGCGAAGTCCGGAAAAGGCTCGGGGCCTCGGCGAATCATTGAAGCAAAGCTCGAGATCTCGATACATAATCAGAAACACCCGATGTGGCCCGAATACCACAATAATTGTGACACTCGGGCCATGGGGTTGGGTAGATAATATGTGCGAGCATATACGAGAAAGCTAGAACAAACAAGCAATCATAGGGTAAGGAAAATAACATAAAAAGCTGGGGCACGTGTGCCCAGATGTTTAATTACAGGCCCCGCAGGGCCACCAGCAAAACAACAAAAAAAAAAACAGAAGCAGACAACGACATCCTTTACATCTTCGAGGCTTCGGCGGCAGGGTCGGAGGTCTTCGGAGGATCTTCAGGGGCTTGAGCAGTAGGTCCTTGGGGAGTCTCCGGGGCAGGGGCGGTGATGGCAGAAGGCTGGGAGCTGGGCGCATCTTCCTGGGCGATGGCTGCCACGGTAGGCGCCTCGCTAGCCACAGTTCCATCCTCATTGAGAAAGAACTCGCACTCTCCCTCAGGCTCTTCCCCCTCAAGTTCCCCCATAGTCTCCTGATAGTTGGGGATGAAAAACTTGATGCGGGGGTCGAGGTGCCCATACTTCGCGACCGCCTGCTTTACCCCCATCCTGACGGACTGCTGGAAAATCTTCCTCACACTCCCCACCATCTCGGCCTGAAAGGCCTCGGACTTCACATACCTGGGCCCCTCGAGATCCAATTCCTTGGTGAGCTCAACAACATGCCCTTGGAGCCTGGTAACCTCCTCCTCGGCTTTCCGAAGCTCCGCCTCCTTCTCTCTGAAGAATTGGTGTTCTTCGGATAGCTGGCCTTTGAGATTTTTGACCTCGTCCTTGAAATCCCCGTTCTCATACTTCAAATCCTTGTTCTCCTCCCTCACCTTCGTCAGCTCCTCCTTGGCCCTCGAGGCGTCCTTGGCCTCGTCCGCTGCCGCGATCTCCGCGGCCCGAACGCGTTTCTCGGCCTCTGCAAGGCTCTTTCCCTTCTTCTCGAGCTTGGCGTCCCGCTCTTGGAGCCTCGCCTCCATCCTGCCCAGATTCCTATGGAGAAGGACGACGCGGCCGCAGTTGTAGTTCGCGAAGAAGGTATTCTGGAGCAATAAAAGAGCACGTAAAAACAAGAACAAGAATAATAAAGCCAAACAAAAAATAATGAACGAAAAAGGGCAAGATATACCATCACGGAGTAGCGGAGGATCTCATCGTTGAGGGCTGCCTCCGAGAGGTTGTTGGCCCATGCAACCTCGTCGGGCCAAACGGTCCTGTCCCAGTCTTCGGACACACCCCGGGAAGGACCAGGGCAGTGGAACTTCTCGGCAGGAGGCCCGGTGGCCGAGATAACTCGGCTCGCGGGCCCAGGGCGTTCGACCATCACGCCCCCCGGGGTTTCCCCCCGCCCATCCTCCTTTCGTTTCTTCCTTTTCTCCCCCCGAGGAGAACCCTCGTCCTTCCTTTTGGACCCGGCCTTATCCTCGGATCCTCGAGAGTGATGGGAGGATGTCCTTGCGGCGTCCCCCTTGGACGCCGCCCCCCCGCTCGTCTTCGCCGCCGGCGCCTTCAGCGTCGGGGCTGTTATCTTGCTTTGTGGGGCGGGAGGCCTCGCCTGCGAGGCCGGTTCCTTTATGACGACCCCAAGTTGGCCCTGGGGTCTCGAAGCGTTGGAGGAAGAAGTCACAGGCCTTTTGCCCTGTGACTTCGAGGTAAGAGCGCCGAGTAGGTTCATTGTCAGAAAAAAAAGAGAACGAAAAAATTAGATAAGAAAAGCAAGAAGCAAGTTAATGACAGTAATGAGACAAAATAAGCCCGCGGGGTTGTAAACCTCGCCCCTCAACTTCAAAAAGAAAAAAAAATCAAATCAGGGAATGTCAGGAAAGAGATTGAGTACCCTCTTTTCCCTCGCTGGGAGGGAGGCTGAGGCTCAGTCCAGCCCGCTCAAGCTGGTCCTGAGAAAGATACACCTGAAACGGTGCCTGACTCGTCGTGGCGTATCGGACCCTGAGCGCCTTGAGCTCATCAACCTCCAGCGGGGTCACGCACCGAACAAATTCGCCCGGCGTTACCGGAAAATTGAGATATCTCGCGAACCAAGAACCAATTCGGCTTCCACGGCCGGACGTTCGAAGGGGCCGTGGTGATCTTGATAAGCGGTGTGCTAAGGTTGATAAGGCTTCGGGACCGAGTGTCTCTCCTCGCTAGGAATAAAGCTGACAGGTAGTCATGTCTCGGTCCGTCCCCAAGTTCGCGACTGCGAATCGTGTAGGCACACAGCAACCGCCAAGCGTTCGGAAACAGCTGCGCAGGGCAGATCCTCATGGCCCACAGATAATCAACAAAATGCTGGGCCAAGGGCAGCTTGAAGCCCGCCTGAAGGCTGAAGAGGTGCACAACCACGCACCTGTCGTAAGACGCCAAGGAGTGACCCCCCTCCTCGGGAAGCGCCAACTCAACCCCCTCGGGCCAAGCAAAGTCCTTGGCAATATCTGTAAGGTCCTTCAGCTCGAGCTCGGTGGCCACCCCCTCGGATAGACGAGCCTCGGCGGAACCCGGGGTCATGGGGATCCGTTCCTCCAGGACCCTCGGGACACGGGACACGGCGTCGGTGATGTACGCCGTAGGGAAGCTCGGGGGCACGTAAGGAGGCGGCGCTGAGGTCGTTCCCACAACCGGCCGCGCTTCGACCTCAGTAACAACCTCGTCTGGGGTAGAAGACGAAGCCATTTCAACGCCCGACGACGTTCGAAGATGGGAGAAGCACGAATTAATAGAGACCTCGGAGTCGCTTGAAGAAGGCTCGCTGAAAACTAGCGAAGGGGACCTCGGATTTCTGAGAGTCGCTGAGTTCTACGCTTCCCGCGGACTCCGAAACCTCCTCGTAAAAACCCTCTTGGACTCTGAAAGCGAAGCCGGGCGGAGGGCTAGAAGAGGCTCTCCTAGGCATGAAAAGAACGATGTCCAGGCCGCGGAAGGCTAGCACCTGGAAAAGAAAGAAGCATTGAGACGTCGGGCACTATAACCAAGAAAAAACAATGCGAGGTCGCAACCTCGGAAGAAAAGCGGTGCGAGGTCATAACCTCGGAAGAAAAGCAGTGCGAGGTCATAACCTCGTGAGAAAGAGAAATTCCGGATCATAAGAGGCGAGGAGCCACGTGGCACCCTAGGGGCTACTCTGACAAGATAGGACGGCGAGGGAGAAGTCGAAGCGCCAAAAAGGAAGAAGTCCTAGCGCCAAAAAGGAAAAAGTCGAAGCGCCAGAAAGAGGAAAGAGAAGATGAAATGGAAGCCAGCGGTCGAGAGCGGCGGTGGAGACCCTAACGTCCCATCAATCAATCGTCAAGACGTTTGGGTTTCCAAGAGCTTCAAAAATTCAAAACCGCCGAAAAATAAAAAGAGACAACCGTCGGTTGGAGGGCGAGGAATCCGAGTGCATGGCGTTCGCCACCCTCACCCCACCGTCCCGCCACCTTGTCGCCGGTACGAAACGCCAAGGGGCAACCACTGCCCGCTAGGGCGCAAGGCGAAACGAAAGAGAAAAGAAGAGAAAGGAGCAAAGGGAAAACGGCGAGAAAAAGCAGGCGGAAACTCATGCCGACCTCACCACCGTTGTTTCGCCACCGTGATGCCGGCGCGAAACACCAGGCAACACTCCATCGCCTCTCCAAAACACGGCACAAAAAACAAGCAGGGAGAAATCAAAAGCAAACAAGAAGCGGGAGAAGAAAAGTTGAAGACTTACTTGTTCAGAATCGACGAGGAGGAGGCGGTGGTGCAACCGGAAGATGGCTGAGGCTCGTCGGAAACCGTTTGAAGAAACCGTTCGCAGGAAGCCAAAAAGACAGAAAGAGAGAAGGCGAAAATCTGGGAAGAAGAGATAAATGGGGAGGCGTGTGAAGTACGCGCTTATAAAGGGTCGGCTTGGGCCTCCCCTACCCAGTTAGGCTTATTGGGCCTGTCCCTCCTGCGCGGCCCATTAAGCAAAACACGAAGAGCAAGCCCAGAAAAGCTTTACCTTTTCCAACCAAAGAAAAGCTAAGTGTAGAACCTCGCAAAGGGAGGTCTTCGCAAGATGCTCCTCAGGAACCTCGGAAACCCTTGAAGCCTCGCAAAATGCCTACCCACCTCTCAGAGCCTCGCACCCCGCAATCTTTGAGAACTTATGCCCTGCGACCCTCGGGGCGAGGTCCCCAGGCCATGGGGTTGTGATGATGCTCAAAATAGCGAAGCAAGAGGTGGGCCCGAGGTATGAGGGTCAAACCAGGTCAAAGGGACCCCCGAGGATGATCCTGGGGCCCACAACCATACCCACTTATTTTAACAAAATTCCTACCCCACGAGGTCCCCCTCGACCTCGGAGCGAGGTCTCGACCTCGTAACTGACTCTACTTGCGCCCGCCCACCATGACCACTCAGCAAACGCCGCTCTTCGAGCCAATCACCGGTTGCCTCGCCTCTAGGCCAATCAGAGCCCTTGATCTCGGGCGTCCCACATCGGACAACGACCAAAACTCGACTCCCCAATCCTCTATAAAAAGAGGAGATTCTCGAATGGAAAAGGGGTCGAAAAACATCTTGAACTCAAGAACTTTCTTGCTCGTTGAAGATCGACGTGATCGGAACACCGTTAAAAGGCCTCGCAATAGACAAGCGAAGTCCACAAAAAGACTTCAAGTCTCACAGAGTCTCCGCTCACATCAAAGACCTCGCTACACCACCTCGCAAGCCTCTTACACCTCGCTCTACCTCACATCAAAGACTCCGCAACTCAACCTCGCTCAAAGGGACCGGCAAGTGACGCTTAGAGCTAGCTGGCCACTGGGGGATCTCGGACATTGTTAGGTCGAGATCTCGGATAATCGTAGGAGGTGAAGGGTGTAATTCTCAAATAATCTGTTGGCCTCGTGGGCCTGTAAACCTCGCTGTAAAGAAAATCATAAATAAAGAAGCAAGTGTTTGCACTTTCGAATATAATAATCTCGTTTCTTGTCTTCTAGCGAGCCTTTCATTTCGGGTTTCATCATCTATTTAGTATAATAATATTCTTTGAAAGCTTACTTATACAAATATTTAAACTTAAAGATAAAATATTTAAAATACCTTAAAATAAATATAAATATTTTAGCATATATCTTTTGACGAATTTATTTATAGATATATAGTGATTTTCTTTTATAAAAAAAATTAATGATAAATATTTATAATTTTTAAAATTACTAAAATAGATAGTAAAGTATTTAATCGATATATTGAAATATTTAATAAACACTAAATTTACTTACATGCAAAGTAATAAAATATGAAGAATATAATATTTGAATAAAAAATTATATACATTCTACGAGTAATAAATTACTTATGTTAAAGTTTATATTATATTTTAATTTATTTATTAATATCCTATTTATAATGTCTATAAAATATCGAATCGTAGTCGTATATGGTACGACGGGTAAAACTAGTTATCTATAATAGTGTGTGCAAACACCATCAGCAAAAATTTTCCGCTTTTCATGTTCAATTTTGTAATATATCACTCCCAAATTAAGCAAGCACAAACATAGAAAGTGAAGATAGTATTTATATCATAATGAAGCAAGTGCTTAAGATTAACTATATTTAGTGATTTATGCCCCAAATTATTTTTCCAAATCGAAAAATCTCTTTATGACATGTGTTTGAAACAATCCCTAGAAACTCGAGATTGACTACAATCAATTGAGCAATAAGAATCAAGAAAATTATTGCATCACAAGATTTTCGTTTCTATTAATTTACTAATATTAGTTCTTAAGTTTATTTTGTCCCAAATTGGGAAAAAGATAATTTAATGAATTTCTCAAGTGTGTGTTTTTCTTACTAATATTAGTAAAAAAAAACTAATATTAGTTTTTAAGTTTCTCTTCTAATGTTGATTCTCACTTTCTCAAGTATCTCTTGGTTTTGACCTCTCCCTATCTTTCTTCTTCTGGCTATTACAAATTTTCGAATTCCCTCTCTCACTCTTTCCACCCAATATCTCTTCTTATCAATGGTATAAGATGCCCACATGCATACTATCTTCTTAATCTTATCATTTTCTTGTAAGATCCTAGCTTCAGCATCCAAGTTGCTTTAGTGGTGTGTTTCTTTTTACTCTCATCTTTGTTATCTCATCTTCTTCTAGTTAGTTTAATTTAATGAATTATTGCAGTCTGGATTGGTTTTTCATATTCTTTAATTGAATTTTGCGACATATTCCTAGCTAGCTAGGTCTATTCAACTTCAATTCATCTTCAAAAGTAGTGGGATCCATCAGATTAGCTATTTTTAGGTAGTAATCAAACTCTGATTTAATTCAATTGGGTTTCTATTGGACTGAGTTGATTTATCAAATTGCATGATGGGACCTAATTGGGAATTGGAATTTCAGGGAAATGGAAGGAGATATTGGTAAGCTGTTTGTAGGTGGGATTTCATGGGAGACTAATGAAAATCGGCTCAAGGAGTACTTTGGGAAATTTGGGGAAGTTGCGGAGGCTGTGATCATGAGGGATCGAATCAGGGGACGTGCTCGTGGCTTTGGTTTTGTGGTTTTTGCTGTTCCTGCTGATGCTGAGAAGGTGGTCATGGAGAAGCACATAGTTGACGGCCGAGTAGTGAGTCACTTACACATATTTTAGACTTGATTGTTGTTATTAGCTAGGATTCATTCAATTAAAAACTTGTGATTTATGATCTCCAGATTGAAGCAAAAAGGGCTGTGCCTAGGGAAGAACAGATTATCCTTAGCAGAAACAATAACAGCCCAGGACTTCCTGATGTCGGGCGTGTGAAAAAGATTTTCGTCGGAGGCTTAGCATCCACGGTTACTGAGTACGATTTCAAGAGCTACTTTGATCAATTTGGCACAATTACAGACGTTGTGGTGATGTACGATCTCAACACGCAAAGACCCAGAGGATTTGGATTCATAACCTATGATTCAGAAGACGCTGTTGATAGAGTGTTGTACAAGACCTTCCATGAGCTGGATGGGAAAATGGTAGAGGTGAAGCGAGCGATTCCAAAAGAGCTTTCCCCAAACCCGACGACTCGTAGCCCCTTAGTCGGTTTAAACAACTACAGTTTGATTAGGAGTGCCAACTTCATGAATAATAATGGGTATCCTTTAGGCTATGAGTTTATCCCTGTTGATGGATACGGTAGACTGAATCTGAACGGTTGGTTATGGAATGAATACGAACATGGAGACAGGGTTTAGTGCTGCTAACCACGGTCACGGAAATAACCCAAACTTTGGAAATGGCTCAGGACGTCTTTTGAGTCCTTACTTCAATGGAAATGTAGTAGGGAGGTACAATAACTCTTCTATCGGGAGGCATGACTCTCTATTTAGCTCCCGCCTAGAAATGTTTTGAGTGGATCCTTTAATGGTCCATACAATAGCTCTCCTATGAATCGTACCAACTTTGGGGCTTTGTTTGGAGCGAATGTTGGTAATTGGAATTCGTCTCCTCTTGCTTCCCAAACCGGGGGCATGAGTGCTTCTGGATTTGGTGGTGGAAATCAAGTGTATAATAATCCTAGTTTTAGCAACTATGCAATGGGGAGTGCAGGTTATGGAAGAAACATTGGGACTGATCATATAAACCTGAATGCGCCATTTTCTGGATCAAACGGTGGTCTAGGTTCATCGTATGGAGACTTGTATCGTGGCAGTTCGGGTTATGGTGATTCAACTTGGGCGGCTCCCGAGTTTGAGGGTGTCGGTTCACTTGGTTTTGGGCTTGCCAATGCAGGGCAAGAGCTTGCTTTCAAGACTTCTGAGGGCCATATTGGAAGGTATGGTGTTGCGAATAGACAAACATTTAGAGGTAACTATTTATTTCTACCCTCTTTCAGTTTGATGTTTTTCAATTCATAATAGTGTTGCGAAAAGACAAACATTTAAAGGTATGGTGTTGCGAATAAACAAACTTAGTCTTGGAGTGATTGGTGTTATCATAGTATGACTGTTTGTGTATTCATAAGTTTTCAATCAAATGGACCCTTAGTGTGAACTTGTACAAGTGATTCTTATTATTATGTTGCTTGTACTTGTTGCAGGAGTCACCGCGTAGGTACTTCTTATTTGAACATCAACTAGGGATTCATTCGTAGTGTCACGAAAATCAAACTAAATAGGTCATGAAGACTCAAATATCAAGGATATACTTCTTGAAAATATCTTAAGCTTACAAGAAGATGGATCACTAAAAGAGAGGACGAACTACAACTCTCTTATTGAAGCACACATGATCTTTGACAATAGTTACTTCGATTCTAATTTATGTTTTAAGTTTTGAAGATTCAGTTTAAATATTGTTTTCTTTTTGCCTTCTCTAAATGAGAAATGAAACTAGAGTTTCATTAGCCCTTGAGTAAACTAGAGTTTCAAATACTATATGATAAAGTAATTTCTTTGATGCCTATTTTTTATACTTATTAATTTGTAAGTTTCCCAGTTAATAAGAACTAGTGAAATTCACGGGGTGTATTTAATAAAATTATGTTATATTTTGTATTCTTAGTGTAATCTTAATATTATACATGAAATTTAATCTTGAAACGTATTTAGAGTCTGTTAGACAATACTTAAATTGAGCTTACGGAAGCTTTACCAAAGCTTACGGAAAAATATAAGTTCGATAATGACTGTTCAGTTCGGAAAGGTAACCAAGCTTGCTTACATTTCACCTAATATATAAATGCCCTCATCATTACCCAAGCTTCTAGTAGCTTATTTTTGAAATTCATCGCTTTTCCCTTCAATGTTATACCCAACCCTATAAGAAATTAATGATCCAACAAATATGGGCTTGTGGGTTTTTTAAACATCTCATCAATGATCAACTTTGATCAATGGGAGACCCTCCCAATAAATATATCAACTTCTCCATACATGTCGTTAGTGGAATTCGAACTTCGAATCTTCTGAACAACACTTAAAGAGTCTAACACCACTTTACCACTAGACCAACTGAATATTGGTTGATGAATGGTTAATTATGGCCCAAATAACACATTAGGTTAATTTTGGAATTGTTGATTTGATAAAATAAGGTTGCAACTAGCTAGAAGATATAATTTTCTATCAAAATAAAGATTTTATTTATTAATGGTCAACTTTGATGAACGGTTGAGATTTTATCTTTAGACGATTTCAACTCCTCTCTCTGCCTATAAATATAATCCGAATTTTATCATTAGGCTTATCATTTATACATACGAAATAAAGTAAGGGTAAGAGAGAGAAGGCGAATTCCAAAAGTGCGTTTTTGCTTCATCAAATTCTCGCCCCTTTTGTCCTCTCATAATCGCGATGTCAACCGGTATGTTTTTATGCCTTTGTAATTAAACATATGATCAAGATCTTAAATCGCAATCATGGCCCACTTTGCCTAAAGTTTAGAGCCACTGAACTCCTAGCACAACCTGAGGCCCATGAATATCCAACACAAATAAGTCGATAGAGAACAAATGGCCCTGAAGGTTAATCGACGTGGCAGCACATTGATGCGTACAAAGCAAAGAAGAGCCATTCCCAACATATACCCGAAAGGGAGAAATTTGAACTAGCGGAAGACATAATTGTTCAGCAATCTGAGGGTGTATAAAGTTATGAGTGTTGTCCCCATCAATCAAAACCTGTAATTTGAGGCCGTTGATGATGCCCATCAGTTTCAAAGATTTCGGATTAGCTAATCCTTGTATAGACTGAAGACTCGAAATATCTCCTGTAACCGCTAACTCATCATTAATAGCATCAACAGGAACTTCATCATCACTCTCTTCATTACCCAATAAGGCAAGGAATCAATGTTTACAACGATGACCACGATCAAATTTCTCATCACAGTTCCAACACATACCTTTTATGGACCGTTCATCCGTTCAGCCTGGGATAAACGTCTGATAGGCAATTTGGAGAGGTCAGTGGTTGGCCTCGGAGTGGTATTAGAAGACGACGCCACATTCTGATTTGGTGTCCAACCGGTTTTCAGCCTTGACGGCTGCCAGTAACGACGGTTAGTGGAAATATTAGTAATTGTGTCGACATAAGAAGCCGCTAATTCCCGAGCGAGAGCGAAAGTTTGGGCTAAAGTGGTAGGATTGCGTAAATTAAGCTCACGCTTGACAGGCTATTTCAGACCGGCTTTATACATAGAAATCAAAGTGGTTTCAGTTACGCCCTCAACTTTGTTCAACAGGGATTCAAATTCCGTCTGATATTCCACAACTGTCGTTTTCTGTTGCAACTTGGATAACAAACCCACATAATCCTCGTAATAATGAGGGTCAAACCATTGCTTGACAGCATCCAAAAACGCCCCCAAGTTAAGAGGCAATTATTCCGACGTTGGTAACGGAACCAATCAGATGCCGGATGATCAATCAACATTCCCACCAATTGTAAACGTTCCTGCGGAATAGTATTGAAATAATCAAAATAAATTTGAACTTTGTAAATCCAACCTGATGGATCAGTTCCGTTAAACTAAGGCGGGTCAACCCTAATTTTAGGGTATCGATCATTACGATGCTCATCCGCTCCTTGTTGCGCGATCCGGTGCTCCGCTCCCGCAAACCGCCTGTCAGGGCGAAAGCCCAGTTGTTGCTGCTGACCCATCCCACCAAAACGACGTTCCGGGTGATGTGGTAATTGTTGGTGGGCGGGGGGTTGCAGTAGGACGGCCGACCGTTCAGCCGCAAGCGCTGGTGGTTGCTGCTGCGGTGGCACAACGGCCCCGCCCGCTGCCTCTTCGTCCCCGGTGGGACGATGCTCGATAAGATCGAACACTTGGTCCAATCGGGTTTGTTGTGAATTCAGTCGTTGATCCATCGATTCGATTTTCAACGACAGGGTTTGAAGAATGGTTTGGATATCTTGACTATCAGAAAGATTGCCAGTAACCTGCGATGATGTGTCTTCTTCTGTCATGACGGGTATGAGTTGCAAGGATGAAAGCACCAATTGATACAACCCGACGGGAATTGTACCAAAGTAACACAGAAGAGGGGGGAGAAGAGAGATCGGCCGAAGCCAGAGAGAAGAGGAGGAAGATCGTGAGAGAGAGGAGAAAGAAGCAGATTAGGGCAAAAGTATTATTTTTTCATTAATTGTTAAATTTGATATCATAGAGATATTTATACTAAGCCTAACGGTTCAATAAAGGCGTCCCGGGAAAGAACCGTAAAGAAAACCCGAGAAGGAGTTTATTTCACTCTGTTTAAAAAATACATTAATTTAAAATAATTAATAATAATAATCCCCAAACCGGGCCGGAGCCCTGCGATTCCGAGCGGGGCGCCCTGTTGGCGCCGGATCCAATTGGTTTGGCGTATCATTCTCGCCCCTTTTGTCCTCTCATAATCGCGTTGTCAACCGGTATGTTTTTATGCCTTTGTAATTAAACATATGATCAAGATCTTAAATTGCAATCATGCTACCCCACTTTTTTCTCTCTCGGCACTCATCTCTCTCTCATATGCTTCATCTTGACGTTGACACTCATCGTGCTTCTTCTCTTAATCTTCATCTCGACATCAATGACGAAATCCCATTGACCTATCCAGTCGCTCTTCCCCTTTGCCGCTCGAAGGAGTTTCGTGGTGTTGACACTCATCGTGCTTCTTCTCCTTTCAGTCTCCGTCTTGAGATCGACGACGAAATTCCAACGGCCTATCCATCGCTCCTCCCATCTGCTGCTCGAAGGAGCTTTGTTAAATTTTCATCAGCGTTTGATTCCTACTAGTAGTTGCTCATTGGAGTCTCATCCTAGTAAAGTGAATGAAGATGATGGGGCTAGTGGTAGCAGGGGGATGAATTGGGGAAAATGTGAATCGTACGAGAATAGGGGAAATTTGTCTTGTACGTCTATGTTAAAAAATTATTAATCCTTGATAGGAACCAACCTAATTTGTGTTTAGTATTTGTTAAACACTTGTTAAAATATATTATTTATGTATATCTTTTATTTTGTATAATCTTCTTATTATTATCTTTACTAATTTGTTTCTTTTAGTTAAAGATATTATTTGATCTTAGCCCTATAAATCAAAACATATCTTTGTATAGGAGTTGTAACAATCGTGTATTTATAGGTTCATTTGTTCAATACAAACCAAAACATTATACCATATTCTTTCTAGCTTTACATGGTATCGGCCTAAAGTCTTAATCCTCTCGATCAATCATGGATGGAAACCCTACCTCTCCCACACAAATTCTATTCTCTGCCTCCCTTTGCTTCGACGGCTCTTCTCCTAATTCGTCTTTCGAATTTTGCCATTTGCCTTGATAGGACGAATCACTTCCTTTGCACGTGGAACTTTTCGATCGACTCTTAGGATCGAACAAGTGAACGTCGATGTTCTGAGCGATGATTTAAATGATCGCCAAAACGAAGGCTGACAAAGAAGATAGAGTAAATGACGATACAACTTCCTTTGAGATATTTGGTTTTCTAAATTATAACTAAAAAAGAATAAATTTTAGGCTTTTATGAAATAGGAAAAGAATTTGTTGATTTGGAAATTTTATACACGTGGACCAAATAATTTTAGGGGACATAGATTGGGGACATATTTAGGGAACAGAAGATTTGAACCGAGTAATTATCCAATGGGCTCGTCGATCACATCGATCGACGCATCCTGCCTTGTACAACAACACCAACCAAGAGTACACCTGCCTTGGGCAGGGTTTAGGAGGCCAAGATGTACCCACCCTTGCCTCGACCTAAGAATTGAGAAGGTGTGTAAAAAAGGCCTAAAGAGCAACAAACAAGGAAAAATGATACCGAAGAGAGGGAGAGAGGGGGAGAGAGAGAGAGAGAGAGAGAGAGAGAGAGAGAGAGAGAGAGAGAGAGAGCTAGAATGTAGAGACGCATGATGAGGGCCCTTCCTCACCGGCTAACCCAACTACCACTCCTCCACCGTAATCGTCTCCCTCCAAAGGTCCCTACAGTCTGTCAGGTCCACTGAAATATCTAACAAGGCGAAATCTTGTTTTATAACTTCCTTCCAGTTCTTCTTTGATTTACCTCTGCCCCTACGAAAATCATTGAAAACCATCCCCTCACATCTACGTATCGAGGCCTCTGGTGGTCTCCTATGTATGTGCCCGAACCAGCGCAACCTCGATTCTCTCAACTTCTCTCCTATACTAGCCACTCTAACCTTGTTCCTAATCACCTCGTTTTTGATCTTGTCCATTCTCGAGTCCCCGCACATCCATCTCAACATAAACATCTCTTCTACCATCAATTTTTGCTTCTGCACCTTCTTGGCAAGCCATCATTCTGAACAATACAACATTGCGGGTCGAATTACTGACTTGTAGTATTTGCCCTTCAGTTTAAGTGGGACCTTTTTGTCACATAAAATCCCTGAGGTGACCCTCCATTTTTGCCAACATCTCTGAATATGATGCTTGATGAACGTCTATGTCCCCGTCACTTTGCAGAATCGATCTTAAGTACTTGAAACTCTCCTTCTCCATAACGGGTACGTCTCCCAAAAGTACTTCCTCGGTGGACACCTCTACCTGCACAAACATAAAACCCACATATTCTGTCTTTGTCCTACCTCGTAAATGACAAAAAACAAACCCTACACATCGACCGAGATGACCGACAGATGCACTCTGTTATATTCGACGGGGCGCATCGACAACCCATTTATAAATTGGCTTTGAATTATAAATTTTACCATACAACAATAAATAAAAGAAAAGTAAGGATTTGTTTTGTTCTATGTCATCCAATGATGGACACAGAACTAAATTGAAGGAGGGGCATAAATGCACAATTCATTAAAGAGATTTTTTAAAATCCACTTATATTGTTAAAACTTAATCAAAATAGTAAGAAATGTGTCAACTACAAAAGCTCTATAAAAATTAATATAATTAAAGTGTTTGCTACAAAAGATTGATATCAAAAACAAAAGATTGATATTCAAACAAAATCATTCCACTTGATTAGCAATACCAAAATCGGCCCATTAATATTTGATAATGTATTAGCAATTTAGCAAAATCAGGCTAGAGGACAACATCCCACTTGATAGTTTTAATTAATCTCAATTAGTAATTTACCAAAAATTCAAAATCAGCCCACAACCCACTTAAATCTTGAATCTTGATAGTTTTAATTAATCCTCAATTTCTTCTTTTTTCGCCATTGATATTAGACATGTACTGCTACCTTCAATCCACTACTGTTTACTATAGTACAACTGTACAAGTGCTCATATAAAAAATTCTCAAGAGTGAAATAGGGTTATTCATTGGTTCGGGTAATTCGGTTTTTACCTGAAAACCAAACCGAACCGAACTGATCCAAGGTACTTCGGTTCGGTCCTCGGTTCAAGATTTTGGCTAGTTCGGTTTTTGGTTCGGTTCGGGTAAACCGATTTATTTTAATATAAAAATTAAAAATAAAAAATACCTTTACTAAGCCTTAAGGATGTAACCTAAATCCCATTTTACAAGTTTTGCATTGCTTTGTTTATCATTTTGCAAGTTTTAGTTCGAATGATTTGAATGATTTTAGTTCAAAATGATAAAAATAGCATATGTTAGTTCGGTTTTTTTGGTTTAAATTGGTTTAGTTCGGTTTGGGTCAAAATTGGTTTGGTTTAGTTCGGTTCTAGTTTGGTTTAGGGTGTTATGTTCTATATTTTAGATCGCCTTTGTACTAAAAGAACAAAAAAAAACATATCAAACACAACAATAAACCTCTTCGAATAGCACATATTTCATCTTCTCCGATTGTCATTGTACCAAACCTTATATGTTTTACTTGTTTATAATTTGCAGAACGCTGTTTAATAGATCCTGGATGAACAAATGCAAATTACTGATGAAACAATAGCATGTTTCCGATGAAGAAATGCAAGTTATTGATGAACAAATGTAATTTACTGATGAACAAATGCAAAGTTTCTTATGAACAAATGCTAATTTGTAGAACGTTGTTTAATAGATCCTGGATGAACAAATGCAAGTTTCCGATAAACAAATGCAAGTTACCAATGAACAAATGCAATTTACTGATGAACAAATGCAAGTTTCTGATGAACAAAATGCAAGTTTCTTATGAACAAATGCTAATTTCTGATGAACAAATGCTATGCTAGTTTGAATGAACAAATATGCACAAATGAATGAACAAAAGTCAACACAAGATCACTACACTTCCCCCTCGTACGTATACCAAATCATTCCATGCAACTAACAAAATCCACAATCACCTATTGCAAAACTCAACATCAAAAACCTCGATAAAAACATCAAATACGCACATGCACACATAATTTGTATTTTATTCAAGTGGTAGAACCAAAAATCGAGTAAATAGAAAGTGACAATTCATGCATTTTTTATTCAGAAAAGCACAAAACACCAAAATCGGCACTATTAATTTCAAACAACTCAAATAATCACTAAAAAACACACAATTGATCAAACATTTAGAATGTATACACTCGACAAAACGAAAACCTTGATTCTCAACCGCTTCGGAAACCTAGGGTTTCAGTAAATTTAAAACGAGAGATAAAAACCTTGATTCTCTTGAGATGAACTTTGCTTCTCCATTTAGAACTGGATTGAGGTTTCTAATGTCGTTAATGGTAAGAATCAGGCTCGAAATCGCTACGAAATAGTTTCGATTCACACTTGAACTGCTTCAAACCGCTTCAGAAACTGTAAAAACTAAAAAGTGAGTGAGAGAGAAATGACGAGAGAAGAGAAGACGAAGAAGTTTATAAAAAAGCGCGTCTCCTAAACGTTCCATGTCGCACGTTTCGTTTTTTTACTGTTTTTTTTTTAAATAGAAGTAATCTCAACCGTACGTGTGATACGATCGAACGGCAAGGGAACTTTCGCATTTCTCACACACGCGGGCTTTCGCACGCGACTCTATTTCATAACTTAATAAGGTCTCGTAATTTTATTATGAATGACAAGCTTCAAAGGCTATATTTGCAAAATTTTCTCCATGTTTTCATTGGAAAAAAAGTTCAAAATTTTGAAATAGGGGCGCGTCAGAGTTGATAAAACAAATTTGAATTTTGAATTCTCATGCTTACTACAACGGTCTAATCTTCTTTCTAATAGATCGCATCTCACCCTTACCCTCCCAACGGCTCATACGTCAAAAACCCCTTTCCTTTTTGTCTCTCCAGCATTTCCCTTCCCCTCTCTCGTTCAACCCATTCTCGCTGCGTGCTTGCACTCTTCGCAACCTGTAGAGAACCCTAAATTCTCGGTATTTGATCCATTTCTCAATCTCAATCTCGAAGATGAGCACCAAACAGGCGGATATTTCAGAGATCAGGCCCCTGAGCACAATTTCAATGTCTTCAATTCGGAAGCTGCTTCCCAGATCTATGTCTTCAAGTAAGCAACAAGTGAAAACGTCTCCGCTCTCGAAATCTCGACACATCGTCGACGATGAGAACGCTCCTCCTCTAGATTCAAACATTGAAGTGGTTGATCACAGGGACTCGCTTCCAAATCCCAAAAAATCGCCCTCAAAACCCTTGAATTCTCTTCAACAAATTGTCTCTGCTGAACCTGAAAAATCCATTGTCACATCGGCTTCTCCAGATCCAGCAGTTAAGGTAAGACATCTTTCCTATTTTAAACAGATATTTTTGTTAAAATATGGAGGCTTTGATTTACAGCTATTAATTGAAACATGGGATATTAATTGTGCAGGTGATAGTAAGAATTAGACCTCCGAATGCTCATGAAAAGGGAGGAGACTGGACTGTGAGGAAGCTTTCAAAAGATACTTTGATGGTTGGAGATAGGAGTTTTAGTTTTGATTCAGTGCTCGATTCCAGTTCAAAACAGGTATCTTCAATTATCAGTTCCCTTCATTTGATGCAAACTACCTCTTTATTATATATCGAATGCATCCTTTAATTTTGGTGAAATGATATAGCTGATAGATAAAATTGGGAATTCTCTTGTTTTATAACAGGAAGATGTTTTTGAACAAGTTGGTGCGCCCTTAGTAACGGATGCATTAGCAGGTTATAATGCTTCGATCTTATCCTATGGCCAGGTACTGAAAGTAATACAGTATTTTGCCTAGACTAGGGATTGTTATGTGAATTTGGAAGTAACATCAGGAAATTTCAGTCTGGAAGTGGCAAAACTTACACAATCTGGGGTCCACCAAGCGCCATGGTTGAGGGGCATTCACCTAGTACCCAACAGGGGATTGGTCCTAGAATCTTTAAGATGTTGTTCTCCGAGATCGAAAGAGTAAGTTCACATTTTCCATTCATGCAATTGCTCAGGATGCCTTTTTTAGCTTCTAAAGTTATTAATAACAAAAGTTGAACCAAATCATTAATTGTTTTGATGCTCTCTATAGAATAAGCAAAATTCGAATGGGAAACAGATTAACTACCAATGCCGCTGCTCCTTCCTTGAGGTAATTACTTTTAACATCTTTCTGATTTTTATAGCTTGCCAATTTTTATTATTTTTGTTGAACCGAGTTTTTGACATTTTTGCTTCACAATTATGGTGAAACAGATTCACAATGGACAACTTGGGGATTTACTTGATCCCACACAGCGAAACCTTCAGGTGAACATAAATTTCACCCTTTTGTTGCACAGACTTCTTGGGTTTCTATATTAGTTCATGTGATGTGATAATGGGATAAAAATTAACATTTTTCAGATTAAGGATGACAGCAAAGCTGGATTTTACATTGAAAATATGACTGAAGAATATGTAACCAGTTATGATGATGTAACACAAATTTTGGTTAAGGTATGTGATATATGATACTTTTTCCCACAAACTACTAGTACTCTGGCGTTTATTCATTATGTTTTTACTTGTAAAGATAATTGAAGTTTGCGTGCTACCATACTTACGTATGGTTGTTCCAATGCAGGGGCTTTCAAATAGAAAAGTTGGTGCAACAAGTATGAATTCAAAGAGTTCACATTCTCATGTGGTCTTAACTTGTGTCATTGAATCCTGGTGCAAGGTAAAATGTGGATATATCTTATTAATTTCTGCAACTAATGTTTGTTGTAAATAATTGTTTCAAGACAAACCTCCTCCAATTCGGCATTAGTTCACTCTTGAGATTATAAAAGCATTTTTTATTTTACAGGTGGTGTATGTATTGTAAAATAACGTTCAAAATCAATTGCTGATATCTTATTAATGTTGAATAATGTTTTATACTTCAGGAAATATCGGCAAATAGCTTCAGCAGTTCAAAGACTAGTAGAATTTGTCTTGTTGATCTAGCTGGACAGAATAAAAACAAGCTGGATGATTCTGGGCGAGAACTTGAACGACAAGGCAAACATGTGAAGAAATCTCTATCAAAACTTGGGTAATTTCTATGAATTTTAGCACCTAACCAGACCCTGCCCCTGTGACCTGGATTCCAAACTTGATAGAGTATTGCAATGTTTTAAAGTCAGCAACCCTTGAAATTGCTCCTACTTGGATTAGTAACATGGGTATCAATTTCTGCAAGTAAAGGAAAAGTTCATGTTATCTATTTGTAAAGTGATATTATATGTCATATGCCATATGTCCTGTACTTAGTTTAATTTTTTTTTTTTTATGTTCCACTCTTAATTCATCAACTCTCAGCTTAATTGCCTATTTGTAATTCAATTCCTGAATACTAACTTGTCTTTCAAAAAGATCTGATGAGGCTGTATGATTTGTGCAGGCACTTGGTGAGCATCTTAGCAGAAGGCATGCAACCTGAAGACAAAGTGTACACAAATTCTTATTTGACACACTTACTACAAGATTCTCTTGGAGGCAATGCAAAACTCTCCGTCATCTGCAACATATCTCCCAGCAATGGGTATGTGGCACAAACTTTCATTATTCAATATTCTGACTTTTGAAGTACATTGTTATCTGCTTTGATGCTCAAACATCTTTTCCTATTTGTATACAGAGATATGGGGGAAACACTTAGCACTGTGCGGTTTGCTCAGCAAGTAAGATGTGTGAAAAACTCCCCTGTGATCAATGAAATTACTGAAGATGATGTTAATGATTTAAGTGATCAAATCCGTCAGCTGAAGGTAACTATTATCTGATTATAAGTATTGTGATGCTGCAAATGCTACAGTCTGCTGATTTCTGTATTTTGTATGTAGGAGGAGCTTCTTAAAGCAAAACTAGATGCTGGAAACCCAACTAGAACAACCAATGCTGCATCATTTAAAGGAAGTGTGCGTGAAAGTGTGAATCGTTTGAGACTAAGTATCAACCGGTCCTTGATTCTGCCACCCATAGAAAATGAGCCTGAGGAAACTAGTGCTAATGAGGTTGATGTAGATGCCCTTTGCAGACAGCTAGATGAGTTGCATAAATCGTATGATGGAAACATGGGAGACATGCCATGCTTCAGTGACAGTGCAAATTTTGCTTCTGCAAGAGGAAGTTGTGATACATACTTCACAACTGAACACTCAACAGACTGTTTGCATGAGAGTGAAAATGAGGATGTTAGTTCTTTTGAGGCTGAACAGATCCCTAAACCTCTGTCTGGAAGTGTTTTGGAAAATTCTAGCCGTCAGTTTTCAGTTCTTGAAGAGCCAGCTTTATCAGAGTCCCCAAAAATCAGTAATATTTTGAGAAAAAGCACTAGTCCATCTATTCTTTCAAGGAATCAGAAAGAAGCATCTATAGATACTCCCAAGTCTGACTTAGTCACACAAAGTGAAAAGTTGCCATCATCATCTCTGAGGTCAAGCAGGATTTTATCTGGTGGCCCTACAGAGTCTTTGGCTGCTAGCCTGAGAAGGGGCTTAGAAATTATTGATTATCACCAAAGAAATTCAGTGTCAACTAGATCCTCTGTTGCTTTCTCCTTTGAACACTTGATGCTGAAACCATCTCCTGCAGCTGACACTGTGAACGCTTCTGTTCAAACCATTTCATCGGGACAACCGTCTGTAGATGGGATTATGTGTACATCTTGTCGACGCAAAGTACAAGATGTTTCAGATGAAGCACAGATTTCAGCTGACCTGGTTGAGGTAAACCTGTCAATTCAACCAGTGTTTAATCAGATGCTGACTTTTCCATTGCAGTTTCTTACAACATTCTTTTTTATTTGCTCAGGTGGCTGGTAAGCGAGAGAAAGAACTTGAAAATGTTTGTGATGAACAAGCAGCTAAGATTGAGGAGCTTACTCATCTGGTGATGATGCTGTTCCCTATAAGATCATCTATTTTTTTTCATTATATAGGCTTTGCTCATGCTTAAATCTGGAATAAATGCAGGTAGAGAAATTAAAACAAGAAAAAGACAACTTTTCTGTCCCAAGAGAAGACGGGGAAGCTATTGACAAGGTTGGTTCCATTTTGAGTTGCTTTAACTTAAAAGCAGGGACTTCTCAGGTGCAAATATAGACAACTTACACTTGTACTTGTTTTGCATTTAGGATCCGGATCCAGAAATTATAAAAGAAGCATGTGAAATTGAGGAATCAGCTCGCCAGGATAGAAACACATACTTCGATTTGAGGGAAAAGGAAGAACTTCTGCAAGAAATCCAAACTTTAAAAAGCAAGTTAGACAGTTACACAAATCCACCTCCAAACAAGTCCATAGACAGATTAAGATCTTCCTTGTTGTCACGCTCCTTTCAAATGAGAAAAAGCATGTGTGCTGGAGACAACTCAGCAGAAGATCTGGAAAAAGAAAGGGAGAGGTGGACAGAGATGGAGAGCGAATGGATTAACTTAACAGATGAACTGAGAATTGACCTTGAATGCAACCGTCAGAGGGCAGAGAAGCTAGACATGGAACTAAGCAAAGAAAAGAAGTGCAATGAAGAGATAGAAGATGCACTTCATAGAGCAATGCTTGGGCACGCAAGAATGGTGGAGCATTACGTGGAATTACAAGAGAAGTATGATGATTTGGCTGAAAAACACAGAAGGATAGCTGAATACATAGCAGATGTGAAAAGGGCTGCTGAGAAAGCAGGAGCAAAAGGCAAGAAGGGTTCACATTTTGCAAAGGCACTTGCTTCTGAGCTTTCAACTTCTAGAATGGAGAAGGAGAAGGAGAGGGAGCGGTTGAAGAAGGAGAACAGGAGCTTGAAGATTCAGCTTAGAGACACTGCTGAGGCGGTTCAAACTGCTGGAGAGCTCCTTGTTCGACTCAGAGAAGCTGAACAAGTGGCCTCAGCTGCTGAGGTAAATGAACTAACAAAAAACTTCTTATTTACTTCAAGCTTTAGTTCATAGAATGTGATGTAAGTTAGTCAAGTGAGTTCTTGCTGTTTTTTCCATTACAGGGGGCGTTGAATGACGTTCAGCAGGAGAATGAGAAGCTAAGAAGGCAGGTGGATAAGGTTAAGAGGAAACACAAGATGGAAATAGAAACCATGAAGCAGTACATGGCAGAGAGCAAGCTGCCACAGTCAGCATTGCATCAAATGCACTTTGAAGACACTGAAATAAGGCCTTTTGAGGAGGAGGAGATTATTGAGCATGATGATGATCAGGCTTGGAGAGCTGAATTTGGAGCCATATACCAAGACCAAGACCGTCTTTACTAATCATGACCCAATCCTTTTGGATCCATGCAGGCAAAAAATGTCCAACCTCTTCGATATTTTTTTTTTATAAATACTGGTTTGAGATATTGATTCATTTAATGTGTAAGGGTTGATAGCAGGCAAATGAGCTTTGATTTGATTGAGTTTGGAAAGCTTATTTCAGCTTTGTGAAACTATTTAATGTGTAAGGGTTGATAGCAGGCAAATGAGCTTTGATTTGATTGAGTTTGGAAAGCTTATTTCAGCTTTGTGAAACTATTTAATGTGTAAGGGTTGATAGCAGGCAAATGAGCTTTGATTTGATTGAGTTTGGAAAGCTTATTTCAGCTTTGTGAAACTATCGTGTAAAACTATTTTTTAACTTTTTTGTTTTGGTTTCTCAAAGATAGAATCGGAGAAGTCTTTTTTCAGGGCCTCTAGGTATTTTAGGCGAGTCCACTTGAGATATTTGCATGTTACCAGAAGAGAAGAGCATGAAGATGTGACAATATGGAGACGTTGGATAGCCTAAAGTTTCTAAGATAAGACGTCCGCTTTTGTTTTTACCTCTAATTAAAAAAATGGGAGAAAAGCACAATCCTTGATGGTTTGGGATCTTGGGCCTTTTCTCCCTTTTTTTGATAGATCTCTTCACATGAGTATATTGTGAGATGTCTAATCAGAGGTTCACTTACGTTTTTCCCTTTAAAGCAAAATCTATGCGTCATTCAAGCTCTGTGAAATTCAAAACAAGGCCCTATAAAAATTGAGAGGAAAACATGGCATATATAGTGATCAATCGGCTGGTTATACACTATAATCAGGATCCTGACATCAAGTTTACGTCATAGTCAAGTACATCATTTCTTAACGAGTAAATCATTACTGCAACAATTGAAACAAGGAGCTCAACAGATTCAAGATAGCATCAGCCACCATGCAAGGTAGATATGAAAACTACCACATCTTTCTCTTCAAGAGTCGTGTCCAGCTGACCACTAAGCTCCCAATCACAGTCATTCACAAGAACAAGAACTCCCGGCCTCCTGCAGATGATGAAACGTATTTAGCCAAGTAGTGAGCCATTTAGAATAATTTACTCTTTCTTTTTTGGGGGCAGGATAAGGCAGATCGTCCACTTAAACTGGTATGACATTAGGCTGGAAATAGAGGTTTACGAGGCGAATTCCTATAATTTAATAAATGAGTTTGGTGGAAAAATCTAAACAAAACAAGATTATTGTTGACCTACCAAGTACAAGAGAAGTATGTATTAAAGGCCAGGACATAAGCATGGGAGGGTAAAGTTTCCTTTACCCCAAATCCGTTTCAACAGTAACAATAAAATGCTGGCTTTTGAGTATAAAACTACTTTAAAGGAAGTCTGAGAACTTACACAGTGTCACCTTTGATGAACATTTCAGGCCGTTCCTTTATCAGATTTGTACGTACCCAAGAGAGTAATGTTTTCATTGTTAGCTGTATCACACAAAAGCAAAGAGAAGATGCTTCATATGAGTATCACTCAGAAAGCAACTGAGCTATACCACAAGACATGTTTTACATTGTTCCTGAATATACAAGAGAACTAACCTGCTTTTCTCCATCTTGTTGATCAACATTAACTTTGTGGACTTTGACAGAATCACAAAGCAGCTCCAGTCCCCCACTAAATGAAGCAAAGGATTGTCAAACAAGATTTTAATGTTACTAGCAGGATGCCGTAGAAACCACATACTGTTCTACAAATAATTAAGAGAGCAAGGATTTTATACACAACAGAGGAGACCAAGAAATCAACCGAGTCCAACTGAGCAACCCAGGCAGTGTCAAGAAGGCAAGGCTAGGGGTGTTTAGAAAAAAAGTATGCTTGGATCTCTAATGAGTATAAAGAATAGAAGAGTGATATGGCATGTGGATATTTTCGTAGGTGAGGCTATCCCAAATAAAAGAAAAAAAAGTAAGATTTTTTTTTCACACATATTCAGGGTTTTTGCGCACTTGATCACTTGGCTATGGTGGGTTAAATTTCAAGAACAAATCTAGACACCACTTGCAACTGTCAGGCATAGATTTTATATGATAAAAATAACCTGTATTAAATCATTCTAATCTACTTTTGAAAGAAATTGCCCTAAGTTACTTGGCTGCCTCTTTCCTGAAACCAGTTTCAGCTTAACACTCCTTACTGAGAAGCTACAGCCGGGCCTTCTCCCATGCCCTCTCTTCTCCCTAACATGCTTGCCGTAAAATGGTAATACTATGTACTGCTAAGGGAAGACAAATCAGTGAGATTTATTTCTAGGTGGAAGTGTATATGCCATTCCTTGTCAGACTTCCCTGCAGAATATAAGAGATTAGTTCTCCTTCTTTTGCTCATTAATTCTATGGGTTTACTTCAGCTTTCATTTAATGAACTACTCTAGCCTGTAGAGCCGTATGATGCCTTCTATAGAATTTTAGCCAACAAACCCAAACACTAGGGAGTTACTACAACAAGATGAGCCAAGGAAGCTTCTTACAAAATCATACTAACCCATTATTATAGGCAAAAAAAAATAATTTACTTTTATTAGATAAAAAGTTGGGCACAATCCAGAGCTGAGCTTGGACCATCAGATATCAGATTAAATAAAAAAAATAATGCCAAGGACCAGGGAGGTTCCTGTTGTTGTTTGGCCAATTAAATCCTAGCCAAGCAAAGAGCAAAGCTGTACATGGAGTATGAATTGAGATATAGATACAACCGCTAAACAAAAAGCACACGTTCAAGCATAATACTAACTGACAGTCTGCACTAAATCAATATCTCTAGCTAAATCGGTCCATCTACAAAACTAGTTAAAAAATGTAAATAAAGCAAAACTTGAAGAAGAGCATGAATATTTATCGGCAGAAAGCACCAATTAACATAGGTAAACGCTGAATTGAAAATAGAAAGAGGAATTGACGGGAGAAAAGGGGAAGGGAAGTTGAGACAACAAGAGATTACCCGAATTCAATTGTGAGCTGCATCCCAAGATCGTTTCAGACGAATCTTTGAGAGAGAATCAAATTTTAGGGCTTTGCGTCGTCTCCTCCTTTCTCCCCAGCCAACTCAAAAACCGAAAGACGGAAAGAGAGATGATTGGATGAAGCCCGTTTTTTTTTTTAATGAGGGATCTACTTTCTGTACGCCGCATGTAATATGCCATTGTCCAATTTGCTTTTGATGGACTTGTCCCACGTCGGTAGGGTTGTAGATGAACAGTAGTTCGTGAAAAATTCGGTGTTTGATTTGGTTAAATTTTCTTCGTGTTCAGCCCGGTTTATAAAAATACTGAGTTTGAACACAATTTTAAGGCTCAAAAGATAAATTTTAGATCTTGAACACAAGATAATTTGGCTATTTTGCTAATAAGCAAACTCGATTATATGTCCATGAGCTATACTATATATTATTATATACAATATATAGTTTATGTTAAATTACATCACCAATTGTGGTGTTCTCAAACTTAGTTTCATTTGCTTGTATAATTGATCAAATAAAAAAGTTGTTCACGAATTTGTCTCTCGAAAAAACTAATTAAACGCGTGAAGTAGAAATCCTAGGAATTTAATTCATAGGAAATGTAATTCCCAGTGATTGAAATTCATTGGATTTGTCAAAATGTGTTTGGTTATAATTAATTACCCAATAATTAAATTGCTACAATAAATGAGAGGTTCCCGAGCAAGCTCGAGCTCGGTGATTGGTGAATATTAAATGAACCAAACTCAAACAAGATTTTAAGCTCGAACCAAGCTCGCGTTCGAACTCGAGCTCATTTTTAACCGAGCCGAGCTTGAGCAACTCAAAGCTCGACTCAGCTCATTTCACTTACAACCCTATACATCGGTGGAATGGGGGCAACTTGCCTGCCTTAAACCATACTAAAGGTTACTAAGAGACTAAGAGATGAATGTTCCTTTGTGTGTGATGTGTTGTTTATCCTGGCTTGTGGTTGTGATATGTGTGCAAGGTGGGATTGACTTGCTTCATTGCTAGGGTCTTTTTGCTACACTGTTGTCTTTTTGCTACACTGCTTTTGACCAAAGGTGGGATTGACTTGCTCCATTGTTAAGTTTTCCTCACTCTTAAATTAGTAGTAGAATTTAACTCGTAAAACACTTAAATTCATAATCAAACCTCAAAAACTTAAATTCATAATCAAACTACAATTTTTTTGTTATGAAAAAATTTAACACTTAAATTTTCCATTAGTCTAACGACTTCATATTATACTCTACCGAGTGCTTTTGTATCTATCTTTCTTAGGTAATCATATATTTCCAAATTTAATAGTTTTTTCAAATCAGAGTATGCATTCATTATTTTTTTAATTATTCAATGTTGATTTCGACCAAAAAAAAATATTCAATGTTGACCAAAGACTTTCTGTCATATAAACACTGAAGATCTCTCCAGGTTCTAATAAACCGTCGTCTTTGAATCGGCAGGATAGTAGCTAGAGTTTGTCTTAAATTCCTATAAACATAGCTTACTTTATCATTAGAGGAGCTTCGTCCCACAGTTCTAGGTTGATCCTAGCCTCATTCACTGTAATCCTACTGCTCATTTCTCAACTACCTCAAATCCATGATCGTAATACATCTATGAGTTTGGTTTCAGCTTTTTGATCTCGCCGCGATCCATTCTGTGATGATTATTTTCTGTGATCCCATAACCCAGAAACCTAGCTACCTGGATGAGTTGGAGCTTTCAATTTAGTCAATATTGAAGTCTTTGAAGTTCTCGTTTGGGGTTCTAATTTGTAGGAAATCCCCAATTTCTGGATATAAATGGAGGCTTATGCAGATTGGGTTCGGCGGAACAAGGATTATGTCCAGTCCTTGGAATCTCTTGCTAATGTAAGAATATTTACACTCAATATTTTGTTGCCTCTTACGTGTTTGATTAATTGCTTCCTGAGAAGTGTATGTGTGTCGTTGCTGGGTTCTGTGAAATTTCTACTAGATTTCTATGAGATCTGAAGCATACTTCATAGGGAATTTTTTTCTGTGAGTATTGGATATTAATGCATGAGGAGATTCTTCAACAAAACATCAACCCGATTCCCCAGCAACTTTACTTCCTATTGATGTTACTGTATTCTTCCTCTTGCAGATATGAATCACTTAAGTTAATTGTGATATCAGCAAAAATTAATCCTAATCCAATCTGGTGCTCAACACTTTTCAGCTACCTAAGCAAACTAGAATTGATTAAAAACATATTCTTTGTTGTTTAACAAATTGAACCCTGACATTCCTTTGATTGGTTACTTTTGGTTTGCTAGCAGGCATTTCTTTTGGTGGCCTTTTCTCGGAATGTTGGTTTTTATCAACATTCATGGCATGTATTCTTCTTTCAATAGGTGTTTATTTTTTTGTTGATTTAAAAAATGTGCAGGGACTTACATGGTTTGTTCCAGATCGCTTCGCTTCTTCAGAAATCGGACTAGAAGCAGGTTTTGTGAACTTTTGGTAACATTTGATTTCTTCTTCAACATCTTAAAGTAATAACAGCTACAAATGCTGTCTTTGAAAATCTCCCACACTTGAAAGTAAACCCGGTTATAAAACATGCTTCTAAAATATACCTTTTTGGTGCAGCATCATCACTTGTGGGCATAATATCTGTGATTAACCAATACATAATCGACACAGTCCCGACACAATGCCTTGCTGTCCCTCAGGAGCCTTCATCATTCCCTTATTCTTTGTGTATATCTGTCATGAAGGAATTAGAGATCTTGGTTGAAGTCATTGCAGAGTATTACCGTGGCGATGATAATAAATGGAATTTCATTGCAATCACAGAGGGTATCAAGTAAGCACAACATAGTTATTTATGTTTGGTCTTGTTCTTTTTTTTCCCCCACAAATTATTAAATTACGTTTGATCTTGTTTTCTTTTCATGATTTGTTCTGGATAATTTTTTTTTTCAAATCATGTAGAATTTTGCTTAGACTATCCTTGTTCCAACAAAGTGGCTACAAGATGCTTTTACATGGTGGAGTGGTGCCAAATGCTGAAAGTGAAGGTGATGACTCAGATTCTCAAAGTAAGATAAGAGAGATGTCTAAGACTAGTGAGCTTCAAAGCTCTAGTCTCCTTGTGCAGAAACCCTCTGGCCTGGAAGGAAGAGCGTTATCTGCATTGACCCAGTTAGGAAAAAGTGCAAGGATGGTATACAACTCAACACTTGTTAACCAGGCACATCACCAGGTTCATATGGTGAAGCGATCAGGTGATTTTTACATGATATATGTGAATACTAGCTGGTCAAAGCTTTTCTTAATGCTAACAAGTAAAACTTCTGATATTTGATTAAAATGGAGAGCAATAATTATGTTCCAAATCATAAAAAAAAGGTTGAAAGTTCCTCACAAAAAAAAAAATGTCAAACTTTGTCATGGCAACTAGTGGTCACTTGTCAGATTGAACTATGTCCAACTTCCAATTGAAAGTTTTATGTAAACTTTAATGGGAAATATAGAAATATGTTGGAACTCAAACAAGTAAAATTCTGGGAAATTTTATATTCATGTGGACTTATACATCTCTAAATTTTACATTCATGTGTTGTTTTGCAGCTTTAGAAAGGCCAACTCTTGCCTCTATATTGTCCGAGAAAGGTGTTTATGGGGGATTATTTCTGACTGGGGAGATCATGTTTATCTTGAGACCATTCATATATGTTTTATGCATTAGAAAGTATGGACGTCGGTCATGGACTCCATGGGTTGCATCACTGGTCGTCGACTTATTTGGAATGTGTGCTTCTTTGCAAGCTACAAGGTCCAATCAAAACTCTCCAAAACAGATCAATCTTTCAATAACTGAGAAAGATGAGGTTCAAATCCCATTCATGATAAATGTGTTTGGTTTAGATTTGCTCGCACTCCTTTGAAATTTAGATTCAAGTTTCTGTTTACAATTCTTGGCTTAGTGCTGTAAGTAAATGATTCATCTTGGTTTGGTGTAGTTAAAAAGACGACAAATGTTGTGGGCTCTATATGTGATGAGGGATCCATTCTTTTGCAAGTATACCAGGTTTGGCCATTCCACATCTATGTCGTTTTCTTTCTCATCTTCATTCATGAAATAGGAAATCAGAAATAGTGTGAGATAGTAGTTCAAAGTGATTGCAATTTTTTTTAAAAACTTTTTGGCACCTCATTTATAGGAAAAAGCTGGAGAGCACCCAGAAAGCATTGGAACCTGTTCCTGTTGTTGGAATGTTCACAGGTGCAGTCTTATTTACCACATTTTCTGTGATTTTTCATTCTCTCTTTGTTAGCTAGAGTGATAATAAAAGATCATTCTTTTCTTGGTGTATGCAGAGAAAGTCTTTGAGCTGTTGTATGGAGTTCAATCACGGTTCAGTTACATTTCAGGATCATAAAGATGAAGCCAAACAGCATGCACGCTCATGCGTTGTTCAGACTGACATTGTACAAGCATCAATTGGTATCAAAACTAGAATTCTTCACTTAGTTTACGTGTTCTTACTGCTATTGGGATTAGGAATGATTGGATCTTTCATCTAAAACCGCATAGTATCTTTTGATGGAATTCAAAAAAGGGTCCTACTAATGTAATAAAAAATCATCTGGGAGCAATCAAGTAATAAACTCAGTTGCTTGATATTAGCAAATCCCTGGTTCACCAGAACACCCTTAAATATTTGATTTGGTTTTGGACCTTCCAGAGATGGACAAAAATTGTGCAGTTTTGTTGATATAACAAGGTGACTTTGGTATTGAAAATGTGTACTGCAGGAGCTTACTGCTAAAACCACAAACAGTGCTTTAATTTGTATCTTGTCGTCAAGTGATAATATTTCATTTTTGTTAATTTTTTGGAGAAGCTCCATGCTCTAGAATAACCAAAGTAATTCAAATATTATGATTGCAACTAAAAATTGACGGTGTTGCAGTTACAATGCACAATACTGAGTACTGACATGGTGAAACCAGAAAGCGTTATCTGCTTTTAGTTTCTGGCATTTGCTGTAAATCTTAAGATTATCATAATGAAGACGGTTGCATTTTCTGTTGCCCTCCTCTTCATTATGATAATCTTAAAATTTACTGCAATTCGTAAAACCAATGAAACTAAAACCATTCTCATCCCAGATGCCCTCTACTGCCAAGTAACAGCAATTGGGCTTCTAACACTATATTTCCCTCCAACCCAAACAATTGACCCAAAGTAAGAACTCCCTGCACCAACCTCTCTCTTTTTTAACCCTCTGAATCTCACTTTATAACTCAGTTTCTCCCCAGCTCCTCTGAAGCTCAACACTTTAGGCATAACCCTGACCTTCACCCCTTTCGGTGCATCTACGATTGCCTCGTACCTAATCTCGGAAGGCCCCACATTGGTCACCGTCCTTGTGTACGACACCTCGGCCATTCTCCCCTTGTTTTTGGAGTCGAAAAGCACCGAGAACGACGGGTAATTAAGCTCACCGGGCAACCGAAATCTTGCAGCCTCGGAGCAAGTGTAGTTTCCCCTTGCTAACAAGGAAACCTGAGCATATGTATAGTTTAAGCTACACAAGTAGCTCATGTAATCCTCCCACGTGATATCATACACTAGCCCTGGGTCCGAGGCCCGCTCTGGGTCCACATGGCCAGACCCAAATGCAAACGGAGAAGCTCGCTTCGATCCAAATGCGTCAGTGATGCCGGTCCCACGGCTGTCCCGAATGTAGGCAGTTGTCATGAGGGCGGACTTCACTGCTGCAGGTGACCAGTGCTTGTGCACTGACCTCACTAGTGATGCCACACCGCTGAGGTGCGGGCATGACATCGACGTGCCCGACAGGATATTGTAGAGCACGCGCCTAGTGTCGGTTTTGAGCATGCTCGGGCTTGTTATGGACGGCCAAGCGGCTAAGATGTTGACACCTGGTGCAGTTATATCGGGCTTGATCACGCTCGGGTCCACGGGGCTCGGGCCCCTAGAAGAGAAGGCCGCCATAACCGGGGACCGGGCCCCGAAAACCGTGCCTTGGAAGGACAATGAGGCTGTTAAGGTGTTGTTAGACAAATTGAGGTAGCTTTTGATCAACTTTGCTGAATTGGCTCCAACCATTGCAACAGGTAGCACATGGGCATCAGCAAAGAGTCCTTCTCCTTGGTTGGCATTGTTGAGTAAGATCATCCCAGACCCGCCTGCCGCCTTTACGACCTGGCCCTTTTCGACCCGACCATTGAAACCTTGTTCGCAAAGGACGATTTTACCCTTTACGAGGCTTTTGGAGAGAGAACCGGCGATGCAAAATTGAGCTGTCCTGGTTGCTCCTGCGGTTGCATTGTAAGCTAAGGGAAGCTGCTTTGTGGGCTTGCCTCCGTAGAGCGTCGATCCCTTGAAATGTCGACTGTTTCCTAGCTTGATGGTGGCTGGAAACTCCCTGTCCATGGAGCTCGCTCCCACTGTCGTCATCCACGGAGCCATGTTGCTCACCGTTGAAGGCATTGGACCCAAATTCCCCGCAGAGCAAGACACAAATACCCCTATAGACATCCATCGAAACCATTTTAAAACAGGACATCATAAGATGGTTCGCCTAACCGTTTAAACTTGTAGAAGTGTTTCATCTTACATGATATGTTTACGTAACAATGTAAGTTTTTTTGAAAAGTGTTTCACATAACAGTTTAAACTTTTTGGATTATTACAACCAATATTTAACATTCTCAAGTGTTCATATAACAATTTAAGTAGCGTTTCACCTAACGTACGGTTTAAACTGTATGTAGTGTTATACCTTTTCGGACCGCTCCAAGTGTAGCAATGGCCATGCTATCTGCATAGTAAGGCCTAGGATGGCCGCCTATAGAGAACGAGATCAAGTCGACCCCATCCGCCACGGCCTGGTCAATTGCAGCCAATATGTCAGAGTTGGCGCACCCTGGTCGACTTGAACCGGATCCCACCCAACACACCTTATAAGCCGCCACCCTGGACGTGAACCGGATCCCACTCGCCACCCCATCAGCTAACCCCAAAAATGTTGCCCCGGGGACCATATTGCCAGCCGCCGTGGACCCAGTGTGGGTCCCATGCCCATTTGAGTCCCTAGGAGACCTGAAATCCTCTGTTTCGTTAACCCTACCAACGATTGCCTCATACCCCTTCAAGAAATACCTTGCACCCACGAGCTTCCTATTGCAACTCGAGCTCGAGAAGTTCGTCCCCACCTCACACGCTCCCTTCCACGTGGCTGGCACGGGTGGCAGCCCTTTTGGAGAGAAGCTGATGTGTTCGGGCCAGATTCCGGTGTCCAGGAATCCGACCACCACGTCAGTTGCCAGGCTGGCAGGGCCCCATAGTCCTTTTCCTAGCTCTAGTCCTAGGAAATGAGGCGAATATGTTGTGTGGAGGCTGAAGAGCTCGTCTGGCGTTACAAGGAGGACTCCTCTGAGGCTTTTGAGGGTTTTGACATGGCGGGGCGTTAGCGTAGCTGCAAAGGCGCTCATGGTGGTTTCGTATGTGTAGAGAAGCTCTGGAGGGTAATGATGAGAGTGATCACCTCCATTTGGTTGGTTGGATTTCGGGTTGTGGATGGATTGAAGGAGTGATTGGTACCATTCAATGTTTGTGATTTCTTGGTTCATGATCATGGAGTTCTTCTCAACGTGGACAATGTAAGTTTTTCTTGTATCTGTTTCTGAATTTGATTTTATGGCTAGCAATTGAAGCATCAATAGCATTGGTACAAGGAATGTGCTCCTACGCCTCATTTTGGATGCAAAATAGAAGATGGAAAAGTTTCGGGTATTTCGGGTTTCGAATCCAAGAAGTTGATTGGATAGAATGGGAGTTGTAGAACTGAACTAGTGATGGACTTGTATAAGTAGAAAATGATATGCCCTATATAAGTCTACGTCAGAATGAGAAAGTCCTGTAATAACAAGTTATATATTGTGTCTATATATGTTAGAATGAGAAAGTGTGATAAGATTTTTGTTGGGAAAACTATGGCAAATTAAGGCTCCATAAGAGTCTACATGCACGTATATAGAAACTGATATGCCCTATACAAATAATAATTTTCTAGCTAGTAAGTTATTGTGTCTATAATAATAAGATAGCTAGGAGTTGTAATTATGTAAAATGCTATTGTCAATGGGCCGGTTTCATGCCCAGCATATCATATTATCATTGCTATGTACAAATTTTGATTCAATTATTTGAGTTCATTATCAATATTGTTGAAGAATTTTAGGGTACGATTAAAAAAAACCCATGAGATACTAATATTGGCATAGAAAGATTAACTAGTAGATTTTGTGTTGGATTGTTATGGTATGTGTTATTGATTGTTCCTTACTTACAACACGCAAATACTCAAATTTCTTTATTGAGTCATCTCAACCTAGTTCCAAATCGAACAATCCAACTAAGACAAGTAAATCAAACCTTACAACTAAGATAATGGGCGTTGTGCTCAGGGAAGGTCCCTTACTTTGATCAGAACCGAGAGCATTTGATCATTTGTGCGTGTGATGTGATAGAGGAGGGCAGAGTTCCCATCAAAGTTCCCTTCAACCTCTGGCTTAGGCAGGTGAGTTGTTTGCCTCAGCTTTTGGATAATGGCCAAGTCCAGCTCTTGGCCAAGATCCACTTCTTCTTTTGGCTCGTAGAGCTCTTCCTTGAGCAAGAGCTTCTTCACCAGTACAACATATGGAAGAGAGTGAGTGGGAAGACTGACACACTTGGCCATATGAACAAATGTGATCCTGTGTAGGTTGATTTTTTGCGAGAGAAGAAGTGATCAAGGAGAATCGCATCTTGGATGTTCAAAGTGTCGCGCTTCTCTTGGCGAAGGATGACCATGAATTGATAATGAATTGATGGGCAAACTTAGCAATGAGAGAGATGTTGTGAGTTGGTAGGACCTTGGATGGAACACACCCTTCATAAAGACGATGCAAGATTTTCTCTTTGTTGAAGGTGTCTCAGTTCTTGGTAGGAAGAATTCCCAACTCTTCAGGTTGGCACCTTTAGTTGTCTCTGGATAGTGGCCTCGGAGAAGGAGAACTATTCTCCGTTTACTATGATCGAGCTCGTCAAATCGTCTTCGGAGAGGGAGAAGCAGGAGTAGAAGAAACAGACCTGGTTCCGATCAACATGGGTAGCCTCGCATAGTAGAGCTCTTCCCATCCCAGGAACTTGATGAGTTCCCATAACTCACACAATCCCATTGTTGAGCAGAAAATTAGAGGAGAGGACTGTTGGAAAATAAGGTTTAGAAATTGCTTTGAGGCATGAAAAGATCACTATCTTTAAAGTGATATTTGTTCCCTTATGAATTGATGTAGGGTTTCAGACAAATTTACCTCCTAGGATACAACAAAGCCCTCTAGAAATCAGACAGCAAATCTGAATTTCTCTCTATTTTTATGTGAAGAAACCATTCTATTATTTATAGAGAATTTTCTGAACTGTCTGCGACAGTTAATTCAGAAATTCAGTTAGGGATTCAGTTTTTTAGACATTTAGGAAGTTAATCTGAGAGAATCTCGGCCATTGATCTCAAAGAGATCATCTTTAAATCTCATCCACAGATTTTAACATATCAGGATTACTCCCCACTAATTTCAGAATTATATTTCCTTTAAAAAAATATTCATTAAGTCTTATTTACAGACTTTTACCAACAATCCCCACTAAGTCTGTAAATCAGACTCTTGTCAATAATGTCATACATAATGGAAAGTGCTTTTCAACTTAAACCTCCAATTTGTATAACTCCATCAAAGTGCTAACAGAGTCAATGGTGGTTAATTCCTTAAACCATGATCTTCACAACTCCATTTATGCCCGTTAATGTTTGTTGTCATGGGCCTCGTATCCTTGTATCCACAATTTTGGGCTTGATCTCGAAGGGCCCAACAATACCCCCCCCCCCAAAAAAAACCCGGGAAAACTTCCCTCCACTTTCCTAGGGTTTTTTGAGTTTTTGGCCTCGGAAGTTGTAGCACGTCCCATCAATCTGTATTTAAGACCCTTGTAGACATCATTGCAACCCCGTCTGCATTCTTTGGTTGACATGTACGTCTCTGCTACTCTCGATTCTTCGTCTTCTCTTTGATCTTTTCTCATGGCGGACTCCGATTTCTCCATGGAATCTCACCCTCGTTGCCTTGAATCAGTCGACCCCCCTTGCTTTGCTTCTTCCGATATTCTTACCTCTTACCACCATAAAGATAGCCTCTCTATCGAGCCAAGCTCTTTTGCTTTTTCTGTTGGATTTCCTGCCTCCGCTGAAATTTTTCTTCCTCCCCCTGGCGTCTGGGCTGACTTTTACAATGACGACTGGGTATGCATGTATGAGTACCCTTTTCGTATTGGCCATCGCTTTCCTTTCTCTCCTCTTGTGATCGATTTCCTTACCACTCTCAATGTGTCTCCTGGGCAAATACTACCCCAAGTATGGAAATTTCTCCTGTCTATTTTTAAACTTTAAGTATTTTGGTACCCCCGGTGTGTTGGGGTTTAAAAACACTAATATTTCTGTGGCCGCTTGTTTTAGGGCCATCTGTGTGGACAATGTCTTTAGCCCTTTTTGTTATGCTTTTAAGGGTTTCTCGCAAATGTTGTTCTTGTATTTGCTTAGTATGTTGTTTGTTTGTCTGCTTTGCAAGTGTCACGGGTTTCTGAAGGCTTTTTCTGAAGACCAACATGTTTGGTAAAAAGACCGTTAATTGCGTTTGACCAAGTGATGTTGTGATAGCGCTTTTGTAGAAGATGCTTTGTAAAGAGCGAGACATGTAATAGGATAGAATGTAAAGATGTGAAATACTCATTTTTTATTAATGAAATTCAAACTGTTTACACAAGTATTTCTGTTGCGTTAGATTCCTCTTGCTCTAGAATCGTTAGCACGTTCTTCTCGTCTCTTGCATCTTGTGACTAGTCGTTGTGTGCACATCGTTTGCCTGATTATAAGGCGAGGGCCCTTGTTTTGGCCTGTAACGTCACAAGGCGTCCCTTGTTAGTTTTTGTAACATCGTTGTTGTTCCATGTGTGTAGGTCAAAAAATAAATTTAACAGAATAAAGTAACAGATGAATACCTTGTTGCGACTTGCTTATCAAAAGTGGTATTTTTTTAGATTCCTCGCGTTCCAGCTTATTGGGAATGTCTTCCCATCATGGGAATCTAATTCGTAGGCTCCTTGTCCGACAACCTTTGTGATTTGGTAGGGTCCTTCCCAGCTGGCTCCTAACTTGCCAACATTCAGTTCTTGGGTATTTTGGAAAACCTTTCTCAGTACCCAATCACCTACTTGAAATACTTTTGCTCTGACGTGTTTGTTGTAACTTCGAGCTACCCCCTGTCTATATGCCGCCATAGGAATCGATGCTTCATCACGTAACTCGAAATGATGAAACAAGTTGGACAGGTTTGACTGTTCGGTAGCGAGACCATATCGAGTTGTGGGCAAAGTTACTTCAACTAGTAACACGACTTCACACCCATATACCAGAGAGAAAGGCGTATGCCCTGTAGCAGTCTTGGGAGTCGTGCGATCTGACCAGAGGATAAGGGGTAACTCGTCGGCCCATCTTCCTTTGGCCTCTTTAAGGCGTTTCTTCAAATTATTGATGATTACCTTGTTACTTGCTTCCTCTTGACCATTGGCTTGAGGGTAACGCGGCGTAGACATCACCAACTGAATGTTGTATTGTTGGCAAAATGATCTTGTTTTGTCGCTGATGAATTGGGACCCGTTGTCACATACTATGGTTGATGGTACTCCGAATCTACTCAGGATATTTCTCTTTATGAAGGAGACATCCTATGTGTCTTTTACTTCTTTGAAGGCTTCGGCTTCGATCCACTTAGTGAAGTAGTCAGTCATAACTAAGATGTAAACACATTGTCCCGAGGCTGGAGGGAGTTTCCCTACGATATCCATTCCCCACTTCATGAATGGCCAGGGGGAAGTTATAGGATGTAACAACTCTGGTGGCTGATTTGGTATAGGTCCATGATGTTGGCACGCGTCACACTACCGAGCAAACTTTGCTGCGTCTTTATTCATGGTGGGCCAATAGTAGCTCATCCTACTTGCCTTCTTTGCCAAGTTGCAACCCCCTGTGTGATTTCCGCATTCCCCATCGTGTATATCCTGCAACACCTTCTGTACTTCTTCCTCCTTCACGCATCGTGCGTACAATCCTGACGACATCCACTTGAACAAGATGTTATCTTTAATGGCGAAAGTAGAAGCTTTTACCTTAAGTCGTCGAGCTTCCTCTTTGTCATCCGATAGAATCCCGTCTCGTAACCATCTTAGATCACCCATGAGGTAGTTGCATCGGGATCCCGTACCTCGAACATGTCTGCATCTTTTGTTATGGAAGGTGCATCCAGATATACGAATGTTATCTTGTCATATTCTCTTGGATCGATCGCGGATCCGAGATTTGCTAAGGCGTCCGCTTCTGTGTTAGCGTCTCGAGGTACTTGTTTTATCTCAAAGTGCTTGAAACTTTTAATGATTTCTTGGACTTTCTCCAAGTACGCCTTCATCTTCGAATCCCTAGTAACATATGAATTCGTGACTTGATTGACAATAAGCAATGAATCACATATTACCTCAATTTCTTGCACATTCAAGTCCTTGGCAATAAGCAACCCTGCTATGAGTGCCTCGTATTCTGCTTCGTTGTTGGTGGCATTGAACGTACATCGAACAGCCTGGGCTATCCTATCCCCCTATGGCGACTTTAGGACTACCCCCAGCCCTACACCTACTTGATTCGACGCCCCATCGGTGTGCATCATCCATTTGCCACTGCTCAACGATCTTGCTACCTGTAATATTTCTTGATTTTCTTCTTCTAGCATGGTAGGAGTGAAGTCAGCCACAAAATCTGCCAAGGCTTGGGATTTCAACATTGTTCGTGGCTCATAAGCGATATCATACCCGTTGAGGTGAATCAACCACCTCATCAAACGACCTGATAACTCCGGTTTTGACATGATACTCTTCATTGGAAAGTTAGTCCTCACAGTAATAGAATGACTTTGAAAATAGGGACGTAATTTTATAGAAGCCACTACCAGAGATAATACGAGTTTCTCAACGGGTGAGTACCTGGTTTCCGCATCAAGTAAAGTTTTACTCACATAATAGATGGGTAATTGGTTCCCATCTTCTTCTCGAATCAAGACGGCGCTTACGGCTGCTTCTGTGCTGCCAAATATATGTATAACACCTCTCCTGACTTGGGTTTAGAAAGTATTTGAGGGTGGGATAAATAACTCTTTAATTCTTTGAAGGCTTCTTCATGTGCTTCTGTCCATTCGAATGACTTGTTTTTCTTCAAGATGTCGTAGAACAACTTGTTTTTGTCTGAGGATCGAGATATGAACCGGTTGAGTGCTGCTACACGTCATGTCAACTTCTGAACATCTTTGACACATCTTGGTGATTGTAAATCCATTATCGCCTTGATCTGATCCGGACTGCCTCAATCCGTCTCTGCGTTACTATGTATCAAAGGAATTTACCTAATGTGACCCCAAAGGAACATTTGGTTGGGTTCAACTTCATTTTGTAGCTCCGCAGAATCTGAAACACGTCTTCCAAGTGTTGAATGTGATCTTTCGCCTTCAAAGATTTGACTAGCATGTCGTCAATGTAGACCTCCATTGTATCCCCCAGTTTTTCCTGAAACATCTTATTAACCAATGTCTGATAAGTAGCACCTGCGTTTTTTAGTCCGAAAGGCATAATTTTGTAACAATAAGTCCCTTGATTAGTTACGAATGCAGTTTTTTCTTGGTCGTCAGGGTGCATCATGATCTGATGGTATCCACTGAATGCGTCCATGAAAGTTAAAAGCTCATGTCCCTTCGTTGCATCCACCATCGCGTCGATATGAGGCAAGGGGAATGAATCTTTAGGACACGCTTTATTTAAATCGGTAAAATCGACACAAACGCGCCACTTACCATTTTTCTTTTTAAAAAAAACTACATTCGCTAACCAGTCATGGTACTTTACTTCCCTAATTTTACCAGACTCAAGTAAGGACTTTACCTCGTCGTTTATTACCTGATTTCGTTCAGGTGCGAACTTACGCCTTTTCTGCTTGACTGGCGAAACCTTCTGATTGACGTTGAGAGCGTGTGTAATTACGTTAGGGTCAATTCCCACCATATCTTCATTTGACCAAGTGAAACAATCATTTTAGGACCGTAAGAACTCCACCAATTACTCTCGTAAAGCGGGCTCCAGATCTTCCCTTATCCTGATTTTTCTGGACGGATCAAGTGGATCAAGGGCTACTTCTTCGAGTTCTGGTGTTTCCGGCTTCACGTAGTAAGTGGGAGTCTTACAATCCTTTAATTGCTATTTTGACGACTTCTTTTCTGCCTCAATCTGTGGGTTTTTCGAAGTCGTTGCTTTCATGGTTACAGAGTAGCATTCCCTTGCTATCTTTTGTTCCCCCTTCATTTCTTGTATCCCCCATGGTGATGGGAATTTTACACATTGATGAAAGGTTGAAGGAATGGCCTTCATTCCGTGGATCCAAGACATGCCCAAGATAACATTGAAAGGTGATGGGCAATCAAGTACTTGAAATTTTACCTGGTAGCTTACCCCTCCCGCGATGGTTGGTAATGATATTTCCCCCAACGTGTTGCGCGATTCGCCACTGAAGCCTACCACAGTCATAGACTTCTTGATGATGTCGTCCAAACCTAGGCCTAAACTGTACAAAGCATCCAACATAAGCAAGTTAGTAGAACTTCCATTATCAACTAAAACTCTCTTAATGAGGAAGTTTGCTATTGTTAAGGAAATTATTAAACAATCATGGTGAACTTCCTCTTCTTCGATGTCATCGAAGGTAATGGGCATCACGTCGTGACCCCTTCGAGCAGAGATTATGGGTTCTTCTCTCCAGGTACTCCTTGCAATCATCTTAGCTGCTGAATAGGTTACGCCACAGATTTCAGACCCGCCAGTGATGACGTTGATTACCCCTGTATGCTTTGGGGTGGTGGTGGACTGGCTTTCCCTTTGTTGCGCTCTAGTTGCTCCCTTGCTCTTTCTGATATTAAATCCTTGAGGTATCCCCTGCGTAATAACTCGCTTACCTCTTTCCTCAACGCGATGCACTCGTTCGTTCGGTGGCCATGATCAAAGTGGAAATCACACCATCTGGATTTATCTTTTTGGTGTGAAGGTGCGTTGCTCTTTCTTGGCCACTTAACAGTATCCCCCATGCCTTTAAGTGTTCGGACTACTTCTGTCACGTCTACATGAAAGTTGTAGTGAGATAACTTGGGAGGCAACCTTGGGTCTTTATATCGCTCATTTTGCCTAGCGAATGCCGCGTTCACAATTGTTTTGGAGGGAGACGGATTGGGGTATGGAACGTATCTGGTCTCTCGCCTTCCCTGCCTATGCTCTGGCCGGTGAGGACTGGTAGCTTTGACGGTGAAGAGGTCATCCTCTTCCAATCGCACATGTGCCAATGCTTTTACATGTACCTCATCGAAATTCGAGCAAGGATATTTAGTTAATTCACGATAGAGATCAGGATTACCAGCCGAGATGCCTCTTTGGAATGCTTTCATAGCGGTAGCAGCATCGCATCCCTCTATGGTAACCAATTCCTCATTGTACCTGTTAAGAAAAGCTTTCAAGGATTCGCCGATCTTTTGGACCATGCGATATAAGTCGCTTGAATGCTTTTTAGAGTGTCGACTACTTGCGAAACTTATCCTGAACTTGTCAATTAACTCAGCGAAAGATGAAATGCTCCCAAGAGGTAAGTGGGAGTGCCAGTTAAGCGCGGGTCCGGATAACGTGTTACCGAACCAACGACACATAACAATTTCCTTCATGTTAAAGGGAACTGTACTAATGTTCATAGCTTGTTTAAATGCAGCTACGTGTTGGTCCGGATCCGTAATCCCTTCGTACTTAGGTACATCAGGGATATGGTATTTGCGAGAGATGTCTACCTTTGCAATGGCGGGTACAAAGGGAGAATCTGTATAACCATCCCTTCTTTCCACTGCTATCGGTTGGGGTGCCCCTTTGACCTGAGTGATTTGGTCCTCTAAAGCTTTGAGGCGTTCCCGTAATTGGGTAACCTCAACATCTTCTCTAACAGCCCTCAAAGAATTGCCATTTACCTGATAGCTAGTAACTGGCCTAATATCGTCTGGTGTTACAAGATTTAGGTCGTCCATGTCCAATCGCCAAGCGACGCCATCCGTTGCTTCAGTCACACGTTGACGGTTTGGTGCTGATTGTACCTGATATCGAAGCAAATTACGTTCATTAGTTAAAGTTTCAATTTGTCTCTCGTATACCTCGGTGAATTTGGCATGAGCTTCCTTTTGATTTTCCAAATCTTTTTGTAGAGCAATCATGGATGCACGTAGTTCAATGATAGTATCGGAGTCGATCGCTCCTCCTCGTTCTGCTGCCGTGGAAGTGGTAGGATTGCCATTCCCATTTCCAGAATCTTGCTCGACTCCGTCCACGTTTCCAGTTTGCTGGTTGTCTCCACCTTGATTGATTTCATTATTCTCGGGATCTTCCACATGACTGTAAGTAGCATGAATGCCTTTCATCTTGCGTAGGTAGAGCATATGGGGCTTGGCGACTTCCTTTTAGCTAGGGCCCCATGGTGGGCGCCAATTGTTTTGGGCAGATTTACCACGCGAACGCGTTACCTGCTATAATGAGGGAATCCTAACCAAAAAAAAGTCGTAACGTGTTATAGCTAGTTAACAAGATGAAATTTTAGAAAGAAAGAAGTAGGAAGCTAGTGAAAGTAGATAATGCGATGTATTTGTAATTGTTCCGATGCAAATTCCTTCTAGATTACGAAAAAGCAATCAGATTAGAAAATAGTATTCCTGAACACAAAATGGTGGATCTATTTGAGAATTTTTCAGAATGTGAATGTGTATCCGTTCTTCGATGATCCCCCTCTCTTTCCCTTTGTGTGCTTTTATATCTCCTCCGTCTCTGTGACCGTCGTCGTCGTTATGGAGTGCCAGCAAATCTCGTAATTATCGCCAGCGCCATAAACACCGTGGCCGTTATCCGGAGATCTTCATTAACACCGTAATCTTTTCCATTATGTCCGTAGTAACCATGATCTTCACAGCTCCATTTATGCCTGTTAATGTTTGTCGTCATGGGCCTCGTATCCTTGTATCCCCAATTTTCGAAGTCGTAGTATCCCCAATTTTGGGCTTGATCTAGAAGCATTCTAATTGATGTTGTTCTTGCAACTGGTGCATATGTATCAAAGTAATCAATAACTTCCTTTTGCCTGAATCCTTTAGCCACTAATCTGGCCTTAAAGGTCTGTATAGTGCCATCAATATTGCATTTTCTTCTAAATACCCATTTGATGGACATTGGTTTTGATCCTTTAGGCAAATCCACAAGAATCCATGTATAATTTGACCGAATTGAATCCATTTCATCATTTACAGCTTCTTTCCAAAATGTTGCATCCCTAGAAGACATTGCCTCTTTGAAAGTCTTAGGATCTCCATCAACTTGGTCTACTTGAAAGACTATCGATATTTCAATCAATAATTCATTCCTAGGACCTTCAACTAGGAGCAATACATCATTTGGTAATGAAAAATCAAAACCAAAGTGTTGTTGAATTCTAACCCTTTGAACTCCTTCTTTGCTCAATTTGTTCATCTACTTGTCTCCTTTTAGAAGAAGAAGTTGATGGATTTGATCTAGTGACATTTTCAGCATTATCACTAATTGTATCCCTACTGAATTTTGTCTCAAAAAATTCAGCATCTTTGGATTCTACAATTAAGTTCGATTCTACTTCCAGAAATCTATGAGCTTTAGAATTTTCTGCATACCCCAGAAAAATACTTTTCATTGCCTTAGGACCCAACTTTGTTCTTTTAGGATCAGGAATCCTATAGTAGGCTATGCAGCCCCAAACTTTCAAATAATTCAAATTAGGTTGTCTACCATTCCAAATTTCATATGGTGACACTTTAGTTCTTCTTGAGGGTATTCTATTGTGTAAATGACATGTTGTGAGTAAGGATTCTCCCCACAAATTTGAAGGCACTTTTGCATTCAACATCATAGCATTAATCATGTCACAAAGTGTTCGATTCTTTCTTTCAGCCAAGCCATTTTGCTGTGGCGTATAAGGGGTTGTTCTCTGATGAATAATCCCATTTATTTCACAAAATTCATTAAATTCAGCAGCGAAATATTCACCACCCATGTCACTTCTAAGAATCCTAATTTTCTTCTCTTTTTGATTTTCTACAGCAGCCTTGTAAAGTTTAAATTTGTCAAAGGCTTCATCCGTTTTCTTCATTAAATAAACATGAGTGTACCTAGACTTGTCATCAGTGAAAGTAATGAAGTATCTATTTCCTCCTCTTGTTAAAACTCCATTTAATTCACATATATCAGAATGTACAAGATCTGGAATCTCATTAGTTTTCTCCACTGCAGGAAAAGGTTTCTTAGCCATTTTTGCTTGAACACAAATTTCACAATCCTTATTTGTAGAGTTAAAGTCCCCACTGATCATTCCATTCTTAGACATCAACTTTAGAGTTCTAAAAATCACATGAGCAGTTCGTAAATGCCATAAATCAGTAGAAACAATAGAATAAACAGAATCTGTATTTTTATTCATAATGCTGAGTTTGAACATCCCATTACAAGAGTATCCTTTGCCTATGAACATCCCACCCTTAGTTAAGATGAGTTTGTCTGATTCTAAGACATCCTTTATAGGGTTGTTCATTGGTTCGGGTAATTCGATTTTTACCTAAAATCGAACCGAACCGAACCGAACTGAACCGATCTAAGGTACTTCAGTTTGGTCCTCGGTTCAAGATTTTTGCTAGTTCGGTTTTCGGTTCGGTCTCGGTTAAACCGATCTATTTTAATATAAAAATAAAAAAATAAAAAAATACCCCTACTAAGCCTTACCCATGTAAGGATGTAACCCTAAATCGCATTTTGCAAGTTTTATATTGCTTTGTTTATCATTTTGCAAGTTTTAGTTCGAATGGCTTGAATGATTTTAGTTCAAAATGATAAAAATAGCATATGTTAGTTCGGTTTTTTAGGTTTAAATCGGTTTAGTTCGGTTCTAGTTCGGTTTGGGTCAAAATTGGTTCGGTTCTAGTTTTGTTTAGGGTGTTATGTTCTATATTTTGGATTGGCTTTGTACCTAATCTTCTACTTTGGTTCCTACCTGAACCAAACCGAACCGAACAAAAACCGAACCGAACCGAGCTTATTCGGTTCGGTCCTCGGTTTCGAAAATTTCGAAATTCATTTTTCGGTTCGGTTTTCCTCGGTTCGGTTCGGTTTTGGACTGATGAACAGCTCTAATCCTTTATCCCGACTTTACACAAAAGTGATGCAGAAACCAGATTCTTCCTAATCTCGGGAACATGAAAAACATTTGATAATTTCACTGTTTTTCCAGAACTGAACTAAATGTGAATATCTTCTTTTCCCACAATATTAGACACATTATTGTTGCCCATTAGGACACCATCATCATTCTCAGAAACTTTGTAGTCTGTAAATTGTGAGACATCATTGCATACATGGACTGTAGCACCAGAATCGTACCACCAATCCTTGGTAATTTCTGTTGTAGCCATATTCAGTTCAGTCACCATACCAATCTGTAAATCAGAAACCATAGCAACAATTTCAGAAATTTCATTTCCAGCCATATTGGTCTCCTTGTTTCCATTGTCTTGTTACTTTTTCTTCCATAATCTGCAATCTCTTTTAAAGTGGCCTGGTTTGTGACAAAAGTGACACTTAGGCCTAGTATCCTTATCATCCTTCTTGAACCTTTTATTGTTGTTGTTGTGTTCATGAGGTTTCTTCCTCTTATTTCCTGCACTCTTGTTAGAGCTTTCACCAACAACCTATTCACTTTTGCATCAGAATCAATTTGCTTATTATATTGCTTCCTGGTTTCTTCCTCGATCCTTAAATGCTTCTGTAATTGATCTAAGGAGAGTTCTTCATTAGTATGTAGGAGTTTCTTTCTATAATTATTCCAGGAAGTAGGCAATTTAATAACTATGGCCCCTACTTGTAATGGTTCAGAAATATCAATTTTCAACTCCTTAAGTCTATTGACAATAATCTGAAGATCATTCACTTGATCCATAACAAGTTTATTAGTTTTCATGGAGAATTCAAAGTATTTCATGATTAGAAACTTATATGTCCCTTGCTTTTCATTGTTGTATCTCGTTTCTAGCGTGCTCCAGATTTCCTTAGGCGATTTGATGGATGTAAACAGTTTGTACAGCCTATCAGAGAGGCGATTCAGGATGTGGCCTCTGCATAGAACTTCATCTTCATCTCTCTTCTTTCTCTGATCCTTGATCTCTTGGTCTTCTTCTTCAGTTGCATCAGGGATAACCGTTAGATTATCATCCAACACATAGGAAATCTTCAGGGCAGTCAGTAGGAACATCATCTGGTCCTTCCAGCGGTTGTAGTTAGTCCCATCAAAGCGACCAAGTTTGAAAAAGTCTTGTGATGCGACCCTAGGGTCACAATGGGCGGATCTAGGCTCGAAACGTCCGGATCTCCTCCGACAAATAGTAACCGGATAGATTTGAGGCCGAAGCCTAGACTTTGAGATTGAGAGGTGAAGTGAAAGGATTGAGAAGGGGGCCTAGTTTGACGTAGGCCAGGAGAATATGGGGTCGGGAAAAGAATAGGGTGACGCCCTGGCCAAAGGGGAGGAGAAACTCGACTCAAAGCTCTGGCTTAATTCATTTTGGACGTAAATAATACAAGGGGGCGTGGCTCCTTTATATAGAGGAGCCACACGAAACCCTAGAAGCTAGTTGGGAGTGGACTAGGGTTAGCAACATGCTAGGCCCAACATCCAAGCCCAAAATACTACTAATAGTAACTACTATAAAAGGAAAGGTGCAACAAACCCTAATGGCCTAATGGGCCTTATGATAGCTTAATGGGCCGGTCTCTTAAGCATAAGAGAACACACGCCCAAAATAGAAAAGACGGAATGTAAATGACGAAAATAGAAATAATATAATAAATACATAAAATGAGACTAAATCCTAAGCCAAGGGGGTCACCAAGGTCTAGGCCGTCTCGGAATGGTAGGAGCTGGGTCCGAGCCTAGGCAGGGTCGCATCATCTTGATTCATTAAGGTAAGGGCTGTTGCTTGTGATCCGATCTCCATGACAGAATATCACTTTAAAATTATTGGAAAATAAGGTTTAGAAATTGCTTTGAGGCGTGAAAAGATCACTATCTTTAAAGTGCTTTTTGTCCCCATATGAATTGATGTAGGATTTTAGACAAATTCACCTCCTAGGATACAACAAAGCCCTCTAGAAATCAGGCATCAAATCTGAATTTCTCTCTATTTTTCCGTGAAGAAACCATTCTATTATTTATAGAGAATTTTCTGAACTGTCTGTGACAGTTAATTCAGAAATTCAATTAGGGATTCAGTTTTTAATAGGGTTGTTCAACGGGTCAACCCGACTCAACCCGTAACCCGTTTTATGGGTTACGGGCCAACCCGTTGACCCGTAAAAAAAATAATTAGACTAATTTTTATACTTAATGGGTTGTTCCAAAATTTGTGTTTGAAAGCCTCAAATCCCATATATAAAATCAAGCTTAAAAAGCTAAGCACAATAGGAGCCTTCCACTTGCATTTTATAAGCTCATACCTCATTCTCCTTCTATCAAATTTCCGATGTGGGGCAAATAGACTCTCTTGAGTCTCTTCCCACATCGAAAATTTGGAGAAATATAGAGGGGAGTGAAGCTTATAAAATCATACAAGACCTACCTCATTGGTTAGCCCAAAATAAGGTTTGAAAGCCTCAAAAGCCCATATGTATAATTGGGCTTAAGAGAAGACTTGACCTATTATGGGCTTTCACTAGTGTACATTACGAGTCTTACGATTTGACCCGTAACCCGTAAGTGTAAATTTTTTGACACGTTACCCGATCAGTAAATTACGTGTGGGTCGGGTCAAGCCTAGTTTTTTAGACAGTTAGGAAGTTAATCTGAGAGAATCTCAACCATTGATCTCAAAGAGATCATCTTTAAATCTCAGCCACAGATTTTAACATATCAGGATTACTCCCCACTAATTTCAGAATTATATTTCAGTAATTAACTTACATTCCCTAGAAGAGATGGCCTTAGGAGCCTTTGTTCCCTTGTCCAGCTCAACAGTTCCGACAATGTCATCCAATCTAGGCCTTTTGTTTCCCTTAGGCTTCTTCGCCTTCTTCTTCACTGGAGTGGCGGCGGGAGAGGAAGTGTTCTCAAGCAAGAGGTTTACCAAGAAGTACTCAAAAAAACAAGAAACAAATCAACAAAAACAAAATGCCGAAATAAACAACATAGCACACAAAGACTTTTACATGGAAGCCCCAAAGTGGAGAAAAATCACGAGACCTTTGTAAGTACCAAAGTCTTCCACCATCAACAAAATTACAAGTAGGTACACCTTCTCTAGATAGTACTAGAGGATTGTAAAGTTAATCAAGGTTCAACCTTAGCTCACAACAACATAGATTATCACTTTAGAAGATGGATAACATTCAAAAAACAAATGAAAAATGCAATCCAACCATTGGATGAATTTTAGGATGGTAGGAACAACACTCCAAAATTTCAGGCCAAACCAAGGGAAGATCAAAACTGAGGTGTCAAGCCTTACGAGAATTTTCTACCACTCTTCTCTCTCTCTATGTCTCTTACTTGTTTTTCTCTACCACAAAGGTGTCTTTTGTTCACCATAAAGCTTCTCAAAGAAGCTTTTTCTAAATGTCAATTTAAGGTCACACCCATAAAGGAACACATTAGCTCAAATTCTGCCACGATTTAGGGCTTTATTTAACTTGTGAGTCGAAAGTTATTTTAGATGAAAAGTTATTTTTATTTATCTTAAAAAAAGAGCATAAAAACATACTTGATTCTAAGAGCCTTAAAATATAATTTTAAAAGAGAATATTTTTGAGAAAAGTGAAACGAGACAAAGATAGTAGCCCATTGGCTATTATTTTTACTACACCTTACTCAACTACCCCAAATCACATTAATCTTGGGCCCGATTCCACATGAATCGTGAAACCGAACCAAAATCAGAATGGGGGAAATTGTCGTTTCAAAACCAAACCAAAACTGGCGGAACCAGTCCTCCCCCGGTTCCACTTCAAAACCATGGAACAAGCGGTTTCGAACCCCCGGTTCCTTGCTTTATTTAATTATTTTTTAAAGAAAATTAAAGTTAAATTTTAGGGTTTTATGGTTTTTGTGATTTTGAAGTGGACTTCATACCCTAAAATCACATTAATTTTAGGGTTTTATCCTCCCCCGGTTCCAATGTTTTTGTGGTTTTATGGTTTTTGTGATTTATTTAATTTTCTTCCAAAAGATAATGATTTTAGGGTTTTATGATTTTGAAGTGGACTTCATCCGGAACTCCAGCTCGGAGCTCTTCGATTTAGCTTTCCAATGATACCAATTTCAACTTCATCCGATCACCGTAGCTCCCGAATGATGTGTCACAAGAAAATGGCGTCAAAACAACTCCAAATCAACACTTGTCTTCAAAACTCTTGCAATTCTTTAAATCGTGTCTTCGGTCTTCATATTACAATAATGCTCAAAACTAACCTAAACACACTCAAATCATGCCTAAAATACAAGAGGTAACCATACTAATGTAGAGCGTATCAAATTCCCCCATACTTAAACCTTGCTCGTCCTCGAGTAAGCTCAAAATAAATCTAACAAGAAAAATATCTAAGGTCTCAGGAAATGTGGGAAAAATATGATAACCTAAACACTCAACTCACAACCCGAACCCATGTAGAGAAACAATGAGCAAAAACATGAAAGCTCAACCACACACCTCACCTCACCAAAATACATATAAAATCAACTCTCAAGCTCTAAAAATCGTAGAGCGTCCTAGGATCTACCCGGCATCTAAAATGTAATCCCCAAGCCCCAAAGTAGAATGAAATCCTAAACACTCCAATTTTTCCACTCAATTCTACTTAGGCGCCCTTACGGGTTTTCACCTAATCACTCATTTCATTTTTCTTCATAGGTGTGCCCACATATGCTCACATCTCTCATAAACCTCATATTACCCCAGTCTATTGTTGGTCCGGGTTACCTTCTTTTTACCTGAGCCGCCCTTTCGGGTTTTCGACTCATCCAAGGATTTTCTATGCCTTTTCCTTAAATATTTATGGCTTTTTCTATTTAATTAAATTTTTTTCAAATTTCTTCAAAATTTTCTCTATACAAAACATGGAACAAAAATCCCATAAAAATAACGAAAAATAAACTGAAACGCAACTATCTACGATAGGCGTAGCGAGTATTTCCTCCCCCATACTTAAATCCTTCATTGTCCTCAATGAAGTAAAGAGAAAGGAATTAAGCATAGAAGAAGAAAATCAGAAGACTCACATACGAAAGATGATATGGATGAATGAACTCCTGGAATTGTAATGCACCAAACTCAGGAACACTTGAAGCACCTCGTATTCAGCCATTGTAGACAACCGCGGGCGCCATTAAGGACCCGCGTGCGCGTTATAGTCCTCTGGAACAAACTGATCTTTCTGGGAACGAACCGCGAGCGCGGTTTACGCACCGCGGGCGCAGTCTTGGCGACAGCGAATACAAAGTCCATAAACCGACTCTCGAACAGCAAATCTCGAACGTCGTCTTCACAAATCAACAACCAGATCTACACCATAGGACGTCTCCAATGAGAATGAATTGGACTCCTCAAAATAATAAAAAAAACTTCTAACGACGGCAGCACCCCCATACTTGAACTATGCCGCAAAGATGGTGTAGACGTGGACTCACCACAATGGGATGTGACCTGATAATAGTAACGAACAATTCCAAGGAACTAGACATGGAAAGATATATAAAAGTGGATTGGTGGGTGATGGTAGAATATGGGAGAATACTCTTTTTTTTTTACGAGAGCAAACATCCTCAAACCGCGTGCGCGGCCCGAGGGGCACGTGCGCGGGTCTAGTACTTGTTCGTCGGGATGAGTTCTAGGCTCAACCGCGAGCGCGATATAGATGCCGCGTGCGCGGTTTCGCACCAGAATCGTCCTTTCGGACCTAGTACGTACCTGCACGTTAGCTCACAAACCAAAAACAAACTAAGCTAATGAAAAGAAAACAAAGGTGGGAGAGAATCTATCTAACCTTGGGTTGCCTCCCAAGCAGCACCTTTGTTTAACGTCGATGGCTCGACGTGTTTATGATCGGACATTGTCAACGCCCTGAGAAGTCTATCAAAATCCTGCGAACAACTGTCATGCAGACAAATATAGCACAATGATAACTTGAAACCGAATAATATAGCATTCAAACACCGTTTCAGTTTATCAAACCCACTAGAAAAGTCATGGTTAGATGGTTTAGGATAGAACCAGTTGAGAGGATGAGGTAGTTTTTCAAAATATAATCAAGAGTAATGATTTTCATGTTAACACTATCACCCTTAAAATTTGAGAAATCACTAGGTAAACTATCATGCTTAGGACCTTTTGCAGACACATCAGACAAACAAATGTCGATTGACTTTGTGTAGAAGAGTAAGGAAGAAGAGGAAAGGATACAGGGATCATGATCGATCACAACAAAGGGCTCCACGGAAGGAGACATAGACATCTCCTCAGGTGGAAGGGAAATCTCCATATCATCATCTAGCTCCTTCTTCGAGTCATCGGGCTCGTCGTCATCACTCCAGGAGCTGTCAAACTTAAGGAAATATTCCTCCTCCGTCATCACATGACTATGATCATCCATCTCTTTATCCCATGAAGGGTCTCTAAGTGCCTCTGGAAAGGTTGGAACCGGCTTATACGAGTTGAGAGGAGGGAAGTACGACCTTACATACGAATCATATTCATCGCAAGGGTTACCGCGCTCGCGACTCAGATGGCGTGCGCGCGGCTCATCGGAAAACCTGGGAGATGCGATCGCTTCGTCACCGCGCTCGCGGTTTGGCTCTTCGGGGGGGGATTCCCCCGGGATTCTTCAATGGGTCCCCTGGCAGGGATTCACCACGAGGTTCCACAACTGAGTCGGGTCAGGTCGGGACTAGGACGGGGATACCTATTCCCGTCAACGTTCCATACCCTAATAGGGAATTATTTTTCCCACCATATTTGCACCCATCCCCATTAAAAATCCTCATCCCCATCCGTGCAAACAAGGGTCTCATTGCCATCCCTAGTTTCAATGTAGGATTTAGTGAAAATATAGACTTTAGTTACACTAATTTTATTTAATCTTAAAATTAAAATTTTTAATTTTTTTATTATTTTTGTAATTTAAAAAAAAATTAGCTCAAAACCGAAACCTAATGAAACCTGCAAAGTGCAAACCAATGAAACCGGACCATGACTGAAATGGGAGCTGCTATTCTTCACACCTATTTTTTCCAATCACACCATAGATTGACTAAAATATCCCTATAATATTTGCCCTTTTCAAGTCCTAATACGGAGTCTGCAGGATGACGCCGACGAGGTTCCATTCCTCAAGTGTTCGACGCCGACGAGCTTCTCTTTCGTGTGTGGTCGTTGTTGACGAGTGATGCCAAACCACCACTTAAATCACCAAGGTCTCCCTTCTTTACCCAATAGGCGTTTGTACCGCCAACTTGTCTAGTCACCATTACAACCTTGTTTCCGCTTTTCCTCCGCTTGATCGGCCTGTTAGTGTTTAAAAACGAAAAACCCCTTTGTGTTTTCACATCTTTTCGGAAAAGCCCCAAATATATTGCTTAAAAACGAAAAAAAAAACTGTGATGGGTGTGTTGTTTCATGAAATTAAGCTGCGAAGTAGTGTGAGTCGGCCGACCAAATTGAAGGTTGGGTCCGTCAATAGACGGTGTTAGCGGGACGCGGCGGTGTGGGTATTGAATTGAAGAAGATAGGTTGATGGGATTGACACAGAGACGGATGATAGAGAGGAATAGATACAAAGTATAATAAAGGGTATTTTTGTAAATGAATGTAAAAAGTGTGAAGTGGAAGTAAATTTAATGTGAAGAACAGCACTTATTAGTTCGGTTTCAGCTTTTTTTTTTTTTTTCTTTTTTTTTTATCTCGTTGCGATCTATTGCAGTAGTAGTGACTTGGGTGAGTTCACTGAGTTGGAGATTTTAATTTCGCCGTATTGAAGTCTTCGAAATTCTCGTTTTGGGTTCAAATTTCCAGTAAATCCCCAATTCCTGGATACAAATGGAGGCTTACACAAATTAAGTTCGGTGGAACAAGGATTATGTTCAGTCCTTGGAGTCTCTTGATAACGTAAGGAAATTTACATTTAATTTTTTCTTGCCTTCTACATGTTTAATTAATTGTTTACAAGTGTATGTGTCATGTGTGTCGTTGCTGGGTTCTGTTAAATTTCCGCTAGATTTGTATGAGATTTGAAGCTAACTTGAAGGGAATTTCATTACTGAGCATTGGTAATCAATACAAGTGGAGATTCTTCTACCAAACATGTTGCTGTATTCTTCCTCTTGCAAAACTGGGCAATTACTTAAGTTAGTTGATTGTGATATGAGCAACAATTCATCCTACTTCTAATGCTATTTAGCAAATCTGGGCTGTATGTTCGGCACTTTTCAGCAAGCTAAACAAACTAGAACTGATTGGAAACCTCTCTTTTCAATCATATGTTGTTTAACAAATTCAACTCTGATGTTCCTATGTTTGTCCCCTTTTGTTATTCGGGCAGGCGTTTCTGTTGGTAGCATTATGTCTCTGAATTGTTTGTTTTTATCAACATGGTTAGGTTCCAGATCGCTTAGCTTCTTCAGAAATCGGACTAGAGGCAGGTTTAATTATCTTTTGGAAACATTTTTTTATATCCAACATCATAAAGTATACCAGCTACAAATGCTGTCCTCAAACTTGAAGGTAAACTGGCTATAGTGCATGCTTCTAAATAGACCTTTTTGGTGCAGTTTCATCACTTGTAGTCTCTTGGTAGCCTTCATCATTCCCTTATTCTTTGTGCATATATATCATGACTTAGATCCTCAAAATAAGATAAGAGAGGTCTAAGACTAATGAGCTTTAAAGCTCTAGTCTTCACGTGCAGAAACCATGTGGCCTGGAAGGAAGAGCGTTATCTACATTCACCCAGTTAGGAAAAAGTGGAAGGATGGTATATGTTCTATGCATTAGAAAGTATGGACGTCGGTCTTGGACTCCATGGGCTGCATCACTGGTAGTCGATTTAGTTGGAATGTTTGCTTCTTTGCAAGCTACAATGTCCAAGGAGAACTCTCCAAAACAGATTATGCTCCAAGAGGTTCAAATCCCATTCTTGATAAATGTGTTTGATTTAATTTGGATTATTCTTTGAACTTAGATTCAAGTTTCTGTATACAAATCTTGGCTCACTAATCTGTGGACATGGTGCTGTAACTAAATGATTCATCACGGTTTGGTGCAGTTATAAAGATGACAGATGTCATGGGCTCTATACGTGATGAGAGATCCATTCTATTGCATGTATACCAGGTTTGGTCATTCTACATCTACATTAGTTCCCTTCTCAGCTTCCTTCATGAAATAGGAAATCTGGAATAGACTGAGGTAATAGTTGAAAATCTTTGCAATTTTTTCTCTTTTGCACCTCAATATTAGTAAAAAGGCTGGAAAGTACCCAGAAGACATTTGTTCCAAAATTGTGCAGTTCTGTTGATGTAATAAGGTGACTTGGGTATTGAAAATGTGTACTGCAGGAGCCTTAGAATTATAGAAATTATATTTTAGGTCACGATCATAATGCTACAAATGTTGAGCTAACATCATATCATATGCACCAAAGTGCACAAAACTGAGTGCTTACATGCTGAAACCAGAAAGAATTGTCTGCTGTTAGTTTCTGGCATTCTGTTTACAAATTGCAGTAAATTTTAAGATTATGATAATGAAGAGAATCGCATTTCTGTTGCTTCCCAGTTCCCAACCAACAATAATTAAATAAAGAAGAAGAAGAAAGAGAGAATTCCAAGCAAGAAAACTGAACCAATCTCATCCCAGATGCCCTCTACTGCCAAGTAACAGCAATGGGGCTTCTAACACTATATTTCCCACCCACCCAAACAATCGACCCAAAGTAGGAACTCCCTGTACTAACCTTTTTCTTTCTTATCCCTCTAAATCTCACTTTATAACTTAGTTTTTCCCCAGCTCTGCTAAAGTTCAAAACCTTAGGCATCACCCTGACCTTCACCCCTTTCGGTGCATCTACAATCACCTCGTAGCTAATCGTGGACGACCCAACATTGGTCACCGTCCTCGTGTACGACACCTCGGCCCTTCTCTCCTTGCTTTTCGAGTTGAAAAGCACCGAAAACGACGGGTAATTAAGCTCACCAGGTAACCGAAATCTTGCAGCCTTAGAGCAAGTGTAGTTTCCCCTTGCTAATAAAGAAACCTGAGCATTAGTATATTTTAAGCTACACAAGTAGCTCATATAATCTTCCCACGTGATGTCATAGACTAGCCCCGGGTCCGAGGCCCGCTCTGGGTCCACATGGCCCGACCCGAACGCGAACGGAGAAGCTCGCTTCGATCCGAATGCATCAGTGATACCAGTCCCACGGTTGTCCCGGATGTAGGCGGTTGTCATGAGGGCGGACTTCACCGCTGCAGGGGACCAGTGCTTGTGCACTGACCTCACTAGGGACGCCGCGCCACTGAGGTGCGGGCACGACATCGACGTGCCCGAGACGATGTTGTAGAGCACGCGCCTAGCGTCGGTTTTGAGCTCGGTCGGGCTTGTTATGGGGGGCCAAGCAGCTAAGATGTTGACACCTGGTGCGGTTATATCGGGCTTGATCACATTGGGGTCCACGAGGCTCGGGCCCCTAGATGAGAAAGCTGCCATCACTGGGGCTCGTGCCCCGAAAACCGTGCCTTGGAAGGATAATGAGGCTGTTAAGGTGTTGTTAGACAAATTGAGGTAGCTTTTGATCAGCTTTGCTGAATTGGCTCCAACTATTGCTGCCGGTAACACGTGTGCATCAGCAAAGAGCTCTTCTCCTTGGTTGGCACTGTTGAGTAGGATCATCCCTGACCCGCCTGCCGCCTTTACGACCTGGCCCTTTTCAACCCGACTATTCAATCCTCGCTCGCATAGAACCATTTTACCCTTTACAAGGCTTTTTGAGAGGGAACCAGCGATGCAAAACAGAGCTGCTCTGGTTGCTCCTGCGGTTGCATTGTAAGCTAAAGGAAGCTGATTTGTGGGCTTGCCTCGGTAGAGTGTTGAGCCCTTGAAATGTCGACCGTTTCCTAGCTTGATCGTGGCAGGAAACTCCCTGTCCGTGTAGCTCGCACCCACTGTCGTCATCCATGGAGCCATGTTGCCCACCGTTGAAGCCGTTGGACCCGAATTCCCCGCAGAGCAAGACACAAATACCCCTATAGACATCCATTGGAACCAGTTAAAAAAGTACATCATAAGATGGGTCGCCTACACTTGGAACTGTATGTAGTGTTATACCTTTTCGGACGGCTCCAAGTGTAGAAATGGCCATGCTATCTGCATAGTAAGGCCTAGGAAGGCCGCCTAGAGAGAGCGAGATCAAGTCAACCCCATCCTCCACGGCCCGGTCAATTGCAGCCAATATGTCAGAGCTGGCGCACCCAGACGCCCAACACACCTTATAAGCCGCAACCCTGGACGTGAACCGGATCCCACTAGCCACCCCATTAGCCAAACCAAAAAAGGTTGCCCCAGGTACCTTATTGCCAGCTGCTGTGGACCCAGTGTGGGTCCCATGCCCATTTGAGTCCCTAGGAGACCTGAAATCCTCTGTTTCATTAACCCTGCCATTGATTGCCTCATACCCCTTCAAAAAGTACCTTGCACCCACAAGCTTTCTATTGCAACTCGACCTCGAGAAGTTTGTCCCCACCTCACACGCCCCCTTCCACGTGGCTGGCACAGGTGGCATCCCTTTTGGAGAGAAGCTAGTGTGCTCGGGCCAGATCCCGGTGTCTAGGACTCCGACCACCACGTCAGCTGCCAGGCTGGCGGGGCTCCATAGCCCTTTTCCAGGCTCTAGGCCTAGGAAATGAGGGGAGTATGTTGTGTGGAGGCTGAAGAGCTCGTCTGGCGTTACAAGGAGAACACCTTTGAGGCTTTTGAGTGTTTTGACATGGTGGGGCGTTAGCCTAGCTGCAAAGGCCGTCATGGTGGTTTCATATGTGTAGAGAAGCTCTGGAGGGTAATGATGAGATTGAGATTGATCATCATCACCATTTGGTTGGTTGGATTTGGGGTTGTGGATGGATTGGAGAAGTGATTGGTACCATTTAATGTTTGGGATTTCTTGGTTCCAGATCATGGAATCCTCAATGTGGACAATGTAGGTTTTTCTCGTGTCAGTTTCAGCATTTGAAGCTATGGCTAGCAATTGTAACATCAAGAGTATTGGCTGAAGGAATTTGCTCTTTGGCCTCATTTTGGCTGCAAAACAGAAGATGGAAAAGTTTCGGGTATTTCGGGTTTCGGATCCAAGATGTTGCTTGGATAGAAGTGGAGTTGTAGAGGTGAACGAGCGATGGTCTTATATAAGTAGACAGTGGCAGAATGAGAAAGTGTGATTTGAGTTTGTGTGAAAAATATGCCAAAAGTAGGGCTTGTATATACTTTTGGTGACTTTCAGTTCAAGGAAGAAAATGTGCACATAATTATGCTCCTCGAAGACTTGTGCTTTCATTCAACAACCATGATTTATTATTAAGTTTGCACGTAGATAGAAAGTGATACTATTACAAATAATTTTCTAGCTAGTTATACAGTTGGTGTTTACAATAATAAGATAGCTAGGAGACTAGGAGTTGTAGTTAATGCAAAATGATATGCCAAAGGGCCGGTTGTATGCGCGGCATAGCATTGCTAAGTGTAAAGTTTGATTCAATCAATTGAGTTAATCATCAATGCTGAAGAATTTTAGGGTGTGATGAGATAATAAAGTTTAACGTCGAGTGATTGATTGGTAGATTTGTCTGATCAGATCAAGTTTGGGTTAATAATTTATAAGGGTGAGTAGTTGTTGTTGTCATCATCAATACCATTGGTTATGGATCAAGCGAAGGGTGTGGAATTTTGTTGGGTTTATGTTATTTTAAATTCAGGAGATCGTTTACAAGTTAATCATACATGTAAGCTGTCAACTCAGCATTTACAATTCATGAGGCAATTTAATAGTGACTTACGGGAGAATGAGTGTGACATTATTTGTGGATAGGGGGGAAAAGGACTGTTTCTGAAATAGGGATCAAATTAACCAACTAGGTTGTGATAGACGTCTAACTAATGATCGAATTGAAGTGAAATGGGTAAACTTTGTTTCTGGTCCAGAGGCTTCAAGGAAAAGGAAGAGTTGGGCGTGTGTAAAGGATGATCGATATGATGATCTTCCATGTGGAACTTTCAAACTTCAATCATATAACAACCTTATCAATTCTACGACACAAAATCCACATTTCAATCCCCGCAAACTCTACTAAGCTTAGTGCTAACGTTTTGAATAAACTATATACATTTAACCTCCTTATTTTATGCAGGAAGCAAAAGGTTACCAATCTCACGTTTATCATACTTCACTTGTGGATTTGATCTACTCTTGTCTTTTTTGAAGTACTGTATGTTGTGGTCAATTTTTTCTTCAAATTCTGCTTAGAATCCTAGATTGATCTTGCAATATAGCAACGGACTAAAGAGTCTATTGGTGCAACTTAATTTTGTAAGAGTAGTGTCGGGGGGAGAAACCTAGAATGGGTCTAGCTATCAAGCCCCCGACAATACCAAGAGTCCCCCTGTAGGGAGTCCGAGGTGCCCTACTATGGTCTCAATGCCCGGTCAATGAGTCAGGAGTCCAGGAGGCGACACCCCCCTGGCGGGGGGGCGGGGGGGGGGGGGGGGGGGGGCAGTGCCCACCCGCCCAAACGGTATACAATATTATTTGTTTGGGCCTCTCGTGATCTATTTGGGCTCACAACCCATAAGCTGTAATAGGGTTTCCTGAATCACTATATAAACTATCGAAATACCTAATAATCCGTACTCTGTAATTTACCTCTGTAATAATATATTGTTTCTCTGCCCGTGAACGTAGGTAACACACTATTACAGAACCACGTAAATCTTTGTGTCGATTTTGTTTACTTGTCTTGTTCGATCTCTCGTTACAACGAGTAGATTTCAAGTGCATATAGATATAGTGTTTAGGAGGGCTACATTGACCATTAGATCAAGAATATGGAGAGCAGCAACTACAGTCGCGCATGGGTAATTATCAGTGTTTATTAATGTTGGGACCTCTGGTTCTAAACATCGGAACAACGATACAGTTCTCCGAGTTTTGATTATGACAAACGCTATAAGGGAACTAATGTGCTTCGATCAAGTATTTCTAAGGAACACAGGTTGAGCAAAGAACTTCCACGAATGACCAAAGATCACAGAAGCACACAATGAAGAGTTCCCATCAAGGGAACTCTGAAGATGAAAGTTCCCATGTAATGGGAACTCCCAGGAATGACCAGAGAACACAAGTTTACACGATGAAGAGTTTCTCCCAAAGGAACTCTGAAGAGGACAGTTCCCATGACATGGGAACTCACATGTGAGGACAATGACCGATCAGCGCATATCACGGGATCCTGTCTTGGACAGGATGAAGGCACAGTCTGAGGAGCAGACTGTCACGATTGATCCAACGGTCCGATCATTTCAAGAAGTTGACCTAGTTCAAATTGAAGTCACATGTGAAGAAAGTACAACTTGGGCATCAAGCAAAGGGCATTTCGGACACAAATGAAAGATGCGACTAAAGCCCAAGTGCACTCTAGTATAAAGCCAAATGAATAGTACTCGGATTGAGTACTTCTCCCAGAACTCACAAACACCCACAACAGAGAAAGAGAAAGAGAAAAAAGAAGAGAAGTCCCCGGCGGCGAGTGTCTGATCTCGACGACGGTGAAGCCGAGTTCCCAGGAGCAAGGGAACTGCGATTTGGTGTAAGGTTTGAGTTACTTATTTAGTGATTGTTGTTCGCTTAGGAACTCAGTTGAGAAGATTCATTAGTGTTGCTAGAGTTAGGTAGAACTCGTAGGAACAGAGAAGTTTGAATCTGGCTGTTTGTAACTAAGGAACAAATCAATAATATAAGTAAGTCATTCAAAATCCTCCAAGCGGAGGTAGAGGTTTACCCATACAACTAGTTGGTTGTAGTGGGGTTCCTCTATAAGGAACTGTGTTCACTCTGTCCTTCTAATACTTGCGATATTTTCTTCCGCTGCCTTGGGAACAACTTAACAGCCAGTTCCCAAGCTCTAAGCTAACCGGTTACGATCCAACAATTGGTATCAGAGCAAGGTTGCTCTAGATTTGTGTTAGCATCGCAGGTTTCAAAATAGCTCACGAACTCACCCAAGTCGGTCACAACAACAGCAAGCCACCAAGGCTCATCACTGGTAGATTTGAAGTATGGCAACGCGACATGAAGAACTGGATGCGCAGCCAGGACTACCAGGCTTGGTGCGTGATAGAGAAAGGGAACTTCAAAATTGATCCAGCGATTGAGAATGACCTCTCCAAATGGGGGCCAAATGAGTATAAGTGTATGGAGGCCAACTTTAAGGCCATACAGTATTTCAAGAACGCTATGACGGTGTAAGACTGTGATAGGGTGGCAAATCTAGACACAGCAAAGGAAGTGTGGGAAGCCATCCAACAAATGCATTAGGAACTCAGACCTCCGAGAAGATCTTCAGATGAATGCGAGGAGGGAGTTCTTCAATTTCCAAATGGAAATGGGAGAATCCGTCGATAGCTACCAATCCCGTTTCGAGGGACTTTGCACCAAGATGGATGGTCTTGGGATCACTAAGGAGGAAATCACTGACAAAATGAAGGTTCAACAACTCTTCAACGGGCTGACTGGAGAGTGGGCAAATGAAAGAACGATGTTCAAGGAGAATCCTGAAAACAGAACTCTTATGCTTCACTAGGTCTTTGGAAAACTGGTGGGACATGAGAAAAGAAAGATAGATGACAAGGAGCAAAAGAGGGCACACCAAGGGATCGCCCTTAAACTTGAAAAGGTGCTCAAGTCTGTTCAAGAGCAACATGAAGAGTCTGAAGAAGAAGAGGATGAGGAACTAGTCCTCGTAACAAGGGCCCTTCGATCCTTCTACAAGGGAAAGTTCAAAAAGGGAAATGGGAACTCACAAAAAGGACAGAGTTCCCAAAGAAAGACTGCTGAGAAGGATCTTTCGGACGTCACATGCTACAAATGCTATAAGAAGGGACACTTCGCAAAGGAGTGTCCGCTGGGAACCGACGATCGCAAGCAAGTAAAGAGGGCCTACATCGCCACCTGGGACGATGACGAAGACGAAGATCCCGAATCTTGGGCATCTCCCGACATGTGCGCAATGGCCATAGGAGACACCACTGGGGAACAACCCAGTGAGGTAACTACTGAATCCGTTCTTGCCTCCTTGAATAATTATGAAAAACCTGAGTTGCTTAAAATTCTTTCAAGCCTTGTTAAAGACAACATTAAATTGCAAAAGAAGTTGGAAAAATCGGAACACACCAATGCTGAACTAGTTGGTCTTGAGCCATGTCTCAACTGTGTGTCCCTTCTAGAAAAACTTCAGTCCTATTTGTCTCACATTGTAGAACTTGAGGATGAGCTTAAAACCCTAGAAAGTGATGAAAACACCCTTCTACAAAATCTGAGTAAAACAAAAGGGAACTCTGAAGCCTCTAGTTCCCAAACCAAATTTGTCCCTGCCAAACACGGAATAGGGTATGAGTCAGAGAGCCCTAGAAAAGGGAAGTCCCCTTTGAGTGAAAAAGAGATAAACGAGTGTAGGGCCCTAGAGCTTCAGTGTGAGAAACAGAAAAATGCACACTTGGAAGAGAAAGTCCGTGTTCTGGAAAGTGGAGTGAATGGAGAAGTAGATTACTACACTGGGAACACTAGACATAAGTTGTATGTTCAAATAGCTAAGGGAAATAGGTCTAGAGTATACAACAAGGAAACTATGGATAGGAACAGGATACAGAGACCCCATCCTAAGTACTACCTAGGAGAATACTATAAGACCTGCTGGAACTGTGGTGCTCATGGGCACTACAAGGAAAGTTGTCCCAAAGCTAAGGCCCAAGCCCAGAGAAACAACGAATACTGGAACAGGCAAAATCAACAAACCAACAAGCCTGCTAGAGTTCCCACTAAAAGAAACAATCATAGGAACTTTGACTATAACAAGTACTCTCATGACATTAACATTGCTGATTATGTGCCACTTGAGACTGTCTTCCCTTGCAAGGGACCAGGCAAGAGTCATCTTGCTTGGGTCCTCAAAAACTAACTTTTCTTGTAGGTGGCAGTGAGGGGGAACAGCACATGGGTCATTGACAGTGGATGCTCTAACCACATGACCGGAAACAAAGACAACCTCACCTCACTCCACCCAAAGGCCGAAGGAGGTCACGTATCCTTTGGCAACAAAAACAAAGGGGAGATTATAGGAACAGGGGAAGTGTTACTCAACAAATCAATCAAGATCGGCAACGTTAACCTGGTGAAAGATCTGGGTTTCAATCTCTTAAGTGTGTCTCAAATATGTGATCAAGGGAACAACATTGTCACCTTTGATTCAAAAGAGTGTCTGGTGATCAACAAGAAGACCAACAAAATCATCCTGAAGGGAAGAAGGTCCAACAACATTTATGTGGTGGATACAGAATTTGAGCCACCAAGGAAACTGTGCTTGGCAAGTTCCCTTGATGAAACGGAACTCTGGCACCGAAGGTTAGGACACGTAGGTATCAATCAAATCCTGAAGCTTTATCTACAGGATCTAGTCATTGGTCTCCCACGAATCAACCTTGAAGGAGTCAAAATGTGCGAAGCATGTGTTCGTGGGAAGCAGACCAGGAGCTCGTTCAAACCCAAGAAGGTGGTCAGCACTACACAACCATTGGAACTAATTCACATGGATCTCTGTGGTCCCATGGACACTGAAAGCTACGGAGGAAAAGGGTACATGTATTTCTTAATTGATGACTTTTCGAGATTTACATGGGTGCTTTTCTTGAGATCAAAATCAGATACCTTCAAAGAGTTCGAGAGATTGATCAAGAAAATGGAAGTAAGCATGGGAATCAAGCTCAATTCACTCAGATCTGACCACGGAACTGAGTTCAGGAACTCAGAGTTCCTAAGGTATTGCGACAACAACGGTGTATCCCACAATTTCTCAGCTCCTCGGACTCCTCAACAAAATGGTGTGGTGGAAAGGAAAAACAGAACTCTAGAAGACATGGCAAGGACCATGATGCTAGAGAGTGGAGTTCCTCCAAGCTTCTGGGCTGAAGCCATCTCAACAGCTACTTACATTCTGAATCGAGCAATGATAAGGCCCATGATCAAAAAGACATCCTACGAGCTGATCAAAGGAAGAAAGCCAAACATATCTCATCTAAGGACCTTCGGATGCAAATGCTTCGTCCACAACAATGGCAAATTTGATCCCAAGAGCGATGAAGGGATATTCCTGGGATACTCTTCCCATAGCAAGGTGTACAGGGTCTATAACAAGAAGACCAAGAAGATAGAGGAAAGCATCCACGTCATCTTCGACGAGAAATCTGTAAAGATGGGAACAGAGGTCCAAGGAAAGGGAACTCTGTTCAAGCTGGTCAGACAAGAAGAAGACGACGACGAAGATGAACCAAGAAAGAGAGATGAAGACTATCCAAGTGGGAACAATGCCCCACAATCAGGGAACAATGAAGGAGATCAATTCTCCACAGATCAAAGCTCCTTTGAAGTTCCCTCCTCAACAGAAGAACCACAAGATGCTTCGAACTCTCTTGTTCCCCAGAATGAAAACGTACCAGAATCTAGTGTTCAGGGGGAACAACGAGGGAACTCCGAAGAGAATCCTGCCGAAAGTCCCAGTGAAGAAGCTGAACATAACTATTCTCCTGAGGAAGAGGAGACTCAAGACACAGATGAAGAAGAGTCAAGGGAACAGGTTGACGTCTCAAACATTCGAACAAGAAACTACCACCAAAAGAGAGATCACCCTATTCACAACATCATCACTCCATATGACAAAGGTGTTCTAACTCGCTCCTCTCTCAATAATTTTTGTGCCTTTAACGCCTTTGTCTCACTGGTGGAACCAAAAAGCATCAAAGAAGCCCTTAAGGACCTAGACTGGATTCAAGCCATGCAAGAAGAACTACACCAATTTGAGAGGAACAAGGTGTGGAAGCTAGTTCCTAGGCCCAAAAACAAGAATGTCATAGGAACTCGATGGGTCTTTCGGAACAAGCTCGATGATACTGGGGCCGTAGCTAGGAACAAGGCTCGATTGGTTGCTCAAGGCTACAGACAAGAAGAGGGGATCGACTATGACGAGACCTTCGCGCCAGTTGCAAGGATCGAGGCCATTCGTCTTCTCATAGCCTATGCAGCCCACAAAGGATTCAAGCTCTACCAGATGGATGTGAAGACGGCCTTTCTAAATGGGCACCTCAAAGAAGAAGTATACGTAGCTCAACCCCCAGGTTTCGAAGATGAGAAGCTACCCAATCACGTCTACTTCCTGGAGAGGGCCCTCTACGGACTCAAACAAGCTCCTCGAGCATGGTATGACAGGTTTGCTCAATTCCTTCTGTCTCATGGATACCTTCGAGGTTCCATAGAAAAAACCCTTTTCCTTAAGAAAGAGTCCAAGGATATCTTGATTGTTCAAGTTTATGTTGATGACATTGTGTTTGGAGCAACTAACGAAACTCTTGTAGAGAAATTTAAGGACCTCATGAGCAGTGAGTTTGAGATGAGTCTCATAGGGGAACTCACGTTCTTCCTGGGACTCCAGATATCTCAAACAAAAGAGGGAACAAGGATTTATCAACAGAAATACATTAGAGAAATGCTTGTCAAGTATGGGATGGACCACTCAAGGCCCATCGACACTCCCATCTCACCAAACTCCAAGCTAAATGCCAATGAAACAGGGGTAAGTGTAAATCAAAGGAACTACAGAGGTATGATTGGCTCTCTCCTATACTTAACTGCTAGTAGGCTTGATATTATGTTCTCAGTGTGCTTATGTGCACGTTTTCAAGCTAACCCCAAAGAACCACACCTGAAAAAGGTGAAGAGGATTTTCAGGTACCTCAAAGGGAACGACAACTTGTGCCTCTGGTATCCAAGGAACAGTTCCCTTGAGCTCATTGTTTATACAGATGCAGATTTTGTTGGGCACCTCGTTGATAGAAAGAGTACATCAGGAATGGCCCAGTTCCTTGGGTCATGCTTAGTCTCATGGGGATCCAAGAAGTAAAATTCAGTGGCACTCTCCACAGCTGAAGCAGAATACGTGGCTGCCACATCATGCTGTTCCCAAGTCTTATGGCTCAAGTCCCAACTCCAGGATTACGGTATGTCTTTTGGCCCAGTTCCTATACTCTGTGATAACACTAGTGCCATTAACATTTCCAAAAATCCTGTGCATCATTCTAGGACTAAGCACATAGACATTAGGCATCATTTTCTACGTGACAATGTTGAAAATGGGAACATCTCTATGCAACACTGTAGAACGGAAGAGCAAATTGCGGACATTCTCACCAAAGCTTGAGACAGACGTCCCTACCAGCGTTTTCGAATGCTTCTAGGGATGATAACTCTAAACTAAACAAGTCCCTATTTGTCTCTCCCTCAATGCTTGACTAGTCTAACTGGAAATGCATGATAGGGAACTGTAGGACTCATTGCTTTCATTTTGCCATATTACTAGTCTAGAGCTTGATATGTATAAAGGAACATTATCTCTTTTGGCCCAAAATGATCAACCAAAGTTCCCTTTAACCCTTTCTACAAGCCACTATGACGATTGATCATAAAACCTACCCTAAGCTAAGGACCAGACAAACGCTTCTCATGAGCCAAACTCTTTATCCCTTAATCGAGTTGCAATTGTCTGGTTCTCTTTTGCGTTCCCTAGCCTCACAAAGAAAATTGAGTGTGAGTTCCCTTAACCTCTCCACTCAATATGACCTCTCCAAAGATCATGGGAACTGACAGACAAAAGCAGGGAAACATTGGATCTGAGAAATGAAACGTCACTTGGGAAACGGGAAATTGTGTCAGATTTCGAAGCATTATGGGCCAAGCATTTGAATCTCTCGAAGTGACTTCCCTTGGAAGAAAGCGACACGTGTCAGAGGTGTGCTACGGAAGTTGAAACGTTCCTCCACATTCATTGGCCAACAGTTATCAAGGTATTTCTCAACTTCCCTTTCTACCCTCGTCTCTCTCTCTCACATAAAAACCCTACTTTGCCACTTTTGGGTTCCTTCCTCCTCATCCTTCCCTGTCATTCTCTTCCTCTGCAACTTTGCTTCCTCCCTCTTTCGAGAAAACTTCCAAAAATCTTCTCTTTCCCAAACTTTTCTCAAATGGCTCCAGCCCATTCTTATGCCGAGATGAAGGCTTGGATTCAAAACAATCCTAAAACCCTTTTCCTCTCAATGATGGCTGACATCGAGAAGGAGCAAGATGAAGCTCTTCGCGATGTTCTCATCGAGGGACTTTACAATTATGTAAGTCCCTTTCTTCCTCCTCCCTCGGCGGCGCAACCCCCAGTTCCGCCAACCTCCACCCTTCCTCCACCTCCCTCTTCCTCCGGAACCGTCATCGTCGACAGTTTCGGATCCGAACCCCCATCTAAACACGAAAAATCAAAACCCAAAAAATCCAAACACTCCTCCAAAGATCCCTCAAAATCCAAACACTCTTCCTCGAAACGCAAACACTCCCAGATTTCTTCTCCTTCCACTTACAAGGAACCAAAGAAGAAATCTCACCTCAACATGGAGGAAGTCCTAAATCTCTCCAAACCCGACGCTTACGCCGTCGTAGACCCCTCCGAACTTGCCAACCTCTTTCGTCCACTTCCCAAACCCATCTCTAAGACCCCTGGTCTCAAGGATTCCACACCCTCCTCCTCCTCTTCTCTTCCCATGGACGAGGGAACTGCTAACCCTCCTCCATCCTCTTCAAAGAACAATCCTCCACCCTCTTCCTCCCCGCGTTCCCCCACCCACCTCACCCATTGCCAAATCACCCATCTCACTTTCTGCCCTTGGGACCTCAAGTCCCAAGGCTCAAACTCCTATTCCTCCTCCTTCCACTCCCAAGGTCCCTACTCCACAAAATTCTCCTCTCCCTCCCTCTTCTCCCAACACAATAAAACTACCTTCCCCACCTCCTTCGACCCAGAAAACAATCGACCTCGATTCTGACGAGGATGATCTCCCCATTGGAGTCATCGCTCGCAAAAAGGCCAAGGAACTGCCACCCATCTTCATGGGAACTGCTGAAGAGGAAGCCCAACTCAAAGCCCTCGAGGAAGAATTCGAAGGCGCACTCAAAGGGCCTTCCGAAACCCAAGGGGACAAGCTCCCCGAAAAAGGGAACCCAGCACCAGCTGACGGTGCTGGGCCAAACAGTCGTCATCAGGAAGACGACGAGGAGGAAACAGGGTTGACCTCCTCCGAGGATGAAGAGACCTCCAGCGATGACGCTGAGGACCATGAGGAGGCCACCAATGTCACTGAGCCTGCCGGCATCCCAACTCCAGGACACCAAATGGTGGTGTCGGCACAGGTCCCGGAGGAAAGGACCCGCCCCCTGATGATCGAAGCGGCTGCACCCCCTCAGCAAAAAGGAAAGACTACGGTCTCAAGGGGGAACACAAAGAAGAGAGGGAAGGGAACTGTGCCCAAGAAAGTTCACATCTCTGAGAATCGCAAACTCCTTCCCCCTCTCATCCTCTCAGAAGAGCAGCTCATCGAACAAGGGCTCGGGCCGCTATGGGAACTGATCAAGGCCCAAGGATGGGAACAGATCTGTCGTGAGGCTGTGAGTGTGGATCCCGCTCAAGTGCGCCGTTTCTACAACAACTTTGTGGTTCAAGATAACGGCACCAAGGGAACTCTCTCTCTCTCTCGAAGGCGACGACTTCATCTTCACAACATCCACAATTCGCCTTCAACTTCAGGTCCCCGTCCAGGGCCTCCAGGAACTGCCTGCCAAAAACTGGGGCGACTACGACAGCGAGGTGATCTACAACACGATCTATGAGGGTCGTGTTCCCACCACTGGCACCTCTACCCATCACCTGTCCCTCATTGCAAAACTGGCCCATCAATTCATCATCAACATGGTGATCCCTCGCCAGGAGAAGCACCTTGTTATCAACATCCCTGATGCCATTCTCCTCTACCACTTCCTCCTCAAAAAGCCCATCAATCTTCCTCGCATAATTCTCGGGCACATGGAGAAGTGCATGGCTTCAAAATCCCACTCCCTCCCTTATGCTGGCCTCATCAAGAAACTCTTACTCAGAGAGGGCCTCCACGACACCTCCAAAGAAGAGGTCACCATCGGAAGGGAACTGGACATCTCTATCGTCCAGAAAATGCGCCACTCTGAGCCAGTGGAGGAACAAGAACGGCTACCATCTGGTGAAGGCACCCAGGATGGGAACACTCCAGTGTTGATGCACATTGCCAACACTCTCGACAGGATGGCCAGGGACCAATAAAAGATGGCAAGGGACCAAGAACAAATCGCTAAAGGACAAGAAAAGCTGGTCCAAGTCTTGACACGGCTCTGTGATGCCCTGTTCCCCCCAAGCCCATGATCTTTTCCTTCTTTTTCCTAGCCTCAATGTTCCCACAAATATTGTCTCTTGTGTTCCTATGTACATATTTCGCTTAAGTAATGAATGGTTTTTAGTATGATTGCGTGTTCTTTTCCTTCCTTATCTATGTGTTTACTTGTTTTCGATGATGTCAAAAGGGGGAAAGACAAAAAATGCGAGATGAGTTAAGTTGAAAAGATATCATAGAATATGCTATAGCTAAGGGGGAACAATTGCATAAAAAGCTAAGTACGAACTCAGTGATTCACAAGAAGTGGCTCCCTAGGAATACGCGTAGGAACTCATCTGCATATCATGCTTTGAAATACTTGCTGATTTTTGTGATAGGTTTGTCATCATCAAAAAGGGGGAAATTATTGGAACGATGTTGGGACCTCTGGTTCTAAACATCGGAACAACGATACAGTTCTCCGAGTTTTGATAATGACAAACGCTATAAGGGAACTAATGTGCTTCGATCAAGTATTTCTAAGGAACACAGGTTGAGCAAAGAACTTCCACGAATGACCAAAGATCACAGAAGCACACAATGAAGAGTTCCCATCAAGGGAACTCTGAAGATGAAAGTTCCCATGTAATGGGAACTCCCAGGAATGACCAGAGAACACAAGTTTACACGATGAAGAGTTTCTCCCAAAGGAACTCTGAAGAGGACAGTTCCCATGACATGGGAACTCACATGTGAGGACAATGACCGATCAGCGCATATCACGGGATCCTGTCTTGGACAGGATGAAGGCACAGTCTGAGGAGCAGACTGTCACGATTGATCCAACGGTCCGATCATTTCAAGAAGTTGACCTAGTTCAAATTGAAGTCACATGTGAAGAAAGTACAACTTGGGCATCAAGCAAAGGGCATTTCGGACACAAATGAAAGATGCGACTAAAGCCCAAGTGCACTCTAGTATAAAGCCAAATGAATAGTACTCGGATTGAGTACTTCTCCCAGAACTCACAAACACCCACAACAGAGAAAGAGAAAGAGAAAAAAGAAGAGAAGTCCCCGGCGGCGAGTGTCTGATCTCGACGACGGTGAAGCCGAGTTCCCAGGAGCAAGGGAACTGCGATTTGGTGTAAGGTTTGAGTTACTTATTTAGTGATTGTTGTTCGCTTAGGAACTCAGTTGAGAAGATTCATTAGTGTTGCTAGAGTTAGGTAGAACTCGTAGGAACAGAGAAGTTTGAATCTGGCTGTTTGTAACTAAGGAACAAATCAATAATATAAGTAAGTCATTCAAAATCCTCCAAGCGGAGGTAGAGGTTTACCCATACAACTAGTTGGTTGTAGTGGGGTTCCTCTATAAGGAACTGTGTTCACTCTGTCCTTCTAATACTTGCGATATTTTCTTCCGCTGCCTTGGGAACAGCTTAACAGCCAGTTCCCAAGCTCTAAGCTAACCGGTTACGATCCAACAATTAATTTGGTACTTTAACCTAGGAACAATATGTATTATAACCCTAATTTGACGATATAATGGATGGAAAACGAGATGGAGTGGTTCAATGAAAACAGAACAGAAATGAGGTGTGATTTTCTATAAATAAAAAAAAAAAAGTAAAATAAGATGTATTTTTTGGAAACGCCACAAGATAAGGGGTGTTTTTTTATAAAATATAAAATTAGGGGTGGTTTTTTTGCAAATGTCCGCCCTAACATGATGGATAGTTTTCTGTAATAAGGTCATTTATCCCAAAATTCTAACTCACTCAAAGTTTATAAAAAAAACCCCCAAAACATACATGCAAGTATTGTATTTATATAACTTGTATTCCTTAACATTACAAGTTTCTCCAGTAGCTATGGTGTTAGGTCTTATGTCTAGAGATTTAAGTTGGAATTTTCTTGGTGGTATAGAGTTTTGTGAGTATGAAGGTCTATATATCCTTTACATCAGTCATACATGCAGTAATTGATTCGAACGTACAAGGGGAAAAAATTCTAATTTCTTTCTTGTTAGGTTTCCAATAATATAAGTTGACGTAAGGATTTCCCTTATCTTCTTCTTCTTTGAGAGTCACATAGAAATGATGAAACTAACAAACAAAGTTGGAAAATCATGATTATGGACACCAAAAAAACTTCACATCGAAGCATGGGCTTTCAACTCTCATTATTCGATCGAGTTTTAATTTTGTTTTACTATAGAGAAAGGGCCGGTGGTTGAGTTAGCTAGGGTGTGGCATGCACTCATGAGGCGGTGTACACTCTTTTTTCTGAAGCAATTTCGCTGTACGTGTTGGTCCATATGCCTGCAGACTTTGCCATAATGAGAACTCATGAGTTGCTTCCATAACAATATATGCATTCGTCTCACTATATACTATATAGATGGATGGAGCATTTTTTTTAAGTGGTCGATCTAAACCCACGTGCAATGTCTTTACATAAAAACGTGTTTAAGCTAGCGTCTAGTTTACAACTGGATACTTAAGCCCATAAGTCGTTTCTCGTATGATATATCTATGCCGGATAATTGATTTTGGGTTGGAACTTAACCCGACCCGACCCGACTCGGAATTTTAGAGTTGAAACCCGACTTAAAAATCAGTGGGTCAAATAAAGATTCGACTTCGTTAGGGTTGAAATCCGGAATTTGTTGGGTTTCCTGATAATAAAATAATTAAAATAATATTTTATTATTGAATATTATTATTTATTTAAAATATTATTTTTAATAATCATAATAAATTCGATATTTTTTACTCGATGGGTCAACCCGTCCACCCAAAAACCCGCAACGACCAATGACCTATAACGACCCTAATCCGACTCAGCCTGAATCCAAAATGATCCGACCGACTCGATTGACAAGTCTAGTTACAATGCTAAATTTAATATTTTGCCCTTATACAAAAATAGTTTTAACACACATGTTAATTCATATTTCTGACTTTGTTGTCATGACAAAAATGGCAATTATAACTTATTTTACTTTATTTTAAATTTAAAGTCAACACGAGTATCTATGTATTTCAAGCATTTAAAAATCATTTTGAAGGTAATATGAGATTGACTATGATGAGTGCCAACCAAGCTGAATACGAATTCATTGTTAGACAAGTTATTTGGATTGAGCTTGCAATCTTGCTTAAAACCCATTAACAAAACTTGATGAAACCCAAATGAATTGAGAAGCAATTAATCCAGCCCATAGCCACAAAGGGAGATGGGTTGAAGGTAGGAGTATTGCTTGATTTTCCCTTTGGAGTGGGCTTCACAACTCCTCAACTTAAATCTTCCCATCATACGCATATCCTTACTTCCTTACTTCCTTACAATTATAAAAACGAATTCGCATTGAGTACTGTAGCTAAAATTTATCCTAGAAAATTGTGCCCTGACAGGGATTTTGCCCTCTTTACCCTCTCACCGCCTCTCCTATACGAGATATCAAGTGGTATCGAATTCTCCTTATTTGGTCAAGTTTTTAATTATTTTTCAATTTTACTTGCATAATCAGTTTTTACCTACAGATTTTCATAATTTTCATGTTCAAACTATCAAAAAGCCACCACATCCCTAATCTAGGGCAAACCCTTGCCGCCGCCACCAACCACTGTCGGCAACCCCCTCCACCACCAATTTCCGCCACAACCACCCTACCTTACCCTTGGCTTGGTGCACGCCCCCAGGGGCGGCCCTAAGCAGGTGCAAGCTGTGCACCTGCACAGAGCCCCCAAAAATGAGAGGGCCCAACAAAATTTAAGGCCCAAATATAATACCTTTTTTATTTTAAAACCCTTGCCGCCGCCACCGGCGACCCCCTCCACCACTAATTTCCTCCACCACCACCCTACCTTACCCTTGGCTAGGTGCACGCCCCTAGGGGCGACCCTAAGCAGGTGCACAGGGTGCACCTGCACAAGGCCCTCAAAAATGAGAGGGCCCAACAAAATTTAAGGCCCAAATATAATACCTTTTTGGGTGAATTTCACAAAACCACCCGCGAAATATGGGTTTGTGCACAAAACCACCCGTAAAAATTGAAATTTCAACAAACCACCCGTAAAATTATTTTGTTTGCATAAAACCACCCGTAAAATTTAAAATTTCATCAAACCACCCGTAAAAATATTCTGTTTATAAAAAACCACCCATAAAAATATTTTGTTTGCAAAAGACCACCCAAATCAACAATTCCGTTAAATTTTCTGTTAGAAATATGGAAGTTCATTATTTTTACTACTAAAATACCAATTTCTTCTATTCAAACACCAAATCCCAAACCCCATATTCTGAATTTGTGATTTGTGAATGTTTACTTACTTGGATCTGAAGAACGAGATACCCATCAACCCATAATTCCATTACATTTCCCGTTAGGTACTAAGAAATTTACAAAGATGCTCTTATTTGATTAATACCATAAAAACAAAAACTCAAATTTTATTTTCCACATGAAAAAGAACGAGAAGGACGAATGAACTTCAATCAATCCAAATTCTCCGATCTAGGAGATGAATTAGTATTTTGTGTTTGAGCTTTGGTTGAAAGAATCAGAGGTGTTGGTATCTCGTTCTTCAAATCCAAGTAAGAAAACATTCACAAATCACAAATTTAAAATCTATGGTTTGGGTTTGTGTGTTTAAATGGAAAAATTGGTGTTTTAGTAGAGGAAATTATAAAATATTGTTTTCTAACGGATAATTTAACGAAATTATTGACTTGGGTGGTCTTTTGCAAACAGAATATTTTTATGGGTGGTTTTTTGCAAACGAAATATTTTTACGGGTGGTTTGCTGAAATTTTAATTTTTACGGGTGGTTTTATGCACAAACCCATATTTCGCGGGTGGTTTTGTGAAATTCACCCTACCTTTTTATTTAAAAAATTTATTATTACTTTCTAATAAAAAGGAACACCCTTGCCGCCACAACCAACCACCGCCGGCGACCCCCTCCACCACAAATTTCCGCCACAACCACCCTACCCTTGGCTTGGTGCATGCCCCCAAGGCGACCCTAAGCAGGTGCAAGTTGTGCACCTGCACAAGGCCCCCAAAAATGAGAGGGCCCAACAAAATTTAATGCCCCAATATAATACCTTTTTATTTTAAAACCCTTGTCGCCGCCACCACCAACCACGGTAGGCGACCCCCTCCACCAAGACCCCACCCTACCCTTGGCTTGGTGCACACCCCCAGGGGCGCCCCTATGCAGGTGCAAGTTGTGCACCTGCATAGGTGTATTCTTTTAATCTCTTCCTTGTAAGATTTCTTTGGATCCAATAATTCTCAAGGTACATTTTTTTATTGGCAGAATACATATGCAGACACCTACATTTTTTTTCTTCTATTTAGACACCCGACCTTTGGATTTGTTCTATTGAACACTTAAATTTAACAAATTGAGACCTATTGAACCCTTCATTGTTGATGTGGCATTTTGCGTGTATACCACTCTCTTTTGAGCAAGTGAGACATTAATCTAATGAGAAATGTGGCTGATGTGGAAAGTAATAATAACACAAAAGAAAGGAAATGAATTTGTATTCAATCTCAAACATTTCTTTGAAAGTCAAAAAAACAAAAAAAAGGAAATGAATAAGTGCTCAGCAGTCTCAAATGGGTCTCGTGCACATACCAATGGTGTCTCTTGCAGATTTGCTACAACTTCCATGTGGAGAACAATCTCCAATGGTGTCTCGTGCACATATCAATTTCGATATCGGAATTGGAGGTTCGAGTTTATTTACAAGGCCCCACCGAAAGAAGATTGTGTATCTTGCGCACATCGATTTCACTAATTCAAGAAAATTAATAACTGCAAAATTGGGGGAAGAAATTGAAAGAGAAATTAAGCAAATTTAGCCATGAATCTGCCTCTTCCTTGTGGAGAAATAAGGGATTTCGACCATGGAACTGTACTGCTCGCCAATTTCTTGCGGTGTATTCGTCAAAATTTAGCAAATTTAGGGTTTAGGGAATTGTACTCAGCAATTTTCGCCATGGCCTTAGTGTGGTCGGATTTGGGAAGGTGATGGAATGGTGGAGGTGATGGTGCGCACAAATGGATGGCACGAGAGGCTCTTTTGCAACACTTCAGAGGAATTGAGAGCGAGCAACTCATCCATGGCAGTAAGAAAGAGTCGCGGCGGGTGGTTCGGGAAGGTGATGTCTCTGGTGGTCTTTGTGGTGATGAGAATCGGCGTGATCAGGAGGGAGACGCCATCCAGTGGGGAAATGGGCAGGCAAGGCAGTCGGAGGAGATAAATGGCCAAACGGCCAGACCAACGAGGAAGATGACCGGAAAAAGAAAGGAGAAGGAGAAAAGAAGGGGAAAAAATAGAAATTTTTTGTATTTTGTTGAAATGCTGACATGGTGCCCTCATGGCAAAAAAATTTGCCAAGTCAGCGCGAGTGCAATACACGGAAATAAGTTCCAGTGATCAAGTGTTCAATAGGTCTCAATTTGTTAAATTCAAGTGTTCAATAGAACAAATCCAAAGGTCGTGTGTTTAAATGACTAATTAACACAAGTTCAGGTGTCTGTATATGTATTCTGCCTTTTTTTTATTTATTGATCAAAAGAATTGTTGCTTTTTAGATTAAAATTTTTTAACTTTTTTTCAACCGAAAAACTTTGTTGAAACTTTTCTAATTTTTTATATGCACAATATATGCAGATTTGGAAATTCGGTTATAAATCAATTGACAACATCTTACATCACTTGACAAAATTTTAGTCCTATTTTATTTGCTTTTAGTTATATTTTTTATAACCAAAAGAGAGCATACAAAAATTGATCCTTCAACAAGGATCACCAAAAACATTATATTGCATTCTAGTAGTCTGCATTATTCTTGCTTTGCCTTAATTGCTCACAATTGGAAAAATTTGTGCTTGCTTTGCTCTTCTAAACAGAATCACACCCTACGTAGTTGAAGCATCACAAAAGAACCCTTTGTGCATTACATTGTTGTGCCTGAAACTGGAATTTGCATGCACCCTTGTTCTCTTCTTGCCGTGCACTTGCATCTTAGTGATTTGCTTCATCAATTTGTGCACTTTGATAGCCCAAAATCTGAAATTTCAGTCTTGTGTGTCTTGATTGCTTGCGTTTACATTGAATTAGCGGTACCCGCTACTTTTTTCAAGTATTTGGCTTGCATAAAAAAATGTTTGCTTGTCAATTTGCATCTTCATTTCTATATTCTTTTAGACCGAAATTCTACTTGATCTTCTAGGACTACACCTTTCATTCACTTGCCTAATAGGTTTCACTAACTGATTTATGTGTGTGAATTGATGAGCTCCTTGCTAAACTAAGGTGTTCGTCCCTTGATTACACTTTTGCTCGTTAGTGTTGCTCACTTTTTCTTTCTTGTGTAGGCACGATGTCTGAGCCATATATTCCACACCGATTAGAAACTTTGGGATCACTGACCCTATACGGTATTTTAAGTCGGAAGAAACCACAAATTCTTTCCTAGAATACTATTACCACAAGGAAAAAGAGTGATTGTATGCAGTGACGTGTCGCTTTGTGAGAGCTGCTCATACTTGGTGGCTACAACTTCAAAGAGACCGATGGCAAAAAGGTCTTTCACCAATTGACTCATGGCCTCATTTGAGATTCATGATGCGCCGTATATTTGTTCCATATGAGCATTATGAGCGTTTGAACAAGTTGGCCAATTCTTTTGCTGGAGTTTAAAGAATTAATGGATGTTGCTGGAGTTCCATTATTATCAAGTCGCCTTTGTAGTCACTTCCTAAATGGATTAGAACCACCAATCAAAGAGTATCTCGATGGTCAGTATCACATTGATCTTGATACTTTGGTACGACTTGCACAAAGGTACTATTAAAACTCCAACGAATGGAAGAAGCTTTGGCAAATTCCTGCCACATAAGGTACAACTCGTACCCTTCCAATTCAGTTTCTACTAATTCATCTTCTTCTTCTCCACCACGGGATGTTCCCAACATCACTAAGGCACCTTCTCAGCCCCCCCCCCAAGATGTAGGCTCCACTCAAGTGGAGGAGGAGCTCCAGAACAATGATAAGTCGAAAGGGATGCTTCGGGACGCCCAATCCGAGAAGGACAAGCAACAACCAGCATCAAAACAAGACTCTCTAGAGCATAATAGCGCTCAGCTGGTCGGTCACGATCCTGACCTATCCGTCATGACCTGTGATGAGCCAATTGAGGCCCCCAACACAACAACACAAAATCTGAATTGTTTCTTCCATTCACACGTCCAAACACAATCTCTAACACCATTCAATCGAGTTGTTACTCATTCTTTAAGCAATCAATCTACAAGCCTTGTTGCCTTGCAATCCAAGGAAGTGATTGAGAACCTTAAAGTTTGAGTCTTCTCATCCAAAGTTATGAACTTGCAAGTGAAAGAAGAGAATAATTAAAGTTGACAAGATCGGGACCTAGAAAACAAACGGAAGTGAAGCGCGCGAGCCAATCAATTTTGTATCAGCTTTGGGGTCTTTTTCTAATTTTAACTTCCCCTATTTAACTTCTAATGTCGCCTCCTTGATGATTTTTTATTGGAAGTCGACTTCACCGGCAATGTAGACTTCATCAGCTCTTCATCAGAGTTGAATTCTTTTTTGGTTCTGTTCTTGCCTACTTAACTAGTTTCTCCCCCCTTCTTCTCCTCTTTCCCCTTTCTTTTTCCATCTGTTGCTAATTTCTTTGGACTCGAATCCTTTCCTCCTTGTAAAATTGCCATCTAATGAGTTTTTAGGGTTTTCAAAAATCAGAAATCGAAGAGTTCGGGGACTAAGAGTAGACAATTAGTTGGGTTATGGAGCTTTTATGCTTCTTCGAGGGTGGTTATGGAGGTTGTGTGCTTCTTTAATGGTGTTTACTGGATTTTAGCTTCTAAAATTGGAGGATTAGTGGTTACTAGATTTTGGCTTCCGAAAATGGAGGTTTGTATTCAACTGGCAGAGTTAGTGGCTTCTTTAATGAATGACGGGATATGAAAGGCATCAGTTTCCATAAGGGTTTTACCCAAATTTATTTACAAATCTTTTCTAACCCTTGTAATTGATTTTCAACCATTAAAGAAAAAAGAAAATAAATTTTTTATTTTACCTTTTCTTAAAAAAATTAGAAAAAACGGATTTGAAGGGTGCTTGGATATTAATGCTAAGAAAATGGGTACTCTCTTAATATTTTTGGGGTTTTTTTTGAAGGTGAAAAATGATATGCTGAATTTGCAATTTTTACTTTTATTTAGTGTATCTACTAACAATTTGTCAAAACAAAAACCCTATAAATATAAATTAAAAGCTCTAAACATATAAATTGCGGGCTCTAAACATAGGCAAGGACATAAAAGTGGAGCCTTTTTTCTCATGTGTTTTTGGTTTACTTAAAATAATCAATATCTATAACTATATATTAAAGTTGTACCTTTTCGAGCCACCAAAACGATTATTGCCTCACCTCTTATTTACAAAAATTAACTTTTATTCCAAATATTTTAACTTTTTCTATAAATTCTTCTTGAACTATTTAAATCTATCTTTATTAACATCAAACAAATATCTATTTAATATAACAATATCTTTTGAAAACTTCCTTATACAAATATTTAAAATTAAAGATAACAAATTTAAAATAGTTTAAAATAAGTATAAACATCTTTGATCTTTTATATATTTTTTCTTTTATAATAAAACAATTAATGATAAATACTTATAATGTATAAAAATAACAAAAATAGGTAATATAATATTTAATAAATATATTGAAATATTTGATGATCTCTAAATTAAGGTACATAGAAAGTAATAAAAAAGATAATATTTAATCTTATCTAAACTTTACTTTATCGAGCCACAAAATGAGTTTGGCCCCACCTTAAATCAAAATAATTTTTTTAATTATTTTCTATAAATAAATTATTTTTATCTTTATATTTCATATTTTATTATATCATATTAATTAATTTAATTAATATTTTATTTAAATCTTATCTCTTCCATATATTCTAATATATATATATATATATATATATTTTTATTCATATGTTATCTTTTTTTAAAATTAAATATCTATGAAATATCATCAACGAAAAGGAGAAATCTAAATTATTCTACCTTAATAATTTTTTTATTCTCAAGTTTAAACTTAATAACTTATATTTATTTTATTTTATTTGGTTCCAAAATAAAATTGTACATTGTACAAACAATAAATTATTTACATTAAAATTTTATATTACATTTTTATTTAATATCTATAAAATGCCGAGCCATAGTCGTGGATGACACGACATATACAACTAGTATATTATAAAATCCGATCGTTTTTGAGCCACCACATTGATTCTGGCCCCACCTTATATTTAAAAAAATTAATTTGTATTCATATTATTTCAACTTTTCTAACAAATTTTCTTTATTTTGTATTTTTTTTTCTAATATTTATCTTTTGTTTAACTATCTTAGAAAATATTTATGATAAGATTTTTTAATACTTTCAATATTAATTTAGATACATGTAAATATTATTTCACCTTTTCTTATTAAATTTTTATTATCTATTTATTTTAAAAAATTATCTTATGCCTATGGGCCCAATTTATATTAAAACAATTATTATTTTTACATAATTAGGATTTTTTTATCTTCTTATGTAAAACAATATATATGTAACATATTCTTGGACAATATCAACTACAATTAGTATTAGGATCTATCTATAATCTATAATCTATCTATCTATCTATTACTAATAACTAAAGCCGAAACAATTTCTACCACAATGTTGCGCCACATCACCCCTTTATTAAAATAATAATTTTTAATAGTTAATTACGCCAAAAAGTTATCTCCTAGTAAACATAAAGATGAAATAATATTTGTAAAAATTTATACCCAAATAAACATAAAGATAAAATAATATTAGTAGATTTGACCAATATAGATAAAAAAGCACATTATATTTATTATATTAGTAAAAGATAAATTAAAAAAATATAAGAAAAAATATGTACACGTGATCACATTTATATCTTTGAATAAAAATAGCCATATCTATCTCTAATTTTATTTTTTTATATATTAAATTTGTAACTTTTCTAGCCACCACATTAATTCTGGCGCCACCTTATATTTAAAAAACATTATTTATATTATTTTTTTCCAATTAAATTCCTTTCTGTTTATTTATGTGGAAAAATTAATTCAAATTTTAATTAAAAATAACGAAAATTATTTTATCTTTATCTTTTATCTATTTATAAAAAATATTTATCTTAAATCAAATTTTGATTAAAAGTAAACATTTTGAATATCTATATAACTACTTGCCTAAATTAAATTTTTATTAAAAAATTTATATTATCTTTTCCTTAATTTCCTTTTTGGATTTTTTTGTAAATATAGAAGTTTTTTATCTTTAAAAATTCTATATTATTTTAATCTTTTCTTATTAATTATCTTTTTAACTTTGTATTGAAAAGATTTTTAAGGATTTGAATTTGCTTAATTTTTTTTAAGTATTTGCATAATTTTAGTCTTTTTATTTATTTTTGTATATTTACTTTATTGATTTAAGTTCAAGTAAGAACATTCTTAGAATGTGAACGTCTGAACAGTTTTGTACTTTTGTATTCATGAATACAAACTGTTCACACTCTAAGAATGATTTTACTTGAACCCACCTCTTACTCTATTAATACTTCCTCCGTCCCCTTTTGTTTGTCCAGTATTCCATTTCGGGCGTCCCGAAATGTTTGTCGTACTTTTCCTCCTTTCCATTTTTATCCATACATTTCTTACAAAAATACCGTCACCCAATATCACTTTTTACCTACTTTTTAACTTTACATCCCATCAACTATTCATCTTCTCTTACCTAATATCATATTTTATCCATTTTCTCAATTACCAATACTACTTTACACTTTTTATCCCTATAAAATTACAAATATACCCCCAATCAATTTCACATTTTACTCACTTTCCCAATTACCAATACTAGTTTACATCCTCCTTAATAACCACAAAAATCGTCCTTTAGGACAAACAAAAGGGGACGGAGGGAGTATCATATTTGTAATATATCTAAAAATTGATGAGTCGTAGTCGTGAATGTCACGACGGGTACAACTAGTTATATAGTAAAGTTGTATCTTTCTTATCCACCACATTGACTTTGACCTTACTTTATATTTTAAAAGGTCAAATTTTATTTATATTACTATATCTTTTTCAATTAAATTTATTTTCAATCTATTTATTTATAAAAATTTAAGAAGTCAAAATTTATGTAAAAAAATAAAAATTACAATATCTTAATCTATTTATCTATTTATATAAAAGTTTTCTTAAATCAAATTATGATATAAAAAATAAAAAAGTACAAGATGATAAAAATTACATTATTTATGTCTTTTTATCCATTTATGATGTAAAAGATTTTTTATATTAAATTAAAATTATTTATTAAATAAATCTATGTATATATATAAAAGACGCAAGGAATAAGACCACCACGTTGCGCCACCTAGGATTTTTCTACGTGTCGTTCCCACGTTAAGCCACCTAGGATTTCGCCACATAGGATTTTTTATTTTAGGAATTTATATATGTTGATATTATTTTAGGATAATATAGAAATATGATAAATTAATCTAGGAAAATTCTATCTAAAATAAAGATGTTATCTATTATATATTATGAATTAGAATAGATCCAAAAAGATTTTATCTAAAATTAAAATAAATTATAGAACATTAGATACTATATATTAAGATAGATATATTTATTTATTTATTACAATTAAATTTCTATCAATTTATATGAAGAAAAAAAATCGAATTTTATTTATAATTAATGAAAATTATTTTATCTTTACTTTTTTATCTATTTATGTAAAAGATTTATCTTTAATAAAATTTTAATAAAAAATAAAATTTTAAATCTAGATAATTACTTACCTCAATTGACCTTTGTTCAAAAAAATTTGCATTATCTTTTCCTTAATTTTTTTTTGAATTATTTATGTACCTATAAATGATTTTATTTTCATTAAAAAATTCAATTTTTTTATTAATATTTTTTCATCGTTTCTTATTAAGTATATTTTTAATTTTTATTCAAATTTTTTTAAGAATTGAATTTGACAAATTTTTTTAAGAATTGAATTTGACAATTTTTTTTAAGAATTTAGATTATTTTTACCTTTTATATTTTTTGTAAAAGATTTTTAAAATTAAATGATTCGAATTCAAATAATTCTTATTTATATTTTTTCATAAATAAATTATCATTAAGCCATCAAAAAAATTATAGTGGACTCACCTTAATAATTTTGGCCCCGTTTCACATGACAGTTGTAAAATTAATTTTATATAATTTTTTTTCCTAATAAATAATTTTTTTATATTAAATTAAAATCATATTCATTAAATAAATTAAGTATTAAATTCATATAGTCGTGCACGGCACGACAGATATAACTAGTTAAGTATTAAATCTATATAGTCGTGCATGACACGATGGATTTAAAATTCAAGGATTTAATTCACCATTTCAAATCTTGACGCGTGAAAATCAAATTGTTAAAAAGTTTAATATAGAGAAAAATATATGTATCTGATTGTGTAAAAAAAGTACTCCGTATTTCTTAAGAAAGGAAACACGCAACGTAAAATATACATCACTTTTAATTAATTATTAATTATTAATTATTAATTATTAATGGTCAAAATCAAACAACATTTATGAGTCTATGAGCCAATCTAAAAATGCTGCATACCGATTACCGACCATACTCTAGCTTTATTATTTTTTATTGACAGATTAGTGCAACTGCACTATTTTTTTTGTGATGCAACTGCACTAATATTTTAGAAAGAAAATAAAATACTACTAAAAGTGTCGTAAGAAAAAGATAACGCGGACAAAAAATTCGCTCCAGCCCACTCCTTCAGCAATTAGCATACACTGCCAAGTCCTTTCCACCAAAAATAAAAAAGCAAACAGCCAAGTCCTCTGCTTTTCCACCTCTGGAAGTCTGACTCCTCTCTCTCTCCCTCCGAATTTCATGGCTGAAGGGGATTTGATTGCTCCCCTGCTTCCGCAGAAGCCAATCGCCTCAGACCACCCGATCGATCAGCCCCATGTCTCCCTAACAATCGATACGCACGCGGCTCTTCAACCTCACATCCGCACCTCCAATGGCTCACACCAGCCGCGTCAGATCAGCTTCGCATCGGACCGTGATTCCCAATCGGGTCCTGCAGAAAACCCTTACGATTTTCTGGGTGCAACCGGGTTCTCGGTGCCCCTTTCTTCTACGATCGACCCGTTTCGGAACCACACGCCCGAGATCGAAGGGCTTTACGAGTGGCTTAAGATCTTTTTGTGCTTGCCCCTTGCTTTGATTAGGCTTGCCTTGTTTGGGTTGAGTTTGGGGATTGGCTTTCTGGCCACTAAAGTTGCTCTCCTGGGCTGGAAGGATAAGCAGAATCCGATGCCAAGATGGCGCTGCCGGATTATGTGGGTTACCCGGATTAGCGCTCGCTGTATACTCTTCGCCTTTGGGTAAAATCCTTGCTTTCTCTCTCTGATTTAAAGTTGTGCAATTTTTCTTTTTATATTCAATTAGGGTTGCGTTTGTCTAATAATGGGTTTAGGATATGAGACCATCCAATCGGATTCTATTACTTTCACATGTATTTGTCCAAGTCTTAAACCAATCCCAACTCACTAAGCCAAAATATCGGAGATGAATTCCTATTTCAACATGCCTCTGTTAATTCTCAATTGGAACCCAAATTAGAGGTTACAACCATACGCCTGGGCGGAATCAGATATGATTTTATATGCTACATAGCAATATCTGCCAAGGCATTACAAGGGGTTAGATAAAATGGGGTATATTTGTAAAACTTCATTGTTGTAATGGTTAAGGCTTCAAGCTTTCCCTGTCATAGGTTTTATGAAATTTTTCCTACGTTATAGGATAGCTTGATTGTCTGGTTGGTTTTTTAAATGTCTTTTGCTCACTAGTTGAAAACAGTTGGTCGCATGAAGCATTATTTATTTTGGATGAACTTAATAGACTGCAAAGTTTTGTCTCTTGTGTTCCAGCATCGGGGTATCTTTGTCAGATGTGGATGCCAGTCAATTGGTGTTTCATTTAGTTCTTTGTTCATACACATGCTACATATGCATGTGTCTATGTGCAGTTATGCCTAGCTCCTCTGATGAACTTTTAGTTAGAGCATGCTCAGTTGAATAATAATGTGTGCGTACCTTTTTTTTTTCTATCTTAGTTTTGTTAAGTTAACAAAACAACCTGTGTCAATTGTGAATGTTGACCAATTTTCTGAGTGTATCTCACTTTCACTTTGACAGCTATCAGTGGATAAAAAGAAAAGGACGGCCAGCTCCCAGGGAGACGGCCCCAGTTGTTGTATCTAATCATGTATCATATATCGATCCTATTTTCTTCTTCTATGAATTATTTCCGACAATTGTGGCATCAGAGTCTCATGATTCATTGCCTGTTGTTGGAGTTATCATCAGAGCAATGCAGGTATATAAAGCTCCATAGCTGAACAGAAATTATTGTTGGATCATCTATTATATAAAAGAACCTGCATGCCATTATTCGGTTTTGGTAAACACACATTGTTACTTCTGTAACATGAATCACTATGTGTAATTATAATGTGTTGACTCAACCTTTTGTTTTAAATATCATATAGTTTTGATATTGATTTATGACTGTCCTTATTGAAATGGTTTGTTCTGCATAATATATAAGTTTTGGCTTTTGTCTGCCAATTCTATAGCATAGTAAATATGGGTGGATGCGATATAAGTCACTTTATGCAACAAGCCTTCTTGTAGTTATCTGATATAGGCTTGACTTGACTGTTTGGATTTTTTTTTATGTGTACTGGTAAATACTTCTTGTTTCCTGCTGCTTTTGCAGGTTATATATGTTAATAGATTCTCTGCACCTTCAAGGAAGAATGCCGTGAATGAAATAAAGGTAAAATGTTCTTGTCTCTCTATTTCCATGTTGATATTATTCAATTGATTACTTTTCATGATGTAGTTATATTCCTACTTCCAATTAGGAATTTATGCTTGTAATAAATATATAAGAAATATTTTTGCCTGTTTAGATTTGTCAAATGTTGCATGTTTAGATCTTGAGATCTTCTAGAGGATTGATATACCGAGTGTTAGACTGTTAGGGGTTAGACACTGCTCTGATGTAAGTTCATGTACATGTCCTAGTGTCCCACTCTGTTTTTGAGCAACATGCATGCCTCACTCAGTGCAAAAGGATTGGTTTTGATTTGGGTTTCATGAGGGATCTTTGTGTAAAGTCTGTTGTCATAATGGATTAGTATATACTGTCTAATAATCACTCTAGATGTTTTAGAAGGCAATGCCCCTTGTGTCAACTAAATCTATGAGTTTAATATTTGAGCATGAAGAAGTAGATGTTCACATTCTGTGAATCTGTGACTTACTCTATGCGGATATACGTGCGTACTTCACTGTAACGCAGCATCTCCGTTCATGTTTGAATTTGTACCTTTCATCAATTATAAGCCATTTTGATACAGATATGTGCTTTCTAGGGCCTAAATGCAGAGAAAAGCTTCATGCAGTCAATTTCCTCGTGTTCTTTTGTTTCCTGAGGGAACTACCACCAATGGACGACTCCTCTTGTCATTTCAACTTGGAGCATTCATCCCCGGTTATCCAATTCAACCTGTGGTGGTTCGCTACCCACATGTGCACTTTGATCAATCTTGGTATGTTTATTTCACTTGCAAATTATGTGCTTCTTATCATCTGTATCATACCGAGACATCTACCATCTCTGTAGGGGTCACATTTCTTTGGCAAAGCTCATGTTCCGAATGTTCACTCAGTTTCACAATTTTATGGAGGTATTACTTGATCATGTCTCATCTATACTTGACAATTTTACATATCTGCGACTTTTAATTTCTTTAAGGTAATGTATATCCCTTGTTCTACAGGTAGAGTATCTTCCTGTTATATCGCCAATAGAAAATCAAAGAGATGTCTTTGCGTTTGCTCAAAGGGTCAGTCTGCTTTTGTTCTTCGTCACTTTATTTATTTTTATCGATTTTGGGGATCAACTATATAGATTTTGAATGTGGCTCTGATATATGATGGCATTTGCTTTGCTTATTCTACTCATTGTTAGAGTGAACTTTACTATTTCCCCTGATAAAGGTTTTAAATTTAAATCAAATTACTCTTGCTCCCCATCAAACCTTAAATCTGGTTAGCTTTTGGTGGAATTATGCTGTTTTTTTTTTCTTTCTCTGTGCTGTTTTGATCCCTATAATGTTTCATTTAACGTCGTCACGTCAAAGCAACTTTATTCTTATATTTTCCGTCAACTTTTCATTGACAGTGGGCAAAGTTTTGATATCATAAATGGCATATTATACATAAATTTATTTTATAAAAAGCTAAGCGATATTTAAGTTTTTGAGCAAAATCACAATATATTTATTCAAGCTACATCACTTGATGTTGGCACTTTAATATATTTGCATTTTACCATCTTTTCTCATCTATAGGAGCAGTTTTGATGAACTTATGCATTTATTTGTCACTGTACAACACACAATAACACATTGTACTCATATTGCTGGTATACTAATCTTTGCAGACTGGCCGTGCAATGGCCACAGCACTGAATGTTGTACAAACATCACATTCTTATGGGGATGCGATGCTCTTGACAAGAGCAGCAGAAGCAAAACAGGTGTGCTCTTCAATAATCTTCGAACATCTGAATCATCAGGCATTATTTTGTGATATCATTCTTGTCTAGATATTGCTACGAAATTCTGGATCGATCAGACTAAGAGTGTTGTCAAGGCAGCTAACAATTGGGGTAGATAAGGAGTGAAGCCCGTGAAAATTACATGTGATTGGCAGTAACTTGCTTTTATTGTACAACATTAATCAAGGGATAAAATTTATCTTGTTGCAACCTAAAATCTCTCACTTGATGCATAAGTAGCTCTCTTGGTATAGATATTTCTGCATATGTAGTTTCCTTGAAGAGAGAAGGGACAGTCATTATTCATTTACTACTTTTCTTGATAACTCCTTTAATAGTATAATTTCTCTAACCCCCAAAATGAACATCATGTTGTTAGTTGGTCTGGTAAGCTGTGTGATTGTTTTCTTACCAAAATAAGGACCCTCTTCACTGGCAATCTCAAATAGAGATTTTGCAGTCACAGGATGATACAAGGCTCTATAAATATTTAAAGTTGAATTATGCTAGTCATTGATGAACACCTAATTATTCTTGGCAGGAAAACCCTTCAAGCTATATGGTTGAAATGGACAAGGTAAAATCGGTAAGAGTATTTGCTAGTTGCTCTGATTCTTACATCTTACTAGGGCATAGCATATCATGCAACTATCAGTTGTATTATTGAACTGCACTATTATCTTAATGTTCAATGGAACTGTTCCACGTACCTTGTTATTGAACAACTCTACTTTTTTTTTTCGAGGAATGGTAAAGTTTACTGAAAGAAGGAAGAAGAATTACAACCAACCAATTATCAAAACCAAATAATTGGTGTAAAATGCATCAAAGCTCGAAAGAGCACCTACACATTCCACCACCAAGCAAGGCATATACTTAACAATTCCACACTCTACCCAAAAACCCTCCCAAGACCAAAGCAACACAACACAGCATATTGAATGTCTTAATGATCTCGCAAATTTGAAACTGATAAGAGAAAGTTGGCACATACAGTAACAAAGCCAAAACAAACTTTACCAAGTGTCTTGCATGAGGATTTTCTGTTGTTCTTTATATGAACTATCTATTTTAATAGGAAAAAAAATTCGAGTAAGTTATTCTGATAGGTACACTAATAAATTAGATCTTGTATGTACACTCACACACACAAAACAAATTCCCAGAAGAAAACATTGTGGATTATAAACTCTCAGAAGTTTATCAAAGGAATTATAACAGTTTTAGGTGCTTCTGATTTTTCTGAACAGCCACTTAATGTCTTTTTTGAGAATGATAATCAGCATTCCTTATTACAGATAAAGCAGGCTACATTCTTCTTAGTTCTTGAAAGCAGATCCCTTTTTGGTGATGTCAGTTTCTAGGCTTAGTTGTACTATTTACTCTCTTTCTACTGGGAATAAGAAATTGTGTGCCATCCAACTTGGCATTCAGGCATATCTCATCGGCCCTCATTTGTTCTTCATTCAGGCATATCACATTAGTACCCCGGAGGCTATGGAGATTTTGGACAAATTTCTTACTATGAACCCAGATAAAAGGTACCAGCCCTACTCTATTAGTGATTGCAGTGCCATAGGACAGAAAAACTTTGTAGGTTTTGTACATGATGAGTGTCATATGAATACCTTTTCACAGTATTAAAGCTGTTATCCGTTGTTCACAAGCATAACATAACACCTTGCATTTTGTTTTCCTTTGCACAGTGGTCAGGTCAACCTGTATGATTTTGCAAGGATAATGAAACTGAGGGTTTCCTGTGTGTCAGAAAAGGTAAGAACTGTACGAAATGGTTCGTGTGAGTTTGGAAAAGTACCACGGCCTATTCTCCTTTAACTTCATAGGCAATAATATTTGGCTATGCAAATTTAGATTCTGATTCAAATTTATTATTCACCAAAAGTTGCCAATATACCAGAAATGACTTTAGGCATTCTTAGATTTGGGCTGTAATATCTAATTCCCTTACATGAATGAACATGTGATTATTTAAATCAATAGAAATTTAGTACAACTCACTTGCAATAATATGTTCTGCAGATTTTCGCATTTCTTGATGTAGGGAGAAGAGGAAAGATTACATTTAAGGAGGTATTGCAACTTATCCCCTTCCTTTGTAGGTTCTCTGCCTTTTACTCAAGTCTTCCTACCTATCAGCATCATGGTTCCTCATGCCACCATTCTTCTGTTTTCTCAATGCTTAGTTAACTATAATAATTACCTGCACAAAAGCTCAGATATTGGATCTCTGCTGCTGTCAATTATTAACCATATCCTTTTACCCATGAGAAGTTCAACCAGACACTGTTAGTTTTAACGCTGGTCTATTATGCCACTTCAGTTTCTATTCGGATCCATTTACATTTTGAAGAATCCATTGTTTAAACGTGCATGCCAATTAGCCTTCTCCAAATGCAATAAAAGTGGAGACGATTTTATGTCAAAACAAGAGGTCAGTTGTTCTTCTTAAGCATCCTCCTAATATGTGTTTGGTCAAATACAACTGGATTTTTAATGTCACTCTGCTTTCCTTATGATGCATTTTGCACAGTTTGGAGAGACTGTTTGTCCATCTTTTCCAGATATGAACGAAGATGAGGTAAGCTACCTGTTCTTATTGTTTATTTATTTATGATGCTGTTACAAGTGCAAATGTTTACTTGATTTTGCCTTATTGGATTTATTCACACACAAGTGTAGTTCAAAAGACCCCTATTTTAGCTAACTTGAGCTCTATCCAATTCAGGTATCTGAACTATTCAATGCATTCGACGCTGATGGTGATGGGAAAATTAGCTACAATGATTTCCTCTCTTACTTGAGAAAGAACCCACTCCTCATTGCTATATTTTCGCCTCTTCTACAGTCCAACATTTTGGAAAACAGTCTTCAACCACCTTTCCAGACAGTTTAAAGAACTATAAATTGTGGTCTCCTATTAAATTCTTTTGATCCCCATCAGGCTCACCAGCTCAGCTCAATTATTTGACCTTAGTTCTTGGTCGTGTAGAATTCTTGTTCACTAGGAAGGTTTACGGTCAAAGAATATAGCTGATATGGCCAAGGGGGAAGAGTGTGGTGAAAGACCTTGGTTTTGGGGGGTTCTTGATTTTTTGATGTTTCTGTAACTTCCATCTTTTTTGGTTTTGATGTATTGCTGGTTGGTGGTGTAAAATGGAGATGTTTGTAGCATTTCAGGTGTATTTTTAGATGTTTTGGTCTCCCTTTAAACGCCTGTTGTAATGGTGTGTTTACGAACTTTTTGATCAGTAAACATATCCTCAACGAAACACTTAATTCATTGATGGTGTGTGTGAAATACATGTGGAATGTAAGTTTTTGTTCTGAGTGAACTAATTTCAACGATCTTGCATTCTTGCTAGTTAAAAATCGTCTCCTAAATGCAATGCAGCACAAGAACTTTTTTTTTTAAAAAAAGGCAAGGATTTGAAGTACCGAACAAGCTTGGTAAATCGAGAGACCGAGATGGAAACTTGGTAGCCGGATAAACCGGCTAGAAAACAACGAGCGACACAACAAACCAAACTAAACAACGATATAAGCAACAACAAAAGAGGCAAGAAAGGCTTCGGATTTGAAAGGCATAGCCACGGGTTAGGAAGACCTAACAAGACGTATAATGCCGCAGGAGAGCAAGTCAGCCGGAACACTGGCTTGGCTTGGGGAAGTGTGACATTTTGCCTGACATAGGAAACACATTGCCCCCGGACAACTCCGAAACACAATCTCGACCGTGAATCGAAACCCGACTCCCTGTTGAAGGATGTACCTGAAAAGAAAACTACACAGCCAAAACAAAAACAAAAACAGCAACTAGAAACAAAGCACAACACACAAACCAAAGCAAAAAACCATCAAACTAGAAACAAAGCACAAGAAGATTATTATATTTGAAGTAGAGACTGAATCATATGCGCATGGTTTTTATCATGAAAACTGGAACTTTTTTATAACCGTTGGATCTCGCACAACGAACGTCTCAGATGCAATGGTGAGTTTCTCATATTTTTAAACCCAAGGGGCAATTTTGTCATTTTGCCCATTCAGCCTTCTTCTCCATTCCCCTTGTCTACACAACCGTACTAATGGTGATTATTTGGATTGCTTTCAAATTTAAAATCGAAGGCATATCCTTGCCTCTAATCTTGCTAGTTGATCACTAAAATTAGTGATTCTTCATCTTCTCTTTTTAATAGATTCAAATTTTTTTATGTGTTGTCTAATTTTCGAAGTTGATTTCAATTTTCTTATTTTTGGATTGCTTTCAACTTAAGCATCGATTTTGGCATGGATTTTTGTTAGAGTCGATCGCCAATTTCAATTAGTGAGCATGTTTGATGTTGTATTGCTCCCATAATTAATTTTTTTTTTTTATTTCTATGATGTTTTGATGGGAGAGTTTTGAGATGCACACAAGTTGTTCGATGAAAGTCCTAAGAGTCAAGAGTCTCTTAAAATTGTAAACAAAGCATTGAAATACATCAGGTTTGATGCACATAATGGTGATTTGCGAGCATTTAATGCTTTAATTTTCTCAATGTCTTTGAGTCTTCATTGGGGTTTCAAGAAGCAAAGTCTTAAAACAATCGATCTCCATTTAATTTAAGCTTCCAAGAGTGAAAAACTACTACTATTATACATGGTCAAGTTGGAACTTAATTTTATATTATATGAACGTCATATATTTTTGTGTGAACCTTATAGTAGTATATTGTGAACATATCCTGCTTTTGTTGATTATTCCCACATTATTCTTTTATTGTAGGTTGTTCATCAACCTTAGTTAATGTGAGAGGTGAATTGTCTCATGGGTGTGGTGTGGACATTGCTAATGACATCAATATTGAGTAGTCATATTTAAGTTTCATTATTAAGTTTAGCTTTATTAAGGCGAGCTAAAATATTTTGTTCTCGGTTGCCTGGATGAAATTAAACTTACTCAAGAAATGTGATTTAGCTTATTAAAAGAAGGCATTCATTTTTAATCCAAGGCTTGAATGAAATTCGGGGCTAATAAATTGTATCTTAAGGCTTGAATATTGGTATGTGACTTCGTAAAACATAAGGACCTTATTTGAAAATATGTGAACACGCATAGTCAACATCTGAACATACATAACTAATATGTGAACATTAAAATAATATATAAGAACATGAATGGATTATCTTATAAAAATCTTTACCTTATTTGAAACTAAACAAAAATACACATTCAACATGTGAATGTGAAGATAATATAATATATTCATGAACATGGAAAAGTGTTTGTGCAATCATAAATTTGACATAAAATCCCCCATTTTAAACATATACTAAGTTCTTAAAGTATAGCAAGGAAGAAAATAAAGAAACTAAGAGTTGTTCACAATGAGACTTTGAATGATGTTAATGTAGCAATGGAGGCCACTATGAAAGTCAAGGCTGAGAAATTGCTGATAAAGGCTTGAATCCTAGTAGATGACTTCGTAAAATATATAGACCTTGTTCGAAAACATAGTCAATATGTGAACACTATGACAATATATATGAACTTGAACATGATACAAGAGAACTCAACTTTGAACTGAAACATCACACACATAATATGTAGCCCATGAGGGATTTGAACCCACATCGATGTGTACAAACACATTGCTCTACCATTTGAGCTAATAGGCTATGACAAAATCATTAATTTGTACATATAACACATGAATCATTGTCTTTTGTATTGAGCTAAGTAATTTCATTATCAATGTGAAGAAACTAGTAAGCATTACACAAAAAAAAAACGAAGTAGTGACCAATAAAAATATATTAGCAATTAGTAGAGAAAATCATCAATAACATTAGCAAAAGAGGGGCAACAAACGTAGGAACATGAACATTTTCAAATGGCTTTACACAAACCTTCTATGAATATATATATGAACAATCTAATGTAATACTTGAACCCAAACGTCCACAAAGTCTATTAACCATCATATGAATCTCAAATTGAATCTAGAAACTAAAGTTCGAACTTCAGAAATTATGTCCCAAAAATTAGAAGGAAAAATCAAACCAAAATTGCAAAAACAATAATAAAAAAAAAATCTTAATGGTTCACACAACAAAACGTGAACCTCATAGTCACCACACATGAACAAATAGATATAATACATGAACTCTAACGAAAAATAACATAGTCACGACACATAACGAATCATGAGTCTCATATCCAAAACATCATGAATCTATCCAGAATTCAACTTATTTTCAATCCTAGAAATTTTTTCATCCTTTTATGAACAATAGAAATACAAATCGTTTTTAGAACCCTAGATTCAAAAAATTTTAAATAGAAAATCAGATCCAAATTCATCAAAGAAACCTTAGATTCAAACAATTTCAAATGGAAAATCAGATCCAAATTCATCAAATAAACCTTAGATTCAAACAATATCAAAAACCTAGAAAGTATAAACCCTATAATCACAAATTCGAAGTAGAGAGAGTGTTCTTACCTCTTTGGAGCCGAATTTGTACGATTGCTTCTCCTCATCCGCCATGGGAAGTGATTTTGGCCTTCAAATGATGGTATTGAGTCTTTGAATGGAAAGAAACAAGCATTGGAGTTGTTTTTGGGAGAGAGTTGAGAGGGAAATTTGAGTGTGCGAGAGAAAGAGACGGCAATTTGTGTTTTGTGGAATAGAAGGATAAAATTTACTGTTTTAGGGCGCTTTTGAGTGATATTTACAAAATTGCCATTAAAACTCTTAAATCTATCGCGCCTCTTTTTTTTTTTTTTATTTCTCCCACATTAATCTCAACTCTCCATTTCTTCCATCCAATGGACCATATTTATTTTCAGTTTTCACAATAAGCCTTATATCCACCAGAATCAACCTCTATTTTTTGAAGTAAGGCTAAAAGTTCGGACAATTCAGCCAAGAGCATGGGCCTTTGATTGGGCCTTATGGGCACTTGTGGCCCATCAACACAAACCAAAGGCAGAGTCAAAGACAATCATCTGCAACTAGTGCAGAAGCCGTTCGACAGTGTTATTCGAAAGACGCAATCTGAGAACAATGGCTAAAGCCTAAAGGTCTCATATCCATGGAAACGCACCGGCGGCACCGCAAAGAACAGCGGACCCCGACGACAAGGCCAAAGGTGTTCAACAAAAATTCGAAAGCGAGAAATACTGAAGGTTGAAAAATCAGTCGTCAAGGTTCATTCGAGGGTCCATAGATCTGGTCAGAGCGGTCGGAGGGTACATCGAGATGGAGGACGTGCAAACAAAGCCAGCGGCAAGGCAAGCAACAATTCGGCTCAAATCCTAGCTTGAATCCACACAAATCCTAGCTTGAATCCACACAAATCCGATGACAAGTATAGGGCTTTGCCTCCTCAAGCAATGAGAAAGGCAAAAGCAAAATCAATTTGGGAACGGATTGAGACAAAGATCAAATTCAAAATAAAAGGATAATTCTTCCAACATCCAGATAGGTTTTTGAGCAAGCGGCATAAGATCTATACAAGATAAGGTTCAAATTGTGCCTTCTCGGCTAAGCCTTGTCGGCCTATTTTGCCTTGCCTTCTCGGCCTATTTTGCCCTTCCTCTCTCTAGAACTAGAGAAACTAGCTACAAATAAATATATAAATACTTTAAACCAGTCAAACGAGAGGCCTTGCTGATAAAAGTTAACACTGCAGCATTACTACAAATTTAAACCAGTCATATTCTCTCCTGGAAGAGAAGCATACAGATCAAGCAGAGAAGGAAGATGCATGTGAATCAGCTAATGAAACCATCCATGGAAGTCGTTTGCCATGTTTCTTTGGTTCGACGGCCCTTCTTCCTGAGCTGCGTAGTACGGATTCCTGGATCAACAATCAAACCACCCGGCCCTTTTATAAGCATACATAACAAGTATACATGGAAGAAGAAAATGAACAATTGTGAGTCTTTTTGGGACTGACCCGATTTCGAGGACGGGCTCAGGCTTGTAGCAACCGATGTGTAAAGCTGCGGGATCACAATCAAGCGCGGTGGTGGTGGTGGAGTGAGAAGGATGGATGGAGTAAGAGCTGCTTGCTGCGTTTGAGCCGCCGCCGCCGAAGCTCCACGGATTCATCATCCTGAATTGCCCTGCTAATACTCCTTCCTCCATCTGAGACTTTGTTCATCAATTCAAATACCAAAATTGTATTAATTCATGCATTTGTACATAACATAATGTATATGCAGAAAAAATATATATTATATATCTCAAGTAGCAAGAACAAAAACATAGAAACCTTGAGCTTCAGTTCCTTGTTTATGTCACCCAGTTCTCGTTCCTGTATTCAGTAGTATCATTAACAAGGGTTAATTAACATCTTCATTTTTGTGTTCCTACATATTTCAAGGTGAATAAAAACATATTTTACCCTATAAGTACTTTTTTTCTCAAACTAGAACTAAACTATGTTTCAATATGCTAATACCTTTCTACGAAGGTTGTCCATTTGCTCGGTCATCAGCTGCATCTACCATTAAACTCCGCCATCAACACAAGAGCATTAACAAGAAGCCTTATGATCATCATAACATTAAACAAAACAAATTGTTATTGTTGTTTGCTTCCAAAATTGTTGTCATCTACCTTTCTGTGCCTGGCTTCAGCGAGGGCGGATTCGAGCTGCTTCTCAAGAAGCTCCAGCTCCTTCACATTAAGAGGTCCCAGATCTTCTCCAAGCAATTGCCTTTGTACGTTATTGTATTAATCAAAGAAAATTAAGTACTTTAACAAATTAAGGTCCCAAACATAAGGCTAATTTAATTAGCACAATAATTAATTTTTTAAAATTAAATCCATCATGTACGTACCTTTGAGTCTGCTTCAAAGATTCATATTTGGCCTTCAACCTGGACAACTCCTGACACCAGCTCATCTGCTTAACACAAAAATATGAAAGTAAATAAAGAGAATACTCTGAGTTGACATGGTATACAAAAAAATTGAGACATGATCATTTTCTTGATTCCTTTGCTATTTGTATGCTAAAAATTTGTCTCAAAAAACAAAAGGATACGGAGAGATCGAGAAACAAGAATGATTAAAGGATTGGGAAAAGAAACTAGTGAAATCATAAAGTATATATAAAGTTCCCAATTTTCCAACAAAAAAAGCCCTATACACGTACAAGAAAATTGATTCATCCATATAGATAGATTATAAGGCATTTTCTGCCGTTAAAACGAATTTAAGAAGTAATTAATTAAAAAAATTGCATGATCAGACCTCAGCTTCTCTAGCTCCATCGATGGCATAATTAGCAGAATTCACACTGCAACGTTGGTACCTCTCAAGGGTTTTCTCTACTCCACTGCAATTCCCCCAAGAATAAAAAAAATCAAATTACATAGCATATATATACAATATTTAAACCAACGGTAGCTACATGAATAAATTCATACAAAAAGCATGCACTATTAAACACCAATTGATTATTTATGTTACATAAAATGACATACAAACAAAATGTAAATAAAACATGATAAATAATACATACCCAGGGGCGGAGCCAAAGCTAGAGAAATGGTAGAGCCGACCACGGCTAGAGAAGATGATGAGGGCGATTTCGGCATCGCACAAAACAGAAAGCTCATGAGCCTTCTTGAGAAGCCCAGTTCTTCTCTTGGAGAAGGTGACCTGTCTACTAATGTTGTTCTCAATCCTCTTGAGCTCCACCTTTCCTCTTCCCATGGCGATCGACTGCTTTAATTTTGCTGGATCTGCTAAATTTGGGTGTGAAGATGGTGGCCGAGGTGGGTGAAGATACCAATGCAGACTGATCAATAATTATGGGCTGTATGTGTTTTTGTTTTGTGGTGTGCTATGCCTGCTTATTGCCTTTGGTTATATAAGGAAAGTCTTCTAGGGCAGAAGGCCTCATTAACTTTAGGTTAAATAGGAAAGTGTCATAATTGCATGTCATTGTTGTGCTCTGTAGGCTGTAGCTTCCTCCCCCATTTCATTTCTTCATTTTGCTCATCAGCCCCTCCCCAACATATTATTAGCTTTCGGTCCTCCTTAGTTGGATTGTTTTGCTTAGTGCAAAGTTTAGGTCAAGTGATTTGATATATAGTCGATTGATTGTTTCTAATATATATGTACAACTCCACCTCCTCCACACGTACGTACGTATTTTACGTTTATAATTATTATGTTATTTTCTTGAGGGTGAATTGATTGAATGAATTGTTAGGCCGGTGTTGAAATATTATGTATAAAACTTTCGATCACTATATTCTTCGATCGATCGTCAAGAAAAAAGAAAGAATGCAACTCTTTCAAGTAATGTAATACATGCAACGTTTCAGTTGTATTATTTGTTCTAGCTACTTTGTTGTCAGCGTATATGGTTGGTTGTACATCAATTCAGACTTCTATATTTGGCATGGTCCCTGTTCCTCTTCAATTGCCTTGTTTGTTTTCAGCATTCACATTCCTCCATTGAATCCAATTTCTAGGGTTAGGTGAGGCCAAAATATATAGAACAAGTTTTTAATTTTTTTTTTTAAATACAAACATTTGCTAGCTAGCGATATGATGATTTTTGATCATGCAGATAGCTCCAACTTCGAAGACTGAATCTAATCAATTTGAAAATTGAAAAAAGAATCTCATAAATTTGAATCGGCAAAATACAACATATACCAACTTTTTTTGTGACTGGAAAAGTTGTTAATTCAAGCAAAATTCAAATGTTTTGACATTTAGATGAAGTTTGTATCATTTTAGGCATACCTCAATTAAGTTTAGTTATTTCTTGCATTGTTCTTCTTTCTATGAAAATACACTTCCCAAATCATATAATCCAAACGCACCCAACATTAGGGGTGTTATAATTAATTTTGTTCATATTTATAGGCTTCCTAGTGGGGTTTTTTCCTCAAATTTCTATAAGTCGAGATAAATTAGTGCATGCAAAAATTGTACGTGTATAAAATAAATCAGCCCAGCTATAGACGACATACTCGGAAAGCTTACACATTTTACAGCAAAAAATACGCAAACGTGGTTAATCGCTTTCGCTTGGCTCTTTCTAGCTCTAATTTTTTCTTCATTTTATTAGGTTGATCTAAGATGCTATGCTACTTATGGCTGGACTTGTACTAATTAAACAGATGCATGGGAGTGTAATCAATGTTATAGTCCCAGGTCACGGTCAAAATAAAATCTTTCTGGATAACTTCTTTTAGTACAAATATTTTTGGATAAATATATATATATATATACATAGCTAGTATAACATGCAATTTATTGATCGAAGGTTCTCGAACTAAAAAAAAACAAGGTATATATATTCAAGGAATAAAAGCTTAAATGAGATGATCGACTCCAAAATTAACATATTTTGTGAAGCATTGCCCTAATAATTAGTTCTATATGTAGTGTCATCATTTGTAGAAGTACTGACTACTGATCAATCTCTTGTGTATTTTTAACAATTTTTTACTTTTTCTATTCTTGCCTCTATATATAAGTGATTGATAAATTTATCTAAAATTTCTTGTTCATATATAGACTAATAATATAATGAGTTCCTTTCCAGAAAATATTACCCACTTCTACCTTCAAAAAATAAAGGAAAGAATTAATGAAACTTTTTGAACATGTAACAAATTAATGGGGGGTTTCTTCTAATTTAGGCATAGATGTAATTGTTATTTATTTTATAAGTGGACATAGGTGAATATGTATATTTTTGAATTAGAATAGATCGAAATGGTAATTGTATGTGTGATTTGATGAAATTAAATAATGAAGGATAATTTTAGAGATAGTGCATTTTTTATTCTAAGAATAATTGATTGAATAAATGGATTTAAGGATTTAATAGGGATTGAAGCGCATATGTGGAAATAGTGTATTTTTTTATTCTAAGAATAATTGATTGAATAAATGGATTTAATAAGGATTGTAGTGCATTTATTTTACTCTTGAGGGACAACTTTTAGAGTTGTAAAGATTATACTGTATATATAGTGTTAAATCATTAGTTTTGATAATTAATTAAGATAGTGAGAAATGAGCCGAACACGATATTAGCATATAAAATCAGTTAGTTAGTTAATAAGTGTGATCGATTAGTCGAGTGCTTATGTGTAACAGATTGTACCAAACATGAGCTTATATATTATAAGTATAGCTCACTCTTGTAATCTTTCTGTTATTCATTCATTGAGAATTCTGGTTGCTCTCCTCTCCTCTTTGTTCATGATTGTGAGAACACCAACATGGTATCAGAGCACTGGTGCTCACATGGTGATTCGATTTCGTTTCCACACTTCATTTCCTAGATTTCTAATCTCATTCAACAAATTTGTTGATCGATTTCTGTTCTTCGATCATTTTTCACCTTCTTCGCCAATCACTTCATTTTCTTTCGTGATCAATTTGGGGTTTCTCGATCGATTTAGGGTTTTGATCGATCGATCTTTTCATCATGGTTTGGGTAAATAATGAAGGAATTGTGTCCTTTAATAAAAGTTGCAATTACCGAACAAGGAATAGGACGATTGATAGAGAGATTCAATCCGTTTATTTTAGGAGTCGTAGTGTTTTGCTAGAAACCAACTAGGATTAATGGGTTAAATAGTTCAATCCATAGCTATTATAAACGGGTCCTATGAGGTCACACACATTGAGTTGACGGGCTGGATCAGTGGGCTGAAAGTCTTTGTCAGACATAGGGTTTTAGTCCAAAAAGAAAAGACTTAATTATCAATAAATATATTGGATATTATTGAGAATTAAAAGGATATATTTATTTGGGGAAATAAATATATAAGGCCTTTAAAGGGAAGAAGAGAGCTAGGGTTTTCATAAGTTTTACGTAAGAAAAGAAAAGCTCTCTTCTTCCAACTTTTTCTAGTCTTTGGCACTTCGATCTAGCAATCGGAAGCGAAGGTGATCCCGATCCCGTACTCATGTGGACTGATTAGAGAAGTCACAATTGAGGTTTTTCTCTCGAAGGAAGAACCCTAATCACGTATCAAGAGGTATTCTACTAACCCTAATTTTGTCTCTAATCAAAAATGCTTTAGATCCATGTTTAGGTGCAAGAAATTGTTTCTGAAATTCCGCTTATACGCATCTAAAAACCCTTCAGTGGTATCAGAGCCTTAAGCATATCTTGATTGGATCAAAGATTTAGGTTTTTGTTCTTGATGTAAATTTTAATTCAAATCAAAGTTAGTGTACGTGAAATTAGATTTCCCCCGTTTGAATTGAAATTGAAATTGTACGTACACGTGATTAATTGACTTGTATGTTACGGAATGAACAATCGTGATTAATTGACTTGTATGTTACGGAAAAATTTTAGTACTTGTCGGTATACAAATTTCAGTACACGTGATTAATTTTCAGTACACGAAATAATGAACAATGATATTGTACGTGTATAATTGTGCACGTGAAATTGTGTTGAAATTGGATTAATTTTCACGTACATGTACACCAGAATTCAAATCAATATACACGAGAACACCATGTTTTGAAATTTGTGATTGGTTTTCAATCTCACAAAATTTGTGTGCACAGGCTTTGAAATTATATTTTTTTATTGCCTAGGTTGCGTATACATTTTGAATTGGATTTAAAAGTTGAAACTAAAGATCTTGATTTAATATATTATTCGTGTGTGTGTTATCTTTTGTACAGTAAGTTTCGGTAGTCATTAATAAGATATGATCTTGTTTTGATCTTATGTGTACTAGATATCATGTGTATAATTGAAAAATTAATTAGTAATTTTATCTTTGATCTCATGTTATATTTTGGGTTTTGACTAGGTCATGATCCGATATATATTTTTCTAAGGAGTTAGGAAATCCCACTAAAATAAGATAAAATATTTGATATTATATCTTGATCATACAATTTTGTCCAATTATATGCACATTGATGATTAATTTTGATTAATGTTATATATTAATTTCTTTTGAATCAAGATTTTCATGTTAGTTTTCATGAGATGAATTTCCTAATAGTTACATGCTCGTTTTATAATATGATTTTAATTTTTGCATGTGAATGTTTTATAATATGATTTTCATGAGATGAATTGTTTAAGTTTTGCATAAGTTATTTATTATGTTTTTGTCACTAGTAATAAATAACCATTGCATGCTTAAGTTCCCAAATGAATATTGGGGCAATGTCTTTCCATATCATAACCCATGACGTTTTTTGGTTTTGGTTGGATGGGCTTCGCAAAAGCGAGGGTGTCATTCTTAAACATTAAACTAGTGAGGGTGGATCTATACGGGGGTTCATAAGCCTTGATATGGTTGTACCCAACAAGAGACCAAAAGGCAAAGTTTTAGATCTTGAGACATGGTAGTGGATCCTACATTGGATGTGGACCATTAACCAAGAATTATAAGGAGTTATAATTAGTAATGGTTACTTACCTTGAACACACAAGACTAAAGGCAGTGCAAAAGTACGTTGAGTCTTGTCTGGAATAGGATCTTGGAATCATTTTATTCACCGGGAACATAAATTGTTTATTTGAATGAAATGTGCATTTACTTGTTTTAAAGCATGTTTAATATTAAGTATTTGCATGTCAAACATGAACTTTTGTTTGTTATTTCTTTTTGTAGAAAGCATGTCTAGCGATAATTTGAAATTCACCCTGCGCTCAATTGTTGAGAAGAACAAGCTCAATGGAGCAAACTTTCTTGATTGGGAACGGAATCTGAGAATAGTTCTCAGGTCCGAAGGACGTGAGAACGTGCTAGCAACCCCGATTCCTGTTCTGACTGATACCTCATCTGATGAGGAAAAAGCAGAAGAGAAGAAAGTAAGAGATGAGTCTGTGCTTGTCACATGCCTTATGTTAGCTGCTATGGAACCTTATCTTCAAAAGAGGTTTGAAAATCAGGATGCTCATTCCATTATAACCAACCTGAAAATGTTGTTTCAGGAACAGGCAAGGATTGAGAGATATGAAACTCACAAGGCTATACTAGATAGCAAACTTGTGAATGAAAAACCAGTTGGCCCACATGTGTTTGACATGATCGGTCTGTTTGAACGTATGGAGTCATTGGGTGCTAAATATGACCAAGAGTTGGCCACTGATATCGTCCTACACTCTTTACATGATGGTTTTGCTCAATTCAGGATGAACTACCATATGCATGGGATAAAGAAAACGCTGAATGAGCTCCATGGTATGCTTAAAACAGCTGAACAAAACACCCCCGTTGACAACAAGAAGGATGTTCTTGTGGTCAACAATGTGCAAGGGTTCAAGAAGGCAGGCAAGAAGAAGAATCATGTCCAAGGGAAAGGCAAGCAAGTTGCTAAACCCAAGGGTGGTGAAAAGCCAAAGGTGGCTAGTGACCATGATTGCTTCTACTGCAAGGCTAAAGGACACTGGAAGAGGAATTGTCCCAAATACTTGGAGGACAAGAAGAATGGAACTGTGAGTTCAGGTATCAATGTTATTGAAATTTTAACAACCAATGCTACTACTTGGGTATTAGATACCGGATGTGGTTCTCACATTATTTCGAATGTGCAGGAACTAAGAAGTAGGAGGCAGTTGGAGAAAGGAGAAATAGACCTACGCGTTGGGAATGGAGCAAGGGTTACTGCGCTTACCGTAGGAGATTTTAGTTTATTTTTACCTTCTGGTTTAGTTTTGGAACTAGGTAATTGTTATTTTGTTCCTACTATTACTAAAAACCTTGTTTCAGTTTCAAGTTTACATTCTGAATGATTTGAGTTTGATATTAAGAATGGAAGTATGTCTGTTTTTAAGAATGGAATCTTCTATGCTTGTGCTCCAATGGTTAATGGACTTTTTGTATTAGATCTCAAATCAGAATCGTATAACATTAATACTAAAAGGCAAAAATCAAATTGTTTGAGTGAGTCCTATCTATGGCATTGTCGTTTAGGTCATATTAGCTTGAATCGCATGAAGAAGCTCCATAAAGATGGAATTCTAAAAGATATAAATTGTGAATCTATTGATTTATGTGAATCATGCTTGATGGGCAAGATGACAAGGTCACCTTTCAAAGGAACAAATGAAAGGGCTAATGAACTTTTGGCCATAATACATACTGATGTATGTGGGCCAATGAGTACAGAAGCTAGAGGTGGCTATAGATATTTCATTACATTTACTGATGACATGAGCAGATATGGGTATATTTCTCTTATGTCACATAAATCTGAAGCCTTTGAAAAGTTCAAGGAATTCCAAAATGAAGTAGAGACTCAAACTGGCAAAAGGATAAAAGCACTTCGATCCGATCGTGGTGGTGAATACTTAAGCCATGAATTTGATCATCATTTGAAAAATTATGGGATTGTAACACAATTGTCTACTCCAGGGACACCACAATTGAATTGTGTGTCTGAAAGAAGAAATAGGACCTTGTTGGACATGGTTCGATCTATGATGAGTTTTGCTGACCTTCCGGTATCCTTCTGGGGATATGCACTCACGACTGTTGTATTTACACTAAACAGGACTCCGTCAAGGACTGTAGACAAGACCCCATATGAGATATGGACTGGAAAAGTTCCAAAGTTGTCTTTTCTGAAAATATGGGGGGGTGAAGCTTATGTAAAGCGTTTACAAACTGATAAGCTTGCACCTAAATCAGACAAATGCTATTTTATAGGATATCCTAAAGGTAGTTTTGGATATTATTTCTACAATCCCACTGCACAAAAGGTGTTTGTTGCAAGGGATAGTGTCTTTTTGGAAAGAGAGTTTATTTTCAAAAAGTCAAGTGGGAGAAATATTTATCTTGAACCTGTTCTTGATGAAAAGCAACAAACACAACAACAGGATGACATAGCTGATGTCGAGGATGAGATGGATTTGTTTGAAGGCCAAGGATCTGATGTTATCCAAGAACCTGAACAAATTCCTCAAGAAGCATATCCACAAATAGTTGTGGAAAATGTTGAAATCCCAGTTGTTGAACTCCTACGTAGATCAAACAGGCAAAGGTTTCAGCCAAGACGATATGATGATTTCATCTCGACCGAAAGCCTTGATGTTCTAATGTTAGAACATGGTGAGCCTGCTACCTATAAACAAGCAATGACGGATCCAGACTCCAAGAAATGGCTTGAGGCCATGAAATCTGAAATGGATTCCATGTTTGAAAATCAAGTCTGGGACTTGACAGATTTACCAGATGGGGTAAAACCCATTGGATGCAAATGGGTTTTCAAACTTAAGACTGACAAAAATGGAAATGTATTTGTATAAAAAGCAAGATTAGTTGCTAAAGGTTTTAAACAGATTCATTGTATTGACTATGATGAAACGTTTTCACCAGATGTCATGATTAGATCCATAAGGATAATCCTAGCTATTGTCGCTTATTATGATTATGAGATTTGGCAAATGGATGTTAAAACCGCTTTTTTGAATGGTATTTTGGAAGAGGATGTGTATATGAAACAACCAGAGGGTTTTGAGGATCCAGATTATGCTGGGAAGGTGTGTAAGCTTAAGAGATCTATCTATGGGCTTAAGCAAGCATCTAGGAGTTGGAATCTTCGTTTTGATGAAAAGATCAAAGAGTTTGATTTCATCAAGTGTGAAGAAGATCCTTGTGTATACAAGAAGTTTAGTGGGAGTAAGGTGGCTCTCTTAGTCTTGTATGTGGATGACATACTACTTATTGGGAATGACATTCCGATGCTAGAGTCCGTTAAGGAATGACTGAAGAAATGTTTCTCAATGAAAGACTTAGGAGAGGCAGAGTACATACTTGGAATAAAAATCTATATGGATAGATCTAAGAGATTGCTTGGATTATGTCAAGGAACTTATATAGATAAGGTTCTTGACAGATTCAATATGCATAATTCCAAGAAGGGGTTTTTGCCCATACAACATGGCATAAATCTAAGCAAGAAGCAATGTCCTAGAACACCTGTTGAGCTTGATAAAATGAGTAAGATTCCTTATGCTTCTGCTATAGGATCTATCATGTATGCCATGGTATGTACACGTCCTGATGTTGCATTTGCTTTGAGCATGTGTAGCAGATATCAATCAAATCCAGGAGAGGCACATTGGTGTGCAACTAAGAACATCCTAAAGTACTTAAGAAGAACCAAGGATGATTTCTTAGTATATGGGGGTGATGACAATTTAGTCGTTAAAGGATATACTGATGCTAGCTTCCAGACTGACCGAGATGGCTTTGAGTCTCAATTGGGATATGTCTTCATCCTTAATGGAGGAGCTGTGAGCTGGAAGAGCTCTAAGCAAGATACAGTAGCTGATTCTACGACTGAGGCCGAGTATATCGCTGCTAGTGAAGCTGCGAAAGAGGCTATTTGGATAAGGAAGTTTCTAGACGAGCTTGGCATTGTTCCTAGTATTTCTGAGCATATTGATATCTATTTTGATACCAATGGTGTCATAGCCCAAGCCAAGGAACCAAGTTCAAACTCCAAATCTAGACATGTTATGAGGAAGTATCATCTTATTCGACACATAGTTGCTGGAGGTAACATCAAGATGTGTAAGGTGCATACAGATGACAATATTGCAGATCCTTTGACTAAGCCTATGCCTAGGGCTAAGCATGATAGTCACACTAAGGCTCAGGGACTCAAACACATTGGTGAATGGTTGTGAGATTGCTTTGTTTTACATTATTTCTGCTTAGAGTGTTGGACTCTTGTTTATGTTTGACTTTATGATAATATATGATATTTCATTCTTATTTTTATTATATATTAATTAATATTGAATAATATGTCCGAATAATTCATAGTTCGTAAATGGGCTCACCTTAAATGTTTTGGTGAATGAAACCCCATTAAGTGTACTACAATTATGAATTATTGCACGTCCATAGTTTGAGTCATCAAATAGGACATAGATGATTTCATTTATAGCTATATTGTACATTGACTGATAGCTCAAGGTTTCATGTGCTATAGGGACATAGAGATGTCCAGTCAATTACATAGATATGTATGGATGATACATATCGGACGGACCAACCTTAAGACTCTCCAAAAGGGATTGTAGAGGTTTTAAGGTGAACCACGTTTGGTGGATTCCTTAAACATGAGTATGTTATGTTTTCCAGTTGATGATTGGTATGTCTTTAATATTGTTAAACGTTCTCCGTAAAAGGGGGTTATAAAAGCAATTATTGGGATTGCCAAAAGTTGAGTGGGAGCCATAGTCATACAAGATTGGAAAGGTCCTCCTTATTCATGTATACATTGATGCATGAAAAGGAATGGTGTCTAGGCCACTTGAAGAGCTAGAACTAGAAAATGCATGGTCATGCTCGAATGGATTAATTGTAATCATTCGTTATTTGATAGTTCAAACTCAGGTATTCAAGAAACATATTTGACGAGAGATATGAATGTCACCATATCATCAAGTAAGACATTAAGAGACAAAGGTATCTTAAAATTGCACACTTGTTTTCAAGGACAAGTGGGAGATTGAAGGAATTGTGTCCTTTAATAAAAGTTGCAATTGCCGAACATGGAATAGGACGATTGATAGAGAGATTCAATCCGTTTATTTTAGGAGTCGTAGTGTTTTGCTAGAAACCAACTATGATTAATGGGTTAAATAGTTCAATCCATAGCTATTATAAAAAGGTCCTATGAGGTCACACACATTGAGTTGACGGGCTGGATCAATGGGCTGAAAGTCTTTGTCAGACATAGGGTTTTAGTCCAAAAAGAAAAGACTTAATTATCAATAAATATATTGGATATTATTGAGAATTAAAAGGATATATTTATTTGGGGAAATAAATATATAAGGCCTTTAAAGGGAAGAAGAGAGCTAGGGTTTTCATAATTTTTACGTAAGAAAAGAAAATCTCTCTTCTTCCAACTTTTTCTAGTCTTTGGCACTTCGATCTAGCAATAGGAAGCGAAGGTGATCCCGATCCCGTACTCATGTGGACTGATTAGAGAAGTCACAATTGAGGCTTTTTCTCTCGAAGGAAGAACCCTAATCACGCATCAAGAAGTATTCTACTAACTGTAATATCCGCTAAATTCTAAATAAAATAAAATAGATAATTATCCCTATAATTTTTTTTTTCTAAAATAGAGAATGTAATAAACTTCATAATTTCATATTATATTATGAAAGGTTACAAAAGTTTACTACAATGATAATTAAGAATTTAATTAAAGATATTAAGGAAGTCGGGTAATTATTTAAATATTTTTTCTTAAAAAGAGAGTTTAATTATTTTTTATAATTTTCTTAATAAATTATTAAAAAAATGTATAAAGGAGTATCAAAAGGGCAAATAAAATTTAAACAAATATAATTAATAAAATTTCGAATTTTATTTTAATATTAAATTACAAATAAGCCAAAAATAAGAAACAAGGCAAATAAAAAGGGTGTCAAGAGGGAGACTCGAACCCGAGACCTCTTGCACCCTCACAATGCTTACACACACTCAAATCCGCTAGGCTAATGTAACTTATCTATCAACTAAAGAACTTTTATTAATTTAAACCCTCCTTTCTTCTTCTTCCCCCAAATTGCACATCAGAATTGTGCCTGATGGATTTGACGTAAACCACTGCATGCTCAAATTGCCTCCCAATCTCCATTGTTTGCTTCAAAGACTTACCAAAAACTTCATCATCCCATGTCATCTTCCAACTAGCACACAACCACCCAATCTCCATCAAGCTTCTCCTCCATGGATGGTCCATTACAATGGTGGAGGATCAAGAGAAGGGTCAAAATTCACTATAAAAAGGGGCTGAATTTTCATTACAAGACTCACAAATTAATCCATTCTTCCTCCTCTTGATTTTTCACTCTCAATCAAGTATTTTTCAGCCCTAATTCAAGCAATTCAAGTGCTAAATTTTTCCACAAAAAAAATCCTAAAAACCCTAGATTAAGCCACTAGCCCCACCGGACCACCACTATACCGCCGGCCGGCCACCACCACCACTCGGGCGCGCCACCACCGGCCACCAGAAGCTCCGCCCTCCCTGCCCGGTGCTTCTCTGCGTCATCGTTCGTCCGTCCTGAGGTCTCTGACATTGTACGTCAATCAGGAGGAAGAAGCAAAGCATTAGTGGGCCTAATCCTAATTTTTTTTTGGGTAATTTCTAATTAATCTTGGGCTAGAATTTTTAAGCCCAAAATACTTATTAATAATCAGTTCTATACATATTAATTTCTGGAATATTAAAAATCAGATTTATAAATTACAAATGCTTGTACATAGATCTTAATAAAATAAGCATGCTTGTAAGATTCAAGAGAAAATAAATTTTGTAAATTATAAAATAAATCCTAATAAATTGTAAGGACTATAATAGTGTTTTAGGCATGTAAATGATGAATTTAAAAATATATTACTTGGTTGTAGTTTATTTTAATAATTAAAGGAATAGAATAAGATAATGAGATTTAATATAAATAGGCTCTATTAAAAAGGAAAATAGACTTGCATGCCTTTAATCTTATTATATGCTTTGGAATAATATTAGTAAGATAATTTTATATGATTAAGTTGAAGGCTAAAAAGATAAATAAATAAGGTGCATGTGTTTTTATAAATAAATATATTATAATAGACATGGGGAAAAAGGTTATTAAATAAAGTCATGTGATTGGATTATGAGATTTATATAAATGAGAAGTATAATATAAACATTATGATTACCCTATTTGGAAGTTATTATATAATTATAAAGGTCTAAGTTGTTAGAAAGGATATGTTAAAGATATTATGAATAATTATAGGTATAATAAATAGTTGCATGCTCTTATTTTATAAAATAATGTTCTAGACATGAAATGTATTAAATAAAAATAGTAGATATGATAAGAGTATTTTATATATATAATTAATGTCATAAGATATTGAGCATGTTAGTTTTCTTAAAAGAAATATTATATAAAAAGATATAAAAGATAAGAAAAGATTTTCTTATGATCTTAGATATAAATAAATAAATTATATGCTTTTAGGGATAAGATAATGTTATAAGACTTGATTCTATTATTTTTATAACCTAAAGATATGGGAGAATTTATGTAAATAAGATAATGAGATTATTTTATTATCATACTATATTTATAGAAAGCTTACTATAAAAATTATCTAGAAAGTCCTATTTATGGGAATTACTAAAAATGATGCCTAGTAATATTATTATCTCTACTTAATATTACTTGTATATTTAAATAAGAATTTAATGAGAAATATTATTTTAAAGTAATGTTATGGATATTATTGATAAAAGATAATATTATAATAATACTATATGAGTTAGCAAATAATAAGGGCGTATTAGACTTTTTAAAATCCTAAGAAGACTTTAGTAATAACTATATTTCTTGTAATGTTGAAAACTATACTATAAGATTTTCATAAAGATATTCCTTTCTTTTTCATTTTAATAAAATAACAAGTTAAGATTGTAAAGGAATATTTTAATAATTTAAAGTAAGTTATTACTTGAGTGGCAAGAAGGGTAACAAATAATACAAAACTAAGGACTTTTAAGGAATAAAAGGATATTACAATATTTTAAAAATAATAATAAAGAATATTATTATTTTATTCTTATCCAACTAAATTATTAATATAATAATTTAGAAAATTAATCTCTTAAGAAGAATAAAAGAAATTGGTCTTAACTTTAGAAGAATTCGGAAATTCTTAATAAAGTTATCGGATTATCTCGTGTCTTTAGGTCAAGTTTCCGTTCCAAGTCGTGAACAACGTTTTCCGCTATCTCGCTAATCCGCTATCGTAAAGGCAAAGGCAAGTGGAATTTCTCTTTGTAGCCTTAATAAACTAGTTTCGTGAAATTCCTCGATGTTGGGAACAACTTGTTTGCTAATAATAAAACGAACCTAGGAATATCGATTGCTAGAATTAATGACCCCATTGTTATCGTTATTCCGTTATTTAAATATTCGATAGGACTATTATGCTAGTCTTGTTTGTGACCTTGATTGTTTACGATCTCTTTTCGAGATCAGTTCGGATGGAATAGTAAGGGGTGCGGGCCTAACCCGACACCTCTATATAACCCACTAAAGTCGTATTGCCACCATGCATAAATTACGACTTGTCGATCATGATCCATGTCCTCTCCTTCGCCTCGGAGGGACGTAGGCACTCTACCTGAGTGTCGGAACTTTTTGTTCTTGTCAGTGGTTCGGGCCGGTACATAAGCTCCCCACGCTCTTAAAATATGTCAACCTAAGTGTGAATTTTTCATCACTATACAAGATAAGTGCCCAAGGCACAATTAAAAGACACCAAAACTGGATCGATCTCAAATGATCGATCCGGCTCTCGGTTCGCAAGGGCGCGAGAGGTTTTCAAAACGTGTATGAATTAATAATGTTCCCAGCATATTTCCTACTCTAAAAGAAGTCTACAATCTAGTAGTTCTTCTCTCGATGATCGAGCTATCTCTGCTTGAGATACGATCTCCTTCGTACCGTTAACCTCACATACATAAACCTTATCCTAAAACACAACCCGTTAATATCTTCCTCGATATTACTCAAATTACCGAATTACCCTTGGGGAGTTCCGTTCCCGCTTGCTTAGTCTCCTTAGACTAATTCCCCACTTCTGCATTTTTGCCTGGTATTTCTCGCCCTTCGCGACAAATGCCAGACTGTAGGAATGTACACCAAAGTTTCGAAGATGAAGTCTAGAAGGTTCAAGAGGCATTAGGCGAGAATTGAAGGTCAAGGCAAGACGACGTTGAAGGAAGGAAGGAATTCTCATAAGAACGAGGCATTCTGAAGATAGTGCACCGACTCTTCCCTTTTTAAAACCAAGCAAATCATCATCACATGAATTGTCTTGGGAAAATATAATTGTATTTTTAATTACGTCTTTTAAACCCTTTCTAAATGGGCTTTACTTTCCGCTGCTACATTTGTAAAACGACTCTCAATGTAATGAACGGAAGTTCTTGTCAATAAATAAAAATTCCGCTTTTAGTCAATTTCATCTTCAATTAAAGAACAAAGTCTCTTTCGAGAGCATCCTTCTTATTGTATAAATTATGTTAATTTCCGCACTTTATGAGTTCAATATCATTCTAAAAGCCTTGGGTGACTTTGGACGGTAAAGTCCGAGGCCACTGGCGGTAATACCCAATGTTGTAAAATAGGGGTGTTACACTAACCCTAATTTTGTCTCTAATCAAAAATGCTTTAGATCCATGTTTAGGTGCAAGAAATTGTTTCTGAAATTCCGCTTATACGCATCTAAAAACCCTTCAAATAAAACTTCTCCTACTGATACTTCTGACCCTCTTTACTTGCATCCTTCAGACAGCCCTGGAACAACTCTGATTTCTAAATCCTTTGATGGCAAAGGTTTCCCAACCTGGAAACGCGCGATGATGATTGCACTTAGTGCGAAAAATAAAATTTCCTTCATCTATGGGAGCTTTCCTAGATTCAGTCAGGTTGATGATCATTCCCAACTTTGATTATGTGATAGATGTAACGATTTAGTGATTTCTTGGATTCTCAATTCTCTTGATAAGTCCATTGTTGATAGTGTGTTGCTCACAACGACAACACAAGAAATCTGGACTGAACTTGAATCCAGGTTTTCTAGATCATTAGGTCCTCAGATTTTTGCATTGCAAAAAGGAAATAGTTGGCTTGACTCAAGGCGTTGATGATGTTACTAGCTACTTCACACGTCTCAAGAAACTTTGGGATGAGTTAAGTGCACTAAGAGAAATTCATGTTTGTTCTTGTGGATCAACTCAAGTTATGAGCAAATTTGAACATGAACAGAGACTATTTCAGTTCTTGATGGGTCTCAATGACTCTTATTCTTTGGTTCGAGGCAATATTCTAATGTTGAATCCTCTCCTTGATATTAGTCAAGCTTATGCTATGTTGATCCAAGAGGAGCAACAAAGAGGTATTCAGGCTTCATCTCAAATTTCCACTGATGTTAGCTCTTTTCAAGCTAGTTTAGTACCTAAATCCTCTAAATACAAAGGAAAAAATCCTAAATCCTATACCTTTTGCAAGAAACCTGGTCACTTGATTGAATCATGCTATAAAACCATCGGTTATCCTCCAAATTTCATTCCTAACAATGGTAAAAGATCCGGTTCTTCAAATTATGTTCAAAATTCAGAGAACTCTTCATAAAATGCTAATCAATCTGGAATATGCTTTATCTACTTTGTAAATGGCCCAATTAAGGAGTCTACTTCAACAATCAAGTGTCAATTCTGATTCAAGCACTACGTCCAACTCTTATTCTGGTAATCTACATTATTCTTTTGCTGGATATGGGAAATCTTTTTTTTCAATAATAATTGGATCATAGACACAGGGGCTAGTGATCACATGTGTCATGAGTTGAGTTTCTTTCTTGATTATGAGAAATTTTATGAGAAATTATCTGATCCTATTATTGTGCATTTACCTAATGGTGAAACAATATTTGTTCAATTTAAAGGTTGTGTTCAAGTCACTCCAGACATTATTCTTGAAGGAGTTTTGTTTGTTCCTTCTTTCTAGTACAATCTGCTTTCTATTAGTAAACTGGTTCAGCAACTCAGATGTTTGGTTATTTTCTCTAGGAAATTCTATGTGTTGCAGGCTCTAGCAATGACCAAGTCTGTAATCCTTGGTAAAGCTTCTAAAGAAGGGATAATTCTTCTCCATCATTTTAATGGTTCTACACATACGGTTGCTACTCAACAACATCATTCTTCATTGAGCAAGACTTTAGTCAATAAAATTTCTCTTCTCTATAAGAGATTAGGTCATCTTTCCTATTTCAAACTAGTTGGCTTTTTAAAATAAATATTGGACTATTATTTTAAGTAATATGTAGATCATTAGATATAAAATTAAATTAAGAAAATTGTAAGCTCATTATATGACCTTTTAATGTTATATAATTAAGATTTGTGAATAAAGTAATTTATGGATTTTATTAGAAATAGAAAAACAAATATATGAGTTAATCTCATTGGCTTAATCACATAAACACAAATTTTTAAATTAGAATGAAATTAAACTTGAAATTTTCTTAAGATACAAATTTAAGTATTATATCATATTTTAATAATCTTAAAAAAGTCGTCACTCTTGACCCGTTTGATTGACCTAACAATGCAAAAAAAAAAACATGCAATGGCCCTACCCAATTGATCCGTAAATTTTAACAATCTAAACTTGTGCTCAATCAAATTTCAAAATGACAAAAGTGGGATGAAGAATAATTTATAAAAGTTTTTTAGAATATTTATTAATTAAGTTGGGTAATAGGAATATTAAATTACTATTTTATTTAGAGATATTTATTTAATTTATTATGAGATATTAAATTAAAAAATAGGGTAATAGGAATATTAATTTAATATTTTTCATTCTCATGGATAGAAAGTTAACATAAAAAAATCCATAAATAAAAAATATATGAATGATTTTCTTAGTATATTAAGGACATTATTATCCAAAAAAATAAAAATACCTCATATTTTGATAAAAAAAAATTATGTGTCCTTAATTAACCCTATATAGGCCTTGTAGGAGTATATAGATAGAACTATTATATAAATACAATTTTTATCTATATTATTTACTGAATTTGATATTGATATGAATAGAAGATAATTTATCCAATCTCATACCAAATTGATAAAAAAAATTATTAAATAAGGTGAGTGAGTGAATTACATATTAATAAGTTTGAAATTCTTTCATTAAACATGTACATGATGGAATTTCATACCAAATTGATAAAAAAAGTTTATTATTAGATAACGTGTACGATTATATAAAATTATTAAATAAGGTGATCGAGTGAGTTAATTAGATATTATAAAATTGGAAATTCTTTATTTAGATAAAAAAATATTCAATTACATACCAAATTGATAATTAAATATTGCTATATATAATGGATAATGATATCCACCTTTTTAGTCATGTTTTTAGGGTGTGTTTTTAGTGTGTTTGAGTCTTTTTCTTTAGTTTTGTGTTTTGTTTTGAGTCGTTTGTGTAGGTTTTCGTATTTTCTTAAGATATGGAGTCTACGTAAGCTTTGGTGGTGTTTTGTAGGTTTTTAGAAGCTGTTTGGAGCACTTTTGAGGAAAAGAGCAAAACCGAGGAGAAACACTTAAGGAAAAGCTCAAGGAATGAAGTTCATAAAGACATTGAAGATCAAGTTTGAGCTTGGAAGAAGTAGATAAACTCGTTACAAAGACATAGGAAAAAGAATCGAGTCAAACGGAGGTGTAACGAGCCCGCTACGGAAGTTTTACTCTAGGCTGTTTTTAGTGCTGAACAGGCTCGGTACCGAGGGTAACAAGGTCGGTACCGAGGCACTCTGGATCATAGCGAAGACCGAGTTGACGCAATTAAAGACTTTTATCTTATATCTTTTTATGTCCTTAGATAGATAGAAGGGATATATCTTATTAGAAGATTTATTTCCTTATAGATAGCTCTTAGATAGATTAGTTTCTCTATCAATACTCTTGTCTAGCCTTTGTTTTTACACAACCCCACAATTAACCTAGTTTAGGGTAGAGTAGAGAGAGAGGAGGCGTGTGGAGAGGAGAAGATTGCTTGGAGGACAAGTTTCGTTTTGAATTCAGTTTGTAAGCCTTTCTTTCTTAATTCAATTGTTTTGTTTTCAATTATGATGATTAGTGAGTAGTCTTCCTCTCTAAGGTTGGGGTTAAACCCAACAATGGTTGTGCGTGCTTGTTTGTGATCATGTCTTGATTGTTTTTATTACATGAATCTATTCTCTTGCTCTTAATCCTTGAAACGAAAGTTGAAGGGAATTTCTCATTTATAGTTGAAGCGAAAGCGGAAACCTTGAATCAGAATAGTCAATTTAGGGTTTTGAAGCGAAAGCGGATCAATTATAGTTGAAGTAGAAGAGATTAAATAGTAAGTTTATTGATAGGACGAAAGTTGATTGATTTACTTGCTTAGTTGACGAAAGTTGACACCTTTATGTGATAAAAGCATGATCTTTTTGTTTCATAAGCATTTGTATGCATGATTGTTGTTGTGGGGACACCTTTACCTTAGATTTTCTCTTTCCTTGCTAAAAACCCTTACTTTGTTGATTGCTTGCGTGATAAGTAACAAAATTTGGTACATGACTTTCTCCCGTGGACGAACCTGACTCCCCTTTACTCAATGGGGTCTTGATTATAATTTATTTGTTGTCAAGAAACCCTCTCAACAAATAGAGATAAAAAAATTATCCAATTTCATACAAAATTGAGAAAAAATAATTATTAAAAATAAGGTGAGTGAATTACATAATATATAATTTATTATTAAAAATATGTTGACTGGGATATAAATTCTTAATGACGAATCTGCTCAAAAGTGTTTCAGGTTTAGAAGATATATATTGATTGATTAAGAGGTGTGTTCGAGTGTAATGTATTCTTAAAGTGTAAAATGCGAACAAATCAAGACCATTAGATTCCATAAATGGATGGATGGGATTAAATAAAACTGGTTTGATAAAAAAAATTAGAAAAATAGTTGGTTCATTTAAAGTGGCATGCGGGTAAATAATTTATTATTTTTCATTTAGGGACGAAATTACCCTTTTGATAAAATCACACATGAGCGACTGAACCTTTTTCTTCCTTCTCCCCTCTCAACTTCGTCATTCTTCCACCAATCGTAGGAATCAACCCTTGTTCGAAGAATCTGCTCCTCTCCATCTCACATCCATCTAAATTACCCCCGACCACTGCCAGTGTCGCGGAGGGCGCCTTGGTGACAACTTCCTTCGAAGGCGCTCCAGACCCCTTCGAGGTAGCCACCAAAGACCGCGGGCCAAGGGTCATCGCGGGGGCAGGAGCCTTCGAAGCCCCAAGTCCACGCGCGGAAGGACCCACAGGTCCCTTCTTCGCCAACCTCGAATCCATGGACGTCGCGCTAAGCATTGAAAAGCAAAGCATAAGGGTCAGTTCAAAATAAAAAGAAATGTCCAAAAGCGTAAAAGTAAACAAATACCCTGGTCACCATCAAAGAGCGAAGGACAAAGGCTCAAGCCCGCGCGTTCGAGGCGGTCCTGAGTCGGATATTCTTTAAATGATTTCGATGCAACGTTTCTTGTTCCTGGACGCCGCCTTCGATGTCGCTTTGGAGGGTTTGTTAAAAGTTTGCGGCACAATGAGGAATTTAAAATGCACCCAGACCGGTCGTGTATCAAAAAAAACCTATCCTTCCAAACTCCCATATTCGAGGGAGTAGTGGCGATGTCAAGATTTGCGAGGCTGAGGTTCACAAAATTAGTTTGCTGCGGCGGTCTCGGCAACATCAAGGTATGCATCGATTCGCTGTCAGGTTCCTCACCAATCTCGTAACACCGATTGGTGTATGCACACAAGTATCTCCATGCGTTAGGAGAGAGTTGTGCGGGGCACACGTTCAGCGTCCACAAGTAGTCGGCTTTATGCTTGGCGAGCGGAAGCCGAAAGGCAGCTTGAAGACTATGCAGGTACATCATCACATAGTCCTTATAAGCTCCTAGAGAGATGCCACCCTCTTCGGGGAGCGCTAGCTCGATTCCCTCGGGCCATGGAAAATCCATGGCGATGTCGACGAGCTTCGACGAAGTCAAAACTGTTTCGACTCCATTAGGGAGTAATAACCCTGGTCTTTAATTTGGGATCATCGGGATCCGATCTCCAATTACCAGTGGGATGTTGGATATGCAGTCATTAATGTACCGTGGGAAAAAGATTGGTTGGTCGCTAGAATCAGAGGATCGTGCGTCAGGCCCCAGTCGACTCCTCGTCCGATATCGAGATAAAAGCCATCTCAACCCCAAAGGATACGCACACTCGGACTATTCACGAGGCAATGGAAGTTTCGGAACAACTAGGGGAAGAATTGCTAAAAACAAGAGAGGGAGAGGTCGGGTTCTAGGAATCACTCGTCTTGCTAGAAACTACCGTCTCAAAAGACTCCTCGTGGTAATTTTCCCAGTACTTAAACACGAAACCTAGAGGCGGGCTCGAAGAAGAACCTCTAGGCATGAAAAAAACGGATCTAGGGCACGAAAAGCGAACATCTGGAAAAGAAGAATGCTTTAGGAAGAAAAACAATCTCTAGATAAAAGCGAATGAGAAAGAGCGCGGCCTTAGGGCTGTTAGAAAGGATAGGTCACTTAGGGTAGAACGAGAGGAAACAAACAAGAATGGTATGGCAAACCCTAGATCCCAGAAGATCAAAAGGCCAAGTATCCCATCACCTAAAAGCAGAAACGTTTGAGTTTCCTTCAAGAACATTCAAAATTAAAAAATGAACAAGAAACTCAACCGCCCTACAGCCACCAGACACCGCCCAAGAAGACTGGCACCACCCATCGAGTTGCCAAAATTCAACCGCCCCTCACCTACCAACCACAATGTCGCCGACACACGACCGAGAAAAATCACCGTCCCCACCCATGGCGAAAAAAAAAGAGAGAAAAGCCAACTAAAAAAGAAAATCAAGGGAGGAGGAGAACTTACTCGTTGAAAAATCTGAAGCAAAGGAGGCGGTGGAAGGGTTCATTCACCGGTGGCTCATCCTGGCTCTTGGTCGCCGGAAGTCGAAGAGTCACGATTGAGAGGGGAGTTTTTCTGCTTTCTTTAGGAGATGAAGCGTGAAAGGATGGAGAAGAAGAAGGCCAAACATTTATAGGCAAAAGAGGTTGGGCCCTTCTCCCAATCACATTTTTGGGCCTGACATTCAAAGGCCCATTAAGGCAAAATCCAAAGCCCACGACAAGCATGCAGTAAACAACCCTAGGAAAGAACGCTAAGGCCTAACCACCATAAACATATCTCCCTGAAAATCCCCGACCGGTGCCAGGACATCGCGTTCCTCTCCTAAGCTGGCGCGAAACCTCAAAATAAAGGGGATACGAGTTTAACTGCGCATTTATGCCTTTGTGATCCTTGAGAGTGAATCATAAGCCATGAGGTTGTGATGGTGCACGAATTAAACAACGCACAAACGAATCATAAGACGATGTTGTAATATCCGCTAAAATCTAAATAAAATAAAATGGGTAATTATCCCAATAATTTTTTTTCTTCTCTAGAAGAGAACTTAATAATCTTTATAATTTCATAGTAAATTATAAAGAGTTTGTAAAAGTTTATTACAATGAGAATTAAGAATTTACTTAAATATTTTAAGCAAGTCGAGTATTCATTTAAATATTTTTTCTCTTAAAAAGAGAGTTCAATTATTTTTATAATTTTCTTAATAAATTATAAAAAGGTTTATAAAGGATTAACAAAATGAAAAATAAAATTTAATTAGTTGAGACTAAATAAAATTTTCAAAATTTAATTTAATTAAATTTATAATACAAATAAAAATAAAGGGAAAGGGGCCAAAATTAAACTGCAAGAGGTGGGATTCGAAACCGAGACCTCTTGCATATTCTCTTAAACACACACCTCCTCTTCCACTAGACCATTGTAACTCATCTACTCTCTAAAGAAGTTTTAATTCTTTTATCTTCTTAATTCTTCTTCTTCCCCAATTGCCCAAATCAATTGTCTGATTGATTTGACGTATGTTTAAGCCCATGGTTTCCACCTCCATCTTTGGCCTCTCCCTTCCTGTAACACCCCTATTTTACAACATTGGGTATTACCGCTAGTGATCTCGGATTTTACCGTCCAAAGTCACCCAAGGCTTTTAGAATGATATAGAACAATAAAAATGCGGAAATAAACATAATTCATAAAAATAAAAAGGGTGCTCTCGAAAGAGACTTGGTTTGTACAAAACATCTTACAGTGCATTAAACATAATGTTGTTCGGAAATGAAACGCAAAACCAACTTGTCCTTGGAACATAACGAAAGTAAAACAAAATGATATGAGAAGTACATCTTGAAAATCCTCGTCCTTCCTTCGTCTTCACTTCACGCCTTGAATGGATTCCTAGATTCTGACATAATTCGCGAGGGGAGAGAGAATGCCAGGCAAACATGCGGAAAAGAAGAATTAGTCTAAGAGACTAAGCAAGCGGGAATGGAACTTCCCGAGGGTATTTTGGTAATTTTAATGATTGTCGAAAGAGATAATAAAGTTGTGTTTATGATGGGGCTATACGATAAGACTTGTTTATGTGGAGCTTTAATGGTTCAAAGGAGAGTATATCTTAAACGAAGATAACTCGATAAGCGATAGAAGAACTACTAGATTGTAGACTTCTTTAGGATTTCGAAATTATGTTGGGAACGTTATTAATTCATACAATTAAAAACCTCTCGCGCCCTGAGCGGACCGAGAGCCGGATCGATCATTTGAGACCGATCCGGTTTTGGTATTTTAAATGTGCATTGGCACTTATCTTATATAGTGACGAAAGATATTCGACTTCGTTAATGATTTTTAATAGAGAGTGGTGGGACATGGATAATCCGAGCCACCCGGGGGGAGAACTTCAGTTTCCCGGCACTTAGCTAGAGTGCGCACATCCCTCCTTGCAATCGGAGCGGATGAGATCATGATCCCGAAAGTCGTATGGACGTACAACTTAGTGAGATTATATAGAGGCGCTGGCTATTCCACGCCCCTTTCTAGTTCATTCAAAGTAAATCTCTGAGCGAGACCACAAGCAATCAAGATAATAACCACACTAGCATATATAATCCTATTACGAGAATATAAAGCAACTATGCTAACAATGGGTCGTTATATCTAGCATTCGATATTTCCTAGGTTCATTTATACTTAAGCACACAAGTTGTTCCCAACATCGAGAATTTTTACGGAATGAAATATAAAGGTTGCAAGGGGAAATTCCACTTGCCTTAGCTTTCACGAGTCTACTATCGAGCTTGACGGAAATATTTGATTCACGACTTCGAGCGAGAATGCCGACCTATCGACACGGAGTTTACGAGCGAACTTTAAATACGAAAACCTCCTAAAGCTTGGATTCTCTCTTATATACTTTATATAAAAGAAATGGAATTCTAAATTATTATAATAATAATTTAGGTGATTAATTTAAAATAATAATATTCTTTTATTATTATTTTAATCTTGTAATATCCTTTTTATTCCTTAAAAATCCTTATTCAATTTATTAAAATAATTTCCTTTAATTTCACTTGTTAATTTCTTAATATGATTAAGCAATTATAAATTTCATAAAGATATATGATAACATACTTTACCTAAAAAGGTATTTTTTAAATATACATACTCTCCTTAAAATTATAAGGAATCTATTTTAATCTTTTTACAAAAATTATCTTAGTTAAAATATTACTTTTAATATTTCAAAAAAAGTTCATTTAAGAGGTAGTATTTTCCCACCAAGAATATTTTATTAATAATATTCTCTTAATAGAATCTTATTTAATTACATAACCCATATTAAATAAAGATAGAATAATTATAATCTACTTTCTTGGAAATTTCCATAATTAGGACTTTCTACTTACTTTATAAAGTAAGCTTCCTAAAAACTAACATACATTAAATTAATCTTATTTATTTTATTCCCATATTTCCTTTCATATCTTATATTTTGTACAATACATGATCATGGCTTACCAATATCTTACTTTATAATTATAGTATTCTATTATGATATCTTATGTCACAAAATAATATATTTTCTATATCTTACAATATCTTTTTATAATAAGCTCTTAATATAATATATTCTCATTATATTCTACACTTAAAACAAGTAATATTTATAAATATATTAGTAGGTGTCCTTCCAAAAATAGAAAATTCTAGTCAAGCTTATATAGTGTGCTTTCCATATTCTTGGTGTGATGATAAAAATAATCTTACCAATTCATTTAAACAATATCCCTCAAACATTATTAGTTCATGATATGAAAACATGTCTTAGAATATTACTTTATAATTAAAACATATGCTTTGCTTTGATGATAGTTTAGATCGAGCTAGGTTATCTTTTTATATTTTGAATATCTTCTTATGCAACTCATCTCAATCTTAATAATCTAAAATAATATTATTATTATTCTAACTTCCTTGTTAAAAACTACACCTTGACCATAGTATTATAATATTTTCCTTTTATAATTTCTATACTTGGAGATATAATATCATATAATATTTCTATTATATTCCTCTATGTAAGTTGCTTTCTAATCAACAAAAAGTCCCCTATTTTATAACCATAAATTGTATATATATTTACAAAATATTCTTTATATCTTTTTAGTCTTCAACTTAATCATATTATATATATTTTGATAAGAATATCTTATCCATTTAAATTCCAAGTTTATAAAATAGAAACATGTACTAAAATAACTTTAATATTATTATTTCCCATCTAGTATTATTTTAATAATACTTTCTTATTATTATAGAATATCTTCTTAATTTGTCTTTTTTTCCCAATAACAAGTATCTTTTAAATCATAATATCTTTAACTAGTATTCTTATCATAAAACTCATTAGTATAAGTATATAACATTGACAATTCCCCATATTTTACTTATAACCAAATTTATGACATAAGGTAAAAGAAAAATATTATATCAAGAGTAACATATTATTATTGCCTTATTTATAATTGACCTTTTTATTATTTGTTCTTATCTTGTCTAACTAACAAGTTCTCATATCTTTATTTAAACTAGGTTATTTATATAAAATCTATTATTAACTTTAAATGACATGCAAACTCTCTACTTTAATAAAATGGTCTTAAGAGTAATATTTTACCATCAACTTATTCTTGTTTCTTTATTTATTAACTCTAAATGATGTAATATTACTTATGTTATATTTTAACAAGCATAAACTCATATTTTAGTCTCATAAATTTATTTACAAAAAGTTTCCTTGTCTATAAGATTTATCTTATATGGAATAATCATGTATAGTATTAATTATTAGAACAAATTTAGCCCAAAAGCATTTTGAATTAGTCTATTTAGGCGTTTGGATGTACATTGATTTTTTTTTTGCTATTTGTCAAGTATTTAAGACTTTTTTTTTATTTTTTCTCTTTCCTCCTCGCTTTCCCAACTCCCTCTTTCGAGATCTCTCCCGCCTCACCGGCGATGCACAATCTCTTCGGATCAGTTCGCTTCTCCCTTGTCTTCCATCCCAATTCCAATGGAGCAGGCAAACAACGCCAGATTTGGTGGTATCATCGACAAGATCGGTTCCAGCATCATCAATTTGGGGATTGGATTGTTCTCTAGGTCGCCACTTGCTCGAAGAACATGGATCAGATTCTGTGGATCAATTTAGATCCGGAGACGGTGAAGAAATATGATCGACTAGAAACTAGAGTGCCTTTTAAGCTGATTCGGCTGTTCATAGAAGATTTTGATTGCGTTCGATCAGGAGTCTGAACACCGGGAATATGCAGCCATTTGCGGTGGTGGCTAGGGTTCCGAGGATTCGAATTGGAATTCCTGGCTTGTTGAGAGCTGTGATTCGATTAATTGGTATTTCTGTATCCTCTACTGCTTTATCCGATGGATGCAAATCGTTAGGTTCGATTGACATTGGAATAAGAATAAAAAGTTATTGACCAAAAGACAGTTGTCTTCTGATTAGAAGAGACAAATCATGTGTAATGCTTTCTTTATGTTTGTTGAATTTATTTTTTATTCATAGGAGGAAGATCGATGATATTGCACAGGAGAGGCCAAAGCGGTTGATCTTACTAAAGCCTAGGTCCATTATCATCCCTGAGGGTGAATCCGCCTCCGTCGGAGCTCCAATTGCATTCCTCAATTGCTTGAAGGGACTGTCACCAATTTCTATGTTGTTGCTTTGAAGGTGGGGATTTCTTTAGACAATCAGAACATTCAAACTAACTTATCACTGTGAAACTGCTTTTCTTCATTGTTATTCATGTTTCTTGTATGAAAAATTCAATTTTAATCCAATTGTTGTTTACAAATAACCACTTTTTCGTTTTTCCCCTGCTTGGACCCCCATGCAAAATCAGAAAAATATCAATTATATCTATATGTTTGTTATTTTTCCTGATTCCTGATCTGTCATCTGTTTTATTGCTAGTTCATATTTGACCAGTATGAATCCTTAAAGAGTGCTAACTTGCTAAGCAACAGGAAATAAAAACTGAAATGGCTTGTATTTTTATTGCAAGATGTAGTACAATGGTGATATGAAGACAAAAAAACTCCTTGTTCCAGTAAAAAAACACCACCACTCATGTTAATACAGATATGAAGGCCACATCAGAATTAAAGGGAAAGTGAGTGTTAATGGCTTTGTTTTAAGGGCTTATATTTGAAGGGAAAGTGAGTGTTAATGGCTTTGTTTAAATCTTTGAAATGTTATGGTTATAAATGCATATGGCCATTACTCGATTAAGACTTTGACAGCTGTAAATTGAATTGAAATTTTGTATTTATTTTAGATGCGGAAACCATGTTCCTTAATTTGCTTGTTGGAAGAATGTTCATGTTGAAAATCCTGATCCTTGAAAGGTTTGATTGGCCATAGATTATGAAATTTTGTTTTTGCCTTTTTTACAAGCTTATTAAATGACTAAATAAGAGATGATTTCTTATCTTGATTTGGTCTTTTTTATTGCATTATTTTTAGATGAACTACTGACTCTTATGGTTTGGATTGGCTAATCTCATGAATTCAACTGAATACCATCATGCTATGTCCATAGTTGTTGGATCTTATGGTTATATTGCTCCAGGTAAGTCTTTATATTCTTTTTTTTTTATCAAATTCCTTATGGTTCTTTCTTATGCTTTGATGACATTGATGATGGTTGATAATATATATACTTGATCCCCTTTTACTATAATATGTGTTCAGCTGAGAATTCATTATATTTCTAGTTTTCCACTTCATTTATTGCTTTTCCTGATGTTTTTGTTACTGTGCTCACTTCTCAGAGATTTGCAATGTGTATTAAGAAAGAACCATGAGAAGTTATTGGAATGGATAAGCAAGCTACTATCAAATACTATCTTAAATTGCTGTTGTATTCATGTAAACAGAGAGGCTAGCATGGCTTCTTTGCTTTTCTTATTTGAATTTCTTTGTTTTTTTAGCCACTATTTTATGACTATTATGTAAAGAATGAATCATTTTACAATCATGGAGATGTGTAGTGAATTTTAATTGAAGATCATGGCATGTTCTGAATTTGATCTTCAATTTTTTCTTTTTCTTTTTCTGATATTATGCAATTTATGTTTACAAGAAAAAAACTATTGTCTTGTTCGAAGTTGAAGCTTCATTCCTAGGTTCAAATTCTGATTGTGAGTCATCAGCTTATGTCAATTTTTGGTAATCTTGGCTGAAGTTCAAATTTTGGTAGCGATGACATTTGTGGTGACAATCGAACCGTCATTAAGTAGGGATGATAATCGAATCGTCATTAAGTAGGGATGACATTTGTGATGATAATCACACCGTTATCAAGTATTGATGACATAGTTTCTTTTTTGATGAAAAATTGATGACATTTTATGAAAAAAGTGATGACAATCGAACCGTTATCAAATAATGATGACAATTGATGACAATCGAACCGTCATCAAGTAGAGATGACATTTGTGATGATAGTTGATGACAATCAAACCGTCATCAATTAGTGATGACAGTTTATGAAAAAATCGTATTTGATGACACATATTTGATGACACTTTGAATAATGATACTAAAAATTATATGTGATGACACTAAAAAATTAAACGTGATGATAAATATTTGATGACAACTTTGTTTTTTTATTTGTGATGACAATTGTTTTTTATGTGGTGATGACAACTATTTTTATGTGGTGATGAGATTTGATGACAACTATTTTTTCTAATGATGATAAAAACGAACAAACTTTGAGTGATGACACTTGATGACGGTTGTTTGTCTTCAAGACCATTGTCATCAAGGCCCTTTTGATGACAAATTAATCGAACCGTCATCAAGTAGTGATGATAATTAATTGATGACAATCGAACCGTCATCAAATAGTTGATGACGATCAAACCGTCATCAAGTAGTGATGACAGTTTGATGACACTTGTTTGTCATCAAGGCTCTTTTGATGACAAACTAATCGAACCGTCATCAAGTAGTGATGATAATTGATGACAATCGAACTGTCATCAAATAGTTGATGACGATCAAACTGTCATCAAGTAGTGATGACAGTTTGATGACACTTGTTTGTCATCAAGGCCCTTTTCATGACAGATTAATCGAACCGTCATCACGTAGAGATGATAGTTGATGACAATCAAACCGTCATCAAGTAACGATGACAAGTGATGACAGTTGATGACGGTTCGAACCGTGTGATGACGGTTGTTTTTATATGGTTGAATGCCTTTGATGATACTTTTTGTTATCAAAAAGTTGTCATTAAGACATTTTGATGATACTTTTTGCCTTTTATTACACTTTTTGTCATCAAAAAATTGTGATGACGGTGAAAAAAATTGTGATGACAGTGATGACGGTTGTTTTTATGTGGTTGAATGCCTTTGATGATACTTTTTTCATCAAAAAGTGTCATTAAAACATTTTGATGGCACTTTTTACCTTTTATTATACTTTTTGTCATCAAAAAATTGTGATGACGGTGAAATAAATTGTGATGACGATGAAAAAAATTGTGATGACAGTTATGAATGTGACCATTCAACCCGGTCAACGGCCGGTCAACGCCGGTCAACGGTCGGTCAACAACCGAGTCAACTCGGTCAACGGGCGAGTCAACCCGGTCAACAATCGAGTCAACTCGGTGGGAGTGGGGTGGGGGTGGGTAATGGGGGATTTTGCTATTTACCTAATTTTCACACTCTCCTAAATATCCACCTAATTAGGTATTTTTTTTTGCTATTTACTTAATTCATCCAAAATTATGCACAAGGGAATTAATAAAATTGGTTTATCTTCCCTAACAACTTAGATCTTTTTATATTTATAATAACTTCCAATATACATATGATTTATATTACACTTTCCATGTAATTGATTTAATGATGAAATACCATTATTTTATTTTAAAAGGATTTTCATGGTCTAGGGATATTATTTTATAAACTAACATGCAAACTAGTTTTATTCAATTTAATTAAGTAATTATCATATAAATGTGAAAAAATATTTTATAAATATTTATAATTAGAATATAAGTCGGGAAATTATACCGAGCGAGAACGGGACGAGATTTGGGCTCGGAAATCGAATTGGGCGAGTTGGGCCACTCCTTTTTCCTCTCTCCTTTAATGAAAATCTGATGGGCTGCTTTGCACTAGGAGATGGGCCTGCTCTTATCAATTCAGCCCACCAGTGGCTTGAACCAAGCCCACCTCTCTTCTTGCTTTTACTGGTTTATTCAAAACAACACAGGAGGAAGGAACCAGTACTCAGGACGAACGACGCCCAGCAGCGCCATGGTGGAGGAGGGCGGCGAAGCTCCGGCTAGGGCGGCAGGCGGCAGGCGCGGTGATGGTGGCGGCCGTCCGGTGGTCTGGCTAGGAGAGGGCGGCCCCAAATAGGGTTTGTGGAAATTTTAGCCCAAAAATCAGATTTTAAATTGAGAATTTCAGATTTGGGGAAAAATCAATTTGGGACTTTTAGGTATGAACTAGAACGAAAATTGGGTTGGGAAGGAGAGGATTTTGTGTGGAAAAATAACCTTGCCTTTACCCCTATTTATGGAGGTGGATTGAAGCTTTGAGTCTTCTCCCATGGTGAGGTGGAGAAAACTTGTTCAAGTGAAGCAACTTTGATTGGATGAAGGGGTGGTGGTGCATGGAAAGTTGATTGGAGGAAGAGGAGGTGAAGATGGAGAAGGATTGGATGTAGAGAAGGGTGGATTTGATGTACGTCAAATCAATTCTTCATTGATAGCTTCTTGAAAGCTTTTAAAAGGAATAAGGAAATAAAAATAAAAAGTTTCCATTAAATGATAAGAAAGACTTGGTAGCATAGCGGAAAGAAGAAGTGATGGGTGTGTGTTTGTGATGAGAGGAGCGAGAGGTCTCGGGTTCAAGTTTCGGCTCTTGACTCCTTTTTATTTATTTTTCCATGTATTAAATTTTAGCCTTGTAAGACTACATTAATAATAAATTCGAAATTTATATTATTTATTTTTGTTTTGGAATTATTTTGTCACTTTAATAATCCCTTGGAATATTTTTATAATTCATTAAGAAAATTATAAAAATACTTACACTCTCTATTTAAGAGAAAAATATTTAAATGCATATTGGATTTGCTGAATATATTTAATTAAATTTTTAATTGCCATCGTAATGACTTTTATAACCCTTTTATAATTTAATAAGAAATTATAAAGATTATTAAATCCTCTACTTTGGAGAAAAAAAATTATTGGGATAAATATCCGTTTTATTTTATTTAGAATTTTAGCGGATATTACACTTCCCACCATCTCCTCCACCAATGGGATTTTCTCTACCAAGACAAGCAAGCCTCAAGAGGCTTCCACCTCACCATTGAAGAAGGTTCTTCAAGCTTCCTTCACCACTATAAATAGGGGCTAAAATTCAATAGAAACTCACACAACTCTTTCTCCCTTCTTTCTCTAGGCATAATTGCTCTCTTTTCAATTAAAAAACCAGCCTAGAAGCCATTGTTAAGTTGCTGATTTTTTTTACAAAAACCCCACAAAAATTCTTCCTTCCTCTCCCGTGGCCACCGGAGCACCAACCCCCTGGTCGGACCACCTCCTGGAGCGCGTGCCCGCCGCCGGCCGTCCTGGTGCGCCGCCTCCTGCCACCACCTTCGTGCGCGAGTCCGTCGTCGTTCGTCCTGAGATCTCTCTGGTTCTTTTGTACGTAAAAGAAGAAAGGAGGAGGAAGAAGGAAAGGTGGGCTTGCTCCTTTGGGTTGTTTGGGCTGCTTTTGGGCTAATTCAATTAGGCCCATATGTCTAATAGTAGCCATCAGAATTTTTTTTAAAAAAAAAGGGAAAAGAGAAGAAGAGGCCCATTTCCGCCCCATCTCGAAATCCGAGCCCAAATCCCGTCTCGTTTCGCTCGGTATATTTTCCCGACTCGTATTTTAATTTCTATCTCTTTATAAATAATTATATATATGATATTTATTTAAATAAAGAACAAATTTAGTTAGTACGCAAAATTAATGAGCCTATTTAGGTGCTTGTAAGCTAAGCCCATTTTTTTAGTTTTTTGTTAAGTATAAAAGGGCCTTTTTTTCTCTCACCTCCTCAGATTCTTTCCCCCGACTCCGTAATTCCCGTCCTTGTTCTCTCTGGCGACCATTCATCTCCCACCTCCACGAGGACGATGCCCTAGTGTTCTACTCCTCCAATTCCGGCGATTCACGACCGTCGGGCGACTCGGACGACGACGTTGTCGCCAAACGAGTAGGGAGTGTTAGGTTCTTCGCCAAACGTGTCGGTCTTCGTCGGAGACGAGATGCAGAAGTTTGCCGTGAGCGCCGATCTGCTCAATCACCCGATCTTCATCACGCTCCTTAACCGATCTGCTCAGGAGTACGACTACAACTAGAAAGGCGTCCTCCACATCCCCTGCCACGTCGTCGTCTTCGAGTATGTCCTCCACGCGCTTCGCTTTGGCTCCGGCCTCCATCCTCGACCTCATCGACTCGCTCTCGCCTTCTTCCTCCGCCGCCAATGATCTCTTCGCTTAGCCATGTACACTTTCCTCCCCCCTCGACTTCTTCTCTCTTTCGCTAGACGAAATCAAATCGGAGAAAGAAATTAGGAAAATTAATCAGATCTGAGACTTTTTTTTTGCTCAATTGATTGTACATAGATGCAATTTTTTTCTTCTCTTATCTCTTCTCCCCGGAGATGGCGGTGTGAACCAGTGGCGGTGACGATGTATGATTCAGTAAGCGCTTGGTCGCTTTTTCTGATTTTATTTTCGCCGATCAGCTCCGGGGAGTATGAAATTATATTTAAAATTTTAATTCAAAATTATATATTCTTTGATTTGAAATTGATTCAATTTCTCTATTGAGCGTTCTCTTCCTTCTTTTGAATTTCATGGCCCCATGCTCTGTTTCATGAAAATAGTAACTGCATTTGCCATAGCGGTTTAGCATATAAGGTCAATTCTGTTGCAACCAAATCCGGCTAAATTCAATTAATGCGGTCAGATTCAAATTTGACATTGAAGTTGCAGAAAGTTGGAGAAGAAACAGAAATGTGTGGTGTTGTGTGCAGACGAGCACTGTTATGGAACTAATTGAATTCATAATCAAGATAATGGCTATTGTCAGAGTAATCAATATTTGACTACAAAATGTTTGCGGGTCGAACCATCATCAAATAGCGATGACGATTGATGACAATCGAACCGTCATCAAGTAAAGATGACATTTGTGATGATAGTTGATGAAAATCAAACAGTCATCAAATAGTGATGACAATTTATGACAAAATCGTACGTGATGACACATATTTGATGACACTTTGAATAATGATACTAAAATTTATATGTGATGACACTACAAAATTAAACGTGATGATATTTGATGACACTAAAAAATTAAACGTGATGATAAATATTTGATGACAACTTTGTTTTTTTATTTGTAATGACAATCGTTTTTTATGCGGTGATGACAACTATTTTTATGTGGTGATGAGATTTGATGACAACTATTTTTTGTGATGATGATAAAAACGAACAAACTTTGAGTGATGACACTTGATGACGGTTGTTTGTCTTCAAGACCATTGTCATCAAGGCCCTTTTGATGACAAATTAATCGAACCGTCATCAAGTAGTGATGATAATTGATGGCAATCGAACCGTCATCAAATAGCGATGACGATTGATGAGAATCGAACCGTCATCAAGTAGAGATGACATTTATGATGATAGTTGATGACAATCAAACCGTCATCAAGTAGTGATGCCAGTGATGATAGTGATGACACATATTTAATGACGCTTAAGTGATGATAGTTTGATGACACTTGTTTGTCATCAAGGTCCTTTTGATGACAAATTAATCGAACCGTCATCAAGTAGAGATGATAGCTGATGACAATCAAACGGTCATCAAGTAACGATGACAAGTGATGACAATTGATGACGGTTCGAACCGTGTGACGACGGTTGTCATCAAGGCCTTTGATGATACTTTTTGTTATCAAAGAGTTGTCATCAAGACATTTCGATGACACTTTTTGCCTTTTATTACACTTTTTGTCATCAAAAATTTTTGATGACGGTGAAATAAATTATGATGACGGTGAAATAAATTGTGATGATAGTGATGACGATTGTTTTTATGTGGTAGAATGCCTTTGATGATACTTTTTGTCATCAAAAAGTGTCATTAAGACATTTTGATGACACTTTTTACCTTTTATTACACTTTTTGTCATCAAAAAATCGTGATGGCGTTTAAAAAAATTGTGATGACGGTGGAAAAAAATGTGATGACAGTGATGATGGTTGTTTTTATGTGATTGAATGCCTTTGATGATACTTTTTGTCATCAAAAAGTTGTCATCAAGACATTTTCATAACATTTTTTTACCTTTTATTACACTTTTTGTCATAAAAAAATTGTGATGACGGTGAAATAAATTGTGATGACGGTGAAATAAATTGTGTTTGAATGTCTTTCATGATACTTTTTGTCATCAAAAAGTCTTATTAAGACATTTTGATGACAATTTTTACCTTTTATTAAACTTTTTGTCATAAAAAATTTGTGATGACGGTGAAAAAAGTTGTAATGACGGTTATGAAAGTGATGATAGTGATGATAGTGATGATTGTGATGATGGTCAACGTCGGTCAACGGTTGGTCAACGCCGGCCAACGGTCGGTCAATGCGGTCAACGGTTGGTCAATGGTTGGTCAACAACCGAGTCAACTCGGTCAACGGGCGAGTCAACTCGGTGGGAGTGGGGTGGGGGTGGGTGATAGGGGGTTTTGCTATTTATCTAATTTTCACACACTCCTTAATATCCACCTAATTAGCTTATTTTTTTGCTATTTATTTAATTCATCCTTAAATAAATAGAATAAATATCATAAGTGGATTATTAAAATAGGAAATAATGTTGGCAAACATTAAATAAATTCCAATACAATTATAAGAATAATATAAATAACTTTTGACCATATAAAGGCTGATTTTAAATATATATATATATATATTAACTTGGTTGTGTTTTTATTTTAAATGATTAAAGGAATATATTATGATAAAAAGGGTTATTAAAATAAGACTATATTAAAAAGAAAATAGACTTGCATGTCTCTTAAATCCTTTTATAAGCTTGAAAATAATATTAATAAGATATTTTATCGTAAGATAATTTAACAAGAATAAGTTGAAGACTAAAAAGATATATTAGTTAATTTACATGTATTTATATATAAAGAAATACAATATAATAGATATGGGAAGATTGTTAAATAAAATCATGTGATTTAAAATATGAGTTTATATACTTGAAAAGTATAATCTATAACTATATATTAAAGCTATCCCTTTTCGAGCCACCAGAACGATTCTGGCCCCACCTCATATTTACAAAATTAATTTTTATTCCTAATATTTTAACTTTTTCCTATTAAATTCTTCTTTAATTATTTAAATCTATCTTTAAAATCAAATAAATATATATTTAGTATAATAATATCTTTTGAAAACATCCTTTTACAAATATCTAAAATTAAAGATAACAAATTTAAAATATTTTAAAATAAGTATAAATATCTTTTATCTTTTAACGTGATATCTTTTCACGAATTTGTATATATATATATATATATATATATTCTTTTATGATAAAAATAAAAATAATAAATACTTATAATGTTTAAAAATAATAAAAATAGGTAATATGAGCAATAAATTACTTATATTATATTTTATATTATATTTTTATTATTAATATCCTATTTATAATGTATATAAAATATTGAATCGTAGTTATACATGGTGTCGAATCGCAGTCGTACATGGTACGACGGGTACAACTAGTATATATAGTAGGTTTACTTTACTTGGAGCATAATTTAATGAATAATAGGATTTGAGCAAGATGATAGAAATTATCATCTTAATACTTTTTATATAATATATAAAGTTATTGCATGTCTTTTAAAAGAGCATATTATAAACTCAAATATATTTTGATAAGATATTCATATGGAAAAGGATGAGATAATTTGTTTTAACATAATACTTGGGAATTTATTAAATAAATAAAGTACTAGAATAAGTATAATATAATATGATATATTAATACCTTTTATATCATAAGGTGGTTACATGTCTTTAAAAAGATTTGGTGATAAGAGGAAAATATAATAATAAGAACTCATGTAAAATTATTTTTATATAAAGTTACTGGTTTAAAGTTTGTAGCTTTCTATTATTAAAATGCCTAGTTAGAAGATTATAAGATAAAGGGTTATTATTTTTATAATATATCTCTAAGTATAGAGAATTTAAAGACTTATGAACTACTTTATAATGATGATAGATATGATAATAAATTTATTATATAATAAAATATTAGTATGACATAACTTTAGGTGTAGAGATTCTAAAAGATATAAACTTTATTAAATAACTATGGTAGTTGTGATAATAAGTTAATATATAATATAATATTAATAGTGCTAAGTTATAATAGTTGCCTTGTATGAAAAGATAATTAAAAATAGAAAAGATAATATATCTTGTTCTAGTGATCCTAATTATATACTTATTGTTTATAAGATAAGTTTTTAAGATGATCATATTTTTATATAAACTATAGATATGGGAAGATATATGTGAATAAAGTAAGTAAGATTATTTTAATATTATGCTAAGTTATGGAAAGCTTACTTTATAAAGTATATAGAATGTTCTATTTATGGAAATACTAAGAAGGAATGCCTATTAATATTTTATCTCTATTTAATATGGTTTATATATCTAAATAAGGCTTTACTAAGATAATGTTACTAAAAAAGGTGATTTCATAATAACACTAAGTTGAGATATTTTAATAAGGATATAATGGACTTTTATAATCCTAAGAATATTATAAATTTCAATATACCTTTTTAGGTTGAATATTATATCATATGCTTTTATAAGGTTGTCCTTGCTTATTTATATTAAGAAGTTAGCAAGTGAAATTAAAAGAATATTTTAATAAATTAAATAAGGAAATTATTGGTTTCCAAGAATGAAAATGTTTAAATATTAAGAATAAGAATTTATAAGTAATACATGGATATTACCAATATAAAATAATAATAAGGAATATTATTATTTTATTCATCTCCACCTAAATTATTATTATAATAATTTAGTAATTAATTCTCTTGTAAAAAGAATATAAGAGATATTTAAAACTTTAGAAGAATTAAAGAAATTCTTTTTAAAGTTCGTTCGTACCTCTCGTGTCGATAGGTCGAGTCTCCGTTCCGAGTAAAGTCAACGATTTCCGTTCGTTCGTTCATACACAATCGTAAAAGCTAAGGCAAGTGGAATTTCTCCTTGTAACCTTAATAAATTCGTTTCGTGAAATTTCTCGATGTTGGGAACAACTTGTTTGCTAAAATAAACGAACCTAGGAATATCGATTGCTAGAAATAATGAACCCATTGTTATCGTTATTCCGTTATTTAATTATTTGATAGGACTATTATGCTAGTCTGGTTGTGGCCTTGATTGTTTATGGTCTCGTTAAGAGAACGGTTCAAACGAACTAGTGAGGGGCGCAGGATTAACCCGACGCCTCTATATAACTTACTAAGTCGTATGCCTGTGCGCTTAAAGTACGACTTTCAGGATCATGATCCATGTCTACTCCGATTGCAAGGAGGGATGAGTGGCACCGTAGCTAAGTGTCGGAAACTGAGTTTTCCCTTAAGTGGTCCGGGCCATGCAAGCCCCCACACTCTGTAAAAAAATTATTAACGTAATCGATATTTTCGTCACGACACAAGATAAGTGCCAATGCACATTTAAAAGACATCAAAACCGGACCGATCTCAAATGATCGATCCGGCTCTCGGTTCGCAAGGGCGCGAGAGATTTTCAAAACTTGTATGAATAATAACGGTCCCAACATACTTTCTACTCTAAAGAAGTCTACAATCTCGTAGTTCTTTTCTCGATTAACGAGCTATCTCCTCTCGAGATACACTCTTCTCCGTCCCGTTAAGCCCCACATAAAGACCTATACCTTTAAACATATCCCGATAATATATCTCGAATATTATAAATTACCGAAATACCCTTGAGAAGTTCCGTTCTCACTTGCTTAGTCTCCTTAGACTAATTCCCCCACTTCCGCATTTTTGCCTAGTATTTCTCGCCCTTCGCGACAAATGCCAGACTGTAGGAATGTACACCGAAGTATTGAAGACGAAGTCTAGATGGTTTGAGAAGCGTTAGGCGAGAATCGAAGGTCAAGGCAAGACGACGTTGAAGGAAGGAAGGAATTCTCATAAGAGCGAGGCATTCCGAAGATAGTGCATCAACTCTTCCCTTTTTAAAACCAAGCAAATCATGATCACATGAGTTGTCTTGGGAAAACATACTTGTATTTTTAATTATGTCTTTTAAACCCTTTCTAAATGGGTTTTACTTTCCGCCGCTACATTTGTAAAATGCCTCTCAATGTAATGAACAAAAGTTCTTATCAATAAATAAAATTCCGCCTTTAGTTAATTTCATATTCAATTAAAGAACCTAGTCTCATTCGTGAGCATCCGTTTATTTATATAATGTTTGTGTAAATTTCCGCATTTCTATAAGTTTTAATATCATTATAAAGCCTAGGGTGACTTTGGACGGTAAAGTCCGAGGTCACTAGCGGTAACACCCAATGTTGCAAAATAGGGGTGTTACAGAGGTAAGGCCAAGAAAGGGAAGTTCAAGGTCGGCCCCAGATGTAGACCTACGGGATGTGTCCTGAAAGTTTTCCTACACCCATCTGAAAAAACCTAAAGCCCAAACATCGCGCACTTCCCACTAAGATGGAAAGTGGCCAAAGACACGATCCAAGGCAAGGGAATCTGCAAGGCCAAACATCACGCACTTCCTACTAAGATGGAAAGTGGCCAACGACATGATCCAAGGCAAGGGAGTCTGCAAGGCCAAACATCGCGCACTTCCCACTAAGATGGAAAGTGGCCAACGACACGATCCAAGGCAAGGGAGTCTGCAAGGCCAAACATCGCGCACTTCCCACTAAGATGGAAAGTGGCCAACGACACGATCCAAGGCAAGGGAGTCTGCAAGGCCAAACATCACGCACTTCCCACTAAGATGGAAAGTGGCCAACGACACGATCCAAGGCAAGGGAGTCTGCAAGGCCAAACATCGCGCACTTCCCACTGAAATGGAAAATGGCAAACGATTCGATCCAAGACAAGGAGGTTTGCAAGGCAGAACACCACTCATATTCAAAAGTTGGCATGACCGCCATGCTTAGCTAATCAAAGGCCACCTCTTTTCCGACCAACCAAAGATTGTCTCTCTCTCTCGACCAATCAAATGGTAACAAGTCACTCGTCCCACATCATATAAACACAAAAGGCTCACTTCCCAAATGTCTATAAATAGGGGAAGAACTCGAATGTTACAAGGTTCGAAAAGCATCTCTAACTCAAGACCTTTCTTGCTTTTAGAGATCGACGTGTTGAAGCAATCGTAAAGACCGCATTATAATCAAGGGAATGTCAATAAAAAGACTTCAAGTCATAAAAAAGAAACTCACACGCATCTATCAAAAGAGCTCGAACAATTTGATAGCTATAATCTCAAGATCACGAATAGTCCAGTAGCTATAATCTCGTTGTAATAAGAATATCTCGAATGATCCAGTAGCTATAGATCTCGTTGTAGTAGAGAGATCTCGAACAAATTCAGAGTTGTAATCTCGAATCGCAAATATAATATAAGCGAGGGTTTGTTTGGTCCATTCTAATAATCTTGTGCCTCAATCTTAGCGCTAGTTTATTTTGGGTTTCAACAAAATTGTGTACGTCTCTCAAAAACGTTTATTTGCGGTCAAATCTAAACTCATTAGAGAAAGCTCAATGGTTGTTCAAAATTTTGGTCATTGAAGAGAGAAACAATTTAAAAATAATAAATTTAATGAAAGAGAATGGATTTGGAAGAGAGATAGTGATGACCGGGTCATAGTGATGTCCACTTCTTGATTTTGGACAATGATTTGACATGGTTTGACATGGTAACACATGACAATTGGACCACAAATTTTTTAATTTATTTTTACTTTATAAAATTTTAAAAATGGATGAGCAAATTATATTGGGTAACCATTGAAAATACTTAGACATAAGTTTGGTTATAAAAAAAGTCAAAGTGAAAAAATAAATATTTTAATTGATTTTTTTTTATAAAGAAAGGGATTAGGGCGGATGCTAACAGGCTAGCGACCTCCCTAGAGCATCCTGACGGATGAGGTTCTGAAGAACCGGATCAACTAAAAGAGGGACAGATGAGACATGACGAAACAATACAACAATGTAGTCCGCCACTGAGTTGCACTCCCCAGAGATATTGGCGATGCTCCAAAACCAAAAGTGGGCAAGCAGACAGTGGATATCAGCACGTAACATCTCAATCTCCCAAGTACAGCGTCATTCACCAAGTACGGCCTTGATCAGCTGAAGATTGCCGCGTTTAATTTGGATGTGGGAAATGCCACGTCTGGTGGCTTCAAGAAGTCTCGCACGCAAGACGATGGTCTCAGACATAAGAACAGACTACCGACCAATCAGTCCTCCGTCAAAATGGATGGGGTCTCTGCTGCAATCCCTGAGGACGAACCCGAACGATGCCATCCCTTCCGCATTAACTGCACCATCAAAATTTAGTTTAGTAAAATTAGTTGTGGGTTTGCTCCACTTGGCGCGGTTTTGTTTATACTTCGCAGCTTGGTCCCCAGCAGGTGGGGCGTAGTCAACATTCTTTTTGGTGTTGTTTCATTCTTTGATTTGATTGCGAATGAATTCACAAATAATATCTTGTTGGATTACATGGTTGGATCCGGATGGTTCAAAAACAGCTTTGTTTCTGAAAAACTAGATACTCCACCACGAACATATAAGGTTTTCCAATTTGAGTTGGACGATAGAGATCTAATCTCATCCGAAATCTGAGCTGGTTTTTTCTCCTCTGACTTGATTTAGTTTCTAATCTGAGCAATTTTAGGGTTAATATTGTTAAAGGTAGTTTTCGTATGATTGCATTCAAGCAAGATATGGTTGATGTCCTCGTTTGGTTTGTCGCACGCGACACACCCCTGCACGACACTGATATGGTTTTCAACAAGCTGACATTTTGTGGGCAGTCCGTTACGTGCAACCTTCCAAACAAAATTTTTTATTTTTGGTGGAATATTTAGCTTACTTATCCACTTTAAATTAATTTGGGGTTCCCCTTATTCTAATGAATCCACTGCATAGTCGAGTGGTGTCAGCGATTTTGTTTCACGGTATAATAATTTGGACAAAGATATTTGTACAACCACTAGTGTATCAGTGTATATGGACAGATATTTGGACAACCACTAGTGTGAGCTCCGCACCCTGCCACCGACACTGGAGCTGGCGTGGATATCCTTTGGCTTTTACAGTTTTACCGCAAATAAACGACACCGTTTTGAAGTTTTTTTTGTTCTAGAAATGAAAATGGCAGATCGAGAGCTGACCGGGCTGTGTCTCATTGCGGCGTGGATCCCCGTTCTTCTCCAAATCTTCCAATGATGCTTCCGACGCCGGGAAGTGTATATGGTTAAACTCATTCCTCAATCAGCGCAATATCCATCCTTTCTCTTCCGGTATCTCCTCCCCCTCTCTCTCGATTTAATTCTTCTTTTCTTGCATTCTCGCTCACAATTGCTCCAATCTTAACAATTGCTCCAATCCTTAAGATTTTAACAAGCGTTAATTTATCTTCTACCAACTCCAACTATTAATATGTTTAATTCCCCTTTTGTTTATCGATATTATTTGGTTTGTGCAATTAAATGTCAATATGTTCCGTTTTGATTGCTTTTTTTACTCTCCTGGTTTCCTTCAGGTTCTTGTTTGATTGAGAATGGCGGTGAGAAGAGGGGTTTCGGGTGGTCGGGGCAAAAGCGGAAGCGGATCGTGGATTCCAACGGGTCTTCTTTGGTTCTTTCTCACTGCTGTGCTCTTCACCTTGTTTTTCTTCGCCGGTCGAGGATCATACTTCTCTTCCACATTTAATGGTCAGTTTTTATTTCCAATTTACTTTCCCGCTTTTTGTTGTTTGTTGGTTCAATTGCGGTTTGTAGCTTAGATCTAGATTTGCAAGTGGGTTCATTCTGGCTTGTCCCATACTTTAGCTAGATACCGAGTTCGAACTCAAATTGTAGAGTCTTTTGCTCTCCTCTATGGTTTGTAGAGTCTCTTACACCAAACCCCACTAGTACGTATTTATTATACCGAGTTCAAATCCTCTATGGTTCGAACTCAAATTGTGGCTGAGACGTATTGACAATCTACGAACTTTCTGGCCATGGTAGCTTTATACTGTAATGTGATGGATTTTTTAGGGCCATTGAATTATATATCGGTGAGTTTGGTTTAATATGAATTGAGTTCTTGTTAGGGATGTAGACATTAGTTTTAGTTGGAATATGCGATGAACCAATATTCTTTCAAATTCTGACTTTCCAACTTGATCCTGGATGCAAGAACAAATGTGGTATTGAGTTATTGTTGCAACTTGTGCATGCTCAATATACAAATTTGTTGTAACATGCACCTTGATCATGCAAGTTAGAATTTGTTTGCTGGCTCGATATTTTAGAACTTTTTTGGTGTGGTCTAGCTTTGAGTAAAGCTGATTCAAAAATGCATAGCTGAGAATTAATTGGGTCTGTTTGGACTATACTTTTCTCTCTTGTGCTGCTTCTTGTAAAGACAAGTTACTGTAGAGATGGTTGCTTTCATCACATTCCCTTGACATTCAATCAGTTGCAGTTCTGTTGCCAGAAGAGCCTGGCCGTGTTCTTTAGTTTACTCAATACTCAATTAGCAGGTATTTGTCAAAAGAGAGAATTCTATCTAAATAAAGAGAGAATAATGTTTTCTCTTAAACTGTTAACTAAGTTTCTACAGTTGAGTGCAATGTAAGGAGGTATAATTGGCTGAAGGAAACAAATATAAATTCTGAATTGCACTTCACTCAAACTTTATAAATATAAGAACGGAAGCATGATGGTCTATCTGAGCTGTCCACTACTTCATCCTTTTGTTATCTCATTCTAAATCTTTATCTTACATTGGTAACTATTGTTGTAATTATTGGTTATTTCATCCTTCTACAGAAAGGGTTGGCTCCCTCGGTTCACATAAACAGGTAATTAGCATCTCCTGCTTATTTTATATGCTGCCTGCTTTATATTTATTGCACATAATGATTTATTGCTTTGTGTAAATGGTATAGAATGTAGATTGGAGACAGAGGCTAGCAGTAAAGCACCTTAAACCGCTCTTGTCAAAAGAGGCTAGAAACATAACCTTGCTTCATCTTTTATTGCTTTAAATTTTTATATAGTTGATGCTGTTGGATTTCCATTCTCCCCTGATGACCTTTTAAAATTCTAATGCAGTTTGTTGAGGTGATTATTATTGGAACTAATGACCTAGGGCCGTTAAGCCTTGATTCGTTCAAGAAAAATAATTTGTCTGCATCATGGAAAATTGTGGGGAAAGAAAGTTCAGATAGTACTTTATCAGAGGTATGTTTCATACTTGAACTAAAGTAATTATTTTGGACAAACTTCCTCGACATTTTCATATTTGTATACAATGCTAATTGGTTCCTGATTACTGACTGCATCCTGTTGCTGCTTGCTAAAGGAAATCCGAGCAGCTCCTGACGTTAAAAAGGAAAGGCCAATTAAAAAACAAGAGAAGCCATCAGGTTATCACTTTCTAGCACATGGTTAAGTCATTTGTTGTTTTAACTTGAATTTGCTGATACTTTATTTGCTTATGTCCAGGTGCTAATCATGAGAATGTCCCTGACTCACCAGCAAAGTTATCTCGCAGGGTAAATCAGATTCCTTTCTTGACTTGTGAGCTCTACATATCTGCATGCAACAGCTGGGCTTTTCAAATCTTGAATTCTGTTTGGTGACAAATGTTTGGGTTTTTCTGCAGCGACTGAGGGAAAAAAGGCGTGAAAAACGTGAAGCTGAATTAATCAAACAGGATGATGAAGCAGTGATTGCAAAACTTGAAAATGCTGCAATTGAGCGATCTAAATCTGTTGACTCTGCAGTTTTAGGAAAGTACAATATTTGGAGAAGAGAAATTGATACTGAGAATGCTGATTCCACAGTACGCTTAATGCGGGATCAGATTATAATGGCCAGGGTATATATAAGCATAGCTAAATTAAAGAATAGGCTTGACTTGCTCCAGGAACTGCAAAGTAGACTTAAAGAGATCCATCGTGCTGTAGGGGAGGCACCTACTGATGCTGATCTATATTCAAGGTTGTCCAACTCTTGTTTCTCATTTTTTCTGCCCCTATGGGTATCACTATTATCTACTTTTTGCTTCCTGCTCTGACAGATGTGCTCATGTTTGTAGTGCACCTGAGAAAATTAGAGCCATGGGTCAAGCTCTGTCAAAAGCAAAGGAACAGCTGTATGACTGTAAGTTGGTCACTGGAAAGCTGAGATCCATGCTTCAATCGGCAGACGAACAAGTGAGAAGCTTAAAAAAGCAGAGCACATTTTTGAGCCAACTAGCAGCAAAGACTGTTCCAGATGGAATTCACTGTCTCTCTTTGCGTTTAACTATAGATTACCATCTTCTTCCTTTAGAGAAACGAAAGTTCCCAAGAAGTGAAAATCTGGAGAATCCCGACCTGTATCATTATGCCCTCTTCTCTGATAATGTTCTCGCTGCATCAGTTGTTGTAAATTCAACCATCACGAATGCCAAGGTGAAGTGAACAAATTTTGCTTGGTTAAAATACATAAGTCCTGTTTTCATATGTCTAGAGTAAAGTCATGAATGCCTTATATTTTGAGTGTACCTAGTTTTTTGAAGTATAGGCTATTCTGTTGTGCATTCCAAATTGACCAGGAATGAAGATTTTACATGATTGTTTTGTACTCCCTGACTTTTGTTTATGTTCATCATCATGAGACTTATAATGCTGCATCCTTTCTGGAGAATAAATTGAGTTCTAATAGTCAAGTTCAAGGCTCACTTGCACTTTAAAACTGGTGTAGAATAAAATTTTGAATCTGGTTCTTCTTCTTTTGTTTTTAGTATTGCCTTGGTCTGTTTGGTATATGCTCACATGAGAAATGTTTTTTTTGAGCTATTTTTTCTCTGAACCACTAACAATTATATGCTTCGGAATGTATCCCAGGAACCAGAAAAGCACGTGTTTCATCTTGTTACAGATAAACTGAACTTTGGAGCGATGAACATGTGGTTCCTGCTGAATCCTCCTGGAAAGGCTACCATCCATGTTGAAAATGTTGACGGGTTTAAGTGGCTGAATTCATCATACTGTCCGGTCTTGAGACAGCTGGAGTCTGCTTCCATGAAAGAATATTATTTCAAGGCGGATCATCCAACCACTATATCAGCTGGGTCATCTAATTTGAAGTACAGGAACCCGAAGTACCTTTCAATGCTTAACCACTTGCGATTCTATCTCCCACAGGTTTATCCAAAATTAGACAAGATCTTATTTCTTGACGATGATATTGTGGTTCAGAGAGACTTGACAGGTCTTTGGTTAGTAGATCTTAATGGGAAAGTGAATGGTGCTGTAGAAACCTGTGGGGAGAGCTTTCACCGGTTTGATAAATATCTTAACTTTTCCAATCCACATATTGCGCGAAACTTTAATCCAAATGCATGTGGATGGGCTTATGGGATGAACATTTTTGATCTTAAGGAGTGGAAAAGGAAGGATATAACTGGTATCTATCACAAGTGGCAGAACATGGTTAGTCTTAACTCTTCAAGACTACATACATTGTTTTCCTCGTAATTGGAATGCCTTGCTCTTCTATGACAATTCCTAAGCATATTTCTTGATACTTGTTTGTATTTATAAGAGTTACAGTTTTTTGCTGATGTTGGTACACGTACCATCAAGCAGCTTTTTGTACTATTTTCTGGCTTTTAGGGCATTACTCTTTCTCTGAATACTTAAAAATGCAATTTTTTTTTGAGGAACTGAAGTTATTCTAAATTTTGTGAGGAACTGAAGTTATTTTGGATTTGATACAATCACTTCCTTTCTTGATGTTGCAGAATGAAGATAGGACACTTTGGAAGCTTGGGACATTGCCTCCGGGACTGATCACATTTTACGGGTTGACACATCCACTCGAGAAGTCTTGGCATGTTCTTGGATTAGGCTATAATCCAAGTGTTAATAGATCAGATATTGAAAATGCAGCAGTTGTTCACTATAATGGGAACATGAAGCCTTGGTTAGAGATTGCAATGATGAAATATCGATCATATTGGACAAAGTACATCAATTACGATCATCATTATCTTCACAACTGCAAGCTTACGGAATGAGCAGGATAGATGATTAGAAACTGTGCAGATGCAGTTCAGAAGGGAACCGCTTTAAATTTTTTGTAAGCAGAAAATCATTCTTCGTTTCCCACATTGTTTATTCTTGTATGTAATTCAGTCTAGTGCGTTCTCATGATTCCTCATGCTCAAAGTTCAAACAATGTGATAACAGAATCTTATACATCGTTAGTTTATATGATTATGGGAATTTGAATCTTCTTACTATTATGTATTCTTTTCGAAATGATTCTCCCTTTGAGTTGCATAATTTTAGTTATAGACGTAACTCCTATTGATTTGGTACGGAATGGATATTGTTTGGTATTGATACCAAAGATAAATATTGATATTGGTACGAGCGATATCAAGATATAGGGTACGAGTGCGAGTTACATCTTTAATATACTTGTTTTTTGTGAGATATCAAAGTAGCACTATGATCTACGATACACCTTACACAAAATATATGAGTGTATGACTCCAATTAATATCCATCATATCCATATCTCGTATCCTGATATCTATTCCAAACGAATTGAACCCTTATCTATCTCTAATAAAGGAGATATTTCTATAAATTTTGTCTTGGAATCCTGAGTCATCTTCTTAGCTAAACTATACATAAGAAAGTGATTTTTGTACCTCCCAATAGAAGGTGGACATGGGTATGGTAGGCCAGGAATTGATGCTACACTTGAAAAGAGTAGAGGAATCTATTCGAAAGAGAGAAATCAAAGAGTACTGTATGATATCATAAGCTAGATACACTTTTCATAATCTTATTGGTCTATTGTGTTCTATGTTTCATCAAATTGAAGGACTACTTTCCGTAGCTATTTTTAGTCCTCTTGTTCATACAAGACAAGACTTATAATCACCTTCTAAGCCCTTAAGTATAGTAAATTGATGACTTTACTTAGTCAGAAACATGATTTACCCAATCACCACCCAAATCCTAACCCAACTAGACTTGCCAGCTTGAAGCGTGAAATCCAGTCAGCATGAATTTAAGCTCAGGTTTTAGTTTATTTTTAGGGTTTAAGTGAATCTTTGATACTAGTGCAGTTTTGCATTACGTACTGTTATATTATGTTTCTATTACAAAGATACAATAGGTAGGGATCAGATAGTTAAAGATAATTTCCTTTCAGCAAGCATCTAGTCAAGTGATTAAGCCTCTAAAGATAGTACACAAAGGTCTCATAAACCGTATCCTTTACAAAAAATTAAATAGTTTAATATAATATATGTATAATCAATTAATAAATCTCTCCTAAATTCCATTGCCAACAAGTTTTGTACTATAATTGAACAAGGAGAACGAAAAGGGGAAGACAAATTATTTGGATCCGAACTATTTTGTCTTGATATTGTCCTGAACGTGAAAAATTGTATCAACGTTTTAATCTGTCCCAGCCACTTGAATTCAATCAACTTTTTTGTACAGACAAAAGTTGTATGTGATCGAACTGCGACAATTTTTTTGCTGTATTTGTTTTTATATTTTCTTGCAACTTTTCTCGTCTCTAATGTCCTTACCCCTAATTTAAATTTGGTATGCTAGTCATGAGTTTTTGCAAATTTCATTCCACAATTAAGCCACCTAAATTACGGTTTTGTTCCCATGAAATTTGTTAAAAATTCCATGAGTGAAGTTCTAGGGTTCCATCCTAAAATCAATTGGTAGTTAAGTCCCAACTCCGCCCGCCCTCGCAAGTGCAACAATTTCCCCAGTTGACACTTGGGCAACACAACGGGGCGAGCCGAAGATAGAGAAAGACCGTTAGGCGAATAGCTCCGATACCATATTAGCCAAGCGGGGTTCCATTCTAAAATCAATTGGCAATAAGAGGAGTAATCCGCTGAGTTATATACTCCGTATTAGTCCAGTTAAGTCCCAACTTTTAGACGTGAGATGGACATTTTAACATAAAATTTAAATTGATGTTGAATTCTGGAAATCTAATTTTCATAAATTTGGTTTCTAGAAATTGAAATTCATGGAAGTTATTTGAATTTATTTGATTTTGAATCCGGAATTTAAGAAATTCACTATTAAAAATGACATTAACTGAACTATCACGGTAAGTGCAATTACGTGCAATTTTTGTGATTCGAAGAAACCTGCAAATTCTTGACAAATAAATTCACTTGCAAAAAAAACATAATATATAAGATTAGTGACCTACGACTTCTATTGCCAATTGCTTGTGTGTTCGTATAATCGTATGCACACAACCCCACTCTACCGTCAGTTAATCAAGAAGTAGAGCTGATTTAGTTGAATGTTCACTGTATATGCTGGTTCGTGTCTCAATATATCGTTCACGTACTATTTGGATTTTGAAGCTTTTTTTTTAATTTCATTGTTCACCTAATCAACTTCATCCCCAATCTTACACTAGCTACTAGTAAAATCTTGTTTGGTAGGACGCAAATGTTTTGTCAGTCCATAAAAGAGTCAAGTCTTGCCAGTCTGAATTCTTGTGTCCAGTGTGATCATTTCTTGTAAGAAAAAAAAACTTCTTTAAGACTCTTCTAGCTTTTATCATATTGCTCCATGACATTTACGTAAGACATTTAATTTTGTTATAATTTTTAATTCGCTGCAAGAATATTCATTAATGATGACAATTTTCCATGGACAGAGCCAAAGGGGTAAAAAATAACCGAAATTGAAAAACCGAACCGAAGACCGAAAAAATCAACATTTTATTTGATTAACCGGACCGTTATTTTTCATATTTTCGGTTTGATTAATGGAATAGATATTTCTCACGGTTTTATGGGTTGGTTACGGTTTCACATATTGATATTCTTGGTTAACTGAAAAATCGAAATATATTTTATATTTTTTTAAAATAAAACACTAAATATAATTTGGGTTAATGAAATTGTTTTCTTATTTTGAGAATTTGGCATTATATCGGATTCTTCATAACATTATTTTTTATTACCATTATTAGTAGTACATTAAATTAATCTTGGGCAAATCAAGCTAGTTTAAATTATTAAAATTTTCAATAGTAACTTATCAATTTCAATTTTCTTATCGAACCTATCAGTTAAATTAATTAAATTTTAAGGATTGAACAACAACAACAACATTGACCCAGTGTAGCTCCGCTTCAACAGAATATGTATTAATTAAATTATTAATCAATTAAATTAATTAATTATTAAGGATTGAAACTTATCAAAATAATTTTTAAAATATTTCTTAAAATATCTCTATATCAACAACCCTGCTATTCGAATTGGGCTTAACAAGTTGTTAAATATTTCAAATTTCCACACAAATTAATTAAATTACAACTTAAAACTTAACAAATTAACACATAAATTGGGGAAATTAGAATTGAGGCTTAGCACAATACCACCGACAATGGCACCAGTCAACACCCGTTGAGTCACCGACCTGCACAGATAATCTCCACTTGTCGTGTGTCTTCTTGACCTCCGCTAGCTACCAATCTCGTCGAGCTCTTGCTCATTCATGTCTCTCAATTCTCAATTTCGAATTGGGTATGAATGATTAAAAGAGAAACCCTAAAATTTGGACTAAATTCAATTTTTTTTAAAAAAATTACAATGTTTTTTTCGCCTCCAATCTTTACCCGGTTCGTCTTTCTCCTCTATTGAATCGTCGACAAACTTGTACACATCCCTCCGCCTCTTCCTCCTCCCGTCCTCCTTACCTTCTGCCTCCACCTTCACCCCGAGCCACATGTGGGAGTGAAATTCCATAATTTTTCTTCATTCCCGAGCCTCCTCATGTAAACTCGTCACTCCTCCAGCTGGATGTGGGGGCGACCAGCACCTAGATCCACCCATGTTAGTTACTTAATTATGCTTTTTTAAAAATATTTTACTCTAAAAATGGTTACATATGATATACATATTGTAAAGACAATTTAAGGTATAACTATGACATCATGTGAAACTAGTATTTATTTTGAAAATCTAATTGAGCAATAATGTTTTTATATAAAGTTGATAATTTTCTCATTGTTTAAGTGTATTATTATAATCTAAAATTACATAAATGATTATTGGTTAAACGAGAAAACTGAACCGAAAAATTTGGTTAACCGATCTCCGGTTAACCATGATTAACGGGTCGGCTACTGTTAATGATTTCGACTTAACGAAATCATAGTTAACCGAACTTCGGTTAACCGGATTTAGACACCCCTAAATAGAGCTATTAACATTAGTAAACCCGTTTTATTAATGCTAATAAGAGCCATGATATATTTATATACACATTGTAATTAGGGTTTGTTGTGATTGTGGAATAGAAAAATATGTATGTAAGATTGATGTGTACTAGGTTTCAGTGTTGTTATTTGTTGGTTTAGTAGTCCTGTAGATTGATGCGCATATTAATATTATATACCCCTTCGATAAGAAATAAGTGTTGTTTTAACACTATATAAGTTTTAAGATAAACGATAATTAAACTCACAATTTGTTATTCTCAATCTTATCTTTGTTTAAATATTTATCAATTTTTTGGCGCATTAATTGAAGAATATTAATCAAATAAAATAAATTCCAATAATAATTCTCATACCTTATCATAATTAATTGCTTAGAAAATTTAAAATGACACATAAAGTTGATCAAAATTCAAGTGCTAAAACGACCCTTGTTACCGATATATTCTATCATCGTGTCTTGAGAATTCGAGCTACTCAGATACTCCAAAGTGCATTGACTTTGCTTGTCTTACATTGGATTCTACTTCCCTTTTGACCTTTATAATCGCTTCCATATATTGGATGATTTTTAATTACACTTTCTTGATTGGTGTTTTTTGGTAGAACTTTCTTGATTGGTTTAATTGCTGAACTAAAATCTCTTAATTTTATTCCTGCGGGTCCATCATGTGTAAACAAAACGGATCTTGCATTTCAAGAAGAGTACTAGCTACAGACAAACATTCTTGATTCTTGTATACAAGGCATTGTTGAACACGTCTTAAACTTACTAAAACATACATAGACTTGTACACAATATTCTCAATAATCTGCACTCACTGCAAAAGCACCAAGGCCGCTACCAACAACAAGCCTAGCTAGCTTTGCGGAGTGCATATGGAAAATAATAATAATAAGCTCACCTTATTCATCAAAAAGCCAGAACAGGGTAATGTCAATACAAACCCCACATAGATCGCATAAGGGTTTATAATGATATATATGTTACTAACTAGTTGTTGTTGTTGTTTGGTCTAGTCTGAAGCCAGCTTGTGAACGCTTCGAGGGTTTTTCCATCCGCGCGATAAATGTTCTGTGTAAACTCGAGTAACGCTGGCCACTTAAAGTCGGGGTACCTTCTTGAGGTATTGGCGTCAACCAACTCCTTTGGTGGCCTCACAACTTTGTCACTTGTTGGACACAAGAAGAATGCAAGGGACTTTCTTGGAGTTTTGTTGTTAACCACTGCTCTGTGGAGGCAGCTCTTGTATATCCCATTTGACAGCGCCTGAAATTGCATTCAAATATATATGGTACTATATAGTTTATATGTTGTCATATATATTTAGTACTAGTAAATATACATAAAGAGTTTGTCTTATTGTAAGTAATGACGCACCATTAAGGTGTCGCCGACGTTGACTACAAATGCCTCGGGATTGGGTTTGATGGAATGCCAATTTTCGTCTGCGAAAACTTGAAGGCCTTGGACATAATCTTGGTGGAGTATGGTCAATGAGGTAGGATCGCAGTGAGGCCCTGTTCCAAGAGTCAAGTTTGGTTCTTGGCACGGCGGATAAAAGTTGAGCCTCATGATGGACTCGTTCCCTTGGAAGAATTCTCTAAAATGGCTTCTTCTAACTCCTAGGCTCATGCCAAAGAGCTCCATGATTTCAAGTGAGAGATTGCTCATTGCGTCGCAATAATCTTGGTACACTCTTCTGCCCAAAACAACAATAAGATCGATGACTTTTAATTGAGAATTGAACTCCACATGCTCATTATTAATGATAGTAATTCTAATATTGAAATAATTACCCGGATTCCTTGAACATATTGCCCATGCTATCCAAGAAGTACTTTTCGACGTTGTTTGAGGGCTCGGCGTCACCAGAATAACGAAACGAGAGCGTCTCTTTCCAAGGTAGCTTGGAAGTAAACCTCCCCGTGAAGCTACTAGCATAGCCCGAGACGTCGCCTTTCTCTCTCTGAGCGGTTTGCTTCATTGAGAAAGGCATGCCGAAGAAAAACTCCATGTGCTCATGAGCTTTGGCCAAAAGCTCGGAATCAACTCCATGGTTAACCACCATGAAGCACCCGTGCTTGGTGCAGGCCTCTCTAACATGGTGAATTGCCTTTGAGACCGACATTGGGTCTCCCGAGAGAAAGGCTTCCAAGTCGATGGTGGGAATAGAAAGCTCGGGTGGTGGATCGACGCCTGGGTTCTCGTCGTCCGGCCATATGAATTCGGGTGGTATGTGGATTTCATTTTGAACCGATGCATCAAATACTAGCTGCTTTGTGGTTGGCGGTGTTTCCTCTGTTTTTGTTGGTAGTGAGGTTTGGATAAGAAAAGGAGGAGTGCTTAGCATTGCCATGCTTCTACTTTCTAGCTAGTAGTAGTACTAAGTGAAACTACAACAACTCTTGTGGACTTATTGCATTAATATATATAGACAAGCTTTGCCACTTGGGCTTTGATAGAGACTAATTTGCTAGCACATAGAGCCAAGATAACTAATCCAAAGAAACGCAACAAGTGGAATCTTGTCAGAACTGACCCACGTATCCCCAAAAATCCCTACTTGTCCAACCTGAGAATTTTAATTCTGGATTATTAAACGTAGTACGAAATTATCAAATGTATAAATGTTACGACCTAGCTTAATTAGCGAATAATAATAACCCGAAAAGAAGGCTAGCTAGTGGTGGTCTCGGCTCAACGCGCGACAAGCTCGCTAGGGTCCAATAAATGTTGGCATGTCTACTTTTGAGCATAGGCTTTCCTGGCCACTTGGTAGTGTTGTATTGTTGTCATGTGTTGGTTGTTCAGTGACGCAAGTGAGTGCGTGGGGCAGTACGTGCATTTGTGTGCGCAAAGCATATAGGCGAGGAGGGTGAGTAGATTGGCAAAAGCAGACGATAGAACAAAGGGAATAAAGCCAAGCCAATGTTGTGTCCGAACAAGCAAGTCAGTTTGGTAAATTGTTTTGCTGTTTTAAGCTTGACATTTTTATGTGGCGTTTTGTACGTATTAGGGTTTTGTATCTTGTCTTGGATATGTTTGCTGAGGAATCCACCATGTGTAAAGTCCACTTCGACGAGATAGGAAGAGCATCTTATTTGGATTTGGAAAAAGAGATGGCTGGCTGCAAGTGCTTCTTGGTGCTCTTGACTTGTCACATCTCCCCCGCACAACTAGCCCATTAATTTAACCCCTTACATGTTTTGGATTTCTCATCCAACTTTGCTTTCCAATTCCTTACTCTTTACAAGTTACTCAATCCTATTGCCTTTTAACTTTCCAATTCTTTAGTCTTTACTCGAACAACTTATACTAATCTGTTTTTATTTTAACGATTTTTATAACCTATGCTCTTATAAAAAAATGTTATTTTGATAAATATTGTGTAGGAATTTACAAGTTTAGGTATTTTTGACTTTTTATAGGTCTCGTCTTCTTTTTAGTAAAACAACAAATTTAATCTACGCACTTGGATTGAGCATTGTTTCGATTCATATATGTTTAGTATTTTTAAACGAAAATATAAAAACATATAGGAAATTGACAAGCTAAAAAACTCAGACCCGCTTCGATTGTTTGGTTTTGATTTGAAAATGAAAACAAAAACTCATGGTGGAAAAGTAAATTTGTTGATGCAGTTCGGCTTTACCCTACTCTGCGAAGCCTCAAGAGGAGGAGGGACTTGCCCAACAATTAAATGTTTACAAAGCAAGCACACACACAAATGACAAGAGCTAAGAAACGGAGTTGAAGAACAGAAAGTAGCACAAAGTAGGAAGAATAGAGAAGGAAGCAAGCGAGCTCACGAAGAACTCAGACCACCAAGGCCCCATACTCTCTCATCTCTCATTTTTCTCTCTTTCCCTTTCTTCTTCTTCGATCTCACGAGATCTCAAGGAGTTACAATGAGATCACCAAAGGAGAGCTCTAGAAAGCTCAACCCTAAGTCGTGCATAGAGGTACAAGATAAATGGCAAGACAGGCTTCTAGGGTTGCATTGTTAGCTTTTATATCAACCCCTAATCTCAAACGACGTCGTTCGTCTTTATTGCTTAGACAATTAATTGAAACACAACGTTCCATCTAATGTCTTCGCCAATGTCTCCAATCAAACATGCCCAATAAGCATTTGTAGCAAGATGTGCAAAATTAGCATACTTGTTGGATCAGTATTAGGGAACTAACACTGGAACAATGGTTTCTCTATTCGAGAAATCGAAGTATTGATAATGACAAACAAATGGAACAAATTCCCTTTATAAGTGATCTTAGGAAAGATAACTGGTTCACAGGAAAATCAAGGGAAACATTCCCAATATCACTATCTGAGTACGTGGCAAATGAATCAAGGATATGAGAGTCATTTCACTATTGTCTTGGGTGTCAAGCTAAAAACCCGAGAAGAGAAAGATGCAAAAGGGTACGCTGGTCTTTTGGAATAGTATCGTACTCCCCAAGACAAAAAGGGCAAAGGCGTCAAAGCTAAAAGTGGAAACCTCTATAAATAGTATGCGACGCCGCTAGGTCATTTTAAGCTCTCCAATGCAAAAGTACAAGATCAAAAAGGGAAAGTGAGAAAGTGAGAGCCCGAGCTTATCTAGTGAAGACGACGATCTTCAATTCGAAGAAGGAAGTTTCGTACCCAAGTAATGGAGACTGCGTGAAGATCACCATCTACTTGGAGAGTCGGTTCATGTGCTAAAGGGAACTGCACAGGAACGAGGAAGGTTCACTATCTATATTCAATTGTGTTTAGATCTAGGAATCACCATGACTTAGTCGTTAGTATTGTTTGTGAGTGGGATTGCGAATAATAGAGAAGTTCGACTTTGTATTGTGTATCTTGAGATCTATCAATAGAAATATAGTGTATGTTCAAAATCCTCCAAGGGAGGTAGAGGTTTACTCTCCAGCTAGTTGGTTGTAGAGGTTCCTCTATAAGGAATCGTGTCCTTGTCTCTGTTTTATATTTTACTATCTGTGTTGCTTAAATCCGCTGCGTAAGGGAACTGTCACTGGAACATTTCCCGACTTGTCTTACTAACACAGATCTACGATCCTACAATTGGTATCAGAGCCTGGCTCTAGATTTTCTGTAACAACTTGCAGGATGTCTATGGAAATGTCTTCAGATCTTAGCGCTGTTGGACACGGGAACAACAAACCACCTAGGCTGATTGAAGGGCGGTTTGTGCGATGGCAAGGGCTGATGAAAGACTGGATGCGAAGTCACGATTACCAAGCGTGGGCAGTAATCGAGAGAGGAAACTTCACCATCAACCCAGAAATCGAGAACGATCTCACCAAGTGTGGTCCCAACGAGTGGAAGTGAATGAAGGCAAATTTCAAAGCAAAAATGTACCTCAACAATTCCATGAGTGAAATCGACTCAGCCAAGGTGGGAAACCTAAAGACTGCTAAGGAAATGTGGGCTGCTATCGAGCAGATGCACATGGGAAGCTCAGATCTAAAGGAAGATCATCAAATGGATGTTCGTCAGGAGTTCTACAACTTCAGGATGGAACCTGGAGAAACTGTATCATCATATCAGAGTTCCGTTTCATGGGATTACTGACTAAACTTGAGAATTTGGGAATCTCCGAGAGTGAAGTCACGGAACGAATGAAGGTCAAGAAGGTGATAGATGGTCTTTCCGGAGAATGGACCCATGATCGAACAACGTTCAGGGAAAATCCATCTAATAGGAACCTCATGCTTCATGAGATCTTTGGGAAACTAAAGACTTATGAGAGAAGAAGGAACTCTGACAAGGCTCAAGATAAACCTGGAAAAGGAATTGCACTTAAGCTCGAGAAAGTGCTTAAGTCTGTCCAGGAACAATGTGAGGAATCTGAAGATGAGGAAGAGGATGACATAGTGCTTATCACAAAGGCATTACGTAATCTCTACAAGAAGGGAAAGTTCCAGAAGAACTATGGAGGGAACAGTCACTCAAAAGATTACAACAAATCTGGGGAAAAAGACTCCAAGGATACCTGTTTCAAATGCTTTAAGAAGGGTCACTATGCTAAAGCATGTCCTCTGGGAAACGATGTGAACAAGACTGGAAACAAAGCTTACATACCAATATGGGATGATTCAGATGATGAAGATCCTGAGGCTTGGGCTACACCAAACATGTGCGCTATGGCTATCAAAGGAGATCAAAAGGAACTACAAGAGGATGTGAGTATTCTAACTCTAAATAGTTTCTTTGATAAATACTCTAAGTCTGATCTTATTCGCATACTTTCTAAACTTGTTAAAGATAATATGAAACTTCAAAAGGAAATGAGTGAAACTGAAGAGCATTGTCTTAAATTAGAAAGTGATGTCACTCAAAAGGAACTTGAATTGAAAAACACTAAATCTGTTGAATGCTCTGTGTGTGATAACCTAAGAAAGGAACTTGACTCTGTCATGACTGCTAAAAATGAACTTATCTCTGTGCTTGCTAATGTTACCTCAGAAAAGGAAACCCTAACTAAGAAGCTAGAGATAAATGAGGGAAAGAAAGTTGTTGAGATTCCTAAGGTCACGTTTGTCCCCTCTAGAAATGGCATATGATACTCTGAAATGGACTCTGGAAATGATCAAAAGACCCTTACTCTGAGGGAACTAAGTGAAAGTAGAGCCCTAGAATTACAAACTGAAAAAATAAAAAACTCTCATCTAGAAGAGAAAACTAGAGTTCTAGAGAGTGGAACCAAAGGGGAAAGGGACTACTACACTGGAAATAACTTCCATAAGATATATGTCAAAATAGCTAAGGGAAACGGTTCTAGAGGACCAAACAAGGAAACTGTTGAGAAAAATAGAATCCAAAGACCTCATCCTAAGTATTATCTAGGTGAATACTACAAAACATGTTGGACTTGTGGAAGTCACGGTCATTACAAAGAACAATGTCCTAAAGTCAGATTCTCAAGAAGTCACACAAACAGGAACAACAACAGAGTTTCACATTCAAGATTCTACATGAACTATCATTCTGTTGATGTCAATATTGCAGATTATGTTGATTGTTATCCCTGTAAGGAACCAGGCAAGGAACATCTTGCCTGGGTAACCAAACATTGACTCTCTTGCAGGTGAAAGCGAGGGGGAACTGTGTGTTGTTCATAGACAGTGCATGCTCCAACCACATGACAGGAAATAGGAACAATCTAACCTCACTTAACACCCAGGTCGAAGGTGGAAATGTTTCCTTTGGCAACAGGAACAAAGGAGCAATTCAAGGCTCAGGGGAATTCAAGCTTAACAAGTCAATAATGTCAATCTCGTGAAAGATCTTGGGTACAATTTATTGTGTGTGGCACAACTCTGTGATCAAGGAAACAACATAGTTACCTTCGATTCAAATGAATGTCTGGTTGTGAACAAAGAGACTAACAAAGTTATTCTTAGAAGGAAACGATCAAACAATGTTTACATTGTTGATCAAGATTTTCAACCTCCAAGAAAGCTATGTCTCACAGTTCCCACAAGTGATACTGATCTTTGGCATAGACGTCTTGGTCATGCGAGTCTAAATCTCATTCAGAAGTTGTTCTTGCAAGATCTTGTAGTCGGTTTACCTAGGATAAATCCAGACACAACAAAACTGTGTGATGCCTGTGCCAGGGGTAAACAAACTCGAAGTTCCTTCAAACCAAAGAAGGTTGTTAGTACTTCCAAACCTTTGGAAATGTTACACATGATCTGTGTGGGCCAATGGACATTTGTAGCTATGGTGGAAGCAGGTACATGTTTGTTATAATTGATGATTATTCTCGTTTTACTTGGGTTATTTTCTTGTCTTCCAAAGGAATAGTGTTCAAAGAGTTTGAAGTCTTCATCAAAAGAACAGAAGTCAGTCTAGGAACTAAGCTGAAGTCCATACGCTCAGACCATGGAACAGAGTTTGATAACTCAGCTTTTCTCAACTTTTGCAATGAAAATGGAGTGTCTCACAATTTCTCTGCACCAAGAACTCCACAACAAAATGGAGTAGTAGAAAGGAAGAATCGCACCTTGGAAAATATGGCTCGAGCCATGATGCTCGAAAGTGGAGTTCCATCAAACTTCTGGACAGAAGCTATCTCAACCTCAACTTATATCCTTAACAGGGCTATGATTAGACCTTTGTTACTTAAAACTTCCTATGAACTAATCAAAGGCTGAAAGCCAAACATTTCCCATCTCAGGGTTTTTGGTTGCAGGTGTTATATTCACAACAATGGGAAAGATGCTCTCGGGAAGTTTGACCCAAGAAGTGATGAAGGGATCTTCACTGGGTACTCCCTTCAAAGCAAAGCATACCGAGTCTACAATAAAAGGACCAAAAATTTTGAAGAAAGTGTTCATGTCATCTTTGATGAAGAACCCATTCATCTTGGTACTACCTCCATCAATCCATTCTCAAAGACAAGAGTTAAGCCCTTTACTATACCAAGGGAGACAACGAGGGAACCAACAGAAGAGGATGATGATTCAGATACCAGAAAGGATGACACTGAATACATCAATGGAAATGAGTCTCAACTGCAGGAACTGACCAATGAAGATGATCAAGGAGATGATGATACCACAGAGCAATTCGATGATCCCTCTACTAACTTCCCTGAAGAAGAGAACAATCCATCTGAACCATTAGAAGTTTCAAATACAGGGAACAATCCTGTGACTGAGACTCCACAGATTTTACCTGAAGCCAGTTCCAGTGCTCAGGGGGATCTTCAAGAAGCACTACAATCACAACCTCAACCCAGGAAATATTGATAGCACGCATTTAGGTGTTAGTTTTAGGGCATATTTATGTTTAAATCTTAGGTAGTTGTATGTGTTTTGCTTAGTTTTCGTAGTTTTTGCGTTTCGGTGTCTACTCTTGTTTATTCGTGTTTTTAGGTCGTTTTGAGGAGTAAGGATTGGTTAAGTTGAAGGATTCAAGATTAGAGATATTCAAGTGTATTTTCCAAGGATATTCAAGCCATTTCTGATGATCATTAAGGCCCAAGAGGTTGTGGAAAAGAATGCTTAAATCCGGACCATCTATTGAAGTTGTTGTTTCAACACCACTTTCTTGTAACGCTTATTTCGGAAGCTACAGTGATCGGATGAAGCTGAATTTGGTATCATTGGAAAACTAACTCGAAGAGCTACAATTCATATTTTTACTCCGAGTCGAAATTCCCACTCTAAGGTGGTCAAAACGTCTTCCGAAAACACCTATGGAATGCTGTCAGAAGAAGGGCCGCGATCGCGGCCATTACTCACCGCGATCGCGGTTTTCCACGTTATCGAAAACCGAGGCGGTGTTTTATCTATCTATTTATGTTTTTTATTTGTTTCCTTTTATCTTTTTAATTCCGACTTGTTCGAGACTATTTTAGGTTTACTTTTGAGCCTTTGTTTGTATATTCTCTCTTAGACCTAATTTTGAGACTTTGTGTTTTTCTCTCTTATGGAGAACTAAACTCTCTAGATTCTATTCGAGTTGAAGCTTTTCAGACTCAAGTTGTTGTGAGATTCGTCTATTCAGGTTTATTTCTACAGGTTATTTCAATTCTCTTGGGCATAATTTATATTGATTGTATTGATTTCTACTTGATTGATCACCTTGTTGGAATTGATATTATCTATTGCTAGATCTAGGTTTTCTCGTAGCAAAGCCTAATCTTTGTAGCAACTCAATTGGTTTAGGATTCGTTGGACTAAAACAATTGAGAAGAGATTTGAATGCATGTTAATTGTTTGACTCGTTGGAATTCAATTGCATGTATCCTGTTTATCCTTGTTCTTATTGCTAGTATTCATATTATTTATGATCGTTTCATGAGTAATTTGGATATTAAGTTTGCATGTCTCGTTTCCATGTCATAATTCTGATCAGGATAGGAATAACTAAAAGGAATAACTTGTTTGAATCTAGGATCAATAACTTGAGGAAGAAAAGTGGATACTTGAATAGGATTGCTTTTTCCTAATTGATAAAAATCCAACTTTTGCCCTGTTTGATTGCTTGTTTTGTTTGTTTCAATTCTTAGTTTTAGTTTTAATTCACAAAAGCCCTCCTTTGTTACTTCTTTGAGTTGATAATAATAAAACTTAGGATACAAGTGTCTCTTGGGTTCGACCCCGACTTACCAGCTATACTAGTTGAGTAATTAGGGATTTATTTTTGATTTGGCACGACGACTTTAAGCCAGTCAACTATCATCAGAGAAAAGATCACCCTCTTGAGAACATCCTTACATCTCTGGAACAGGGAGTACAAACTCGTTCTTCTCTCCATAACTTTTGTGCTTTTAACGCTTTTGTTTCCCTTGTTCAACCCAAAAATATACAGGAAGAACTTAAAGATCCTGATTGGATTCAAGCAATGCAGGAAGAGCTTCATCAATTCGAAAGACATCAGGTGTGGAAACTTGTTCCAAGGCCACCAGACAAGAATGTCATTGGAACCAGATGGGTCTTTCGCAACAAACTCGATGAATCAGGAAATGTGTCCAGAAACAAAGCTCGACTTGTGGCTCAAGGATACAACCAAGAGGAAGGGATAGACTATGAGGAAACATTTGCACCAATTGCCCGAATTGAAGCAATACGCTTGCTCATAGCCTTTGCTACATACAAAGGATTCAAGTTGTTCCAGATGGATGTCAAGACAGCCTTTCTGAATGGCTATCTTCAAGAAGAAGTCTATGTCGCAACCACCAGGATTTGAAGATGAAAGCAAGCCAAATCATGTATACTTTCTTGAAAGAGCTTTGTATGGCCTCAAACAAGCACCTCGAGCCTGGTATGATAGATTTGCTTCATTTCTATTATCGAAAGGTTATCAAAGAGGATCAATCGACAAAACTTTTTTCCTGAAGAAAGAATCAGGTGACATTTTAATTGTGCAAGTCTATGTTGATGATATAGTTTTTGGTTCCACTAACCCTGTGCTCACGGAAAAGTTTGAGAAACAAATGAGTAGTGAGTTTGAGATGAGCATGGTAGGGGAACTCAACTTCTTTCTAGGCCTTCAGATCTCTCAAACTAAGGATGGCACAAAGATTCATCAACAAAAGTACATCAAGGAAATGTTATCAAAATATGGGATGGACACTGCAAAGCCCATCAACACCCCGATCTCGCCTAGCACACGCCTTGACACGGATGAGAATGGAACCAGTGTCAATCAAAAACTCTTTCGAGGAATGATTGGTTCCCTTCTCTATCTCACTGCTAGCAGGCTAGACATCATGTTTGTTGTTTGTCTCTGTGCACGGTTCCAAACAAATCCTAAGGAGTCTCATTTGAAGGAAGTCAAAAGGATCTTTCGCTACCTCAAAGGAAGAGACAACTTGTTCTTATGGTATCCACGGAACAGTTCCTTTGAACTGGTCTCCTTCACCGATGCTGACTTCGCTGGGCATCTAGTAGATCGGAAAAGCACCTCAAGCATGGCACAATTCCTAGGAGATTGCCTTGTATCTTGGGGATCGAAGAAGCAATCCTCAGTGGCACTTTCTACTGCAGAAGCTGAATACATAGTCGCTGCTGCTTGTTGTTCCCAAGTTCTATGGCTCAAGTATCAACTTCAAGATTACGGTATGTCTCTTGGAACTGTTCCTATTAAATGTGATAGTACTAGTGTAGTAAATATCTCAAAAAACCCTGTGCATCACTCTAGAACAAAGCACATAGAGGTTAGGCACCATTTCCTACGTGATCACGTAGAGAAAGGTTCCATTGAGATGGTACATTGCAGGACAGATGAACAAGTTGCTGATATTTTTACCAAAGCTTTGGATAGACAACCCTTCGAGCATCTTCGAATGCTCTTAGGGATGATTCTCTTACATTAAACAAGTCCCGGTCCATCTTTTCCCTCAATGAATGACTAGTTAAGTATTAGTATGGCTAGGGAACTACATGGTTTAGCAACTTTCATTTTAATAATTGCTCTTTGCATGAAACATGTTTATTACTATGTATGGGAACTACTTCTTGAAAGCACTTTGTTTCTTTTGGCCCAAAATGATCAACCTGATCTTATCTATCCCTCTTTACAAGCCGAAAGGATGGTTGATCATAAAACTTGTCCCATAAAGCCGATCCAGGTAAACGTTTCCTATGAGCCTCAATCAATTGATAACCCCTTCTACGGGATTCAATTACCTGGATGAAAATTTTTGTTTACTTACCTTTTTTTGGATACTTCTATTTGTCTTTTCACAAAAAAATCCCTTATGTATCCAAAAATGGCCTTTCGTTACTTGTTCATGGAAAAGAGGTTGGAAAGGTAAAGAACTACTTCAAGTCACTAGGGAACTACAAGGATTTTGGCACCCAAGCGTCTCATAGTTATATTATTGGAAAGAGAAAAGATGTTGGAAACTGGGTTTTTGAAGCGACAGGCTGAGAAAAGGGAAACTTGAATCTACACCGTTTATCTCGCTACTTTGGCTCGTCATCCGCCACATAGATACTGTTGATTTGGAAAGAATCTCTTAATGGAAGACAACAAATCTTTCTAGTTACCCTAGGCATAACTGGATGTGAATTTCAAGGGAACCCTGGTAAGTCTTTCTCTCTCACCTTTTCAAATTCATTCCCTTTCCTTACTTAACCCGTCTTCCACATTCACTTCCAACTTCATCATCTTCATCTTTTCCCTCGGCAAACCCTAAACCTTCAAAATCCTCAATCACAATCTTTCTTCCAACCATGGCCAATCAAAACAAACCTAAATACACCAGACTTCACCCAAATCCTCTCATTGAGCATCTTCTTCACAACGATCAACCTATCTTCAAGAAAAACTTCTTACAAATCTGGATCTAGATCACCATGAACCCGAATATACCTTCGATGTCAAGGAGCGCCTCTTCTCTCTTCTTAGGAAGAAAGATGGCCAACCCTCTCTCACTCCTCCAAGCTCTCCCCCTACAACTCCCAGATCCGAAATTCCAGTTCTTACTACAAGACTGGATGGCTCCTCGACTCTCACCATGACAATCGATGGTGTTCAAACCACGATTCATGAGTCCAATCCTTCCTTGCTCTTACAAGAATCTTCACATTCCTCCCCAAAACACCACACTCAGATCCATGACAGTCTCAGTCCCAAACGGCCTGACCCTCTTGCTTCAACCTCTCAAAAATCCAAACCCTAACCTTCAAATCCAAACTTCCAAGGACATCTCTTCTTCTTCAAAAGCTCCTACAATCCCAGTTCCACCTTACAAAGATCTCACCCTCTCAAATTTGACCAAACCCTCTCTCAGTTTGAGAGAGAAGAGTTCTCTATCTCACAGGGAACTACACCCACTCTTCCTTCCACCTCTTCAAATCCCACAAAGAAAACTCCCCTCAAAGATCCTCTCTCAAACGTCCCAACCGGCCAAAGAACAAAGAAAAGCAAGCTGAGAAAGATTGGTGATGATGAAGAAGAATCTGACGAGGAACTTCAACCTCTTCTCTCTGAGCAACTCCGAGCTCTCAATCAATCAACGGAAATAGTCACAGTTGAAGGAACCGATGATGAGATAGAGGAGTACACCGAGCCTGCTCTTCAAATTGGCTACAAGGAACTGCCATCTGGGCGTCCATCAATGAGAGGCTCCAAGAAACAAAGGGTGGAGGAAAAGAAGAAAAAGGAGAAGAAAGAAAAGAAGAAGAAAGGAACATCTACAACTGGAGAAAGAAAACTGGTTGTCCCCTTGGTTGTCACCGCTGAGTTCCTACAGGAGCACGACTTCAAAGAGCTTCAACAACTCATCCAGTTCCAAGGGTAGGATAAGCTGTGCTCTGAACCAGCCAAGGTAGACCCTGAACAAATTAAATTCTTCTATTCCAAGTTCACCCTAACAAAGGGAACTGAGCTCGATCTAGTCATAAGATGGAAATCTTAGGAAGATGATTTCACCTTCACCTCTACTATGATCAAGAAAATACTTCTAGTCCCCGGAGAAGGCTTCGACACACTTCCTCAACGGCCATGGCAAGACACCGATGGAAGGGAAGCCATCTTTAAAAGGCTTCTCGGTCATGTTCCTGCACAAGGAAAGGAGGTCCTTACTCATGGTCTGACTCAACTTGGGAAGATGGCACACCAATATATCACTCGGGTAGTGATTCCTAGAGAGGAGAAGCAAACAACGCTAAATTCAACTGACGCTATTCTCTTGGATCTGTTCCTACGCAAGGAAAGAATCAACCTGCCCAAGATAATGATCATGCACATGTGCTAGTGTGTTGCCAAGGAGTCTCACGCCCTTCCCTATGCTGCTGTTGTGAAGGAAATCATGAAGAGGAATGATTTCTATCATCCTCAGAAGGAAGAAGAGCTTGGACAAGAGATGGAAATGTCCAATATTCAGAGAATGAAGCACTCCCATAAACCAACTGATGAAGTTCCTTCTACTGTGTTCATAGAACAGGGAGATTCAAAGACAGTTCTTCAAGCTCTCAATCGTCTATGTGGGGTCAAAAGCGAATCCTTGATGTTCTTCTAGACATCCAACAGAAGTTGCCTTCCTCCTCCTCCTCTGATCCATGAACAAGCCCTCTACAAAACAAATCCCTTAGCTGTTTTCTCCCTCCTTCGATGTTTTTAAGAATGTTTGTTTCTGTACTATGTTTACCTTGTTTCAATGAATGCATTATGCTATTATTCTCTAGGTATGATTGTGCTTTACTTGATTTTCCTTACATGCTTATACTTGATTCTTTTCGATGATGTCAAAAGAGGGAAAAGTGAAAAAATGCAGAGATGCGTTGTGCCTAAGAGAATACAGAATAATTAGCCATAAGCTGAGGGGGAACTATATGCTTAAAAATCTTGAAAATTCAACTTCTTGTCCATTTCAGGGGGAACTGAGTATCTACAAAGTATCTACTGTGTATTTTTGGTGTTTAATCTCTCTTATCTTTCCTGTTTCCCTAACTTGCATTTTATAAAGGTTTGTCATCATCAAAAAGGGGGAAATTGTTGGATCAATATTAGGGAACTAACATTGGAACAATGGTTTCTCTATTCGAGAAATCGAAGTTTTGATAATGACAAACAAATGGAACTAATTCCCTTTACAAGTGATCTCAGGAAAGATAACATGTTCACAGGAAAATCAAGAGAAACATTCCCCATATCACTATCTGAGTACGTGGCAAATGAATCAAGGATATGAGAGTCATTTCACTATTGTCTTGGGCGTCAAGCTAAAACCCGAAAAGAGAAAGATGCAAAAGGGTACGCTGGTCTTTTGGAATAGTATCGTACTCCCCAAGACAAAAAGGGCAAAGGCGTCAAAGCTAAAAGTGGAAACCTCTATAAATAGTATGCGACGCCGCTAGGTCATTTTAAGCTCTCCAATGCAAAAGTACAAGATCAAAAAGGGAAAGTGAGAAAGTGAGAGCCCGAGCATATCCAGTGAAGACGACGATCTTCAATTCGAAGAAGGAAGTTTCGTACCCAAGTAATGGAGACTGCGTGAAGATCACCATCTACTTGGAGAGTCGGTTCATGTGCTAAAGGGAACTGCACAAGAACGAGGAAGGTTCACTATCTATATTCAATTGTGTTTAGATCTTGGAATCACCATGACTTAGTCGTTAGTATTGTTTGTGAGTGGGATTGCGAATAATAGAGAAGTTCGACTTTGTATTGTGTATCTTGAGATCTATCAATAGAAATATAGTGTATGTTCAAAATCCTCCAAGGGAGGTAGAGGTTTACTCTCCAGCTAGTTGGCTGTAGAGGTTCCTCTATAAGGAAATGTGTCCTTGTCTCTGTTTTATATTTTACTATCTGTGTTGCTTAAATCCGCTGCGTAAGGGAACTGTCACTGGAACAGTTCCCGACTTGTCTTACTAACACAAATCTACGATCCCACAATACTCAATCAATCATGGTCAAGCGGCTCAAGTAAGCTCAAATCCTGGCTCATGAATAGTTCATAGCACCTAGTCATTTCAAGCCATGGCTCATGTCTCTGCTCCTACCTAGTCTATAATGTGTTCTTGCATTATATATTTGAGTGTCTTACATTACAAGATAGAATACAAACATAACGAAAATGATCATTATGGTCATCTCAATTAAAAAAATAATGTTAATAAGTAGAATCAGGCATCAATAAGCCAATCTTAAACGTAGTAGGCTTTTTCGCACGTTTTCTAGGAAAAAAATTATCATATATACTTATATATGCATTGATTACGGTTGGATTCTCAATTATAATACATTAGATCATACTTGTTTTACATTAAATCTTCAAATTTAATACATTATTTTAAAAATTCAGACAAACATACGGTTCACTTAGTTTGAAAATTAATCAATCAATTTTAAAAGTTCAAGAACATGAAACAAATTTACCAATTTCAAAATAACATGTCAATGATGTTCGTGTTTTTAGTATAGTTTTTAGTAGGTTTTCTTAGTTTATTAGGACTAGTTTTGATAAGTCTAGGGTTAGTTTTGTGTGTTTTTGGATGGTTTTGCATATTTTGTGAAAAGTATGGAAACTACTCCGTTTTGTGTATTTTTGTAGGTTTTAGCAAGAAATGGTGCTGTTTGGAGCTAAATTTGGAATGATATGGTGAAAGACGGAGGAATGCGAGACACAAGAGTCGAAGTCGAGCTTTTAAAGTTGAGAAGTGTTGAAGAAGTCAAGCCCAGGCTCGTTAACGAGGCTGTGAGGGTTCGTTAACGAGGCTACGGGACAGGTTTTTTCGAGAGATCTTAGTGATGTCCTACCGATCCTGTGCGGGAATTTATTCCGTGTCGGTAGAGTATTTTTAATGAGTTTTAGGATTATTATATTATGTATTTTAGGTCTTGTTATCTTTCTAGATTTTATTTTATCTTTTAGGAAAGTTTTTATCTTCTAGCCTTTTTATTTTCTAGCCTTATTAGTATAAATACCCTTCCTTATAGCTTAGAAAGGAGGAAGGCAAGGGAGAAATCGTGTAGGAAGGAGAGTTGGAGGAAGAGCCGAGAAAGAAGAGTCGGGACGTGAAGAGCACGGTGGACGAAAGTTACCGGGGTCGTTAGTCACGGTTTTCGATTCGGTGTTTTGTATTTTTCGGTTTCTTCTAAATTCTGTAAGACGATTATTTTTCTTATTAATTTGGAAGTAGTTGTTTTATTTTCAATGTTTTCTTTTGTTGAATTTATTTGTTTCTTAGTTATGAGTAGTGAGTAGTTTTCTTATCTAGGGTCGGGGTTTAAACCCGACATAGTTATGCATGGTTTGATGAGTAAGATGATGTGTTGAATGCCTTATATCTATTTTTGAGATTGCTTGTTGTGTTTATACCTAGATGAGAGTCAAGGTAATTTAGGTTTTTAACTTGATTGAAAGAGAAAGTTATAGACTTGAAGGTTGATATTGTTTGAATGCGAAAGTTTCGAGCTTTAGATCCAAAACAAGCGATTGAGTGAGTTAATTTATGAAAATAGATTAATTTGCTTGCTAGTCAATGAAAGTTGATAAATTTATCTATTTAAAGGCATGATCTTTATCTTCTTACGAGTTTATATGCATGACTATGTTGTGGTAACCCTTGTCCTAGATCTTTGTTTTTATTTCAATTCTCCTAGATTATATTCGTTACTGAGTTCGTAGGCTTGGTACCGAACCTGTTTAGCTCGTTAGTGTTGGTTAGTTGTTTGCGTTGGTTCGTTAACGAGGTTGGTCGTGAGTGTTTTTGCTTATTTTAGTTTGATTTTCATTATAGTAGTCGATAGATAAACAACTTTGCTTCTCGTGGAACGATCCTGACTCCCCTATACTCAACGGGGTCTTGACTTATAAATTTATTTGTTGTCCAGAGTAAAGGCCCGTCAACAGTCAACTACCTAGAGTAGGAAGAATTTAGGTTATTATAATAAAGATGAGAGTATTTTAACTTGTGATTTTTAGCTTAGGAATGCCATCATTTACCGGTTTAAATAGTGATGTTTGATTGGAGAAATAAAATAAAAATCAAAGTGCATTATAAATGATGTGGATATCTATATATATATATAACATTAAAAGTTGTGTACAAGGTGCATTTATTAAACATATTAAATTCATAAATCATTAATATATGTAATTTTGTATTTTGTGTTTAACTTTCATTTATAACCAAAACTACTCACTTAGTACAATGGTTAGAAAGGTTGATATATAGTGGGAGGTCTTTTTTTTTTGATAGGGTAAGGATTAGGGTCGTCACAAGTACTTCTCGGGCTCTCATAGAGCATCAACTAAGGATGAGAACTAGGGGTGTCCAAACCCGATTAACCGAAGTTCGGTTAACTATGATTTCGGTTAGTTAAAATCATGAACCATAACCGAACCGTTAATCCTGGTCAACCGTAGTTCGGTTAACCAAATTTTTTGTTCGATTTTCTCAGTTAACCGATAACCATTTATGTAATTTTACCTTAATTAATTAAAACTAAAATAATTAATTTTGAATAAAAAAATGATCAAGATTGACTTTTATTTTAAATATGTACTTATGCCATATTCTTTCAATTGTTGTAAACAAATATCGAGAGTATATACTATAGTGTGTGAAATTAAAAATTGTGTGTATTATTTTTTATCCCATCAAATTTAATAAGCGAACCTTATATAAATGAGAAGTGAAAAAATAGGGTGTAAATTGTTAAAATTGGAGAAGGGGAGACACAAACTAGTTCAACACCTTGAAGATCATATAGTTTAACCACTAAATAAATGTAACACCCCCTTCCTACCCTGGAGGTATTACCGCCAGTAACCCCGATTGAGACTAAACCGAAGCTACCCAAGGCTCTAAACTGACTGAACAAACTAAAAACAAGGTAAATGAAACCATTTAAAACCCAACAAAATTGAGTAAAATATTACAGCGGAAAAACAAACAAAAGGTTCTTATACAAACCTTAACTTAAACAGAGTAAATAAATAGAACAACCTTCTATTTGAACAAAGTCTTCATCAAGCCTTCCTTGATTTCTTATTTCTGAAACTCAGCTTCACTTTGAAGTAGTTCAATCATGATCTTCACTCAAGTATAGCCATTGGAAACCTTTCTTCAACTTCTAGAGCTTCAAACCTCTGAATCTGCCTCTTGAATCAACTTCCAAGAAGAACCTGATGTATCGTATACAACGGTGGACACCAGCCGACCATATAAAAGAAAAGAAGATGGACGGGTTAGTCTAATGATAGACTAGCAAGCGGAGAATCTAACTTGGTTCTTATGGTTGTAACTAAACATATTGGCATCAAATCCGAATAGACTCAAATTATGATCCAACAGTTAGCAGTCTTATAGAGAATAAGAAGGAGTCTTGCATAAACAAGAGAGAGAACACCACTGCTTGTGGTTTCTTTAAGAAGCATAAACGATTAATGGAACTTATACTAACCACTCAACATTCACCATCGTCTTCAACGACTAAACAACTTAACTTAATCACTGTTTGATTAAGAATCATTCATAACCGGAAGCAAGAATGGTTATCGAATAGACTAACCATTCGGATACATTAATGTGCCTAACGCACTTATCTATCATTACTCTCAATCTGTGCACTCGCACCATTTAATAGTTCTTACGTAGTTCGGCCAACAACCGAGATCAGAGGGCCTGTTTCATCCATGATCATTTATATATGCTCGGCCAACAACCGAGATTCGGCCAACAACCGAGATCAGAGGGCCTGTTTCATCCATGATCATTTATACATGCTCGGCCAACAACCGAGTGTCAATTGCACTTAGCTAAAGTGCACCATCGTTCTCCTTCAACGTGAAGCGTGACATGAGTCATGATTCCAATATTGGGATACGCTAGCAAGCTACGCCCCCAATACAGATTTTGTTATAAAGAGGTCATTGGAGACTCGACTCCTACCCCTGGACTACCTATTTCGCAACAGTGTTTCAGCACAGGACCACTAAAGAGATGTCTTGGAGTCTAAACTCCCATCTCTACCATCTTATTTCACAGCAATGTCTCAGCATGAGACAACTAATCATACAACGGTCCTAAGTTCAGTTCTAGCGCAAAAACCGCAGTAACGACATAGTCGTTATTTCTAACAAAATAACAACCTATCAAACTTTATTCAACATACAAATTATTTCCAATATGAGGATCAACTGGAATTCAATTCCTCATTAATAACCATAACGCAAGAGAGAATCGTCCACTTGCCTTATAAGGCGTGCTCGACGTCCTTAGCAATTCCAACAGTAATTTGTATCATCCTTCTGACAAATATAACAAAAGGATTTCTCAGCAACGAGCTTACAGAAACACTTCTTAGTTGTATTCTCAACTCCCACAACTTCCTAATCGATAAACGATTTAATTTCCAAATATCGATATATAATAAATCCTTAGTTATCATGTTTCAAGGAGTCATCTTGGCGGAATTATAACTAATAATCCGCTTCACTTTTGAAACAATTTTCTAAATAAAAATTTTTCATTAGCAATAGTTCTTAAAGATTACCAAATCTCGGATCAAACGGATTAACAACGAATCCTGAGTAATTATCCGAAGTCCTTTACCTGCCAATCGGTAATCAAAACTTGTCTTCGCTATAACGGAAGATCCGGACGTCCGTTTCCCGAGCGATTTGAACCTGTGGGACCGTATGAACGTCAAGATTATAAAAACCATAAATTTAATTAGCAAAGCGGCACCGAAAGGCCCTTACGGTGACCCCGCAATCAATCCGCTAATTAATTTCGATCGTATATACCTTTACTCGAACCCATGGCTCGTTTGGCTCGATCATGGCTCGATCCCCGAGCCCGAGGGTGGCTGGGTGTTGCCCGAAAGCAGCCCTTGCCATTGGTGGTGGTCGGACAAGCTACCGATCGCCGACGACGTCGCGCGGCGTGGTCGAAAAGTGACCGGCGGTGATGTCTTCTTTCTTCCCGATTGTTGTTCCGCCTGATTTCTCTCATGGTTCTGTTGCAGCCAGTACAAAGGCAAGAAGAAGAAGGTGAGAGATGGAGGAGGAGCTAGAGGAAGAAGATGAAGGTGGTGGCCGGCGGTGACAATTCTTTCTCCCGATCCGTTCGTTCCGTCCTTATCCTCTTCTCACTTTCCTTTCTTTTCAAAAACAATTTTGGAGACAAACAAGTAGACTTTGATACGGCAAAGAAGATATGCCGCCACTCTCTCTCTGGCTCCTTCATAACTAAGGAATGAAAGGATAAGTTTTAAAACGAAATCCGTCCCGGAACGGGACTCGCGTTAAAGCGGTAAAATTATGTACCTCGGGTGGAAAAACTTACTAAACGAAAAACGTCTCGTAAAATATGTAGACCAATAAAACCAATTTTCCATGATTTTATCTTGCTACCTTCAATTTATAAGGCTCCCGTTTCGTATTTCAAATCCTTTCCGGTACATAATTAAAAGAACGGCTTATCCAATAAATATTCTTTTTCCACCGAAAAATCCTAGAATTCACACTGATCCATAAAATCATTTCTTTGTGATTTTAGGATATCACCAACAATTTCCTAGGATTTAATCTCCAATAAAAATATTGGATTAAGCGTTAAAACGAACCAAAAAGGTTAAAAGGATATCCGAGAAAAATTCAAAAATATCCTCAAAAACCGCAGTTATTACAATAAAGCCAACCAATAAACCAAAAATATTTTCGGTTCGATTAACCAAACTGAAATTTCAAAAAAAAAGTCGGTTTGGTTAACCTAAAAAATAACCGATTTTTTAGTTTCGGTTTTTTATGGACACGCCTAATAAGAAATGGTTACTAACCAATTCTAAAGAGGAAATGGCAAACCGCCGCCCACGAGATTCGAAATGGTGACCTTGGAATACTACCTCAAAGGCTTCACCACCGAACCAAATGCCCGAAGGCATATAGTGAGAGGTCTATGATTCAAGTCTCGTGGGGTTATCATGGCCTTTATTTGTTTTTCTCATTCAACATTTACACATGTTAAATCCTTTTATATCTATATTTATTTATCTGTATATTATAAAATAAAATATTTGGACAATTAATGTCTTATTAAATTTGCCTAAATATTTAATTTTAATTTTATTATTGTAAATCTATTAAGTAAGCATATTTAATCTATGAAATAATCTTCTATCTATCTATCTAAAAAAATTGAAAACATTTTACTCATTTATTGTTAAGTTTACCAATGAGAATTTTGTTTGCGGCAATTAGGGCGATGAAATTACATATTTTGTTATATATGAGAATATAAGTAAGCATTTCGGGTTGGGTTGGGTCGGGTCGGGCGGAAAGGGAGGAAAAGAAGAATAAGTAGTATTATATTTTTGGATAACTTGGTTTTTCCATGTTCAATGTGGAATTTATTTCAAAGAAATTAAAAGATTGAATTTCAATAAATTGATATACTTTTGGTGCTTTCTTTGTTGAGGGCAAGCTTTTGTTTGAAAAATAAAAAGATTTGATTTCACCAGTGTTAATATCAATTATGCATATATTTTTTGCGGTGTTAGGTATTGATTGACGAAGATATGGGGATCAAATGACTTAGCGTAATCCACAACAAGCCTTCTCATACTGTATAACGATTAAGGGAAAGTGCAAGAAACTACTATTCACGTGCAAGGAAAATTTAAAAAGAGTAATCTTGATAATCATTGATGAAAAATGTGTTACTAAAAAAATAAACACAAGAAAAAGTATGCCCCATGCATTTATTGCAAAGTGCATAATGATTGTTTTTCTTCATTGGACATTCACAAATTATGTCTATTATACAATAATAGTTTTTTAAGGAATAATAGTGATAATCCGTTCGTAATATATCTTTATATTATTTTACTTTTATCATAAAAATTAATTAGTATATACATTTTATAATTAAATATATCTAAATTCCTATAATTATTATATAAAATAATTGGAATAAAAAATTAAACTATTTATTTAGATTAGATATATTACACTTATTTCTTTTGAGTCTAGAGTATGAGAGTTACATTATAATAAAATTGTACTTCCTACCTATTTATTAATTTACTTATACCAAAAAAGTTAATTGTTGTATAGACGTAATAATAATATATATATTCCTATAATTATTATATGAATTGGCATAAATAATTTTTAAATTAATTTATTTAAATTAGATATCATTACACTTATTTCTTTTGACTCAGTTACATTATAGTAAAATTGTACTTCCTATCTATTGATTTTAATGGCACAAATTCAACTAATTAATTAGGAAAATAAACAGCTAAATTGTTCTTAAAATATTGTATATGGATAAACACTTACAGATAGGGATTCTCCTAGGAGGCCTATCTTTTTGTGCATATTTATTACCTACATTTATGTGAATACTTGACCTAATTACACTAATATTTATGTGAATACTTGACCTATTATATTCCATGTAATATCTTATATATATGCCTTGTAATAGAGGAGAAATGAATGAAAAAAATAGATTTATTTGTGTGTTCATTTTCTCCTCTCGTGTCTTTATATTTCTCTCTACAATTTTTATTAGTTTATAACACGTTATCAATATGAATTTCTCAAGGCGTAGTGAGTTATTTCACTCACCTATCCTCATGGTTCTCTTTCTTTTGACGTGATATGTTTTTCTTTTGATATCCTTTGCTATTATATGAAAGCTATTTTTTTATACCTCTTATTTATTGTTATTTTGTATATATATATATATCTTGCAAGTTCATTTGCATCTTTTGTGAGTGTAGTTTGAGAATGAAATCACGTCATTCTTCCCGTGAAATCATAAGATTTGGATAAATTAAAATTTCTCAAGATGAAGTAAGACATGCATTTTACATGCTCAATTTGTAACAACTATTAAAATTTAAAATTACGCAACCATAGTAATAAGCTTTAAAAGAATCACACATATAAAATTTTATTCCATGACCTTAATTATTTACTCTTGAACTTCTTTTATTGGTCGTGTATTTATTTTATTAATGGATCAAAAACACAATGTGATATATCTATTGATTTCAGTGTGACTATATGGGGTGTAAGAAGCCAAGTAAGTAATCCAATATTTACTTATGTATTATTCTTTAGGGAAAATTGCATTTAACCACCCTTTATTTTTCACTTGTTGCAATTAACCACCCTTTATATTTTTTTCTACACTTAACCACCCCTTATTTGTAATTATGTGCATTTAACCACCCATTTTAACGAAAAACGTCATTTTCTTCGTTAAGTAAAGTAGATTACGTTTTTTCCTTTCTTTTTAAATTTTATTTACAATAAATAAATAAAGGAAAATCCATAATTGACACTTTCAAGTTCCGATACGTACGCCGATTTTTTGCATCCATGGCCTAATTTCGTCCGTAATAATTCCTTCCCTCCATCCAATAGCGAAGAACCACGACTTCACCGATGCAAAGACCATGGGTTTTGTATCTGATTTTGACGACTTTGAGCGTCTCTTGGAGATGATCGTGTCTAAGTTGATGGACGACGACTCGAGATTCAAAAGGTTGAGATGTAGGTCGAAATCAATGATAATGGCATTCCAAGCTCAATTTATTCCTAAATTCTTTTATTTATTGTAAATAAAATTAAAAAAGAAGGGTAAAAACATAATTTACTTTACTTACCGAAAAAAATAACGTTTTTCATCAAAATGGGTGGTTAAATGCACATATTTACAAATAAGGGGTGGTTAAGTGTAGAAAAATATATAAAGGGTGGTTAATTGCAACAAATGTAAAATAAAGGATGGTTAAATGCAATTTTCCCTATTCTTTAAATATAAAAAGTTGGTACTTGTTCTCATCAAATTTAAGCCAAAATCTACTTTTATATGTAAAATTGGTTAGAAAGCGATAAAAGTCTACTGTGGTTCTCTGGAGAAAAATTAGAATTCTATCAATAGCACACTTTGTATTTTTTACAACACTCTACTACATATGTATACGATAAAAAATGTAATAAATTTTATATTGACGAAATATCATAACCTTATTATTTACACAATTCAATAACACTCTACATATGTTAATAAATGGCCAAATAAATGTTTGAAAGAAAGGGAAAAAAACTCCTATTGGCTCTTTGATGTCGTAAATAATTTAATATTTATATTAATTTTGCAAGCGAAATATTGAAACCATTATTTATATTGTAACATTTGAACATCTTTAATTACATAAATATTAAATGTATTGCTCTAGGTGGTATATTAATACTACAATGTTGGGCAGATTATGACATTCCTTTTTCAAATCTTGTATTTTAAACATTAAAATACTTTTTTTTGAAATCAATATTTTCTTTCATATTTTTTCAAAAAAATAATAAATATACATATAAATCACAAACCACAAACAATAAAAGTATACTTTACCAAAATAAACATATGTATAAAACATTAAAATAATTCTAATAAAATAAACATTTACAAAAAAGATGTCACATGCGTTAGCTAGGGCATATATTTCTATTAATATCAAATACATATACAAATACCTGAACTTGTATGTTTTTGTCAACCAACCCCCTATATTTTAAAATCTTCAAATAAACACCTAAACTTGACAGATTTTGTTCAACTTGACACACCTTATTTTCGTGAAATTGACGTGCACTTATGTGGCCCTAAAATTTGCCATCTAAGCGCCACATAACCCTATTTTGTTACACGTAAGTGCCAAATAAGCCCAGATTTTTTGCCACATAAGCCCCAACTAGATATTTTTATTAATTTTATTGAATTTTAATAAAAAGTAAATTTCTCTTTACCTCATCGGCAAATTCTTCACAGTCGTTCAACTGATAAATAACCCTAGGAAAGAATCAAGACGAAACTACGAGGGATCCAACCAGAGTGAGAATCAAGACAGAACTACGATGGGTCCAACCAGAGTGAGAATCAAGACGGATCGTCCAACACTATTCTTCACCGTCGGATCATTCTTCACCGTCGTTCAACTAATAAACAACCCAAAGAAAGAACCAGAGTGAGAATCATGACGGATTGGCGACATATCTTCTCAGCCTCGTCGAAGTCTACAAATTCGTTTAATTGATAAACAACCCTATGAAAGAACCAGATCCAAATCCAGAATTCCTCATCGCCGGAGAACGATGTACCCAGAGAGAATCAGGACGAAACCACGAACTCGGAGAAAGAATTCGAATTCTTCACCGCCGAAGGAACTAGATCCAGAATTCTTCACCGTCGGAGACCTATGAACCCAGAGAGAATCAGAATGGAACCATGGACTCGGAGAAAGAATTTTAATTCTTCTCCGCCGAAGGAACCAGATCTAGAATTCTTCACCGCCGGAGACCGATGAACCCAGAGAGAATCAGGACGTAACCATGGACTCGGACAACCAAGAAGGAATAACATAAAAAACAAGCAAAAAGAAAAAAAAAAGACATGGAGAAATAAATGAAATGGAAAAAGAAATTTAAAAATGGATAAAAAAATGTTATTTAAGTGAATATAACTCGCAATAATGTCGACTGGTGTGCACGCGCGGTGCCACTTCAACATAGAGTGTTTAATAGAACAGATTTAGTCAAATTTAGATGTTTATTTAAACATTTTAAAGTACTACAAAAGGTTGGTGGACAAAAACGTACAAGATCAGGAATCTATATATATTTTGTGTGATTGAGGTCGGTAGAGGCCTAATAATTGTAGTGGATGGATTTTGCTACCTTCAGATAATAATAATAATAATAATAATAATAATAATAATAATAATAATAATAATAATAATAATAATATAGCCTTCGTGAAATGGATGTGCTTGGAAGTTGGGGCGTTTTCTACTTCTAACATTTTAATCTTTTTCCTTTTTTTGCAACATTTTTCTTTTCTTTTTTCGAAAGTCTTATTAGAACTAGAATTAGAATTGTTATATGATTCAAGGAAGGTATAATAAAATTTGTTTTTATCTTACCAACTCAACCTAAAGTTATTCTTTTTTTTTTATAACCTTTAGAACTTTCGGAATAAATTATCAGAATGGTATATTTTCTTGATTAAATAAGGGATAATAGCCAAAAAATGTTCATCTCATTCCATCACAAACCTAAAATTAGAAGTAATTAAATCAAACGCAGGTGCTTCACACATATATTGAACTCTTGAGTGCAAGCAATTTTGGTTCGGATCAATATGCTTAACCTAATTTATAATTAATTTACATAATAATAATAATAATAATAATAATAATAATAATAATAATAATAATAATAATAATAATAATAATAATAATAATAATAATAATAATAATAATAATAATATACATATGATTCACTTGATACTAATTTCATTAATTATTCTTCCATTATTCAACTCAAGAGAAAATTGTTCGATCGATATCGTTACAGCATTACTGTTCCAAGATTTTTTTTTTTTTTTTTTTTTGGTAAACTAGCGTGCTATGCTTAAGTGACAAGTGCACATTCTTCATAGCCTTTCAACACATATCCAATTAGAATTAGATGCATTTTTTTTGTTCTTGATTGAGTGCATAGAATTAGATCCAAAAATTTGTGATTGGTGATGATTGTTATTTAGTATTTTTCCTAAAGAATTCTATTTCATCAATTTTGTGGTTTAAATAAATTATATAATACCAATACATTTGTGAGTGAACACTTTTTATGAGTCAAAACTTAATTTTCGTCATACAACATTTTTGTCAAAACCCGCATTTTAAACAATTTTTTTTTTACGAAATCACCTTTTAAAATTTGTTAAAGCAAAAAAAACCTTTTTATAATACAAACACTCAATTCCAAGCACCTTGACCTATTTTCCGGTGACATTTTATCCTCGTTGGACTGAAATACCCTTACAAATTTACTTTGCTTGCCTTTTATATTTAATTATCTATCTATACAAAACAGTGAAAAATATAGATTTGAAAGGTATTCCGGTCCAACTAGAGTAAAATGTCATCAGAAAATAGATTAAGGTGGTTGAAATTGAGCATTTGTATTATAAAAGGTGTGTTTGCTAAAAAAAGAATTTAAAAGGTAGCTTTTTATAAAATGCTTATTTTAAAAGATGGGATTTAGCAAAATATCCTAAAAAATTTGATTTTTTTGTCACAACACAACCCACCTTTTAAAAGAGGTGTTTTCTAACAAACCGCCTTTTATAATATTTTTAAACTAAAACCACCTTTCATAATGTAATTTGTTCAGTTGAACCACCTATTTCTATTTTTAGTAAAAATTTATATTTTATTGACCAATATGTCCTTCATCCATGTATACTTAGGTTTAAGAAAAAATCACAAAATCATCCCTAATATTGTAATTTTTTTTTCAAAAAGCAATAGCATAGTATAGTTTTAAAAAAAACTTTTTGTTTTTTTAAAAAACATTTTATTTTTAAAAAAAATTACCCTAAACGAATTTAAAGTTATAGTATTTTTAGTTAATTTATAAATATTAATTTCCTATGCATCTCTTACTTACTACATTAAATCAATTAATATTTATTTTTAACTTCTTAAAATGATAAAAAGTTATGTATCTTTTTTCGAGTTTTCATTGATATATATATAATGTTAAAAAAATTTGAGAAAAATGTAAACAGATTCGGGATGGTTTTGTAAATTAATGAAACATGTACTTAAGGATATTTTGGTCCAAATTTTATTATAGGTGGTTCAACTTAAGAAACTATATTATAAAAGGTGATTTTGTTTAAATAAAATTATAAAAAGTGATTTGTTAAAAAACATCCATTTTAAAAGGTGGGTTTTGACAAATAATCCTGAAAAATGTAAATAGCAAAAGATATGAATTAGATTAGAGTCAATATTAATAGTATTAGGATTGCAGATTTTATTCTAGGTTAGACTAATAGGTTTTAATTCAATCAAATAAAGAAAAATAGTGGAAATTAATTCATTTGAAAATCTCCAATTTATAAATATTTGCTAGTCTGCTACCACTACCAAACAAAGATGCACAAAAGTAAACTACAATTAAAAAGACAGTTACAAAGTCAGCTAGTCTGCTTGTTCTTGTTTCGGAAATTCCAGCAAGGAAACTACAATTAACCAGTGAACTGGATAAAAAGACAATTGGATTTCCAATTGCCCGAGGTGGGACGCGAATCCCTTTCTTGGCCTTTGCAGACGACATTATAATATTTGTCAAGCTTCTCAACGATCATGTGAAAAAGTAAAGACCATCATTGATGAATTTTGTAGAATTTCGGGACAAAAAGTTAACTATGGCAAGTTAACTTTTCAAACCTCTAAAAATATGACGTCTCAGCAAAAAAATGTAGCACAACAGGCCTTGGGGATTGCAATAATGACGAATCTAGAAAAGTATTTAGGGTGTCCAATTATAAACGGTAAAGTCAACAAAGACACATTTAAAGACTCTATTGGAAATGCATAAAAACAGCTCACAAAATGGAAGGTGATGGTGCGCAAAATAGCGGAATAAGAAGTGGGACCGGGGTACGAGGAATAACGGGATTCGGCGGGATTCCCGAGATTAAACTCAAAGGCCTTTGCCATACCCATCTTAAAAGCGGCAAATCCATACCTTGCGAGGCCTCAAGACCTCGATCACGAGGTCTTGATATTCATGTTTTTGGTATAGTTTTTAGTGTGTTTTCTTAGTTTGTTAGGTTTAGTTTTAGTAGTTTTAGAGTTAGTTTTGTGTGTTTTTGGATGAGTTTTCATATTTTGTGAAAAGTATGGAAGCTACTCTATTTTGTGTCTTTTTATAGGTTTTAAGCAAGGAAACGGTGCTTTTTGGAGCTGAATGAAGTACTATGGTGGAAGACGGAAGAATACGAGGATAAAGGAGTCGAAATCAAGCTTTTTAGAGTTGAGGTGTTGAAGAAAGCCAAATCCAGGCTCGATAACGAGGCTGTGAAGGGTCGTTAATGAGGCTTAGAGATGGAGTTTTTCGAGAGTTCGTTGTTATGTCTACCGACCCTGTGCGGAAATTTATTCCGTGTCGGTAGGGTTTTTAATGAATTTTAGGGTTATTATATTTTATATTTTAGGTCTTGTTATCTTTTTAGGTTTTATTTCTATCTTTTTAGAGTTAGTTTCTATCTTTTAGGAAAATTTTTATCTTCTAGCCTTTTTTATTAGATAGCTTTATTAGTATAAATACCCTTCTTTTCTAGCCTAAAAGAGGAGGGGGGTGTTCATATGTGTTCGGGGAGGAGCCGAGAGAGAGAGAGAGAGGAGCCGAGAGAGAGTAGTCGAACCGAGGCTAACGAGAGTGAAGCTAAGGTCGTTAGACGTGTTTTCAATTCGGTATTCTTGTTATTTTCGGTTTCTTCTGAATTCTATAAGACAATATTTCTTATTAATTTGAAGTAGTTGTTTTGTTTTTAATGTTTTTTCTTATTGAAGTTGTTTGCTTTATAATTATGAGTAGTGAGTAGTTTTCCTATCTAGGGTCGGGGTTAAACCCGACATAGTTATGCATGGTTTGATGAGTAAGTCGATGTGTTGAATGCCTTTTATCTATTTTTAGATTGCTTGTTGTGCTTATGACTAGATGAGAATCGGGGTAATTTGAGTTCTTAACTTGTTCGAAAGAGAAAGTTAGTAACTTGAATGTTGATATTGTTCGACAACGAAAGTTTCGAGCTTTGGATCCAAAACAAGTGATTGGGTGAATTAGTTTATGAGAATGAATTGATTTGCTTACTAATCAGCGAAAGTTGATGAATTTATCTATTTAAAGGCATGATCTTTATCTTCTTACGAGTTTATATGCATGGCTATGTTGTGGTGATCCTTGTCCTAGATTTTTGTTCTTATTTGAATTTCTCGATTATATTCGTTACTGAGCTCGCTGCCTCGGTACCGAACCTGTTTTTAGGTCGTTAGTGTGTGTTAGTAGTTTATCCAGGTTCGTTAATAACCCTGACAAAGTCGTTAATGAGGCTGGTCATAGTTGAGTTGTGTTGTTTTGCTTTGTTTTATTTTTCTTAGTAGTTTGATAAACAAATAGTCGTGCTTCCCGTGGAACGATCCTGACTCCCCTATACTCAGCGGGGTCTTGACTATAAATTTATTTGTTGTCAATAAACACTCTCAACAAATTGGCGCCGTTGCCGGGGAAGCAACAGTGTTTGTTTGTTTATCTGTGGTTCTGGGAATAGCCCAACCCTGTTTTTGTTTTTAATTTTTGTTTCCTTTGTCTGTTTTCTCAGCGTATGCCAGCTGGACGTCGAAGGCTGGAATTTGACAACGCTGGTTACTATTCTGAACCTGAACGTTCTCTGCACCGTAGACGCCGAGAAAACCGAGCTATGGCTACACCCGAGGAGTTGACTCGCCAGATGGCCGAACTACAGAGGCAGATGAAGGCGTTAAAAATTGAGAAAGAAGCCGCTGCTGCCGAGGCTGAGCGTCAACGAGTCAACAGTGCTCGTCTACAGGAAGAGCTGAATGCCTATCCACGAAATGCCAAAGAATATATGCATCCGGAACTGAGGGTGCCAGAGTCTCCAATTGTGCTTCCAGATATAGAGAAACCTTTTGAGATTAAGTCTCAGTTTATATCCTTGATCAAACGGGCTCAGTTTGAAGGGAAACCTTCTGAGTGCCCTATGGAACATATTAGGAATTTTCTTGATTTATGTGACACCATAGCTGCTGAAGGTGTCTCACTTGAATATATTCTGTTAAAAGCTTTCAGGTGGTCTCTTACTAGAAAGACCCTGAGCTAGTTGGAGAGCTTACCTTCTAAGTCTATCAGGACTTGGAAAACTTTGTATGATCAATTTCTCACAAAATTTCTCCCTCCTGCCAAGACAACGGAGTTGAGAAAACGTATCACCTCCTATCACCAGCTGCCTAATGAGACTTTCGTTGAAACATGGGAAATATTTAAAGAAATGCTTAGACAGTGCCCCACTCATGGCAACCTTTAAATGTGCTCCAAGAAATCTTTTTCCAGGGTATTAATGCAGAGACGAAGAACCGAATCAACACGCATACATCGTGCGATTTTATAGAGATGGAACCTACGGCTGCATGAGAATTGTTGGACAAGCTGTCTAATTATGATGTCATGTATGGTACCCAGCAAACTCCCCAGCCCCAGAAGCGTCTCTATATGCCTAACAAGGACGATGTTGACCCAGATGTCAAAAATCAATTTCCGCAAGACGAGGTCAACCGCCTGAAGAAGCAGGTAAGTTTTCTGAAATCCTCTCAATCTTGTCAAGAGTGTGGCTCTTCTACCCATAGTACTTCTGCTTGCACTAACATAGAGCAGGTAAGAGCCGCTGAGACATATGCTGAAGTGAACTATATGAGAGGCCCATACAGAAACCAGCCTAGTAATTTTGACAGGTCGAACAATTATCCAACGTGGGGCAACCAAAATTCGAATGTTAACTATGCAGTGCCTCCACCGGATAGACGACCTGCACCGTTTCGACCTCCAAGCTATCAGGAGCCACCATCATGGGTACAAGGGTTACAGGAAGGCATTAACAGAGTGAATAACAAGGTTAACGAAGTTCAAGCCAACCTTAACAATCAAAACAAGCGATGGGGAGAGTTTGATGTGTAGAAGAAAAATGTCGATTCTCAACTAGGGAACCTTGCTGCACAGATTCCAAGACCACAGGGGCAACTCCCGGGCCGTCCCGAGGAGAAACCTAAGGGACAAATAGCAGCGGTACACCTTAGGAGCGGAAAGAAACTACCGGAGCGTGTCCAAGCTAAGGACAAGACTGAAGAGGACGCCACAGTGCAGCTCGGTAACGAGCCAGCGAGAGCGAGTACCGAACCGACACACCATGGTGACGAGGCTCCTAGAGTCGTCAGCGACCCTGGTCCAGGTAAGTTTTCTAATCCGAGCCCTCCTCTCGATCCCAGGGTAGTTAACGACCCCATCAGGGTCGATAACGACCCGCCGAGGGTACCTAACGACCCTAGTGTCGACCCGGTAGTATCACCTCTCGTGCCTGACTTGGTTCCGAGAATGGTGAAATCTCTTCCTTTTCCTATTAAGAAATCAAAGGACTCTACTGAGAGTAAGTTCAAGCATTTCATAAAGATTCTTCAGGGCATTAATATTTCCATCCCATTCGCTGAGGCCCTAAGCGAAATGCCGGCTTACACGAAATTTTTGAAAGATATTCTTAGCAGGAAAAGATCCATCACAGAGCTGCAAGATGAAGTCCGATCTATTGCTCTACCAGAAAAGCTAGGAGATCCAGGGAGGTTTGCTATCACAATTAGCATAGGTGACCATAAATTCATAGCTCTATGTGATATGGGAGCCAGTGCTAGTTTACTCCCTCTCTCAATCTGGTCAAAAGCCAACATGGGACCACTAGAGCCAATTAACATGCGGTTATACATGGCAGATGGCTCTTGCATCAAACCAACAGGGGTTGTAGAAGACTTTTCGGTTCAAGTGGGCAACTTCTTTGTTCCAAACGATTTCATAGTCATGGCAATGCCCGAAGATTCGATAGTTCCTATCATCTTGGGGAGACCGTTCCTTGCCACAGCTGTAGCCATAATTAATGTTAGGAGGGGACTCCTAACTTTCGAAATTGGGGATGAGGTGACGGAATTCCGGTTCAAACAGTCAATGAAGGAGACCGATAGAGCCGAATTCAAAATGCTCTACACCCACAAGGAGATCATTGAATGTGGAGACCCCGTTGGAAGATTGGCGTCAAATGATGAATTTTCAGATCAAAGATGGGCAGAAATAGCCCCTGCAGTTTCGATAACGAGCCCCCAGCCTCAGTACCGATTCTCCTGGCAGAAGAAGCAGGCTCGTTAACGACTCCATCAGCATCGTTAACGACCCTGGCCGAAGACAATGAAATTTCAGCATTTGAATACCTTGAAGAGGTGTTGAAGACGGAGCCAGAAGAACCAATTCTGATCCCAGCCGAACCTTCTCCAACACTTAACCTCTTCCGGACTCCCTCAGGTATGAATTCATTGGTCCTAATTCTACTTTTCCTGTCATCATCAATGCTAAATTAAAAGATGATGAAGTAGAGAAACTGCTGAATGTGCTTAGGATGCATAGAAAAGCCATAGGCTACTCCCTAGATGATATAACTGGCATATCCCCTTCTCTTTGCATGCATAGGATATACATGGAGGATAATCATAAACCCACTATAGAGCATCAACGTAGGTTAAATCCTAACATGAAGGATGTGGTAAAAAAAGGGGGAATGACTGTCATAGAAAATGAAAAGGGAGAGCTTATTCCAACTAGGACTACTACCAGTTGGAGAATGTGCATTGATTACAAGAAGCTCAATAGCGCCACTAGAAAAGATCATTTTCCGCTTCCTTTCATTGATTAGGTGTTAGAACGCTTAGCCCAGCATGATTATTTCTGTTATTTAGATGGCTATAACGGTTTTTGGCAGATTCCCATTCATCCTGATAATCAGGAGAAGACTACCTTTACATGTCCCTATGTGACTTTAGCTTATAAAAGAATGCCATTTGGGCTTTGCAATGCCCCCGCCACCTTTCAAAGGTGTATGATGGCCATTTTTCGGATATGATAGAGGAGATTGTAGAGGTCTTCATGGATGATTTTTCTGTTTATGGTTCTTCATTTGATGCTTGTCTTGCTAACCTTGCACGTGTGCTTAAAAGATGTGAAGAAACCAATCTTGTGTTAAACTGGGAAAAATGCCATTTCATGGTTCAAGAGGGGATAGTGCTAGGACATCTTGTCTCTAAGAGAGGGATAGAAGTAGATAAAGCAAAAATTGAGCTTATTGAAAAATTACCTCCTCCCTCTTCTGTAAAAGACATCAGGAGTTTCCTAGGGCATGCTAGTTTTTATAGACGCTTTGTTTAGGATTTTTCTAAGATAGCTAAACCTTTGACTAACCTACTAATGAAAGATGTAGTGTTTGAGCTGTCTCCAGAATGTCTTGAAGCATTTTACAGGTTAAGAGCAGCCCTCGTGTCCGCCCCTATTATGCAGTCCCCGGATTGGACATTACCCTTTGAGATAATGTGCAACGCTAGTGACTATGCAGTCGGCGCAGTCTTGGGACAACAGAAGGATAAGAAACTCCACGCCGTCTACTACGCCAATAAGATGCTGGATGAGGCGCAGAGTAAGTATACCACAACGGAAAAGGAGTTCCTTGTTGTGGTATTCGCCTTTGAAAAATTCTAGTCCTACCTTGTTGGATCAAAAGTGATTGTTTATACTGACCATGAGACCGTTAGAAATCTAATGGCCAAAAAGGACGCCAAGCCCAGATTGCTTCGTTGGATGCTCTTATTACAGGAATTCGACCATGAAATTAGAGACAAGAAGGGAGTAGAGAACTTGGTGGCAAATCACTTATCAAGGTTGCCGATTGAGCATATCACCGACTCCAACAATGAAGTGCCAATAAATGATTCCAGACCGGACGAACACCTCATGCTGAACGAGGTTGAGCTCAACAAAACCCTCGTCACTGACCCCTTCAGGGTCGTTAACGGGGCACCGAGGCTGGAAAACGTAGAGCACGAAGGCAAAGACCCAAAGTGCATTGACACATTAGTCAGTCAAATCGTTACCCAGCCACGGGAGGTCGTCACCGAGGATAATACTACAGCTCCAGGGTCGTTAATGACCCACACAGGTCCAGTGACGACCCGTTCAGATAAGATTTCTGAACCAAAACTCATTCAATTCGATTCAATCCCTTCCTCTCCTACTGCTTCTACTTCTTCTACATCAATTCATGCTGTTAGAGGGTCAAAAGCCCCTTGGTTCGCGGATTTTGCTAACTATCTTGTAGGAGGCGTAATCCCCGAGGGGCTAACCCCACAAAAGAAAAAGAAGTTCCTCCACGATGTAAAACAGTACTATTGGGATGATCCTTACTTGTTTAAGCAAGGAAGTGACCACCGTTTTAGACGCTGTATCCCAGAAGAGGAGGTAGTGAACGTGATCCGTCAATGTCACACACTTCCTACCGGAGGCCATGCAAAAGGATTCAAAACCACGACGAAGATTCTTCAAAGTGGTCTCTACTGGCCAACCATGTTTAAAGATGTATAGGCTTATGTGACAGCATGTGATGGATGCCAACGCTCGGGCAACATCACTTGGAGACATGAGAATCCGTTGACCGGGATACTAGAAGTCGAGCTATTCGACGTATGGGGCATAGACTTAATGGGACATTTTCCCGCATCAGGCCCTTACAAATATATCCTAGTAGCGGTCGATTATGTCTCTAAGTGGGTGGAGGTCGTTGCTACAAGGACCAACGACGCTAAAACCGTGGCCAAGTTTATTAAGACTAACATTTTTCCCAGGTTTGGCGTTCCAAGAGTCCTCATTAGTGATGGTGGTTCTCACTTCATTGAGAGGAGCTTTGAATCACTTTTGGCTAAGTATGGGGTATCACACTGAGTGGCAACACCATATCATCCCCAAACTAGTGGCCAAGTTGAAGTTTCAAACAGGCAAATAAAGAGCATATTGGAAAAGACAGTGTCCCGTTCAAGGAAGGATTGGTCTTCTAAATTGGATGACGCTCTATGGGCATATAGGACAGCATACAAGACGCCTCTACGCACCACTCCCTATAATCTAGTGTATGGCAAGGCATGCCATTTACCGGTTGAGATGGAGCATAAAGCGTTATGGGATCTTAAGGTGCTCAACATGAACCTCGACGCAGCTGGGGCAAAACGATTCATGGACTTGCAAGCACTAGAGGAGTTGAGGCTTAAGGCGTATGAAAATGCTGAAATTTACACAGAGCGCACCAAGCGGTGGCATGATCAGAAATTGGTGCCCAAAACTTATGAGGTTGGCGATAAGGTACTTCTTTTCAACTCTATACTCCGTTTATTCCCAGGGAAGCTAAGGACTAGATGGATCGGGCCATTCGTGGTTCATCACATCTATCCCCACGGCGCGATAGAGTTGATCGATAACCAAGGCGCAATCTTCAATGTTAACGGCCACCGACTGAAAAAGTTTCATGAGCAACCCGACCCGGATGAAGAGATTAGAGTCACTATGGCTCTTACAATGTCGGATTAGCCAAGGTAAGTACGTCGGGCTGACGACGTTAAACATAGCGCTTACGGGAGGCAACCTGCCTTTAGTATAGTTTAGTTTAAATGTTCTTCTTTTTCCTAGTTTTATTTTGAATTTTTAGTAAGTAGTTTAGAAGTAGAAAGATAGAGTAGATTTAAGCTAACAAGATGCAGGAGTTGGGCTCGTAAATCACTCAATAAAGGCTACGGCGGTTGGTTAATGACCCACCCAGGGGCGTTAACGACCCGGTTTGGCGACCCGACTTGGCAAAATGGGTAGGTAAGTTTTTTTTAACCCTAATCTATCTTCTATCTACCCATGCGCCGCCCCCTTTCACCTCTTCCTCTACCCCTACCCTCTCATATATAACCCTTCTAAACCTCCAAAAATTCCACTCTCAAATCCTCAATCCAAAAAAGCTTAAATCCTCCAAGATCCCTACCGAAATTCCTCACCACTGATCGGAATTTTCACCGCCATCGAACTTCGGAGACCCAACCAGTTAACGAAGCCCGCCACCCTTGTTTTCCATACCGACGAGATCCGAGCTCGTTAATCACCAAATTTTCGATCTTTTGTTCTTCAATTTATCAATTTACTAGTATGATTTCTAAACCCTAACTCTCTATTGCATGATTCACGGTTTATAGGGTTGAAAATTCATATCTTGTTCGTAGAGGATCGAATGGCATGTTATTGTTGCTCAACTATTTCAATTCTTGATTTATAGTGGTTGATTTTAATTTCTATGGGTTTGTTCTTACTCGATTCTCCGTTGCAATTTGATTTAGGAAAGCATGAACTACCTTGTTTTAGAATTGTTTCGATCTTCACCATGAGTTTCTTGGGCAACTATTGCATGTTCGGGATGGGTAATTGAGTAAGTATGGGGTGCATATACCCGATTGTGTGTCTTACATGGGATTATGAGGGATGCATGCTTAATTCATGGCTACAATTTAGAGTCTTTTGCACTCGGAAATTTTTGACTGGTTCTTGCACAGGCTCGTTAACGACCCACCCGGGCTCGTTAACGACCCTGCGTATCATCAAAACTGAAAAACCAGTCCAAATCCGTTACCGACCCAATTGGGCAGTTAACGAGGAATTCCGAGAGCTATTCCGAGACCAAGTATGGAGTCTCTGGTTTATCTATTTGAGTGGATTTTATCTTGGAAAATTCGTATTTTTGTAGGTCCACATGGCAAGTTCTAGCCGAGCCGCAACCGGAGCCCAAAAGAAGAGGAGGAATCAGAGGTCCCCATCTCCACCACGCATGGACAACGTGATCTTGCACACTCAAGGACAAGCGGACCGCTAACACGCCATACTAGATAAGGACCACAACACTCGGTGGTTCTCGAGGTCGAGTGCAAAGAAAATGCGGATCTATGATGATGTCAAGGAGGCCTTCGCTATTCTCGGTGTGCCTCACTTGTTGAAGAAGGAGAATTTACCACACTTTCCGGCTCTCACATCCAAGTTTCTAGCCACTCTTGAGACGAGCTTCCCGACGAAGACTTTGGAGGGACGCATTCGATTCAGGCTTGGTAATGTGAACCGTGAGTATACTTTGGCAGAGTTCAATGCTATTCTGGAGCTCCCAAATCCTTCTCGAGATTACAGTCTTAAGGATTATAAGGTGACGAGGACTTGGAGCTACATCACCGGGGAGGTAGAGCCCTCCGCTGCGGAACTATCCGGGGCAAGCATCATCAACCCCATATTCAGGATCATTCTCCGAGTCCTAGCCGCTACATTCTGGCCAAAGAGAGAGTTGAACAGGCCGACAAGGATAGAAGTTGCATGCCTCCGCACTATTATTTTTGAGGAGCCCGCCCCATTGAACTTGGGGTACGAATGGCTATACTATGTGGAGAAATCAATCAAGTCAAAGGAAGTATGGTGCGGGAATCTGGTTAGTCTCTTGGCGACCAATCTTGGAGTTGATCTCACCCTCTACACACCGGCCCATGCTCAGCTGCTCAACAGGAACTATTGGTTCAATTCCGGTATTTTCACTCAGGTTCGGGACGGGTACATTACAAAAGTTCAAGGCCGAGATGTTGCACCCACCCTGGATAAGCTGGAGCTTCTTTATGTACCAAATTGGTACGAGGCATGGACGGGGCATGCATTCCCGCTAGAGCCCAAGTCGCAAGATGAGTTAAAGCTCCGGCCATACGAGTCCCGGTTGGAAAGAGAGGGAGAAGAGTTGGAAGAAGATGATGAAGATGAGACTGAAGAGGCAGCTACCGAGGGAGGTATAGAGGAGCTCGACATCGAGGAGGATGACCTCGATACAGAAGTTATGGGCACCAATGTCTTCGTTAACGAGCCCGCCAGGGTCGTTAGCGACCACTTCGAGACCTCTAACGATGCTCCTACCGAGGCACGCAGCTTCAGTAACGACCCGCCGAGAGCACCTACCGATCCCCACAACCATCTATCGACCCTCATTCTTATGGTATCATGCCATACAACCCAGTGCTTTACCAAGACCACTTCCAGCCTCACTACCAACCACCTCCTCAGCCCGAGTACACTGGATCAAGTATCCCGCCACCATGGGTCGAAGATCTTTCAGCTCAGATGCGGCAGCTTAACCTTCAGCAGACACATATTCATCGGAAGATGGATAGATGGGAGAGTGTCTATTCTGCTCGCATGGCATTTGAGGATACGAGGCATCAATAGAGAGAGGCGGATGATGCAGAGCGCTGGAGGACGATGTATGACTTCATGGGGAACTTCGAGCATTACTTTCCACCACCTAACCGATGATTCAGTTTGAAGAGTTTTCTTGTTTTCTGCTTTAAGACTTTGTAAGTTTTTCTGTTTTTCTTTTTCTTTTGTTTTCTTTTCTATTTCCTTTTCTTCTTCCTATTTTTCTTACAGTGGGGACACTGTAATTTTAAGTATGGGGTGAAAAAGGGTAGAAAACATGTTGTCTTGTGTCTTATGTTTGTTTTATGTGTTTTATTTGTTTTAAGTAGCTCTTTATTCCATAAAAATAAAAAATCGAAAAAAAAATCGAAAAAAAATCGAAAAAATTTGAAAATTTGAAAATTTCAAAATAGAAAAGGGTTTTAGAATTGATAGATATCCCTTTCTTATGGTTCTATGATAGTAGTTGCTAGCATGATCATATAATTCCTTGCAAGCATGTCTTTGATAGTATATCCTGATTCTTGTTTTGAGATTGTTTTTAGGAAGGAATAACATTTGATGAAATCGAGCATGTATACTTTTTAGCATAAGTGATGCAATCCAACACAAAATAATTACCTTGTGAGTTATTTTTTGCCTTATAGGGAGAACATCAAAAATCCCTCTTCTTTTCTTGTGTGATTTACTCTCTATATGCATATTATCTCTTGGAATTGTGATGGTTATCTATTACTTGAGACCTATATAAGATTTATAGTTCATTGCATGTGAAGATCATATGATAGAGAACTTTTTCATAAGCCTTATTAATCCTTATCCACCCTTGCATTATCCTTCTTTTTGAATCCAATTTGAGCCTTATAGCCTTTTATTTTTAGCTCCACAAAATTGTTCCCTAGCCGAGATAAGCTTGACCCTATCCGGGGATTAGGACTTAGTTTGGAGAGGTCAGTTTTGTTGAGTGAGATCTTATTATTGGTTTTGAAATTAAGAGATTGTTCGGAAGGGTAGATTGGAAGTCTCTTGTTTTATGTTGTAAAAAGAAAGATCTCTTGATAATAAAGGATACAAAAAAGGGAGTTATTAAGAGGAATGAAGAAGTGTACACCATGAAGTTCGTTAATGACCTTGCTGGTTCGTTAACGAGGTTGCGCAGTAAAAAAGGAGGTCGTTAAGAGAAGTTGATAAGAAAGAAAAGAGAAGTAAGATGTGCATTTGTGTTTAATAGATAAATCAGAGATTCTTTTGAGTAATTTTATGAGACTTTCTAGGATATGATGGGTGAGTGAAAGAGGAAGTGCATATTGAAAAGAGAGTTTGGTATTTGTTTTTTATAAGAGTTTTGGTTATTGTGTGAGTTTTTAGGAGTCTTTGATTCCCGGATATTATTAGCACCACATAGCCAAAATATTTTCCACGCCTTATTGTCATTACCAAGCCCCATTACAACCCGGCCGAATGGAAGCTTCTATGAAGTTTTTCGTTGAGCCTAAGTTTCTCTTGATGATTTTTGCTTGTTTTGACAAATCTTAGGTAGAGAGTTTGGTGATATTTGTTCCAATTTCTATGAGTTTTTGTATATAAGATGAGTTGAGAGATTGAATTTATAAGCCTAAACACTTGAGAGTTGAGTAAAACACATTATCCCTTGTGAGGTTGGATTGTATTTTCTTATGTCTATTTGGTGTATATATGTGTGATGACATTAATAGTCATTTGCTACTTTCTTCTATTTGTTGAAGTTGCTTTTTAGATGATGGTTGTGGCTGGATGAGTATGATTGTTTGGTTTTGATTAGTGTTTAGTGATTGCTTGAGGACAAGCAAGTCTAAGTATGTGGTATTTTGATATTCATGATTTTGGTATAGTTTTTAGTGTGTTTTCTTAGTTTGTTAGGTTTAGTTTTAGTAGTTTTAGAGTTAGTTTTGTGTGTTTTTGGATGAGTTTGCATATTTTGTGAAAAGTATGGAAGCTACTCTGTTTTGTGTCTTTTTATAGGTTTTAAGCAAGGAAACGGTGCTTTTTGGAGCTGAATGGAGTACTATGGTGGAAGACGGAAGAATACGAGGATAAAGGAGTCGAAATCAAGCTTTTTAGAGTTGAAGTGTTGAAGAAAGCCAAATCCAGGCTCGTTAACGAGGCATAGAGATGGAGTTTTTCGAGAGTTCGTTGTTATGTCTACCGACCCTGTGCAGAAATTTATTCCGTGTCGGTAGGGTTTTTAATGAATTTTAGGGTTATTATATTTTATATTTTAGGTCTTGTTATCTTTTTAGGTTTTATTTCTATCTTTTTAGAGTTAGTTTCTATCTTTTAGGAAAGTTTTTATCTTCTAGCCTTTTTTATTAGATAGCTTTATTAGTATAAATACCCTTCTTTTCTAGCCTAGAAGAGGAGGGGGTGTTCATACGTGTTCGAGGAGGAGCCAAGAGAGAGAGAGAGAGGAGCCGAGAGAGTAGTCAAACCGAGGCTAACGAGAGTGAAGCTAAGGTCGTTAGACGTGTTTTTAATTCGGTATTCTTGTTATTTTTGGTTTCTTCTGAATTCTGTAAGACAATATTTCTTATTAATTTGAAGTAGTTGTTTTGTTTTTAATGTTTTCTCTTATTGAAGTTGTTTGCTTTATAATTATGAGTAGTGAGTAGTTTTCCTATCTAGGGTCGGGGTTAAACCCGACATAGTTATGCATGGTTTGATGAGTAAGTCGATGTGTTGAATGCCTTTTATCTATTTTTAGATTGCTTGTTGTGCTTATGCCTAGATGAGAATCAGGGTAATTTGAGTTCTTAACTTGTTCGAAAGTGAAAGTTAGTAACTTGAATATTGATATTGTTCGAAAACGAAAGTTTCGAGCTTTGGATCCAAAACAAGTGATTGTGTGAATTAGTTTATGGGAATGAATTGATTTGCTTACTAATCAGCGAATGTTGATGAATTTATCTATTTAAAGGCATGATCTTTATCTTCTGACGAGTTTATATGCATGGCTATGTTGTGGTGATCCTTGTCCTAGATTTTTGTTCTTATTTGAATTTTTTCGATTATATTCGTTACTGAGCTCGCTGCCTCGGTACCGAACCTGTTTTTAGGTCGTTAGTGTGTGTTAGTAGTTTATCCAGGTTCGTTAACGACCCTGACAAAGTCGTTAATGAGGTTGGTCATAGTTGAGTTGTGTTGTTTTGCTTTGTTTTATTTTTCTTAGTAGTTTGATAAACAAACAACCGTGCTTCCCGTGGAACGATCCTAACTCCCCTATACTCATCGGGGTCTTGACTATAAATTTATTTGTTGTTAATGAACCCTCTCAACAGATCTAAACCTTGTTGTTCAAAAGCTGACATACCCGCCCCATTCAGCCACTCAACAACCACCATATTCTCAACCAATGACCAACTGCCTCACTCTCGGCCAATCAAAGGGCCTGATCTCAAGCGTCCCTCATCGAGCAAACATCAAAACCTTGTTCCTCAAACCTCTATAAATAGAGGAGAACCTCGAAGGATGAAGGGGGTCGAAAAACATCTTGAACTTAAGAACTATCTTGTTCGTTGAAGATCGGCGTGTTGAATCATCGATAAAAACCACGCTACAGCCAAGTGAAGGTCCACAAAAAGACTTCAAGTCGCCCAAAGAGACCTCGTCTCAATCAAAGATCTCGCTGCATCACCTTGCAGGCCACAACCCTCGCGCGTATAGTCCACTCTTCGACTTTGCCACAAGAGCTCGCTAATAGTCTGTTGGTGATAGAACCTCGTCGTAGCTAGGAGATCTCAGACCTTGTTACATCGAGATCTCGAATCCTCTAAAAAGAGATCTAGGGCGTAATCTCATTGTTCATAATCTCGTTATTCATAATCTCGCAGTATGTAACCTCGTTCTAAAGATATAAATAAAAAGCAAGTGTTTGCTCAATCGAAATAAAAATAATCTCGTTCTTGTCTTCTAGCGTTGGTTTATTTCAGGTTTCATCAGATGGCAAACTCGCTATCTCAAGAAGGAAGGACGACATTGATTAGAGCCAACCTAGCCACAAAATCGAATTACGTTATGCAAAGCTTTATGCTTCCGTCATATGCCACTCAGAAATGGATAAGATTAATAGGGGATTCTTCTAGAACAAGGATAGAACTTATAAACCCCTAGTGGGATGGGATAAGATTTGCAAACCTAAAGAGGTAGGAGGACTAGGAATCAGGAAAACAGAACATATGAATAAAGCACTCCAAATGAAATTGTTCTGGAAAATTTTGGCAGAACCAAATAATATGTGGGTAAAGATAATTTCACAAAAATATCTTAGAAATGATAGTCTATTTACGTAAAAGATAAAAGCAAACATCTCATGACAATGGAAGAAATTAATGCATCTAAGAGAAGAATTCTATAAGGTCTAATCTGACAAATTGGAGATGGGAAAATGGTCAAATTTTTGAAAGATAACTGGCTGCCTGGGGGTCCCATTAGGTCCCAAGCGAAGAACCCATCAGATGTAGATGAAACAATAACTATAGATACTTTGATTACGAATGATCACAGATGGAAATTACATGAATTAAGACAAATCCTTCCTGATAGCATTGTTGAACAAATTAAAAATACTCCAATCCCGGACAACTATAGCCAAGACCGATTGTATTGAGCCCCGAGCAAAAATGGTTGGTTCTCCACCTCATCTGCAGTAGACCTAATCACAAACTTAGAAAGACAGACACCTCACATAAATAATTGGTTGTGGAAATTAGATACATACCCAAAGGTTAAAAACTTCCTTTGGAAAGTTGATAATAATCTCTCCACAAAATCTAGACTTAGGGATAAACAAATCATAACTCCGGGAGGCTGTGTATTGTGCGACTGTAATAATGAAGACATAAACCACTTACTGATAAAGTGTCCGTATACAATTTACATAACCAATATAGTAAACCCAAATATTGCTAACCCCATCCAGGGATATGACCCACAAAACAAAACGCCTAGAATAATTCTTAACGAAATATACCAGCTCCTAGGGAAAAAAGATTTCACGTGTCTAGAAGTTGTGTGGTGGAGTATCTGGCACCAACGCAACAAATTGATTTTTCAAAAAGATCAAAGCGAAGGAATATCAGGCTTAACAACATACATAAGAAATCAAATAGCTCTTGATAAGGTTTTACTTGACAACAAATAAATTTATAGTTAAGACCCCACTGAGTATAGGGAGTCAGGATCGTCTACGGGAAACGAGGTTATGTCTTGTTACTATACTAAAAAGGCAAAACAAAACAAAACAAAACCAAGAACCAAAGCAAAGCAACAACCAGTCATGCCTCAGAAAAGCCTCGGTACCGACCTTGTCAAGGTCGGTACCGAGGTAATATTGAACGAACAAAGCACGAACGAACCAGAAAAATGCAGGCTCGGTTTCGATCTCAGGGGACTCGGTAACGAGGTGAAACAGAAGGAAAAAACGGACTTTCAAGATCTAGGATGAGGGTCTACCACAACACAATCATGCAATCTAGATAGTATGAATCATAAAAATCATGCCTTGAACATAAAGCCATCAACTTTCATTGATTAAACAAGTAAATCAATAAACTTTCATAAATCAATTCACTTATCTACTTATTTTGATCCAAAGTTTGTAACTTTCGTTATCAAACTTTATCTCTATTCAAGTCTATAGCTTTTTCTTTCGATTAAGCCACAAACTCAAATTACTTCAACTTTCATTAAAGCATAAGTACAAACAAGTAGAAAAATAGATAAAAGGCATTCAATTCATTCAATCACATCATCATTTATGCAATATCATGGTGGGTTTCAACCCCAATCCTATAATAAAAGACTACTCACACATAATTGAGAAGAAATAAACAATGCAATTAGAAGAAGATATGATTTTGTATGAATCTAAAAGCTTACTTGAATTAAGATTGACTTTGTCTCTTAGAACACAAAAGAAAATCTCCAACAAACTCTTCCTTGGGCTCTAAGTAATCAATCCTCTCTCCTAAACAACCGTTCAAAACTTCCAAATGAGAGCAAGAGGTGCGTGTCCCCTTAAAACAAGAGTTTTTATACTAGGGAAGCGATTTAAAAAGTTTCCATAAAGATAGAACTTTCTAAAACTAAAAGATCATGGAATAAAATCATTAAAACACTAAAGTCGGCTACGTCTGCCGACACGGAGACCCTCGGTGTCGACCCCGTCAGGGTCGGTAGACTCTGCTGAATTCTGCTGAACTTTTCTTTCCTGATGCCTCAGTACCGACCCCTCCTGGGTCGGTAACGAGTCTGTACTGGCCTTTGCTTCCTTTGAATCTTCACACCTTCCTTTGGATTTCCCGAGATTCTTTCAAAGTACCTCCACCTCTTCCTTCCTAGCCAAGCTTCGCTCACTCTCCTCCATCTCGATGTCTAAAAAATGCTTCCAAGTTTGCTCTAAAACCTACATAAAAACACTAAACTAGAGTAGTTTCCATACTTTCCACAAAATATGCAAACTAGACTTAAAAGACACAAACTAACACAAAAACACCTCTAAACAAGACTAAACAATCTAGAAAGACACTCTAAAACTAAGCTAAAAACATGGACATCAAAATACCCCATACTTATGTTTGCTTGTCCTCAAGCAATCACTAAACATAAACCAATACCATCAATACATTCTTCAAGTAATAACCCTTATCTAAAAAAAAGCAACTTCAGCACAAGTGAGAATAGCAAGTGACTCTTAATGTCATCACACATACATGAACAACTAATAGACATAAGTAATCACAATCCAACCTCACAAGGGATATAGTGTTTCGCTCAACTCTCATGTGTTTAGGCTTTTAAGTACCACTGTCAACTCAATCAAACATGCAAAAAACTCATAGAAAGTTGCAACTTATATCACCAATCTCTCTACCAAAGATGTCAAAACAAGTAAAATCATCAAGAGAACTTAGGCTCAATGAAAAACTTCATAGAAGTTATTATTCGGCCGGATTGTAATAGGGCTTTGTATTGACAATAAGGCGTGGAAATATTTTGGTTTGTGGTGTTAAAAATCCGGGAATCAAGACTCCTAAACTTCCAACACAACTCAACAAATACATCAAAAGAACACACCAAACTCTCTTAATCTTGATAGAATACTCTCTCTTTCATTAACCTTTTACCCATCCTAGAAAGTCTTATAAACACTTAAAGAAACTCTTGGTTTTGATTTTCATTGCACTGCACCTTTATTTATTTTTTTCTCTTTCCCTTCTCTTTTTTTTCTCTGAATTTTCTCTTTTCTGCACTGTTTTTTTTTCCTGGGAAAGGTTCGATACCGACCCTTACAGATTTTTTCTTTCTTTCATTTCGTGCATTCCCTTACCAAGAGTCCTTTATAACTTCTTTTTGAACAACAAGACTTCCATTCTACCCATCCCATCCTCTTATTGGAACCAACATATACACTCAACAAAATAAATTCAACCAACTAAGTCCTAATCCCCGGATAGGGTCGAGCTTATCTCGGCTAAGAAGTAATTTTTTGGAGCTAACAAATAAAAGGCTTAAGGCCCAAATTGGCTTCATAGAGAGGAATAATATAAAGGTGGATATGGATTTAATAAGGCTCATGAAAAATTAAGTTCTCCATCATACGATTTTCCCAAGTAATGAAATAAAATCTTATTTAGGCTTTGAAAAATAGATAACCATCACAATATCAAGAGATAATACACATATAAGAGAGTAAATCACACAAGAAAATCAAGGATAAACATGTTCACAAGGTAACATTTGTTGAATTGCAATAAACTCATGTTTCTGTTTCGTTTGCTTTGCTTTTAGGTTGTTTTAGTGAGATTCTTTAAGTTATTAGAGTGTCTAGGATTTTTGGGCTTTTGCACTTGTTCTATGTTTTTTTTTACAGGTTTTAAAATCGAATAAAATCGAAATTGGGACCGGAACCGGAGAACCGGCCCAAAGTCGGTTTCAATTTCAAGGTTTGGTGGAACGAAATCAGCGATTCTTGAACCCGATGATCGATCCCATGTCTAAAATATCACTCGATGAATGATATGACATGTTATCTCATATTACACGTAATTCTAGTATTAGACTCTGTTTGGATGCCTTGAGTTTATGTATTATAATACATAATGTTTGATTTAATTTATAAATTTAAAATTAGAGGTCTGTTTGTTTAAAAATTTACTAACTAGGGAAGAACTTCTAGATTAATCATGTATTAATGTACAGTACTTTATAGTGAAATTGGTAAACATGACCTGACACATTAATACATATTTTATTAAAAAAATAATATATGTAAAAAGTCCTACCAAACACACTTAAGTGTAAAATAAATTATTTTACAAAATAATGCATAAACTTATTATAATGAATGTGAGCCAAACCAACTCTTAATAACTATATGTACTTCATTCTACAAATGTACTTCATTCTACCAAAAAAAAAAGCTATACGTACTTCATATTAATTTTTTTTTGGTTGAACGTACTTCGTATTAATTATCCTATCGACATTTTGCTTTTATCTATTGTATTTATATGTCTTTCAAAATCTGGTATGCATGTATCGGATTTCGACACCTATGCCATTTTCTCGGACATTTCACCTTTTTTAGTAGGAAAAAATTAGGCCAAGAAATCTCAACTTAAGGCATTGTTACGGATGAGGATTTGAAGTCGTGAATGGTTTTGAATCTGATTAACACTACCAACATGTCGAAAATCAGTAATTGAATCCGCCATTTTGTTGCCATCATTGAATATGTACAAGTCATCTATATATATATATATAATATAATAACATTTCAAGGGATTATTTTGCATATGTTCATGGACAACAGGAATCATAGGTTCCGAATTCTGTACTTGTCATTATCTTTAACATATCAACAGAACGTAGTTGCGATTTTTTTTTTTTTTTTTTTGTTTTTGCATGAACGTTTTGTTATTTTAAACATACCTCACGTCACGTGGGATAATTGGATATATTCAAGATTTAAAAAAAACTCTTTACTTTTTTATGATAGAAACTAGGCAGGCACTTAAATCTTGACCATGAAAATATTTGAAAAAAACACTTTATGTATTTTTTTTTTGTCATTGCCACCCCAGTTCAGCGGAGAGCTTGGCTCCATCAAACGCCTACGTCTGAAGTTCGAGTCTCGCGAGGGCCCCTTTATTAAGTCACCAGGAAAATTAAAAGCTATAAAAGTCAATGAAATTAAAAAAAAATATAAACATTGTTTAGTAATGTGTAACTAATTTATTTTAACTAGTGTAATTCCCGTAAATTTACGGGTAGTTTTAAAATTATAGTATATAATATATTTATCACAAATTAAAGAGAAAAAACAAATATAATGTATATTTTAAATAATTATTAATGATATTTATATAAAATTTTACGTTTTTTTGTTTCCTAATCTTTAGATAAAAACAAATAAATATGGAAAATATTTTTCTATATCAAACCTTCTACGTTTACTTTAAAGTATAATAAATATAAATAAATAAATAAAATGAAAGAACAGATTGGTTCCTTAAGTGCCATGTAGCGCGAATTTTTATAGATAGTTTGTTTCTATTTTATAATATATATATATATATTAGCGTAAATATAGATAGAAATTTATATCGTTAATTTTTTTTCAACAATCCGATAAAAATATTTTAGCATAATCTTTAGATAGCATATATAATATTGCTTATCAATCAATATCAATAAACATAGATAGAAAATTATATAGATAAAAACTTCTTTTGATACATTACTTATTTTATAAAATCTAAAATAGCCATTTTTTATATTTAGGATTTTTTAAAGAATAAAATCAATATTTACATAGATTGAAAATTATATATATATATATATATATATATATATATATATATATATATATATATATACATTATCTATTTTATAGGATCTAAAATCTTACCCTAAAAACCCTTCGATCTTTATAAATTTATTTTTTATTTAGTAATGTTTATTATTTAAATAATTTTTTTAAAAATATGTATATATTAACTAAATTTTATTTTTTTAGTATGTGATACTATATGAAAAAATCTCTACTCATACAATATGGTATCTATCCATTATCTGTTTTATAAAGTGGTTAAGATAAATCGTGATTTCTAGAATTATTATTAGAGTATAATATGAAGGGGTTTTCTAGAATTATTATTTAGTTTTTTAAGTTGAAAAAAGTTTTTCCATTATTTTATTCAAGATATGCCACGTGACGCAAATTTTTACACAGACTTGGTTTCTGCTTTATAATGTATTAGGGTAGATATGTAATAATATTAAATTCTATTTTATAATAAGGTTAGTTTCATTTTTGTAATATCTTTTTAATCTACAAAACTATTAAAATTTTCTTAAAAACTTGAAAAAGTAGTTTTATCACTAGTTATCAGTTTTTATTTCTCAAATAAACAATGTTTTTATTGGTAAGCACAACTATTTAAAAACTCTAACTAAATTCTAGTACCCAACAAACATAACATGTAATAACCGCTAATTTTGCTATGTATTTTAATAATTATGAAAAATTTATATTTCTCTTCCTTAAATATAATAAATTCGTTTTTATATTATATTTTCAAGATGATGTCGCACTTTTTAGTCGGGTTTTATGGGTAGTTTTCTAGCTAGGATTGAGACTTTTTCTAAGTTTATTGTGTTGTCTTGAGTCATTAGTGTAGGTTTTCATATTATCTTAAGATATGGAGTCTACATAAGTTTGTTTGATGTTTTGTAGGTATTTGGAGCGTTGAGGAGGAGATGTCTCGGTCTTTCAAGCTTTTTAGGAGGTGGTGTTAAAGCGGTCTTATGGTGATGTTGATAGAAGAATGAGAGTCCGTGCAATTGAGGATTCCAAGATGAAGATTTCAAGATCAAGGTGCTTTTGAAGGAGCTAAAGGAAGTCTTAGAAGGCCAAGAGCGGTTAAAGAAGAAACATTGAAGAAGAACCAAGCTTTGGAGCAAGTTTTGAGCGAAGAAATGAAGAAACCAAGTGCTGCCTATGGTCGGAGACGACCCACACTAGGTCGGTGACGACCACCTCCGTGTGTAGCGGGATTAATACTTGCGCCTTAAGTTAGGTTTAGTAAATGTTTTATTTATGGGCCTTTTTAAGATAGAATTTAGTTTCCTTATAGAGATTATTTCTACCACTTTATAAGGATCTCTAGGGTTTTATTTTTTAAGGGGGGGGGGGGGGGGGACGCATGGTATTCGAGGAGGACGTTATTTTTGTGGAGAACGGAACAAGTTGCAAGTTTGTTTTCTAGGTTATCTTTATTCCAAGCTCTTGGACAAAATTTAGGAGAGACTTGGAGGTTTGCTTGAGATTGTAAGTTTTCTTTTTAATTGAAGTTTGTTTGGATTTGAATTATATCTTCTCTTTTGTCTATGATTATTGATTGTGCCATGGATCGTGAGTAGTCTACTTTTCTAGGGTTGGGGTGAAACCCGACAAGTTGTACATGATTAAAGCATGAATCTTTGATTAACGATCTCTTTTGAATCTCTATCCTTTATCCACTTGTTTGCTATCAATTACTTGATGAAAATTGAGGCATATTCAAGTTTATGATTGAATTGAAAGATTGAATTGTAAATTTGGGTAATACTTGGTTGAAAATGAAAGTTGAAACTTTTAGGAAACAAGTAGGGTTGCAAGTTTAGATCTTCATGAAAGTTGGGATTTTTACTTGATTATTTATGACAAAAGTCATTTATGAGATTGTTATGGGATGATTTTGATTCATGTTTGCATGCATAGCTTGTTGTGGTGAATCCTCTGCTCTAGATCTCTTTTAATTTGATTTTTCGGAGTTTTCTCGTTACGCGGTTAGGTCGGTTACGACCTGTTGTGGGTCGGTGCCGAGCATCTGCTTGTGTGTTTTGCTTTGTTTTGTTTTCTTTTGTTAGGATTAATAGCTAGACGTAGATTCTACTAACTCCCGTGGACGAACCTGACCTCCCTGTACTCAGCGGGGTCTTGATTATAAATTTATTTGTTGTCAAGAAACCCTTTCAACAAATTGGCGCCGTTGCCGGGGAGTTAGTTTAGTTTCTTTGTCTAGTTATTTATCGGGTTTGGGAATAGCCCATACCCTTTTGTGTTTACTAATTCGTTTTCTCGTGATTGTGTGTGCAGGTGCATGCCCTCTAGTTCGCGAAGGGAAATCGACTATTTTCCTTTTGATCCCGAACTTGAGAGAACCCTTCACCGCAGGCTAAGAGAACGAAGAGCAATGGCCAACGCTGAGGAACTTGCTCGCCAGATGGCTGATCTTCGCCTTCAGATGGAAGGCATTCAAAGGGAACATGATGCTCAAATAGCTAATGCTACCCGTCTTCAGGAACAACTCGATGCTATTCCGCGTAATGCAAAACAGTACATGCATCCTGAATTCAAGGTTCCCGAATTTGCTATTGTGCTCCCTGCTATCGAGCACGCTTTTGAGATAAAGTCACACTTCATCACTCTTATCAAGAGGTCTCAATTTGAAGGCAAGCCCACCGAGTGCCCAATGGAGCACATCAAGAACTTCACTGACCTCTGTGACACTATTGCCGCTGATGATGTATCGCTTGAATATGTGCTTTTGAAGGCATTCAAATGGTCTTTGGCCGGAAAGGCTCTTACTTGGCTTGAAAGTTTACCCTCCAGGTCGATTACTACATGGAAGACTCTGCATGATCAGTTTCTGACAAAGTTCTTTCCGCCGGCTAAGACTACAGAGTTAAGGAAGCGCATCACTTCTTATCATCAACTTCCCAATGAGACTTTTGTGGAAACTTGGGAGCGGTTTAAGGAACTTCTTCGGCAATGTCCAACTCATGGACAACCTCCTTATGTGCTTCAAGAAATTTTCTTCCAGGGAATTAATGCTGCTACAAAAGATCGGATCAACCTCCATACCGATTGTGGGTTCATTGAGATGGATCCCGATCAAGCGTGGGCTTTGTTGGACAAACTCACCAACTATGATGCAATGTATGGCACCCAACAAGCCGTCAAGGTTCCACAGAAAAGACTTTATGATCCTAATGCTGAGCCGATTGATCCGGATGTGAGGTTTCAATTTATGCAAGATGAGATAAACCGGCTTAAGAAGCAAGTGGGCCACTATAAATCCACCGCTCAACCTTGTCAAGAATGTGGTTCCCATGCTCACCCTACTTCTTCTTGCACAAACGTGGAACAAGTCCGAGCCGCCGAGGCTTATGCGGAGGCAAATTATATGAGGGGACCCTATCGTGGCCAAAACAATGTTTATCTAGGGAGGAACAACAACAATTTTTTTCAATGGAACAACAATGGCTACGGTCAATGTTTTCCAGCACCACCACAAGAGCAAAGAGCCCCTCCCTATAGACCTCCCGGTTTCCAAGAGCCACCAACTTGGGCTCAAGGACTCCTTGAAGGAATGAATGGCATCCGAACTGATCTTAAAGGAATGCAAACTCAACTGGGAGACTTTGAAGCTTGGAGGAAGGAGGTGAACTCAAAACTTGGTGACATAGCGGCTCAAACTCCAAGACCTCAAGGGCGACTACCGGGACATTCTGATGCAAATCCGAGAGGTCAAATGGCTGCAATCCATCTGAGAAGTGGAACGAAGTTGCCGGATCGAGAAACAAGAGAAGATGAGGACCGGCCAAGCTCGGAGGAGGTCTTCACCGACCCACCAAGGGTCGTGGCCGACCCTCTCTCCATAATTCTCCCATCCGTTCCTTCTACATCAACAACAAAGGTGCTTCCGTTCCCATCCAAGAAAGCTAAGGATTCCACGGAGGGCAAATTCAAACGTTTTGTGCAGGTTCTTCAAGGGCTTAACATCACTATTCCTTTTGCTGAAGCTTTAAACGAGATGCCTGCCTACACCAAATTTCTTAAAGAAATCTTGTCCAAGAAGCGGTCGATGTCTGAATTAACCGATGAAGTACGATCTCTAGAGCTCCCAGAGAAACTCGGTGATCCGGGTAAATTTGCAATTACTATTGGCATAGGTGCCCATCGCTTCAAGGCTTTATGTGATCTTGGTGCAAGTGCTAGCCTTCTTCCTCTCTCTATATGGTCCAAAACCAATATGGGCCCTTTGGTTCCGGTGAATATGAAGCTTTATATGGCAGACGGTTCTTGTGTGAAACCAACTGGAGTTGTAGATGATTTCCCTATACAAGTTGGCAAGTTCTTTGTGCCTAATGATTTTATTGTCATGGAGATGCCGGAGGACCCTGTCGTCCCGATCATTCTTGGGCGACCTTTTCTTGCAACTGCCGGGGCCATTATTGATGTGAAGAAAGGCCTCCTAACTTTCGAAATCGGCAATGAGGTGGTTGAGTTCCGGTTCAATCCAACAATGAAGGAAACCGGTGAAGCTATGGAAGTAAAGATGTTGTACACTCGCTCGGATTACATTGACTGTGAAGATCCAATCGAGCGCTTGTTTGGAGTTTGTACAAGTAAAGCTGAAATCGAGGAGGAAATTGTCGGGTCGGCACCGACCATATCCAGGTCGGCACCGACCACATTCCGCTCGACACCCACTCTTATTCCGATCGTATCTGAGGATTTTTTGCTGGCCTCTGGCTCGGTGACGACCCCCTTATGGTCGGAGCCGACCCTTCTGGAGGCGGATGATAATGCTTTCTTTGAAGAGTTTTTTAAAATGGAGAAGGTTGAGGACATTGTTACACCACCACCACCTACTCCAGAGCTTAAGATTCTCCCCGAGTCTTTGAGGTATGAGTTTCTTGGCCCTAATTCCACTTTTCCTGTGATTATTAATGCTAACCTTAATGCGGAAGAAGTTGGAAAGTTGTTGAATGTTCTTAGGACTCATAGGAAGGCCATTGGATACTCACTTGAGGATTTGAGTGGCCTCTCACCTTCTTTGTGTATGCATCGTATTTTCCTTGAGGAAGGGCACATGCCAACCATAGAGCATCAAAGGAGGCTTAATCCGAACATGAAGGAAGTGGTAAAAAAGGAGATCTTGAGAATGCTCGATGCAGGTATCATCTTTCCAATTTCGGATAGTAAGTGGGTAAGCCCCGTTCATGTTGTGCCTAAAAAGAGTGGTCTTACTGTTGTTGAGAATGAAAAAGGCGAGTTAGTTCCCACTAGGACTACAACTAGTTGGCGTATGTGCATTGACTATAGAAAGTTAAATAGCGCCACTAGAAAGGACCATTTTCCCTTGCCTTTTATTGACCAAGTGCTAGAGAGATTAGCTTTGCATGACTATTTTTGTTATCTCGATGGCTATAGTGGTTTTTGGCAGGTTCCGATACATCCCGATGATCAAAAGAAAACCACCTTCACGTGTCCTTATGGCACATTTGCTTATAGGAGGATGCCATTCGGGCTTTGCAACGCCGCAACCACTTTTCAACGGTGTATGATGGCTATCTTCTCCGACATGATTGAGGACATTGTGGAGGTATTCATGGATGGTTTTTCGGTTTACGGTACCACTTTTGACTCTTGCCTTGCCAATCTTGCTAGAGTACTTAGGAGATGTGAGGAGACTAACCTAGTGCTTAATTGGGAAAAGTGTCACTTTATGGTTCAAGAAGGAATTGTTCTAGGTCATGTTGTGTCAAAAAGGGGGATTGAGGTTGACAAAGCCAAAATTGAATTAATTGAAAAATTGCCACCCCCTTCCTCAGTGAAAGATGTTAGGAGCTTTTTAGGACATGCCGGGTTTTATAGGAGGTTTATTCAAGATTTCTCTAAGATTACCAAACCGTTAACTAACCTATTAATGAAGGATGTTGTGTTTGAGTTTTCTTCCGAGTGTCTTGAAGCTTTCCACAGGATCCGGGATGCACTTGTGTCGGCACCTATCATGCAACCTCCAGATTGGACCATTCCCTTCGAGATCATGTGTGACGCTAGTGATTACGCTATGGGCGCAGTCCTTGGGCAAAGAAGAGAGAAGAAGCTTCATGCTATCTATTATGCGAGCAAGACGCTAGATGAGGTTCAAAGTAAATACACGACCACGGAGAAGGAATTCCTAGCCGTTGTGTTTGCTTTTGAGAAGTTCCGGTCATACTTGGTGGGTTCCAAAGTAATCGTCTACACCGATCATGCAGCTATCCGCTATCTTATGGATAAGAAGGACGCCAAACCGAGATTGCTCCGATGGATGCTTCTATTGCAAGAATTTGACCTTGAAATACGGGATAAGAAAGGAGCGGAAAATCTCGTGGCGGACCACCTTTCTCGGTTACCCATTGAGCACATTAAGGAGTCCGGCAATTCAATTCCCATCAACGACTCTCGCCTGGACGAAATTCTAATGAGCAATGAAGTCTTACGGATCGAGGTCAGAAATCCTGGGTCGGAGACAACCCACCCTGGGTCGGAGACGACCATTCCTAGGTCGGAGACGACCATTCCTGGGTCGGACACGACCTCCCATATGCAGCACAAGGCCGACACCGAGCTGGATAGCATGGCACCGACCCTCACCACGACCGATCCAGGTCATTCTTCTAACTCTTCTTGTGTGTTTTCCACTATTCTTCACTCTTCTCCTCCCATTCTCTCTCGCCATTCTGTATATGCTATTCAAGGGGCGAAAACCCCTTGGTTTGCGGATTTTGCTAACTATGTTGTAGGAGGCATTATCCCGGATGGATTGACTTCCCAAGCCAAAAAGAAGTTCCTCCACGACGTCAAACAATACTATTGGGACGATCCCTACCTTTTCAAACAAGGGAGTGATCATATCTTTAGGCATTGTGTGTCGGACGATGAGATAGAGGGAGTAATCCGACATTGTCATACTCTTCCAACGGGCGGCCATGCTAAGGGATTCAAGACCACCGCAAAAATTCTTCAAAGCGGATTCTATTGGCCCACCCTCTTCAAGGATGTTCATGCCTATGTCACGGCTTGTGATGAGTGTCAGCGTGCGGGAAATATCACATGGAGGAATGAGAACCCACTCACAGGAATTCTAGAAGTTGAGCTTTTTTATGTATGGGGAATAGATTTCATGGGACCCTTCCCCTCTTCGGGCCCCTATAAGTACATCCTCGTAGCGGTTGACTACGTCTCTAAGTGGGTCGAGGCCATTGCCACAAGAACTAATGATGCACGAGTGGTGGCCAAGTTTATGAAGTCTAACATCTTTCCCCGCTTTGGTGTTCCCCGAGCCCTTATTAGTGATGGCGGTTCTCACTTCATTGAGCGGAGTTTTGAGGCACTTTTGACTAAGTATGGGGTCCTACACAGGGTGGCAACTCCTTACCATCCCCAAACTAGTGGTCAAGTGGAGATCTCCAACCGGCAAATTAAAAACATCTTGGAGAAGACGGTTTCCCGCTCAAGGAAAGATTGGGCTTCCAAGCTAGATGATGCACTTTGGGCGTACCGTACCGCCTACAAGACGCCACTTCGTACTACTCCTTACAATCTTGTGTATGGCAAGTCATGCCATTTGCCCGTCGAGCTCGAACACAAGGCTCTATGGGCTCTCAAGGAGCTCAACATGGATCTTGACGCGGCCGGAGCAAAGATATTTATGGACTTGCAAGAATTGGAGGAGTTAAGGCTCAAGGCGTATGAAAATGCCAAGATTTACAAAGAAAGAACCAAGAAATGGCATGATAGGAAGCTCATCCCAAAGACCTTCAACAATGGTGATCAAGTACTTCTTTTCAACTCTAGACTTCGACTCCCCCGGAAAATTACGATCCCGATGGAGTGGACCATTCATTGTTCACCACATCTACCCACATGGAGCGGTCGATCTCATAGATGAGAATGGAGGAATTTTTAAGGTCAACGAGCATCGATTGAAGAAATACTATGCAAGGGCCGAACCCGATGAGGAAATCTGAGCCACATGGGCTCTCACATCTTCTGACTAAGCTGAGGTACTCCACGTCTAGCTAAAGACGTTAAATTAAGCGCTTACGGGAGGCAACCCGCTTTTTTTTTCTTTTATCTTTTTCTTTTTTTAGACTTTTTAGATTAATTTCTTTTGATTTTCTTAGTTTAGAATAGGTAGGATTTTTATTTTGGTTCTCCACTAAAGTTTTGTAGGAATACGAGAACGGCGGAAGAGGACAAAGAGGGCCGAAATGCTCGAACAATAGGAGAAGGAAGGGCGTTGAGGGTCGTCTCCGACCTATTTTGGGTCGTCACCGACCCCTTCCAAACAAATATGGTAAAATTTTTCAGAAAATTGGAAATTGCAGGTAAGTCCCTAAACTTCTACCTCTTTTAACCCTACCCCTCCCCTCTCTTTCTCCCCCACAGCGCCGATCTCCTCCCTCCCCAAAACTCCATAACTCACATCCCACCTTCTTTGCCTCTCAAACCTCACAAATCCTCCATCCCCATCCCAAATCTACCAAAATCTTTCCTTGTGCTACACAAACTCTCAAATTCCTCCACCAAAAACCGGAAAATCCGCCCTTTCCCACAATTTCTCAATTTTTGGAACCGCTCTAGTGCTCGTCTACGACCCCCCTTCTACTTTCATTCCTCTATTTTTGCTCATCTTTGGTATGATTCTCTACTCCTTTGATCTTATATTCAAGTTTACTTGATTTATGTTTGAGGGATTAGTTGAAAACCTAGGTTTTGGGTGTTCTTGAGTTTGAATATGAAAGTTTGGGTTGCTTGCATGCTTAAGTGGTTAGATCTATATGATACCATGACTAATTGTGGGTTGTATGTGGAATTTTTGATGCATACTTGGTTGTTTGGTTGATTGTGAGAGTATTAGATTTATTCGGAATTTTTGGTACTCATTCCAAGGACATAGGGCTGAAATCATGGGCTTACTCTTGCCCGAAGTGGTCGGTGTCGACCCACTAGGGGTCGGTGACGACCCACCAGCATCCTTTTCCGGGTTTTTGCTCGGTACCGAGCCTCCAAGGGTCGGTTCCGACCCCGGTTAATTAGTATTCCCCATTTCATGCATGCTTATGGAGCCACTTTTACCATGATTTGGGTGTTTTTAGCATGATCTTTCCCTCTACTTACCTACTTTACATGATTAAGCATGCTAGGTTGAGATTCTTCTAAAATTAAGCATGTTTCTTTGAGTAAGTATGGGGTACTTCGGGAGGTGACATGTGTGTTCTTTGATTTGGCATTGTTCTTTAAAACTATGGAGATTATCTTGGAAAGTTTGAATGTTTTGTAGGACAATGGCTTCTTCTTCTCGTCACACCGCCAAGAAGCACAAGAAAGACAAGCAAAAGGTGGATAGTGTGATCTTCGATGATGAGGAGCAAAAGGCAAGGTTCCTTGAAATGTGGGATGGGGACGTTAATGTGCGAGCTTATCATAGGGAAGGGGCAATGAAGGTTGGTTTTCATAGGGAGGTGCTCACTGCTTTCTCTTGGATTGGAGCGCAACACCTTATCTTGCATCCAATTGAGGAACACTACATTGCGATCACATGCGAGTTCATGTCCAACTTCCGCTTATACCGCAATGAAACCGACTTCAACAAGTCAAAGGTTACCTTTCAACTCGGCAATATGGACCACGAGATGAGCATTAAAAGATTCAACCGCCACCTTGGCTTCCGTGCCCCTTCCGGAGCATATACCACATCCAGCTTTCCCACCAAGGATTTGTGGCATTACCTCACCGGCCGGGTTGAATACCCCACCAACCACCTTCCCGGTCGATTCATTGCTAGCCCGGTTTTCCGGCTTATCCTATGCATCCTTGGCTCCACCATTTGGCCACGATATGAGCTCTCCCGCCCACACAAGCACGAGATTGCTTGCCTCTCCACCATGCTCTTCGAGCCAACTATTCACATGAATTTGGGGTTCGAGTTTGCTAATGCCGTTGTGAGCCACCAAGCCCTCAAGACCCACACCACCACTTACTTTGATTGGCTTGTGGCTATCCTTGCCAAGTCCTTAAAAGTAAATTTTTCCGCCTACTCTTCAAGAAAGGTCATTGCTATGGATGTGAAGTACTTCTTGAATGCTAAAGTGCTTGCTCAATCTTCTGCTGGTTTCATCAACAAGTTCTATATTAGCCAGAACGAGACTCATGATGTGGTCCTTACCCCTGCAAATCTTGAGCTTTTCTACCGCCCTAATTGGTATGATGTGTGGGCACCCACTCCTTATCCTTTGTTGCCAAATGTCCGGCTTGATCGAAGAATTCGACACCAGCCCAGCAGGTTTCCAAGAGCCGAAATTGACCCACTACGAGAAGCCTCCTCCGAGCCGGAATCACCACGGGCACATGCTGGGGTGGTCGGTGACGACCATCAGGAGGTCGGTGTCGACCCACCAGTGGGCAGCAACTACCACAACCTATGGCTTTGATGGGTCCGGTGGCTCAAATGGGGCCGCGGTCTGACATGGTTCCTTACTACTCCCACCCCTATGGCTTTGATGGGTCTGGTGGCTCACATTTTCAAGGACAAGGCACATATCATACCGGTTCGAGTTCGGGTGGCGATCCCGATATCTCCCGTCTCTCAGCTAAGATGGATGCCCTTATGCTCCACCAACACCAACTTTATGGGGCACTTAATCATCACCACAACCAATTTGTTGAGCATCACAAGGAGCTCAAGGATTTCCGCATCGAGTATTATGAAGACCACAAGGAGGATGTTGCAAGATGGAATGCTCAAGCGGATTTCGACCATTGGTTGGGGCAACACCTCTTCCAAGCTCCACCACCTCCTCACCCTCCTCAAGAATGATTCTCCTCCTTTGCCAACGCTTCAAAATGTGTCCAAGTTAGTTTCTCTTTCCTTTCTCTTTACTTTCTTAATCAATGGGGACATTGATGTTTAAGTATGGGGTGGTTTGGGAGATTACTTGTTTGAGTCATGTGTTGTTTTGTGTTTTGATTGATGTGTGTGTGTGTGTAGTTTTGTTTTGAGTCTTTTTCTTTTTGATTTTAGATGGATAAATGCCCTATTTCTTAAGATGTCCTAGGATGGAAATTGCTTGCATCATCATGTAAAACCTATGACATGCTTTAAGAATTGCCTAAATCACGATCTTGCTTTTTGAATTTTGAGCTTATAATGGACATTGAGCATGCATATTTCTAAGTAAAAGCAATCCAACAAAAACTGAACCTAAGTGAGATATATTTTGGCCTATAAAGGATGTGCATTTTTACTCCTTTCTCTTTCATGTGTGAATTAGTCTTCCAAATGCAATATACTAATTGACAATGGCATGGTTATTTTAAAGTTGAAACCAATGGAGATATGTTCATTACTTGATTGAATCAAATGATTTTGAACTCATTTTATAAGCCTACTATATTCCTTTACCTACCTATACATGATCCCTCTGTTTGTAGCCCTTTGTTTTGAGCTTAAAGCCTATTTCTAGCTCCACAAAAAATTCCCTAGCCATGAAAAGCTTGACCCTTTGATCCGAGAATTAGGACTTAGAATGAATTGTTGAAGAATGTTATGGAGTGTTTGGGTTAAAACAAAGTGATTATGGAACGTGGATAAAGTGTGTTGTCTTTGGAAAATCCAAGTATGAAGTGTTTTTTAGGCTCGAAGTACACGCATCTGGCTCGGTGACGACCCAAAGAAGGTCGGTGCCGACCCCCGCCCCCCAAAAAAAAGAGAGAGAGAAATAAAATGGGGAAAGTCAAATAATAAGTACTAGAGTCCAAAATCTTCAAAGAATAGAGGAAAGACGATGATAATAGGTGAAAGGGGTATTGCATTGTAAAGTTTTAAGTGTTTGGTGATTGAAGAAGAGGAAAGAATGTTGGTTAAGTGATGTGTAGTTTAGGAGTCTTGATTCTCGTATTTATTAGCATCACAAGGCCAAAATGTTTCCACTCCCTTTGTTATTACCAAGCCCCATTACAACCCGGCCGAATGGAAGCTTCTATGAAGTTTTCATTGAGCCACCCGAGTTCATTTGATGATTTGACTTGTTTTGACTTCTTCGGTGGAGAGTTTGCTTATATAAGTTCCATTGACTATGCGGTTTTGTGTTTGGAATTTGAGTCGAGTGATCATTGCTATACCCTAAACACTTTGAGAGTTGAGTGAAATACATATCCCTTGGTGAGGTTGGACTGTGATTGCTTGGAATGTTTATGTGTGCTAGGATGTGGAAATTGTTTGCTCATTATTCTACTTGTGCTTCTTTTTCTATAAAGGTGATTCTTGAGTTTTGTTGATTGGTATTGATGCATGTTAAGTGATTGCTTGAGGACAAGCAAGTTTAAGTATGGGGTATTTTGATGTCGCACTTTTTAGTCGGGTTTTATGGGTAGTTTTCTAGCTAGGATTGAGACTTTTTCTAAGTTTATTGTGTTGTCTTGAGTCATTTGTGTAGGTTTTCATATTATCTTAAGATATGGAGTCTACATAAGTTTGTTTGATGTTTTGTAGGTATTTGGAGCGTTGAGGAGGAGATGTCTCGGTCTTTCAAGCTTTTTAGGAGGTGGTGTTAAAGCGGTCTTATGGTGATGTTGATAGAAGAATGAGAGTCGGTGCAATTGAGGATTCCAAGATGAAGATTTCAAGATCAAGGTGCTTTTGAAGGAGCTAAAGGAAGTCTTAGAAGGCGAAGAGCGGTTAAAGAAGAAACATTGAAGAAGAACCAAGCTTTGGAGCAAGTTTTGAGCGAAGAAATGAAGAAACCAAGTGCTGCCTATGGTCGGAGACGACCCACACTAGGTCGGTGACGACCACCTCCGTGTGTAGCGGGATTAATACTTGCGCCTTAAGTTAGGTTTAGTAAATGTTTTATTTATGGGCCTTTTTAAGATAGAATTTAGTTTCCTTATAGAGATTATTTCTACCACTATATAAGGATCTCTAGGGTTTTACTTTTTAAGGGGGGGGGGGGGACGCATGGTATTCGAGGAGGACGTTATTTTTGTGGAGAACGGAACAAGTTGCAAGTTTGTTTTCTAGGTTATCTTTATTCCAAGCTCTTGGACAAAATTTAGGAGAGACTTGGAGGTTTGCTTGAGATTGTAAGTTTTCTTTTTAATTGAAGTTTGTTTGGATTTGAATTATGTCTTCTCTTTTGTCTATGATTATTGATTGTGCCATGGATCGTGAGTAGTCTACTTTTCTAGGGTTGGGGTGAAACCCGACAAGTTGTACATGATTAAAGCATGAATCTTTGATTAAAGATCTCTTTTGAATCTCTATCCTTTATCCACTTGTTTGCTATCAATTCCTTGATGAAAATTGAGGCATGTTCAAGTTTATGATTGAATTGAAAGATTGAATTGTGAATTTGGGTAATACTTGGTTGAAAACGAAAGTTGAAACTTTTAGGAAACAAGTAGGGTTGCAAGTTTAGATCTTCATGAAAGTTGGGATTTTTACTTGATTATTTATGACGAAAGTCATTTATGAGATTGTTATGGGATGATTTTGATTCATGTTTGCATGCATAGCTTGTTGTGGTGAATCCTCTCCTCTAGATCTCTTTTAATTTGATTTTTCGGAGTTTTCTCGTTACCCGGTTAGGTCGGTTACGACCTGTTGTGGGTCGGTGTCGAGCGTCTGCTTGTGTGTTTTGCTTTGTTTTGTTTTCTTTTGTTAGGATTAATAGCTAGACGTAGATTCTTCTAATTCCCGTGGACGAACCTGACCTCCCTGTACTCAGCGGGTTCTTGATTATAAATTTATTTGTTGTCAAGAAACCCTTTCAACACAAGACATAGTCTAAAAATAAAGAATAAATTTTAAAAAGAATTTTTTGATATTAAAATTTTGATAAAAAAAATTCCAAAAGCCTTGCTTGTGTTAAAGTAGTGGAAATTGGAGGATAGGTTAACAAAAAAAAATTTAATATGTGGAAGTTAAAAAGGTCGAGTTTGAACCCGAGACCTCTCTCGCTCCAAACTTTCTACATGTTCCTTCCCCCGACCACTATGCCAAGTTATCATTCTCTACTAGCTTAACCTTCTCTTTATTGTTAAACCGACCTTTTTTCTTCTTCCCCATGGACCACCGGTTCTTCACCACCGACCGGTCCGAGCTTTGGTCTGCCAGTTTTGGGTCGCCGGTGACAGTCCTGCACTCTGCTGCAACGCCCCATCACATCCCTCTTTCTCCCTTCCCCATTCTTCTCACCTTCCCAAAGCCCCTTAGGCCATTGGCCTAGTTTGAATTCTTCAGCCATAGAAACCTTTTTTTGGGCTATTTAAAGGGATGAGGCTAGAGGAAGAACACACACATACAAGCTCTCTTTTCTCTTTGTCGTTCAATTTCAATCCAAGCAAGTTCTTTTCAGATTCAAATCTGATTTTTTTCCTACTCTCTTCTTCCGCCCTTTTTCTCTTCTTCTTCGACCACCTGCGCCCACCCTTCCATCGTCGCGCCTTCGCCGTCCGCCTGAGAACCCCGCGCCACCGCCCCAGCCCCTGCCGTCCGCGCGTTGTTGCTCCATTGTTGTCACTGTTGTCCGATCTCCCCTGGTTCTGTACAGTTAACGAAGAAAGACAAAAGACAAGAAAAAGCTGGAAAGTGGGTTGTCTTTCTCCTTGGCCCTATTTTCCAACTGAGCTGAAGTTTTCGGTTGGGCCGAGAAGATCAGAAGGCAGCTGGCCCATTCTCCTTGGGTTTCCAGCAACTTGCAACTTGTAAAGAAGCGTAATTTCAGCCCATTATTTCGTCCAACCCAATTTCTTATTCCGACCCAAGCCCCGTTCCATCGTGTTGGTATAATTCCGATCCTTATCTAATTACCTACTATTTTATTAAAAATTATTTTATTTTAAATAATAATTCATTTGAGAATCTACATAAAAGCTATTCTTAGAATTTATAAAAGAGATTTATGAAAAATAATTCTAGCATGCCCACTTAAGATATTTATAATTTTAAATAAATTATAAATGATCTTCTAACATGCCAATATTAATGGAATAATAATAGTAGGCATGTTTCGATTATTTTATGCAAAGATAATAGTATAAGTTAGCTCCCTTACTAAAAAGGGGTTGTCTTAATAAGTTAAGATAGAAACGAAATGACGAAGCTTAATATTTCGTTTCTATATTGTGAACATTGGATTAGATCTAACTCTCGAGAAGCTCTTCGTTCGCGATCTTACGGTCTCGCAGGAGTTCTACCCGACTCATAAGGTAAGTGGATGGACCTCTTGCCCTTCTCTTTTATTAAACGTGGATTTATGCTCCGTTTAATATTCACTTTTGTTTGAGAACAACTTGTTTTCAATAAATGAACTTAGGTTATTTATTGCGTAGAGATAATGATGTTCATGTTTTTAGTATAGTTTTTAGTAGGATTTCTTTGTTTATTAGGTTTAGTTTTGATTAGTTTAGGTTTAGTTTAGTGTGTTTTTGGATAGTTTTGCATATTTTCATAAGAAGTATGGAAGCTACTCTATTTTGTGTATTTTGTAGGTTTTAGCAAGGAAAAGTGCTATATGGAGCTGAATTTGGAGCGCTACAGTGAAAGACAGAGGAATACAAGTTTGAAGAAGTCAATGTCCAAGATTTTACGAGATGAAGTGTGGAAGAAATCAAGCCCAGGCTCGTTAACGAGGCTGTAAGGGCTCGTTAACTAGGCCACGTGATAGGAATATCGAGGGTTGACTTTGTAACTCACCGACCCTGTGTGGCAAATTGTTTCCGTGTCGGTAGAGTATCTTTTTGTGATTTTTTTAAGGTTATTATATTATATTTTAGGTCTTGTTATCTTCTTAGATTTTGTTTCTATCTTTTAGAATTTTATTTTATCTTTTAGAAAAGTTTTTATCTTCTAGCCTTATTAGTTTTAGCTTTCTTTCTAGTATAAATAGCCCTCTTATTTAGCTTAAGAAGGGGGGGATCATAGAGAAATAGAGGAGAGAAGAGGAGGAGCCGAGAGAGCCAAGGAGAGGATCGGAGTTGAGTCGTCGGGTCAGTGGACGAGAGTTACCGAGTTCGTTGATCGAGTATTTCGGTTCGATATTTGTTTGTTTTTTTGGTTTTCTTCTGATTTTTCTATAAAACGATATTTTCTATTTAATTTGAGTAGTAATTTATTTTCAATGATTTCTTTTATAGAGTTTATTTGTTTCATAGTTATGATTAGTGAGTAGTTTTCTTTTCTAGGATCGGGGTTAAGCCCGACATAGTTGAGCATGTTTGATTAGTAAGATTGTGGGTTGAATGCCTTTTATCTATTATTGAGATTGTTTGTCGTGTTTATACCGAGATGAAAGTTGAGGAAATTTGAGTTTTTAACTTGATTGAAAGAGAAAGTTAGTAACTTGAAGATTGATATTGTTTGAATACGAAAGTTTCAAGCTTTAGATCCAAAACAAACAATTAAGTGAGTTAAGTTGCGAAAGTAGGTTAATTTGCTTCATGGTTAACGAAAGTTGATAAATCTATCTATTTAAAGGCATGATCTATTCTTCTTACGAGTTTATATGCTTGGCTATGTTGAGGTGTCCCTAGTCCTAGATCTTTGTTTTTATTTGATTATTCTTAAGTGAATTTCGTTTCTGAGTTACTTGGCTCGGTACCGAATTGGTTTAGGTCGTTAGTTTGAGTCTTTTGTTTACGGTGGTTCATTAACGACCCTGACAACGTCGTTAACGAGGCTGCTTGTGTGTTTTTGTTTGATTGTGTTTGCTTTTTAGTAGTCGATAGACGAACAACCTTGCTTCCTGTGGAACGATCCTGACTTCGCTATACACAGCGGGGTCTTGACTTATAAATTTATTTGTTGTCAAGAAACCCCATTCAACAAATTGGCGCCGTTGCCGGGGAAGCAACGTGTTTGTTAGTTTATCTGTGGGTTCGGGAATAGCCCGACCCCGTTTTTGTTTTTAATTTTTGTTTTCTTTGTCTGTTTTCTCAGCGTATGCCGGTAGGACGACGAAGGCTCGAGTTTGACAACACTGGTTATTACTCAGAACCTGAACGTTCACTGCACCGTAGACTCCGAGAAAACCGAGCCATGGCCACACCGGAAGAGATGGCTCTTCAAATGGAAGACCTCTGAAATCAGATGGAGGCGTTAAAGACTGAGAAAGAAGGCGCTGCTGCTGAAGCTGAGCGTCAACGAGCTGCTAATGCTCGTCTACAAGAGGAGCTTGATGCCTATCCAAGGAACGCCAAACAGTACATGCATCCAGAACTGAGGGTGCCAGAATCACCAATTGTGCTTCCTGCGATAGAAAAACCCTTTGAGATCAAGTCTCAATTCATATCCTTGATTAAACGGGCTAAGTTTGAAGGGAAACCTACTGAGTGCCCAATGGAGCATATTAGAAACTTTATTGATTTATGTGACACCATAGTTGCTGAAGGTGTCTCACTTGAATATGTTCTGTTAAAAGCTTTTAGATGGTCCCTTACTGGAAAGGCTCTGAGCTGGTTGGAGAGCCTACCTTCTAAGTCTATCAGGACTTGGAAAGCTTTGTACGATCAATTTCTTACAAAGTTCTTCCCTCCTGCTAAGACGACGGAGTTGAGGAAACGCATCACCTCCTATCACCAGCTGCCTAATGAAACATTCGTTGAAACATGGGAAAGATTCAAAGAGATGCTTCGACAATGCCCCACTCATGGGCAACCTTTATATGTTTTGCAAGAAATCTTTTTCCAGGGTATCAACGCAGAGACCAAGAACCGCATCAACACGCATACTGCGTGCGGTTTTATAGAGATGAACCCGACAGAAGCATGGGAACTGTTGGATAAACTTTCCAATTACGATGCCATGTATGGAACCCAGCAGACTCCACAACCTCAGAAACGTCTCTACGTACCTAACCGAGACGAAGTTGACTCGGATGTTAAAAATCAATTCTTGCAAGATGAGGTCAACCGTCTGAAGAAGCAGGTAAGTTTTCTGAAATCCTCTCAATCATGTCAAGAATGTGGTTCTTCTGCACATAGTACTTCTGCTTGCACTAACATAGAGCAGGTAAGAGCCGCTGAGACAATAGCTGAGATGAATTATATGAGAGGACCATACAGGAACCAGCCTAGCTACAATGACAGGTCAAACAACTATCAGGGATGGGGCAATCAGAATACCAATCAAAATTATACAATGCCTCCACCAGATAGACGACCTACACCTTATCGACCTCCAGGCCATCAGGAGCCACCATCATGGGTTCAAGGATTACATGAAGGCATTAACGGCGTGACCACCAAAGTTAACGAAGTAACCAACAAGGTTAACGAAGTACAAGCCAACCTGAACCAACAAAATAAAAGATGGGGAGAGTTCGATATATGGAAGAAGAGTGTTGACTCCCAACTAGGGAACCTCGCTGCCCAGATTCCGAGACCACCAGGGCAACTCCCGGGCCGCCCCGAGGAGAACCCTAGGGGATAAATAGCAGCGGTGCACCTTAGGAGTGGGAAGACATTGCTAGAACGAGTTCAAGTTGAGGACAAGGAGGAAGAGGACGTCACCAAGCAGCTAGTTAACGAGCCAGCGAGAGCAAATAACGAGCCCATATACCAAGGTGACGAGGCTTCGAGGGTTCCTGACGACCCTACCCCAGGTAAGTTTTTTAGTCCGAGCCTTCCTCTCCACTCCAGGGTAGTTAACGACCCCATCAGGGGCGGTAACAACCCACCGAGCATACCTGACGACCCCAGTGTCGACTTGGTACTCTCACCTCTCGAACCCAACTTGGTTCCGAGGATGGTGAAATCTCTTCCATTTCCAACTAAGAAATCTATGGACTCTACTGAGAGTAAGTTCAAGCGTTTCGTAAAGATTCTTCAGGGCATTAATATTTCCATCCCATTCGCTGAGGCCCTAAGCGAAATGCCGGCTTACACAAAGTTTTTGAAAGATATTCTTAGCAGGAAAAGATCCATTAAAGAGCTGCAGGATGAAGTCAGATCAATATCTCTGCCGGAAAAGCTAGGAGACCCAGGGAGATTAGCAATAACAATCGGCATAGGCAACCACAAGTTCAAAGCTTTATGTGATCTCGGCGCCAGTGCTAGTTTAGTTCCTCTCTCAATCTGGTCTAAAGCTAATATGGGACCACTAGAGCCCATTAACATGCGGCTTTACATGGCAGACGGATCTTGCATCAAACCAACAGGGGTAATAGAAGACTTTCCCATCCAAGTGGGTAAATTCTTTGTTCCAAACGACTTCATCGTTATGACAATGCCCGAAGATCCGGTGGTGCCTATTATTTTGAGAAGACCGTTCCTCGCCACAGCTGGAGCCATAATCGATGTTAGGAGGGGACTCTTAACTTTCGAAATTGGGGATGAGGTGACAGAATTCCGATTCAAACAGTCAATTAAGGAGAATGATAAAGCCGAAGTCAAGATGCTCTACACCCACAAGGAAATCATTGAGTGTGGGGACCCTATTGGAAGATCAACAGTAGGTGATGAAATTTCAGGTCAAAGATGGGCAGAAATAACCTCTGCAGTTTCAGTAACGAGCTCCCTAGCTACGTTACCAATTCTCCTGGAAGAAGAAGCAGGCTCGTTAATGACACCAACATCATCGTTAACGACCCTAGCAGAAGACAACGAAATTTCAGCCTTTGCACATCTTGAGGAGGTGTTGAAGACAGAGCCAGAAGAACCAATCCTAATCCTTGCTGAACCGTCCCCAACACTTAAACCCCTGCCAGACTCCCTCAAGTATGAATTTCTTGGTCCTAATTCTACTTTGCATGTCATCATTAATGCTAATTAAAAGATGAGGAAGTAGGAAAACTCTTGAATGTGCTTAGGATGCATAGGAAAGCTATAGGCTACTCCCTAGATGATATAACTGGCATTTCCCCTTCCCTTTGCATGCATAGGATATACATGGAGGATAATCATAAACCCACCATAGAGCATCAACGAAGGTTAAATCCTAACATGAAGGATGTAGTTAAAAAGGAAATTATTAAATTACTTGATGCAGGGATCATATTTCCTATATCGGATAGCAAATGGGTGAGTCCGGTCCATGTAGTCCCAAAAAAAGGGGGAATGACTGTGATAGAAAACGAAAAGGGAGAGCTTATTCCGACTAGAACCACCACTAGTTAGAGGATGTGCATTGATTATAGGAAGCTCAATAGTGCTACTAGAAAAGATCATTTCCCGCTTCCTTTCATTGATCAGGTGTTAGAACGCCTAGCCCAGCAGGATTATTTCTGTTATTTAGACGGCTATAGCGGTTTTTGGCAGATTCCTATTCACCCTGATGATCAGGAGAAAACAACCTTTACATGTCCCTATGGAACCTTTGCTTATAAAAGAATGCCATTTGGGCTTTGCAATGCCCCTGCTACCTTTCAAAGATGTATGATGGCCATTTTTTCGGATATGATAGAGGATATTGTAGAGCTTTTCATGGATGACTTTTCTGTTTATGGTTCTTCATTTGATTCTTGTCTTGCTAACCTTGCACGAGTGCTTAAAAGCTGTGAAGAAACCAATCTTGTGTTAAATTGGGAAAAGTGTCATTTCATGGTTCAAGAGGGGATAGTACTAGGACACCTTGTCTCTAAAAGAGGGATAGAAGTAGATAGAGCAAAAATCGAGCTTATTGAAAAACTACCTCCTCCTTCTTCTGTAAGAGACATTAGGAGTTTCCTTGGGCATGCTGGCTTTTACAGACGATTTATTCAAGATTTTTCTAAGATAGCTAAACCTTTGACTAACCTACTAATGAAAGATCTAGTGTTTGAGCTGTCTCCAGAATGTCTTGAAGCATTTTACAGGTTACGAGCTGCCCTCGTATCTGCCCCCATTATGCAGTCCCTTGATTGGACATTGCCTTTCGAGATTATGTGTGATGCTAGTGACTATGCAGTTGGCGCAGTCTTAGGGCAACGGAAGGATAAAAAGCTCCATGCCATCTATTACGCCAGTAAGACGCTAGATGAGGCGCAGAGTAAGTATACCACAATGGAGAAAGAGTTCCTTGTTGTGGTATTTGCCTTTGAAAAATTCCGGTCATACCTTGTGGGATCCAAAGTGATTGTTTATACTAACCATGAGGCTGTTAGATACTTAATGGCTAAAAAGGATGCCAAACCTAGATTGCTTCGTTGGATGCTCTTACTGCAGGAATTTGACCATGAAATAAGAGACAAAAAGGGAGCAGAAAATCTAGTGGCAGATCACCTATCCAGATTGCCAGTAGGGCATATCACCGAGTCCACCAATGAGGTACCAATAAACGATTCCAGACCTGACGAACACCTCCTGCTGAACGAGGTCGAACTCCACAAGACCCTCGTTACCGACCCCTTTAGGGTCGTTAACGAGGTGCCGAGGCTGGAAGGTACAAATTACAAGGATAAATTTTCAGAATGGGTCGGCATGACAGTCAATCAGGTCGTTACTAAGCCACGGGAGATCGTTACCGAGGATAAAATAATGACTCCAAGCTCGTTAACAACCCATCCAGGAGGCGTGATTCCCGAGGGCCTGACCCCACAAAACAAGAAGAAATTTCTCCATGATGTAAAACAGTACTATTGGGATGATCCCTACCTGTTTAAGCAAGGGAGCGTTCACCTTTTTAGGCGTTGTGTTCCAGAAGAGGAGATCGAGAATGTGATCCATCAATTTCACACACTTCCAACTGGAGGCCATGCAAAAGGATTCAAAACTACAACAAAGATTCTTCAAAGTGGTCTCTATTGGCCAACCATGTTCAAGGATGTGCAAGCTTATGTGACAGCATGTGATGGGTGCCAACGCTCAGGAAACATCACTTGGAGACATGAAAATCCACTTACCGGGATATTGGAGGTGGAGCTTTTTGACGTATGGGGCATAGACTTTATGGGACCGTTTCCCGCATCAGGCCCCTACAAGTACATCCTAGTTGCAGTCGATTATGTCTCTAAATGGGTCGAAGCTGTTGCTACAAGGACTAACGACGCCAAGACTGTGGCTAAATTCATCAAGACCAATATTTTCCCCAAGTTCGGCGTTCCAAGGGTCCTTATCAGTGATGGTGGCTCTCATTTCATTGAGCGGAGTTTTGAAGCACTTTTGGCTAAGTATGGGGTATCCCATCGGGTGGCAACACCCTATCACCCCCAAACTAGTGGCCAAGTTGAAGTTTCAAATAGGAAAATAAAGAGCATATTGGAGAAGACAGTCTCCCGTTCTAGGAAGGATTGGTCCTCCAAATTAGATGACGCTCTATGGGCATACAGGACAGCATACAAGACGCCTCTACGCACCACTCCTTATAATCTAGTGTATGGCAAGGCATGTCATTTACCGGTCGAGATGGAGCATAAAGCATTATGGGCTCTAAAAGAGCTCAACATGAACCTCGATGGACTTGCAAGCATTAGAAGAACTGAGGTTGAAGGCGTATGAAAATGCTGAAATTTACAAGGAGCGCACTAAAAGGTGGCATGATCGGAAATTAGTGCCCAAAGCTTATTACGTCGGCGACAAGGTACTTCTTTTCAACTCTAGACTCCGATTATTCCCAGGGAAGCTCAGGACACGATGGAGTGGGCCATTTGTGGTTCATCACATTTATCCTCATGGAGCAGTAGAGTTGATCGATAACCGAGGCATAATCTTCAAAGTTAATGGGCACCGGCTGAAGAAGTTCCATGAGAAGACCAACCCGGACGAAGAGATCAGACTTACCATGGCTCTCACATCATCAGACTAGTCAAAGGAGTACGTCGGGCAGACGACGTTAAAAATAGCGCTTACGGGAGGCAACCCGCTTTTTTTAGTGTAGAATTAGATTTTCTTTTTTAGACTCTTTTTCTTAGCTTTCTTTTGAGTTCTTTCTAGTAGTTTTTAGGATAGAAATTAGGATTTAATTTTGAGCTAACAAGATACAGGAGAAGGGATCGAAAAATCACTCCAAGAGGCTACGGTGGCTCGTTAACGACCCGGTTCGGACGACCCGATTCGGCAAAACGGGGCAGGTAAGTTTTTTTAACCTAGTCTATCTTTTTTTACTACCCTAGCCGCCACCCCTCTACCCCTTCCTATCCCTTCCCTCTCCTATATAACCTTTCTACCCCTCCCAAATCTCTTTCACATCCAAATCCAACCTTCTCCAAAAAATCAACCAAAGATCTTGAAGACCCCCTCCCACCGATCGGAATCCTTCGCCAACCATCACCGAGCAACCGTCGTTACCGAAGCCGGAAATCCTTCCCTTCACCGTCGAAGATCCGAAGCTTTCGATAGCCCCCACCGAGCTCGTTACTCGCCCGATTCCCGACCCCTTGTTCTTCAAATTTCTCGGTTCTCCGGTATGTTTTCTAAACCCTAAACTCGAATTGCATGATTTATGATTTTTAGGGTAGAAATTTCATGTCTAGGATTGAGTTTATATAGAGGATCGGTGTTCATGATTAAATATTACCCATGGTTGTGATTTTTGCTTCGTTTTTCTAGATCTAGAAAGGGATATTCATGTTGGATGATTTACGGTGAGAAGTTAATTGTGAAAAGCATGAATTTTTCTTGTTCTAGTATCAAGCTACAAACTTTGCATGTCAAAATTTTGGGTAAAATTTAGCATGTTCGGGTTGGGTAATCGAGCAAGTATGGGGTGCGTATTTCCGACTGTGTGTCTAGTGAAGAGAATAGAGGATTGCATGCTCGAAATGTGGCTTGATTTTAAAGTAGAGTAAACTCGGAATTCTGCGATCTGGTTCTCGGCGGCTCGTTAACGACCCACCCAGGCTCGTTAACGACCCTGCATAATCTCAAAATTTAACAACCAGACCACATTCGTAAACAACCCAATTGGGTAGTTAACGAATAATTCCGAGGCTATTTCGAGACCAAGTATGGGGTCTCTTGCCTATCTATTTTGAGTGGATCTTATCTTGGAAAAGTTTTTTTTTATTTTGTAGATCTCATGGCAAGTTCAAGTAGACCCGCTACCCGAGCTCAGAAGAAGAGAAGGAACCAAAGGTACCCATCCCCACCTTGCATGGACAACGTGATTTTGAGTACTCAAGGCCAAGTGCATCGATACCGTGCCATTCTAGAGAAGGACCACAACACCCGTTGGTTCTCAAAGTCTAGTGCTCTCAACACGGGGATCTACACGGATGTCAAGGAAGCCTTCCTTATCCTTGGTGCATCCCATCTCCTGAAGAAGGAGAATTTACCATACTTTCCGGCCCTCACATCCGAGTTCTTGGCCACTCTAGAGACGAGCTTCCCGTCAAAGACTTCGGCGGGACGAATCCGGTTTCGGCTCGGTAACGTGAGCCGTGAGTTCACCATGGCAGAGTTCAACTCAATCTTGGAACTTCCAAATCCGTCTAGAGACTACAGTTTGAAAGACTACAGGGTGACTAGGACATGGAGCTACATCACGGGGGAAGAACAATCCTCCACGGCGGCATTATCTGGGGCAAGCATCATCAACCCCATCTTCAGGATCATTCTCCGAGTCCTAGCCTCTATGTTTTGGCCAAAGAGAGAGTTAAACAGGCCAACGAGGACGGAAGTTGCTTGTCTCCGCACCATCCTTTTCGAGGAGCTCGGCCCCTTGAATTTGGGGTACGAATGTTTTTAGTATAGTTTTTAGTAGGATTTCTTTGTTTATTAGGTTTAGTTTTGATTAGTTTAGGTTTAGTTTAGTGTGTTTTTGGATAGTTTTGCATATTTTCATAAGAAGTATGGAAGCTACTCTATTTTGTGTATTTTATAGGTTTTAGCAAGAAAAAGTGCTATATGGAGCTGAATTTGGAGCGCTACAGTGAAAGACAGAGGAATACAAGTTTGAAGAAGTCAATGTCCAAGATTTTACGAGATGAAGTGTGGAAGAAATCAAGCCCAGGCTCGTTAACGAGGCTGTAAGGGCTCGTTAACGAGGCCACGTGATAGGAATATCGAGGGTTGACTTTGTAACTCACCGACCCTGTGCGGGAAATTATTTCCGTGTCGGTAGAGTATCTTTTTGTGATTTTTTTTAGGGTTATTATATTATATTTTAGGTCTTGTTATCTTCTTAGATTTTGTTTCTATCTTTTAGAATTTTATTTTATCTTTTAGGAAAGTTTTTACCTTCTAGCCTTATTAGTTTTAGCTTTCTTTCTAGTATAAATAGCCCTCTTATTTAGCTTAAGAAGGGGGTGGATCATAGAGAAATAGAGGAGAGAAGAGGAGGAGCCGAGAGAGCCAAGGAGAGGATCGGAGTTGAGTCGTCGGGTCGGTGGACGAGAGTTACCGAGTTCGTTGATCGAGTATTTCGGTTCGATATTTGTTTGTTTTTTTGGTTTTCTTCTGATTTTTCTGTAAAACGATATTTTCTATTTAATTTGAGTAGTAATTTATTTTCAATTATTTCTTTTATAGAGTTTATTTGTTTCATAGTTATGATTAGTGAGTAGTTTACTTTTCTAGGATCGGGGTTAAGCCCGACATAGTTGAGCATGTTTGATTAGTAAGATTGTGTGTTGAATGCCTTTTATCTATTATTGAGATTGTTTGTCGTGTTTATACCGAGATGAAAGTTGAGGAAATTTGAGTTTTTAACTTGATTGAAAGAGAAAGTTAGTAACTTGAAGATTGATATTGTTTGAATACGAAAGTTTCAAGCTTTAGATCCAAAACAAACAATTAAGTGAGTTAAGTTGCGAAAGTAGGTTAATTTGCTTCATGGTTAACGAAAGTTGATAAATCTATCTATTTAAAGGCATGATCTATTCTTCTTACGAGTTTATATGCTTGACTATGTTGAGGTGTCCCTAGTCCTAGATCTTTGTTTTTATTTGATTATTCTTAAGTGAATTTCGTTGCTGAGTTTCTTGGCTCGGTACCGAACTGGTTTAGGTCGTTAGTTTGAGTCTTTTGTTTACGGTGGTTCGTTAACGACCCTGACAACGTCGTTAACGAGGCTGCTTGTGTGTTTTTGTTTGATTGTGTTTGCTTTTTAGTAGTCGATAGACGAACAACCTTGCTTCCTGTGGAACGATCCTGACTTCGCTATACACAGCGGGGTCTTGACTTATAAATTTATTTTTTGTCAAGAAACCCCATTCAACAGATAACGACTGCGTTAATCTTATTATTACCCGTTACACTAGTACTGGACTTTAGGATCGATGTTTCCGGCCTTGCTTGTTTAAAGTGTCTCATTTAGAGACCTTCCTTGGAATAGTATAGAATAAGGTGTTAGACATAAGTCTATGAACACCTTTTTATAACATTTCTTTTATATATAAGTCATGACTCTACTCTTACCCCGTTGACTAAAGTCTTAAGCAATGACGAAATAGAAAGGTTTCGTCTAAAGTCTAAAGCAATGTCACACGGAAAATAAATGTTGGTTAAAGCCTTAAGGCAATGTCGAAATAGGAAGTTCGTCTAAAGTCTTAAGAAATACCACATAAAATAGAAATGTCGGCTAAAGTCTTACGCTATGTTGCAATTCAACTGCACAAATTAGGCTACAGTCTCTTGCTATGCCGAAATTTCCGAAATCATGAATTAGGCTAGAGTTCTCGCTATGTCTATTCAATTCACTAGTCAAAGTATACTATTCTATACTTTTCGAAATAATAAAGTTCTCAATCTATTTAGTAGTGAACCACACTCATGTGGTATTCTGCGTCCAAAAGATATCTCGTATTTCTTTGTGTTCGATAATAGTGTCAACCTATGCTTTGATAGGACCCCAACCTTTTGGTGTCTTATCTCCAAAGAAAGTTCGATTCTTTTCCTCTGGGCAAGAGTGTTAATCTGTTCTTAGTGAAATCACACTTTCGTAAGATCATAGCTACCTTGGAATTTCGTAGTCTTCTCTTTTTCGATGGAAGTATTAATTGTTGAATTATCGACCAATCACCATCATTGGAGATCGATACCAACATATTTCATTAATACTTTAGCCGTCATTCACTTGGTAGTCTTTCATTAGACTAACCCATCCACCCTCTTTTCTTTTTTTTTTCCTTGCATGTTCGGACATCAGGATGCAAAGGCGTGTTTCTCAAAGACCAAGGATCCAATGTTAGATGCAATAAGGAGACATATCAAGGAAGGGTTATATCTCTAAGTCGAAGAAGTTAAGACGAGGTACGCATCCAGAGGAGTAGTTTCAAGACTTGAAGATCATGGCAAGACAAGATTGAAGGAAGGAAGAATTTTCTCGAGGGGCAACGCATCCGCAAGGTGGTGCACCAGCCCTCTCTTTAAGCCAAGGAACTCATCATCATATGAGTATTCTTTGAAGCACCCTCGCATTTTCAATAACTCCTTTTTTAGAAAAATAAGTTTTCTTTCCGCTGCTACATCTATTGTAAACAAAATTCGATTGTAATGAACTACGGTTCTTTTTAATGAATAAGATTTCTGTTTTTGAGTCATTTTCATTTAAGTTATATTTTTATAAAGCCTTGGGTAGTTCTGGGTACATTAATCCGAGATCATTGGCGGTAATATCCCTTGAGATAAAATAGGGGTGTTAAAATTATGGTATCAGAGCCGAAAGTTTTAAATCGAGTCTTCATCGATTTTCCTTGAAAGGGTAACCCCTTTTTCCACTCTATTTCCAAAAGAAATTTTCAATTTGAGAATTTCTTCCTAGAAAACTTCAAAACCCAATTAACCTTTGCCTTTAACGAAATTTCTAAGTTACCTATTTTTGCTAAGAAGTTCAAAGAAACCCATATAGCGGAACCTTATGAGTTGAAAAATTTAAGACAACATCTTTCTCAAAACTGAAATATTTCTTTTTTTTTCTAAACCCAATGTTATTCAAGGGTTTTGAAAATCAAGCTTTTGGCCTAAGTTTATATGGAACCAATTTTTTATCCAAAAACAAAAAGAGATATGAACTTATCCTTTTGTAAATCCGAGTCGAGGATTGTACGCCTAAAGATTAGAAACTTTAAACTCCCCTTTCGAGATTTAAAATTTGAACCATTCTACTAAAGAGAGATTTCAACTTTAAAAAAAATGCTTTCACAAGTTATAAATCCTCAAGGTACTTTCAAGAATATAAATGTCTTAGACATGAAAAGTTTTGTTTCAAATTCCAAATACTTCCTTCAACAGCCTCCTTCTTCAAGCATAAAATTACGGATATTCCATATCAGCGCCTATACGTTATCCCTTTATAGAAAATGGTTTAACGAGAAATCAAGCTTGTGCTCCACCGGGAACAAAGGAAGAAATGTCCACTAAAGGTGTTGCTTAACATTCCATGGAGCTAAACTTTGTTGAGGTGGAGAATCAAGGAAGAGAGAAGACTCCAAAAGATACATCGAGGAGAACTTATCCAATCAAGGATCTACCATGTCTCCACCTGACCTCGACCTTGAGGAAGGTTCATCAAAGGGTGTAAGGCAGAAAGATCTGATATCAAAGTGAGTGAATGGTCGAGAATCTTGAACAATGACGAATATACTTCCCCTAAGTACCTACAAGTAAAAAGTTAACTTGCTCGCTCAGTACAGAGAATCTGGGTAAGATATCCCATCTTTGTTGCCAGAGTAAGACCAACCATTGATAAGGTTATTATGATTGTGAAAGACACATCATGGGTACGTGTCAACACTAGATTTGATAATCCTACCTACATAGGTATATGCTTCTTGTATAACGTATTGTTGTTAAGTGTGTGACTCTAAGTAGTCCACTCAACTAGACTATTGCTTTTGGAAAACCCTAGAACTGTTGGACCAATTGTAAGGTTGTTTCTACCCCTCGTACTTTGTGGTACCATCTCTTTTCAGTAGGAGTTTAAAATTGTTGCATGAACTCTAATCGCATGTCAATAGGATGTTGACTTCCATTCCAATATGGCCACATCTTGCCTTATATACATTTCGCTAATTGAAAAATTTTGCTATCCAATTATCCAGAAGGTTTCCACTCGAGGAAATAGCTACATGAACAATCTGAACAATGCCCCAGCTGGGGGTGGAATTGACGAGGTTGAATCTAGAACTGGAAATCAGCAAAAAGAGAATCGGGTGCCTATTCCAAGACAACCAATAGCTCTTGATGATGCCACCACCGCCGCTTTTAAGGGGATGATTCAACAAATGGTGTGTGAAGCTATGCATGAGTTCGTACCTAATCAACCAAATATCGTTGAAAAAAATCAGGTTGAGGACATAAGGGCCAACGTTATCCATGATCAAGGAGAGGGGTCAAACTTTGCCAGCGCATTAAAAACTTACAATGCAATGAAACCCGATTCCTATGATGGCACTGGAGAACCAACTAGCATCTATTACTAGTTCTCCCATGTTGAGAGATTGCTAAGGAATGTGCATTGCTATGAAGCTGAAAAGGTGTGAATAGCTACCTTAAAGTTCAAGGAAGAAGCTAGTGAATGGTGGGAAACTTCAAAGTTGACAGAACATCCCGAGTTGAATTAGGAAATGTTCAAGGAGAAGATGACGAACCGTTTCTTCTCGCCCGCCATGAAGGACGAGAAGATGGATGAGTTGTACAATATTAAAGTGAAAGGGCTAAGCGTCTTAGAGCGAGCAAAGAACTTCAATCATTTGCTTCAATATGTTGGGCATGAGATTTCCACTAAAGAGCAGAAAATTCGTCGCTTCCATAAGTGGATGAGCGATACTATCAAACCGTGGATGGTGAATCATCACTTCTCGACATTAGAAGAGTATGTCGACGCTGCTTACAGATTGGAGTCCACTTTATATGAACCCGAGCAGAAGAAGAATGGTGGAGGAAAATCTCATCAGCAAAACCAAGGTGGATTTAAGAGGCCAGCGTCCCCGCAAAAGTCAAGATGGTCAAAGAGGGGCAAATCGGAATCAAACATGACCACCACCTCTAAAGGGTCTGAACATCTAAAGGGTTCCTTAACCTGCTACAATTGTGGAATGCAAGGTAACATTAACAGGAACTGCGTCAAACCCACGAAGACATGCTTTACTTGTGGAAAGGAAGGACACGTTCGCACCTATTGCAAGCAGAACAACAATGGTTCAAGTCACTTTAAGTCTGTCCCAACCTCTCAGAACAACCAGGCCTCGAATAGAGTTGCAGGGACAACTTTTATTCAATCTACAACTAAGAATAAGGGCAAGGGACCGACAACTTCTCAGAATCAAGGTCAACAACTCTATGAGATGTACCGCAGTTATGAGCCGGTTGCATTAGATGTTCCAGAGGAATAGGTAGTTCCTCCTTTTATCGAAGATGTATTACTTGTTGCCATGTTAGTCTTGCTTCTAAGGCACTTTTGTATCCTGACTATAGCTAGACAATCTCGTATCTTGTAATCCTCATCCTTCTTCGTAAGGATACTCGCTTTTGATATCGCTTTATGAATTGGACATCAAATTGCACTTCCGATTGTCAAAACGAGTTGTAATACTTTTGCTTGCATCTACCCAAACGTTGAAAGTTGTTTCACGACTTGCTTTTTTTTAGATAGTCATCATCTTCGCAAAATCCAAACTAAAATGTTTTTGGGATACCAAATATATATATGTTATATGTATATATATATATATATATATCCATGGTAGTGAACAAGAATGCGTTTTGTCTCCCATCTTGATCACATGGTTGAGATAAAATTTCATGTCCTGTTCCTGTGGATATATATTAAGAGACTATGTGGAGGTAGTTTCCTCGATGCTGATCACATTGGTGAAATGAAACCACTTAGTTCTATGAATCCAACCTTAGTTATGAAAAGCTACTTTCATATAAGAGTAACAACTCTTGCTATGAAATTATTTGCGAACCACTTCTCGTATGTTACTATGTTAGGGTACGATATCTTGAAGATGGTTATATCTTCTCCTATACTCATTCTGTTAGTAACTTCATTAGAAGTGCGGAACTTGAATCAACATTTTCAAGATATGGCACCCACATATGCGAGTACTAATTCCATCTTGAATTCAACATTAAGATTTGTCTTAAGAGAATTCAACTACAATGACTTGTTCTTGAAATATAGAATGTGATAGGCAAGCCCTTACTCATATTTTCATGACCCTTTGACGCTCATGTCAACTAAGATGCTTATTCTATAAGCAATTCAACATTGTGATACCTAGAAAAGGTAGCACGTGATTTCCCACATGTTAGGCACGAGTCGGTTAGCAAAATCGCTTGACTAACCAAGACCTCAATGTACGAATGATAGGGTTTAGTTGTAAACCACGAATTGTGTCAACTTAAGGAAAAAGAGTTCCTAGCTCCCAAAAGATAAAAAGACCTCTATTTGGATACTATAATCAACAAGAATGTATTTCTCTTCATGGAAAAGAAACCGCATTTACTTCCCGATATGGTTCCAACCGCATATGTCGCTAGTTTTTGAAATCGTTTTTTTTAAGAAAATGAAATCTGTTGCATATGGTTCATGTAAACCACACCAGTTTCGCATGTGGAAACTTTTCCTCGACTTGCTAATGTAATAACTCCTTAACCAAAAAGGATATGTATTCGCTCCTTTGGTCTTTTCCAAACCATATCTAAAGCAAAGAATGCTTATTAAGTTGGTGATCCAGAGTGAGAAGATTCTTCTCGAACCTGAGTTAGTCATGAGGACCTTGCTTTAACATGACACGTGGATGTTGACTACTCATAGTCAATACAAGTTGTAAATTGTCCTAAAAGAACCCGTGTATGTGACAAGTTTTATTCGAGTTCTTCAAAAGGTACTCTTGTTTTGGGAAACGATGCACTTTCAGCAAAAGGAATATGGTGAAACGTTTTTTAAAGGGGGTACTACAAGCTTCCACTTTTTGCTGGTAGAGTGAGTTGTGTAGGTGCGCTCTTCCCTTATTGTAACCCTCGTTCCTCATAGTTTCAGGGATGAAACTATCTTTAAGGGGGTACTGTTGTAATAACCACTAATTTTGCTATGTATTTTAATAATTATGAAAAATTTGTATTTCTCTTCCTTAAAAATAATAAATTCGTTTTTATACTATATTTTCAAGACATAGTCTAAAAATAACGAATAAATTCTAAAAAAGAATTTTTTTTGATATTAAAATTTTTATAAAAAATTTCAAAAGCCTTGCTTGTGTTAAAGTAGTGGAAATTGGAGGATAGGTTAACAAAAAAATTTAATATGTGGAAGTGAAAAAGGTCGGGTTTGAACCCGAGACCTCTCGCTCCAAACTTTCTACATGTTCCTTCCCCCGACCACTATGCCAAGTTATCATTCTCTACTAGCTTAACCTTCCCTTTATTGTTAAACCAATCCTTTTCTCTTCTTCCCCATGGACCACCGGTTCTTCACCACCGACCGGTCCGAGCTCTGGTCCGCTAGTTTTGGGTCGCCGGTGACAGTCCTGCACTCCGCTGCAATGCCCCATCACATCCCTCTTTCTCCCTTCCCCATTCTTCTCACCTTCCCAAAGCCCCTTAGGCCATTGGCCTAGTTTGAATTCTTCATCCATAGAAGCCTTTTTTTTTTGCTATTTAAAAGGGATGAGGTTGGAGGAAGAACACACACACACAAGCTCTCTTTTCTCTCTGTCGTTCAATTTCAATCTAAGCAAGTTCTTTTCAGATTCAAATCTGAAATTTTTTCCACTCTCTTCTTCTACCCTTTTTCTCTTCTTCTCCGACCACCTAACTCCCACCCTTCCGTCGCCGCGCCTTTGCCGTCCACCGGGAACCCCGTGCCACCGCCCCAGCGCCTATCGTTCGCGCGTTGTTGCTCCATTGTTGTTGCTATTGTCCGATCTCCCCTGGTTCTGTTCAGTTAATGAAGAAAGACAAAAGACAAGAGAAAGATGGAAAGTGGGTTGTTTTTCTCCTTGGCCCTATTATCCAACTGGGCTGAAGTTTTCGGTTCGGCCGAGAAGATCAGAAGGCAACTGGCCCATTCTCCTTGGGTTTCCAACAACTTGCAACTTGTAAAGAAGCATAATTTCGGCCCATTATTTCATCCAACCCAATTTGTTACTCCGACCGAAGCCCCGTTCCGTCGTGTTGGTATAATTCTGATCCTTATTTAATTACCTACTATTTTATTTTAAATAATAATTCATTTGAGAATCTATATAAAACCTATTCTTAGAATTTATAAAAGATATTTATGAAAAATAATTCTAGCATGCCCACTTAAGATACTTATAATTTTAAATAAATTATAAAAGATCTTCTAACATGACAATATTAATGGAATAATATTACTAGGCATGTTTGGATTATTTTATGCAAAGATAATAGTATAAGTTAACTCCCTTACTAAAAAGGGGTTGTCCTAATAAGTTAAGATAGAAACGAAATGACGAAGCTAAATATTTTGTTTCTATATTGTGAACATCGGATTAGGTCAAACTCTCGAGAAGCTCTTCGTTCGCCATCTTACGGTCTCGCAAGAGTTCCACTCGACTCATAAGGCAAGTGGATGGACCTCTTGCCCTTCTCTTTTATTAAACATGGATTTATGCTCCGTTTAATATTCATGTTTGTTTGACAACAACTTGTTTGCAATAAATGAAATTAGTTTAAATATTTCTTAGAGATAACGACTTCATTAATCTTATTATATCCCGTTACGCTAGTACGGGACTTTAGGATCGATGCTTCCGGCCTTGCTTGTTTAAAGTGTCTCGTTTAGAGACCTTCCTTGGAATAGTATAGAATAAGGTGTTAGACATAAGTCTATGAACACCTTTTTATAACATTTCTTTTATATATAAGTCATGACTCTACTCTTACCCCGTTGACTAAAGTCTTAAGCAATAACGAAATAGAAAGGTTTCGTCTAAAGTCTAAAGCAATGTCACACGGAAAAAAAATGTTGGTTAAAGTCTTAAAGCAATGTCGAAATAGGAAGTTCGTCTAAAGTCTTAAGCAATACCACATAAAATAGAAATATCGGCTAAAGTCTTACGCTATGTTGTATTTCAACTTCACAAATTAGGCTAAAGTCTCCTGCTATGCCGAAATTTCCGAAATCATGAATTAGGGTAGAGTTCTCGCTATGTCTATTCAATTCACTAGTCAAAGTATACTATTGTATACTTTTCGAGATAATAAAGTTCTCAATCTATTTTGTAGTGAACCACACTCATGTGGTATTTTGCGTCCAAAAGATATCTCGTATTTCTTTTTGTTCGATAATAGCGTCAACATACGCTTTGATAGGACCCCATCCTTTTGGTGTCCTATCTCCAAAGAAAGTTCGATTCTTTTCCTCTTGGGCAAGAGTGTTAATCTGTTCTTAGTGAAATCACATTTTCGTAAGATCATAACTGCCTTGGAATTTTGTAGTCTTCTCTTTTTCGATGGAAGTATTAACTGTTGGATTATCGACCAATCACCATCATTGAAGATCGATACCAACATGTTTCGTTAATACTTTAGCCGCCATTCACTTGCTAGTCTTTCATTAGACTAACCCATCCACCCTCTTTTCTTTTTTTTCCTTGCATGTTCGGACATCAGGATGCAAAGGCGTGTTTCTCAAAGACCAAGGATCCAATGTTAGATGCAATAAGGAGACATATCAAGGAAGGGTTATATCTCTAAGTCGAAGAAGTTAAGAGGATGTACGCATCCAGAGGTGCAGTTTCAAGATTTGAAGATCATGGCAAGACAAGTTTGAAGGAAGGAAGAATTTTCTCGAGGGGCAACGCATCCACAAGGTGGTGCACCAGCTCTTTCTTTAAACCAAGGAACTCATCATCATATGAGTCTTCCTTGAAGCACTCTCGCATTTTCCATAGCTCCTTTTTAGAAAATAAGTTTTCTTTCCGCTGCTACATCTATTGTAAACAAAATTCTATTGTAATGAACTACGCTTCTTTTTAATGAATAAGATTTCTATTTTTGAGTCATTTTCGTTTAAGTTATACTTTTTTAAAGCCTTGGGTGGTTCCGGGTAGATTAATCCGGGATCACTGGCGGTAATATTCCTTGAGATAAAATTGGGGTGTTACAATTATAGTATCAGAGCCGAAAGTTTTAAATTAAGTCTTCATCCAATATCCTCGAAAGGGTAACCCCTTTTTCAACTCTATTTCCAAAAGAAATTTTCAATTCGAGAATTTCTTCCTAGAAAACTTCAAAACCCAAGTAACCTTTGCCTTTAAAGAAATTTCTTAGTTACCTATTTTTGCTAAGAACTTCAAAGAAACCCATATAGGGGAACCTTATGATTTGAAAATTTTAAGACAACATCTTTCTCAAAACTGAAATATTTCTTTTTTTTTCTAAACCCAATGTTATTAAAGGGTTTTGAAAATCAAGCTTTTGGCATATGTGTTTCTATGGCACCAATTTCTTATCCAAAAAGAAAAAGAGATATGAACTTATCCTTTTGTAAACCCGAGTCAAGGATTGTACGCCAAAAGATTAGAAACTTTAAACTCCCCTTTCGAGATTTAAAATTTGAACCATTCTACTAAAGAGAGATTTCAACTTTAAAAAAAAAGTCTTTCACAAGTTATAAATCCTCAAAGTACTTTCAATTATACAAATGTCTTAGACGTGAAAAGTTTTGTTTTAAATTCCAAATACTTCCTTCAACAGCCTCCTTCTTCAAGCATAGCATTACGAACATTCCATATCAGCGCCTATACCTTATCCCTTTATAGAAAATGGTTTAACGAGATTTCAAGCTTGTGCTCCACAGGGAACAAAGGAAGAAATGTCGACTAAAGGTGTTGCTTAACCTTCCATGGAGCTAAACTTTTTTGAGTTGGTGACTCAAGGAAGAGAGAAGACTCCAAAAGATACACCAAGGAGAACTTAGCCAATCAAGGATCTACCATGTCTCCACTTGACCTCGACCTTGAGGAACGTTCATCAAAGGGTGTGTAAGGTAGAAAGATCTGATATCAAAGTGACTGAAAGATCTGATATCAAACCAATATGGGCCCTTTGGTTCCGGTGAATATGAAGCTTTATATGGCAGACGGTTCTTGTGTGAAACCAACTGGAGTTGTAGATGATTTCCCTATACAAGTTGGCAAGTTCTTTGTGCCTAATGATTTTATTGTCATGGAGATGCCGGAGGACCCTGTCGTCCCGATCATTCTTGGGCGACCTTTTCTTGCAACTGTCGGGGCCATTATTGATGTGAAGAAAGGCCTCCTAACTTTCGAAATCGGCAATGAGGTGGTTGAGTTCCGGTTCAATCCAACAATGAAGGAAACCGGTGAAGCTATGGAAGTAAAGATGTTGTACACTCGCTCGGATTACATTGACTGTGAAGATCCAATCGAGCGCTTGTTTGGAGTTTGTACAAGTAAAGCTGAAATCGAGGAGGAAATTGTCGGGTCGGCACCGACCATATCCAGGTCGGCACTGACCACATTCAGCTCGACACCCACTCTTATTCCGATCGTATCTGAGGATTTTTTGCTGGCCTCTGGCTCGGTGACGACCCCCTTATGGTCGGAGCCGACCCTTCTGGAGGCGGATGATAATGCTTTCTTTGAAGAGTTTTTTAAAATGGAGAAGGTTGAGGACATTGTTACACCACCACCACCTACTCCAGAGCTTAAGACTCTCCCCGAGTCTTTGAGGTATGAGTTTCTTGGCCCTAATTCCACTTTTCCTGTGATTATTAATGCTAACCTTAATGCGGAAGAAGTTGGAAAGTTGTTGAATGTTCTTAGGACTCATAGGAAGGCCATTGGATACTCACTTGAGGATTTGAGTGGCCTCTCACCTTCTTTGTGTATGCATCGTATTTTCCTTGAGGAAGGGCACATGCCAACCATAGAGCATCAAAGGAGGCTTAATCCGAACATGAAGGAAGTGGTAAAAAAGGAGATCTTGAGAATGCTCGATGCGGGTATCATCTTTCCAATTTCGGATAGTAAGTGGGTAAGCCCCGTTCATGTTGTGCCTAAAAAGAGTGGTCTTACTGTTGTTGAGAATGAAAAAGGCGAGTTAGTTCCCACTAGGACTACAACTAGTTGGCGTATGTGCATTGACTATAGAAAGTTAAATAGCGCCACTAGAAATGACCATTTTCCCTTGCCTTTTATTGACCAAGTGCTAGAGAGATTAGCTTTGCATGACTATTTTTGTTATCTCGATGGCTATAGTGGTTTTTGGCAGGTTCCGATACATCCCGATGATCAAGAGAAAACCACCTTCACGTGTTCTTATGGCACATTTGCTTATAGGAGGATGCCATTCGGGCTTTGCAACGCCGCAACCACTTTTCAACGGTGTATGATGGCTATCTTCTCCGACATGATTGAGGACATTGTGGAGGTATTCATGGATGATTTTTCGGTTTACGGTACCACTTTTGACTCTTGCCTTTCCAATCTTGCTAGAGTACTTAGGAGATGTGAGGAGACTAACCTAGTGCTTAATTGGGAAAAGTGTCACTTTATGGTTCAAGAAGGAATTGTTCTAGGTCATGTTGTGTCAAAAAGGGGGATTGAGGTTGACAAAGCCAAAATTGAATTAATTGAAAAATTGCCACCCCCTTCCTCAGTGAAAGATGTTAGGAGCTTTTTAGGACATGCCGGGTTTTATAGGAGGTTTATTCAAGATTTCTCTAAGATTACCAAACCGTTAACTAACCTATTAATGAAGGATGTTGTGTTTGAGTTTTCTTCCGAGTGTCTTGAAGCTTTCCACAGGATCCGGGATGCACTTGTTTCGGCACCTATCATGCAACCTCCAGATTGGACCATTCCCTTCGAGATCATGTGTGACGCTAGTGATTACGCTGTGGGCGCAGTCCTTGGGCAAAGAAGAGAGAAGAAGCTTCATGCTATCTATTATGCGAGCAAGACGCTAGATGAGGTTCAAAGTAAATACACGACCACGGAGAAGGAATTCCTAGCCGTTGTGTTTGCTTTTGAGAAGTTCCGGTCATACTTGGTGGGTTCCAAAGTAATCGTCTACACCGATCATGCAGCTATCCGCTATCTTATGGATAAGAAGGACGCCAAACCGAGATTGCTCCGATGGATGCTTCTATTGCAAGAATTTGACCTTGAAATACGGGATAAGAAAGGAGCGGAAAATCTCGTGGCGGACCACCTTTCTCGGTTACCCATTGAGCACATTAAGGAGTCCGGCAATTCAATTCCCATCAACGACTCTCGCCTGGACGAAATTCTAATGAGCAATGAAGTCTTACGGATCGAGGTCAGAAATCCTGGGTCGGAGACAACCCACCCTGGGTCGGAGACGACCATTCCTAGGTCGGAGACGACCATTCCTGGGTCGGACACGACCTCCCATATGCAGCACAAGGCCGACACCGAGCTGGATAGCATGGCACCGACCCTCACCACGACCGATCCAGGTCATTCTTCTAACTCTTCTTGTGTGTTTTCCACTATTCTTCACTCTTCTCCTCCCATTCTCTCTCGCCATTCTGTATATGCTATTCAAGGGGCGAAAACCCCTTGGTTTGCGGATTTTGCTAACTATGTTGTAGGAGGCATTATCCCGGATGGATTGACTTCCCAAGCCAAAAAGAAGTTCCTCCACGACGTCAAACAATACTATTGGGATGATCCCTACCTTTTCAAACAAGGGAGTGATCATATCTTTAGGCATTGTGTGTCGGACGATGAGATAGAGGGAGTAATCCGACATTGTCATACTCTTCCAACGGGCGGCCATGCTAAGGGATTCAAGACCACCGCAAAAATTCTTCAAAGCGGATTCTATTGGCCCACCCTCTTCAAGGATGTTCATGCCTATGTCACGGCTTGTGATGAGTGTCAGCGTGCGGGAAATATCACATGGAGGAATGAGAACCCACTCACAGGAATTCTAGAAGTTGAGCTTTTTTATGTATGGGGAATAGATTTCATGGGACCCTTCCCCTCTTCGGGCCCCTATAAGTACATCCTCGTAGCGGTTGACTACGTCTCTAAGTGGGTCGAGGCCATTGCCACAAGAACTAATGATGCACGAGTGGTGGCCAAGTTTATGAAGTCTAACATCTTTCCCCGCTTTGGTGTTCCCCGAGCCCTTATTAGTGATGGCGGTTCTCACTTCATTGAGCGGAGCTTTGAGGCACTTTTGACTAAGTATGGGGTCCTACACAGGGTGGCAACTCCTTACCATCCCCAAACTAGTGGTCAAGTGGAGATCTCCAACCGGCAAATTAAAAACATCTTGGAGAAGACGGTTTCCCGCTCAAGGAAAGATTGGGCTTCCAAGCTAGATGATGCACTTTGGGCGTACCGTACCGCCTACAAGACGCCACTTCGTACTACTCCTTACAATCTTGTGTATGGCAAGTCATGCCATTTGCCCGTCGAGCTCGAACACAAGGCTCTATGGGCTCTCAAGGAGCTCAACATGGATCTTGACGCGGCCGGAGCAAAGATATTTATGGACTTGCAAGAATTGGAGGAGTTAAGGCTCAAGGCGTATAAAAATGCCAAGATTTACAAAGAAAGAACCAAGAAATGGCATGATAGGAAGCTCATCCCAAAGACCTTCAACAATGGTGATCAAGTACTTCTTTTCAACTCTAGACTTCGACTCCCCCGGAAAATTACGATCCCGATGGAGTGGACCATTCATTGTTCACCACATCTACCCACATGGAGCGGTCGATCTCATAGATGAGAATGGAGGAATTTTTAAGGTCAACGAGCATCGATTGAAGAAATACTATGCAAGGGCCGAACCCGATGAGGAAATCTGAGCCACATGGGCTCTCACATCTTCTGACTAAGCTGAGGTACTCCACGTCTAGCTAAAGACGTTAAATTAAGCGCTTACGGGAGGCAACCCGCTTTTTTTTTCTTTTATCTTTTTCTTTTTTTAGACTTTTTAGATTAATTTCTTTTGATTTTCTTAGTTTAGAATAGGTAGGATTTTTATTTTGGTTCTCCACTAAAGTTTTGTAGGAATACGAGAACGGCGGAAGAGGACAAAGAGGGCCGAAATGCTCGAACAATAGGAGAAGGAAGGGCGTTGAGGGTCGTCTCCGACCTATTTTGGGTCGTCACCGACCCCTTCCAAACAAATATGGTAAAATTTTTCAGAAAATTGGAAATTGCAGGTAAGTCCCTAAACTTCTACCTCTTTTAACCCTACCCCTCCCCTCTCTTTCTCCCCCACAGCGCCGATCTCCTCCCTCCCCAAAACTCCATAACTCACATCCCACCTTCTTTGCCTCTCAAACCTCACAAATCCTCCATCCCCATCCCAAATCTACCAAAATCTTTCCTTGTGCTACACAAACTCTCAAATTCCTCCACCAAAAACCGGAAAATCCGCCCTTTCCCACAATTTCTCAATTTTTGGAACCGCTCTAGTGCTCGTCTACGACCCCCCTTCTACTTTCATTCCTCTATTTTTGCTCATCTTTGGTATGATTCTCTACTCCTTTGATCTTATATTCAAGTTTACTTGATTTATGTTTGAGGGATTAGTTGAAAACCTAGGTTTTGGGTGTTCTTGAGTTTGAATATGAAAGTTTGGGTTGCTTGCATGCTTAAGTGGTTAGATCTATATGATACCATGACTAATTGTGGGTTGTATGTGGAATTTTTGATGCATACTTGGTTGTTTGGTTGATTGTGAGAGTATTAGATTTATTCGGAATTTTTGGTACTCATTCCAAGGACATAGGGCTGAAATCATGGGCTTACTCTTGCCCGAAGTGGTCGGTGTCGACCCACTAGGGGTCGGTGACGACCCACCAGCATCCTTTTCCGGGTTTTTGCTCGGTACCGAGCCTCCAAGGGTCGGTTCCGACCCCGGTTAATTAGTATTCCCCATTTCATGCATGCTTATGGAGCCACTTTTACCATGATTTGGGTGTTTTTAGCATGATCTTTCCCTCTACTTACCTACTTTACATGATTAAGCATGCTAGGTTGAGATTCTTCTAAAATTAAGCATGTTTCTTTGAGTAAGTATGGGGTACTTCGGGAGGTGACATGTGTGTTCTTTGATTTGGCATTGTTCTTTAAAACTATGGAGATTATCTTGGAAAGTTTGAATGTTTTGTAGGACAATGGCTTCTTCTTCTCGTCACACCGCCAAGAAGCACAAGAAAGACAAGCAAAAGGTGGATAGTGTGATCTTCGATGATGAGGAGCAAAAGGCAAGGTTCCTTGAAATGTGGGATGGGGACGTTAATGTGCGAGCTTATCATAGGGAAGGGGCAATGAAGGTTGGTTTTCATAGGGAGGTGCTCACTGCTTTCTCTTGGATTGGAGCGCAACACCTTATCTTGCATCCAATTGAGGAACACTACATTGCGATCACATGCGAGTTCATGTCCAACTTCCGCTTATACCGCAATGAAACCGACTTCAACAAGTCAAAGGTTACCTTTCAACTCGGCAATATGGACCACGAGATGAGCATTAAAAGATTCAACCGCCACCTTGGCTTCCGTGCCCCTTCCGGAGCATATACCACATCCAGCTTTCCCACCAAGGATTTGTGGCATTACCTCACCGGCCGGGTTGAATACCCCACCAACCACCTTCCCGGTCGATTCATTGCTAGCCCGGTTTTCCGGCTTATCCTATGCATCCTTGGCTCCACCATTTGGCCACGATATGAGCTCTCCCGCCCACACAAGCACGAGATTGCTTGCCTCTCCACCATGCTCTTCGAGCCAACTATTCACATGAATTTGGGGTTCGAGTTTGCTAATGCCGTTGTGAGCCACCAAGCCCTCAAGACCCACACCACCACTTACTTTGATTGGCTTGTGGCTATCCTTGCCAAGTCCTTAAAAGTAAATTTTTCCGCCTACTCTTCAAGAAAGGTCATTGCTATGGATGTGAAGTACTTCTTGAATGCTAAAGTGCTTGCTCAATCTTCTGCTGGTTTCATCAACAAGTTCTATATTAGCCAGAACGAGACTCATGATGTGGTCCTTACCCCTGCAAATCTTGAGCTTTTCTACCGCCCTAATTGGTATGATGTGTGGGCACCCACTCCTTATCCTTTGTTGCCAAATGTCCGACTTGATCGAAGAATTCGACACCAGCCCAGCAGGTTTCCAAGAGCCGAAATTGACCCACTACGAGAAGCCTCCTCCGAGCCGGAATCACCACGGGCACATGCTGGGGTGGTCGGTGACGACCATCAGGAGGTCGGTGTCGACCCACCAGTGGGCAGCAACTACCACAACCTATGGCTTTGATGGGTCCGGTGGCTCAAATGGGGCCGCGGTCTGACATGGTTCCTTACTACTCCCACCCCTATGGCTTTGATGGGTCTGGTGGCTCACATTTTCAAGGACAAGGCACATATCATACCGGTTCGAGTTCGGGTGGCGATCCCGATATCTCCCGTCTCTCAGCTAAGATGGATGCCCTTATGCTCCACCAACACCAACTTTATGGGGCACTTAATCATCACCACAACCAATTTGTTGAGCATCACAAGGAGCTCAAGGATTTCCGCATCGAGTATTATGAAGACCACAAGGAGGATGTTGCAAGATGGAATGCTCAAGCGGATTTCGACCATTGGTTGGGGCAACACCTCTTCCAAGCTCCACCACCTCCTCACCCTCCTCAAGAATGATTCTCCTCCTTTGCCAACGCTTCAAAATGTGTCCAAGTTAGTTTCTCTTTCCTTTCTCTTTACTTTCTTAATCAATGGGGACATTGATGTTTAAGTATGGGGTGGTTTGGGAGATTACTTGTTTGAGTCATGTGTTGTTTTGTGTTTTGATTGATGTGTGTGTGTGTGTAGTTTTGTTTTGAGTCTTTTTCTTTTTGATTTTAGATGGATAAATGCCCTATTTCTTAAGATGTCCTAGGATGGAAATTGCTTGCATCATCATGTAAAACCTATGACATGCTTTAAGAATTGCCTAAATCACGATCTTGCTTTTTGAATTTTGAGCTTATAATGGACATTGAGCATGCATATTTCTAAGTAAAAGCAATCCAACAAAAACTGAACCTAAGTGAGATATATTTTGGCCTATAAAGGATGTGCATTTTTACTCCTTTCTCTTTCATGTGTGAATTAGTCTTCCAAATGCAATATACTAATTGACAATGGCATGGTTATTTTAAAGTTGAAACCAATGGAGATATGTTCATTACTTGATTGAATCAAATGATTTTGAACTCATTTTATAAGCCTACTATATTCCTTTACCTACCTATACATGATCCCTCTGTTTGTAGCCCTTTGTTTTGAGCTTAAAGCCTATTTCTAGCTCCACAAAAAATTCCCTAGCCATGAAAAGCTTGACCCTTTGATCCGAGAATTAGGACTTAGAATGAATTGTTGAAGAATGTTATGGAGTGTTTGGGTTAAAACAAAGTGATTATGGAACGTGGATAAAGTGTGTTGTCTTTGGAAAATCCAAGTATGAAGTGTTTTTTAGGCTCGAAGTACACGCATCTGGCTCGGTGACGACCCAAAGAAGGTCGGTGCCGACCCCCGCCCCCCAAAAAAAAGAGAGAGAGAAATAAAATGGGGAAAGTCAAATAATAAGTACTAGAGTCCAAAATCTTCAAAGAATAGAGGAAAGACGATGATAATAGGTGAAAGGGGTATTGCATTGTAAAGTTTTAAGTGTTTGGTGATTGAAGAAGAGGAAAGAATGTTGGTTAAGTGATGTGTAGTTTAGGAGTCTTGATTCTCGGATTTATTAGCATCACAAGGCCAAAATGTTTCCACTCCCTTTGTTATTACCAAGCCCCATTACAACCCGGCCGAATGGAAGCTTCTATGAAGTTTTCATTGAGCCACCCGAGTTCATTTGATGATTTGACTTGTTTTGACTTCTTCGGTGGAGAGTTTGCTTATATAAGTTCCATTGACTATGCGGTTTTGTGTTTGGAATTTGAGTCGAGTGATCATTGCTATACCCTAAACACTTTGAGAGTTGAGTGAAATACATATCCCTTGGTGAGGTTGGACTGTGATTGCTTGGAATGTTTATGTGTGCTAGGATGTGGAAATTGTTTGCTCATTATTCTACTTGTGCTTCTTTTTCTATAAAGGTGATTCTTGAGTTTTGTTGATTGGTATTGATGCATGTTAAGTGATTGCTTGAGGACAAGCAAGTTTAAGTATGGGGTATTTTGATGTCGCACTTTTTAGTCGGGTTTTATGGGTAGTTTTCTAGCTAGGATTGAGACTTTTTCTAAGTTTATTGTGTTGTCTTGAGTCATTTGTGTAGGTTTTCATATTATCTTAAGATATGGAGTCTACATAAGTTTGTTTGATGTTTTGTAGGTATTTGGAGCGTTGAGGAGGAGATGTCTCGGTCTTTCAAGCTTTTTAGGAGGTGGTGTTAAAGCGGTCTTATGGTGATGTTGATAGAAGAATGAGAGTCGGTGCAATTGAGGATTCCAAGATGAAGATTTCAAGATCAAGGTGCTTTTGAAGGAGCTAAAGGAAGTCTTAGAAGGCGAAGAGCGGTTAAAGAAGAAACATTGAAGAAGAACCAAGCTTTGGAGCAAGTTTTGAGCGAAGAAATGAAGAAACCAAGTGCTGCCTATGGTCGGAGACGACCCACACTAGGTCGGTGACGACCACCTCCGTGTGTAGCGGGATTAATACTTGCGCCTTAAGTTAGGTTTAGTAAATGTTTTATTTATGGGCCTTTTTAAGATAGAATTTAGTTTCCTTATAGAGATTATTTCTACCACTATATAAGGATCTCTAGGGTTTTATTTTTTAAGGGGGGGGGGGACGCATGGTATTCGAGGAGGACGTTATTTTTGTGGAGAACGGAACAAGTTGCAAGTTTGTTTTCTAGGTTATCTTTATTCCAAGCTCTTGGACAAAATTTAGGAGAGACTTGGAGGTTTGCTTGAGATTGTAAGTTTTCTTTTTAATTGAAGTTTGTTTGGATTTGAATTATGTCTTCTCTTTTGTCTATGATTATTGATTGTGCCATGGATCGTGAGTAGTCTACTTTTCTAGGGTTGGGGTGAAACCCGACAAGTTGTACATGATTAAAGCATGAATCTTTGATTAAAGATCTCTTTTGAATCTCTATCCTTTATCCACTTGTTTGCTATCAATTCCTTGATGAAAATTGAGGCATGTTCAAGTTTATGATTGAATTGAAAGATTGAATTGTGAATTTGGGTAATACTTGGTTGAAAACGAAAGTTGAAACTTTTAGGAAACAAGTAGGGTTGCAAGTTTAGATCTTCATGAAAGTTGGGATTTTTACTTGATTATTTAAGACGAAAGTCATTTATGAGATTGTTATGGGATGATTTTGATTCATGTTTGCATGCATAGCTTGTTGTGGTGAATCCTCTGCTCTAGATCTCTTTTAATTTGATTTTTCGGAGTTTTCTCGTTACCCGGTTAGGTCGGTTACGACCTGTTGTGGGTCGGTGCCGAGCGTCTGCTTGTGTGTTTTGCTTTGTTTTGTTTTCTTTTGTTAGGATTAATAGCTAGACGTAGATTCTTCTAATTTCCGTGGACGAACCTGACCTCCCTGTACTCAGCGGGTTCTTGATTATAAATTTATTTGTTGTCAAGAAACCCTTTAAACACAAGACATAGTCTAAAAATAAAGAATAAATTTTAAAAAGAATTTTTTGATATTAAAATTTTGATAAAAAAAATTCCAAAAGCCTTGCTTGTGTTAAAGTAGTGGAAATTGGAGGATAGGTTAACAAAAAAAAATTAATATGTGGAAGTGAAAAAGGTCGAGTTTGAACCCGAGACCTCTCTCGCTCCAAACTTTCTACATGTTCCTTCCCCCGACCACTATGCCAAGTTATCATTCTCTACTAGCTTAACCTTCTCTTTATTGTTAAACCGACCTTTTTTCTTCTTCCCCATGGACCACCGGTTCTTCACCACCGACCGGTCCGAGCTTTGGTCTGCCAGTTTTGGGTCGCCGGTGATAGTCCTGCACTCCGCTGCAACGCCCCATCACATCCCTCTTTCTCCCTTCCCCATTCTTCTCACCTTCCCAAAGCCCCTTAGGCCATTGGCCTAGTTTGAATTCTTCAGCCATAGAAACCTTTTTTTGGGCTATTTAAAGGGTTGAGGCTAGAGGAAGAACACACACATACAAGCTCTCTTTTCTCTTTGTCGTTCAATTTCAATCCAAGCAAGTTCTTTTCAGATTCAAATCTGATTTTTTTTCCACTCTCTTCTTCCGCCCTTTTTCTCTTCTTCTTCGACCACCTGCGCCCACCCTTCCATCGCCGCGCCTTCGCCGTCCGCTTGAGAACCCCGCGCCACCGCCCCAGCCCCTGCCGTCCGCGCGTTGTTGCTCCATTGTTGTCACTGTTGTCCGATCTCCCCTGGTTCTGTACAGTTAACGAAGAAAGACAAAAGACAAGAAAAAGCTGGAAAGTGGGTTGTCTTTCTCCTTGGCCCTATTTTCCAACTGAGCTGAAGTTTTCGGTTGGGCCGAGAAGATCAGAAGGCAACTGGCCCATTCTCCTTGGGTTTCCAGCAACTTGCAACTTGTAAAGAAGCGTAATTTCAGCCCATTATTTCGTCCAACCCAATTTCTTATTCCGACCCAAGCCCCGTTCCATCGTGTTGGTATAATTCCGATCCTTATCTAATTACCTACTATTTTATTAAAAATTATTTTATTTTAAATAATAATTCATTTGAGAATCTACATAAAAGCTATTCTTAGAATTTATAAAAGAGATTTATGAAAAATAATTCTAGCATGCCCACTTAAGATATTTATAATTTTAAATAAATTATAAATGATCTTCTAACATGCCAATATTAATGGAATAATAATAGTAGGCATGTTTCGATTATTTTATGCAAAGATAATAGTATAAGTTAGCTCCCTTACTAAAAAGGGGTTGTCTTAATAAGCTAAGATAGAAACGAAATGACGAAGCTTAATATTTCGTTTCTATATTGTGAACATCGGATTAGATCTAACTCTCGAGAAGCTCTTCGTTCGCGATCTTACGGTCTCGCAGGAGTTCTACCCGACTCATAAGGTAAGTGGATGGACCTCTTGCCCTTCTCTTTTATTAAACGTGGATTTATGCTCCGTTTAATATTCACTTTTGTTTGAGAACAACTTGTTTTCAATAAATGAACTTAGGTTATTTATTGCGTAGAGATAATGATGTTCATGTTTTTAGTATAGTTTTTAGTAGGATTTCTTTGTTTATTAGGTTTAGTTTTGATTAGTTTAGGTTTAGTTTAGTGTGTTTTTGGATAGTTTTGCATATTTTCATAAGAACTATGGAAGCTACTCTATTTTGTGTATTTTGTAGGTTTTAGCAAGGAAAAGTGCTATATGGAGCTGAATTTGGAGCGCTACAGTGAAAGACAGAGGAATACAAGTTTGAAGAAGTCAATGTCCAAGATTTTACGAGATGAAGTGTGGAAGAAATCAAGCCCAGGCTCGTTAACGAGGCTGTAAGGGCTCGTTAACGAGGCCACGTGATAGGAATATCGAGGGTTGACTTTGTAACTCACCGACCCTGTGCGGGAAATTGTTTCCGTGTCGGTAGAGTATCTTTTTGTGATTTTTTTAAGGTTATTATATTATATTTTAGGTCTTGTTATCTTCTTAGATTTTGTTTCTATCTTTTAGAATTTTATTTTATCTTTTAGAAAAGTTTTTATCTTCTAGCCTTATTAGTTTTAGCTTTCTTTCTAGTATAAATAGCCCTCTTATTTAGCTTAAGAAGGGGGGGATCATAGAGAAATAGAGGAGAGAAGAGGAGGAGCCGAGAGAGCCAAGGAGAGGATCGGAGTTGAGTCGTCGGGTCGGTGGACGAGAGTTACCGAGTTCGTTGATCGAGTATTTCGGTTCGATATTTGTTTGTTTTTTTGGTTTTCTTCTGATTTTTCTATAAAACAATATTTTCTATTTAATTTGAGTAGTAATTTATTTTCAATGATTTCTTTTATAGAGTTTATTTGTTTCATAGTTATGATTAGTGAGTAGTTTTCTTTTCTAGGATCGGGGTTAAGCCCGACATAGTTGAGCATGTTTGATTAGTAAGATTGTGGGTTGAATGCCTTTTATCTATTATTGAGATTGTTTGTCGTGTTTATACCGAGATGAAAGTTGAGGAAATTTGAGTTTTTAACTTGATTGAAAGAGAAAGTTAGTAACTTGAAGATTGATATTGTTTGAATACGAAAGTTTCAAGCTTTAGATCCAAAACAAACAATTAAGTGAGTTAAGTTGCGAAAGTAGGTTAATTTTCTTCATGGTTAACGAAAGTTGATAAATCTATCTATTTAAAGGCATGATCTATTCTTCTTACGAGTTTATATGCTTGGCTATGTTGAGGTGTCCCTAGTCCTAGATCTTTGTTTTTATTTGATTATTCTTAAGTGAATTTCGTTGCTGAGTTACTTGGCTCGGTACCGAACTGGTTTAGGTCGTTAGTTTGATTCTTTTGTTTACGGTGGTTCATTAACGATCCTGACAACGTCGTTAACGAGGCTGCTTGTGTGTTTTTGTTTGATTGTGTTTGCTTTTTAGTAGTCGATAGACGAACAACCTTGCTTCCTGTGGAACGATCCTGACTTCGCTATACACAGCGGGGTCTTGACTTATAAATTTATTTGTTGTCAAGAAACCCCATTCAACAAATTGGCGTCGTTGCCGGGGAAGCAACGTGTTTGTTAGTTTATCTGTGGGTTCGGGAATAGCCCGACCCCGTTTTTGTTTTTAATTTTTGTTTTCTTTGTCTGTTTTCTCAGCGTATGCCGGTAGGACGACGAAGGCTCGAGTTTGACAACACTGGTTATTACTCAGAACCTGAACGTTCACTGCACCGTAGACTCCGAGAAAACCGAGCCATGGCCACACCGGAAGAGATGGCTCTTCAAATGGAAGACCTCCGAAATCAGATGGAGGCGTTAAAGACTGAGAAAGAAGGCGCTGCTGCTGAAGCTGAGCGTCAACGAGCTGCTAATGCTCGTCTACAAGAGGAGCTTGATGCCTATCCAAGGAACGCCAAACAGTACATGCATCCAGAACTGAGGGTGCCAGAATCACCAATTGTGCTTCCTGCGATAGAAAAACCCTTTGAGATCAAGTCTCAATTCATATCCTTGATTAAACGGGCTAAGTTTGAAGGGAAACCTACTGAGTGCCCAATGGAGCATATTAGAAACTTTAATGATTTATGTGACACCATAGTTGCTGAAGGTGTCTCACTTGAATATGTTCTGTTAAAAGCTTTTAGATGGTCCCTTACTGGAAAGGCCCTGAGCTGGTTGGAGAGCCTACCTTCTAAGTCTATCAGGACTTGGAAAGCTTTGTACGATCAATTTCTTACAAAGTTCTTCCCTCCTGCTAAGACGACGGAGTTGAGGAAACGCATCACCTCCTATCACCAGCTACCTAATGAAACATTCGTTGAAACATGGGAAAGATTCAAAGAGATGCTTCGACAATGCCCCACTCATGGGCAACCTTTATATGTTTTGCAAGAAATCTTTTTCCAGGGTATCAACGCAGAGACCAAGAACCGCATCAACACGCATACTGCGTGCGGTTTTATAGAGATGAACCCGACAGAAGCATGGGAACTGTTGGATAAACTTTCCAATTACGATGCCATGTATGGAACCCAGCAGACTCCACAACCTCAGAAACGTCTCTACGTACCTAACCGAGACGAAGTTGACTCGGATGTTAAAAATCAATTCTTGCAAGATGAGGTCAACCGTCTGAAGAAGCAGGTAAGTTTTCTGAAATCCTCTCAATCATGTCAAGAATGTGGTTCTTCTGCACATAGTACTTCTGCTTGCACTAACATAGAGCAGGTAAGAGCCGCTGAGACAATAGCTGAGATGAATTATATGAGAGGACCATACAGGAACCAGCCTAGCTACAATGACAGGTCAAACAACTATCAGGGATGGGGCAATCAGAATACCAATCAAAATTATACAATGCCTCCACCAGATAGACGACCTACACCTTATCGACCTCCAGGCCATCAGGAGCCACCATCATGGGTTCAAGGATTACATGAAGGCATTAGCGGCGTGACCACCAAAGTTAACGAAGTAACCAACAAGGTTAACGAAGTACAAGCCAACCTGAACCAACAAAATAAAAGATGGGGAGAGTTCGATATATGGAAGAAGAGTGTTGACTCCCAACTAGGGAACCTCGCTGCCCAGATTCCGAGACCACCAGGGCAACTCCCGGGCCGCCCCGAGGAGAACCCTAGGGGATAAATAGCAGCGGTGCACCTTAGGAGTAGGAAGACATTGCCAGAACGAGTTCAAGTTGAGCACAAGGAGGAAGAGGACGTCACCAAGCAGCTAGTTAACGAGCCAGCGAGAGCAAATAACGAGCCCATATACCAAGGTGACGAGGCTTCGAGGGTTCCTGACGACCCTACCCCAGGTAAGTTTTTTAGACCGAGCCTTCCTCTCCACTCCAGGGTAGTTAACGACCCCATCAGGGTCGGTAACGACCCACCGAGCATACCTGACGACCCCAGTGTCGACCTGGTACTCTCACCTCTCGAACCCAACTTGGTTCCAAGGATGGTGAAATCTCTTCCATTTCCAACTAAGAAATCTATGGACTCTACTGAGAGTAAGTTCAAGCGTTTCGTAAAGATTCTTCAGGGCATTAATATTTCCATCCCATTCGCTGAGGCCCTAAGCGAAATGCCGGCTTACACAAAGTTTTTGAAAGATATTCTTAGCAGGAAAAGATCCATTAAAGAGCTGCAGGATGAAGTCAGATCAATATCTCTGCCGGAAAAGCTAGGAGACCCAGGGAGATTAGCAATAACAATCGGCATAGGCAACCACAAGTTCAAAGCTTTATGTGATCTCGGCGCCAGTTCAAGCGTTTCGTAAAGACTCTTGAATGTGCTTAGGATGCATAGGAAAGCTATAGGCTACTCCCTAGATGATATAACTGGCATTTCCCCTTCCCTTTGCATGCATAGGATATACATGGAGGATAATCATAAACCCACCATAGAGCATCAACAAAGGTTAAATCCTAACATGAAGGATGTAGTTAAAAAGGAAATTATTAAATTACTTGATGCAGGGATCATATTTCCTATATCGGATAGCCAATGGGTGAGTCCGGTCCATGTAGTCCCAAAAAAAGGGGGAATGACTGTGATAGAAAACGAAAAGGGAGAGCTTATTCCGACTAGAACCACCACTAGTTGGAGGATGTGCATTGATTATAGGAAGCTCAATAGTGCTACTAGAAAAGATCATTTCCCGCTTCCTTTCATTGATCAGGTGTTAGAACGCCTAGCCCAGCAGGATTATTTTTGTTATTTAGACGGCTATAGCGGTTTTTGGCAGATTCCTATTCACCCTGATGATCAGGAGAAAACAACCTTTACATGTCCCTATGGAACCTTTGCTTATAAAAGAATGCCATTTGGGCTTTGCAATGCCCCTACTACCTTTCAAAGATGTATGATGGCCATTTTTTCGGATATGATAGAGGATATTGTAGAGCTTTTCATGGATGACCTTTCCGTTTATGGTTCTTCATTTGATTCTTGTCTTGCTAACCTTGCACGAGTGCTTAAAAGATGTGAAGAAACCAATCTTGTGTTAAATTGGGAAAAGTGTCATTTCATGGTTCAAGAGGGGATAGTACTAGGACACCTTGTCTCTAAAAGAGGGATAGAAGTAGATAGAGCAAAAATCGAGCTTATTGAAAAACTACTTCCTCCTTCTTCTGTAAGAGACATTAGGAGTTTCCTTGGGCATGCTGGCTTTTACAGACGATTTATTCAAGATTTTTCTAAGATAGCTAAACCTTTGACTAACCTACTAATGAAAGATCTAGTGTTTGAGCTGTCTCCAGAATGTCTTGAAGCATTTTACAGGTTACGAGCTGCCCTCGTATCTGCCCCCATTATGCATTCCCTTGATTGGACATTGCCTTTCGAGATTATGTGTGATGGCAGTGACTATGCAGTTGGCGCAGTCTTAGGGCAACGGAAGGACAAAAAGCTCCATGCCATCTATTACGCCAGTAAGACGCTGGATGAGGCGCAGAGTAAGTATACCACAACGGAGAAAGAGTTCCTTGCTGTGGTATTTGCCTTTGAAAAATTCCGGTCATACCTTGTGGGATCCAAAGTGATTGTTTATACTGACCATGAGGCTGTTAGATACTTAATGGCTAAAAAGGATGCCAAACCTAGATTGCTTCGTTGGATGCTCTTACTGCAGGAATTTGACCATGAAATAAGAGACAAAAAGGGAGCAGAAAATCTAGTGGCAGATCACCTATCCAGATTGCCAGTAGGGCATATCACCGAGTCCACCAATGAGGTACCAATAAACGATTCCAGACCTGATGAACACCTCCTGCTGAACGAGGTCGAACTCCACAAGACCCTCGTTACCGACCCCTTCAGGGTCGTTAACGAGGTGCCGAGGCTGGAAGGTACAAATTACAAGGATAAATTTTCAGAATGGGTCGGCATGACAGTCAATCAGGTCGTTACTAAGCCACGGGAGATCGTTACCGAGGATAAAATAATGACTCCAAGCTCGTTAACAACCCATCCAGGAGGCGTGATTCCCGAGGGCCTGACCCCACAAAAGAAGAAGAAATTTCTCCATGATGTAAAACAGTACTATTGGGATGATCCCTACCTGTTTAAGCAAGGGAGCGTTCACCTTTTTAGGCGTTGTGTTCCAGAAGAGGAGATCGAGAACGTGATCCGTCAATGTCACACACTTCCAACTGGAGGCCATGCAAAAGGATTCAAAACTACAGCAAAGATTCTTCAAAGTGGTCTCTATTGGCCAACCATGTTCAAGGATGTGCAAGCTTATGTGACAGGATGTGATGGGTGCCAACGCTCAGGAAACATCACTTGGAGACATGAAAATCCACTTACCGGGATATTGGAGGTGGAGCTTTTTGACGTATGGGGCATAGACTTTATGGGACCGTTTCCCGCATCAGGCCCCTACAAGTACATCCTAGTTGCAGTCGATTATGTCTCTAAATGGGTCGAAGTTGTTGCTACAAGGACTAACGACGCCAAGACTGTGGCTAAATTCATCAAGACCAATATTTTCCCCAAGTTCGGCGTTCCAAGGGTCCTTATCAGTGATGGTGGCTCTCATTTCATTGAGCGGAGTTTTGAAGCACTTTTGGCTAAGTATGGGGTATCCCATCGGGTGGCAACACCCTATCACCCCCAAACTAGTGGCCAAGTTGAAGTTTCAAACAGGAAAATAAAGAGCATATTGGAGAAGACAGTCTCCCGTTCTAGGAAGGATTGGTCCTCCAAATTAGATGACGCTCTATGGGCATACAGGACAGCATACAAGACGCCTCTACGCACCACTCCTTATAATCTAGTGTATGGCAAGGCATGTCATTTACCGGTCGAGATGGAGCATAAAGCATTATGGGCTCTAAAAGAGCTCAACATGAACCTCGATGGACTTGCAAGCATTAGAAGAACTGAGGTTGAAGGCGTATGAAAATGCTGAAATTTACAAGGAGCGCACTAAAAGGTGGCATGATCGGAAATTAGTGCCCAAAGCTTATTACGTCGGCGACAAGGTACTTCTTTTCAACTCTAGACTCCGATTATTCCCAGGGAAGCTCAGGACACGATGGAGTGGGCCATTTGTGGTTCATCACATTTATCCTCATGGAGCAGTAGAGTTGATCGATAACCGAGGCATAATCTTCAAAGTTAATGGGCACCGGCTGAAGAAGTTCCATGAGCAGACCAACCCGGATGAAGAGATCAGACTTACCATGGCTCTCACATCATCAGACTAGTCAAAGGAGTACGTCGGGCAGACGACGTTAAAAATAGCGCTTACAGGAGGCAACCCGCTTTTTTTAGTATAGAATTAGATTTTCTTTTTTAGACTCTTTTTCTTAGCTTTCTTTTGAGTTCTTTCTAGTAGTTTTTAGGATAGAAATTAGGATTTAATTTTGAGCTAACAAGATACAGGAGAAGGGATCGAAAAATCACTCCAAGAGGCTACGGTGGCTCGTTAACGACCCAATCAGGGTCGTTAACGACCCGGTTCGGACGACCCGATTCGGCAAAACGGGGCAGGTAAGTTTTTTTAACCTAGTCTATCTTTTTTTACTACCCTAGCCGCCACCCCTCTACCCCTTCCTATCCCTTCCCTCTCCTATATAACCTTTCTACCCCTCCCAAATCTCTTTCACATCCAAATCCAACCTTCTCCAAAAAATCAACCAAAGATCTTGAAGACCCCCTCCCACCGATCGGAATCCTTCGCCAACCATCACCGAGCAACCGTCGTTACCAAAGCCGGAAATCCTTCCCTTCACCGTCGAAGATCCGAAGCTTTCGATAGCCCCCACCGAGCTCGTTACTCGCCCGATTCCCGACCCCTTGTTCTTCAAATTTCTCGGTTCTCCGGTATGTTTTCTAAACCCTAAACTCGAATTGCATGATTTATGATTTTTAGGGTAGAAATTTCATGTCTAGGATTGAGTTTATATAGAGGATCGGTGTTCATGATTAAATATTACCCATGGTTGTGATTTTTGCTTCATTTTTCTAGATCTAGAAAGGGATATTCATGTTGGATGATTTACGGTGAGAAGTTAATTGTGAAAAGGATGAATTTTTCTTGTTCTAGTATCAAGCTACAAACTTTGCATGTCAAAATTTTGGGTAAAATTTAGCATGTTCGGGTTGGGTAATCGAGCAAGTATGGGGTGCGTATTTCCGATTGTGTGTCTAGTGAGGAGAATAGAGGATTGCATGCTCGAAATGTGGCTTGATTTTAAAGTAGAGTAAACTCGGAATTCTGCGATCTGGTTCTCGGCGGCTCGTTAACGACCCACCCAGGCTCGTTAACGACCCTGCATAATCTCAAAATTTAACAACCAGACCACATTCGTAAACAACCCAATTGGGTAGTTAACGAATAATTCCGAGGCTATTTCGAGACCAAGTATGGGGTCTCTTGCCTATCTATTTTGAGTGGATCTTATCTTGGAAAAGTTTTTTTTTATTTTGTAGATCTCATGGCAAGTTCAAGTAGACCCGCTACCCGAGCTCAGAAGAAGAGAAGGAACCAGAGGTCCCCATCCCCACCTCGCATGGACAACGTGATTTTGAGTACTCAAGGCCAAGTGCATCGATACCGTGCCATTCTAGAGAAGGACCACAACACCCGTTGGTTCTCAAAGTCTAGTGCTCTCAACACGGGGATCTACACGGATGTCAAGGAAGCCTTCCTTATCCTTGGTGCATCCCATCTCCTGAAGAAGGAGAATTTACCATACTTTCCGGCCCTCACATCCGAGTTCTTGGCCACTCTAGAGACGAGCTTCCCGTCAAAGACTTCGGCGGGACGAATCCGGTTTCGGCTCGGTAACGTGAGCCGTGAGTTCACCATGGCAGTGTTCAACTCAATCTTGGAACTTCCAAATCCGTCTAGAGACTACAGTTTGAAAGACTACAGGGTGACTAGGACATGGAGCTACATCACGGGGGAAGAACAATCCTCCACGACGGCATTATCTGGGGCAAGCATCATCAACCCCATCTTCAGGATCATTCTCCGAGTCCTAGCCTCTATGTTTTGGCCAAAGAGAGAGTTAAACAGGCCAACTGGTTTAGGTCGTTAGTTTGAGTCTTTTGTTTACGGTGGTTCGTTAACGACCCTGACAACGTCGTTAACGAGGCTGCTTGTGTGTTTTTGTTTGATTGTGTTTGCTTTTTAGTAGTCGATAGACGAACAACCTTGCTTCCTGTGGAACGATCCTGACTTCGCTATACACAGCGGGGTCTTGACTTATAAATTTATTTTTTGTCAAGAAACCCCATTCAACAGATAACGACTGCGTTAATCTTATTATTACCCGTTACACTAGTACTGGACTTTAGGATCGATGTTTCCGGCCTTGCTTGTTTAAAGTGTCTCATTTAGAGACCTTCCTTGGAATAGTATAGAATAAGGTGTTAGACATAAGTCTATGAACACCTTTTTATAACATTTCTTTTATATATAAGTCATGACTCTACTCTTACCCCGTTGACTAAAGTCTTAAGCAATGACGAAATAGAAAGGTTTCGTCTAAAGTCTAAAGCAATGTCACACGGAAAATAAATGTTGGTTAAAGCCTTAAGGCAATGTCGAAATAGGAAGTTCGTCTAAAGTCTTAAGAAATACCACATAAAATAGAAATGTCGGCTAAAGTCTTACGCTATGTTGCAATTCAACTGCACAAATTAGGCTACAGTCTCTTGCTATGCCGAAATTTCCGAAATCATGAATTAGGCTAGAGTTCTCGCTATGTCTATTCAATTCACTAGTCAAAGTATACTATTCTATACTTTTCGAAATAATAAAGTTCTCAATCTATTTAGTAGTGAACCACACTCATGTGGTATTCTGCGTCCAAAAGATATCTCGTATTTCTTTGTGTTCGATAATAGTGTCAACCTATGCTTTGATAGGACCCCAACCTTTTGGTCTTATCTCCAAAGAAAGTTCGATTCTTTTCCTCTGGGCAAGAGTGTTAATCTGTTCTTAGTGAAATCACACTTTCGTAAGATCATAGCTACCTTGGAATTTCGTAGTCTTCTCTTTTTCGATGGAAGTATTAATTGTTGAATTATCGACCAATCACCATCATTGGAGATCGATACCAACATATTTCGTTAATACTTTAGCCGTCATTCACTTGGTAGTCTTTCATTAGACTAACCCATCCACCCTCTTTTCTTTTTTTTTTCCTTGCATGTTCGGACATCAGGATGCAAAGGCGTGTTTCTCAAAGACCAAGGATCCAATGTTAGATGCAATAAGGAGACATATCAAGGAAGGGTTATATCTCTAAGTCGAAGAAGTTAAGACGAGGTACGCATCCAGAGGAGTAGTTTCAAGACTTGAAGATCATGGCAAGACAAGATTGAAGGAAGGAAGAATTTTCTCGAGGGGCAACGCATCCGCAAGGTGGTGCACCAGCCCTCTCTTTAAGCCAAGGAACTCATCATCATATGAGTATTCTTTGAAGCACCCTCGCATTTTCAATAACTCCTTTTTTAGAAAAATAAGTTTTCTTTCCGCTGCTACATCTATTGTAAACAAAATTCGATTGTAATGAACTACGGTTCTTTTTAATGAATAAGATTTCTGTTTTTGAGTCATTTTCATTTAAGTTATATTTTTATAAAGCCTTGGGTAGTTCTGGGTACATTAATCCGAGATCATTGGCGGTAATATCCCTTGAGATAAAATAGGGGTGTTAAAATTATGGTATCAGAGCCGAAAGTTTTAAATCGAGTCTTCATCGATTTTCCTCGAAAGGGTAACCCCTTTTTCCACTCTATTTCCAAAAGAAATTTTCAATTTGAGAATTTCTTCCTAGAAAACTTCAAAACCCAATTAACCTTTGCCTTTAACGAAATTTCTAAGTTACCTATTTTTGCTAAGAAGTTCAAAGAAACCCATATAGCGGAACCTTATGAGTTGAAAAATTTAAGACAACATCTTTCTCAAAACTGAAATATTTCTTTTTTTTTCTAAACCCAATGTTATTCAAGGGTTTTGAAAATCAAGCTTTTGGCCTAAGTTTATATGGAACCAATTTTTTATCCAAAAACAAAAAGAGATATGAACTTATCCTTTTGTAAACCCGAGTCGAGGATTGTACGCCTAAAGATTAGAAACTTTAAACTCCCCTTTCGAGATTTAAAATTTGAACCATTCTACTAAAGAGAGATTTCAACTTTAAAAAAAATGCTTTCACAAGTTATAAATCCTCAAGGTACTTTCAAGAATATAAATGTCTTAGACATGAAAAGTTTTGTTTCAAATTCCAAATACTTCCTTCAACAGCCTCCTTCTTCAAGCATAAAATTACGGATATTCCATATCAGCGCCTATACGTTATCCCTTTATAGAAAATGGTTTAACGAGAAATCAAGCTTGTGCTCCACCGGGAACAAAGGAAGAAATGTCCACTAAAGGTGTTGCTTAACATTCCATGGAGCAAAACTTTGTTGAGGTGGAGAATCAAGGAAGAGAGAAGACTCCAAAAGATACACCGAGGAGAACTTATCCAATCAAGGATCTACCATGTCTCCACCTGACCTCGACCTTGAGGAAGGTTCATCAAAGGGTGTAAGGCAGAAAGATCTGATATCAAAGTGAGTGAATGGTCGAGAATCTTGAACAATGACGAATATACTTCCCCAAAGTACCTACAAGTAAAAAGTTAACTTGCTCGCTCAGTACAGAGAATCTGGGTAAGATATCCCATCTTTGTTGCCAGAGTAAGACCAACCATTGATAAGGTTATTATGATTGTGAAAGACACATCATGGGTACGTGTCAACACTAGATTTGATAATCCTACCTACATAGGTATATGCTTCTTGTATAACGTATTGTTGTTAAGTGTGTGACTCTAAGTAGTCCACTCAACTAGACTATTGCTTTCGGAAAACCCTAGAACTGTTGGACCAATTGTAAGGTTGTTTCTACCCCTCGTACTTTGTGGTACCATCTCTTTTCAGTAGGAGTTTAAAATTGTTGCATGAACTCTAATCGCATGTCAATAGGATGTTGACTTCCATTCCATTATGGCCACATCTTGCCTTATATACATTTCGCTAATTGAAAACTTTTGCTATCCAATTATCCAGAAGGTTTCCACTCGAGGAAATAGCTACATGAACAATCTGAACAATGCCCCAGCTGGGGGTGGAATTGACGAGGTTGAATCTAGAACTGGAAATCAGCAAAAAGAGAATCGGGTGCCTATTCCAAGACAACAAATAGCTCTTGATGATGCCACCACCGCCGCTTTTAAGGGGATGATTCAACAAATGGTGTGTGAAGCTATGCATGAGTTCGTACCTAATCAACCAAATATCGTTGAAAAAAATCAGGTTGAGGACATAAGGGCCAACGTTATCCATGATCAAGGAGAGGGGTCAAACTTTGCCAGCGCATTAAAAACTTCCAATGCAATGAAACCCGATTCCTGATGGCACTGGAGAACCAACTAGCATCTATTACTAGTTCTCCCATGTTGAGAGATTGCTAAGGAATGTGCATTGCTCTGAAGCTGAAAAGGTGTGAATAGCTACCTTAAAGCTCAAGGAAGAAGCTAGTGAATGGTGGGAAACTTCAAAGTTGACAGAACATCCCGAGTTGAATTAGGAAATGTTCAAGGAGAAGATGACGAACCGTTTCTTCTCGCCCGCCATGAAGGACGAGAAGATGGATGAGTTGTACAATATTAAAGTGAAAGGGCTAAGCGTCTTAGAGCGAGCAAAGAACTTCAATCACTTGCTTCAATATGTTGGGCCTGAGATTTCCACTAAAGAGCAGAAAATTCGTCGCTTCCATAAGTGGATGAGCGATACTATCAAACCGTGGATGGTGAACCATCACTTCTCGACATTAGAAGAGTATGTCGACGCTGCTTACAGAATGGAGTCCACTTTATATGAACCCGAGCAGAAGAAGAACGGTGGAGGAAAATCTCATCACCAAAACCAAGGTGGATTTAAGAGGCCAGCTTCCCCGCAAAAGTCAAGATGGTCAAAGAGGGGCAAATCGGAATCAAACATGACCACCACCTCTAAAGGGTCTGAACATCTAAAGGGTTCCTTAACCTGCTACAATTGTGGAATGCAAGGTAACATTAATAGGAACTGCGTCAAACCCACGAAGACATGCTTTACTTGTGGAAAGGAAGGACACGTTCGCACCTATTGCAAGCAGAACAACAATTGTTCAAGTCACTTTAAGTCTGTCCCAACCTCTCAGAACAACCAGGCCTCGAATAGAGTTGCAGGGACAACTTTTATTCAATCTACAATAAGAATAAGGGCAAGGGACCGACAACTTCTCAGAATCAAGGTCAACAACTCTATGAGATGTACCGCAGTGATGAGCCGGTTGCATTAGATGTTCCAGAGGAATAGGTAGTTCCTCCTTTTATCGAAGATGTATTACTTGTAGCCATGTTAGTCTTGCTTCTAAGGCACTTTTGTATCCTGACTATAGCTAGACAATCTCGTATCTTGTAATCCTCATCCTTCTTCGTAAGGATACTCGCTTTTGATATCGCTTTATGAATTGGACATCAAATTGCACTTCCGATTGTCAAAACGAGTTGTAATACTTTTGCTTGCATCTACCCAAACGTTGAAAGTTGTTTCACGACTTGCTTTTTTTTAGATAGTCATCATCTTCGCAAAATCCGAACTAAAATGTTTTTGGGATACCAAATATATATATATATGTTATATGTATATATATATATATATATCCATGGTAGTGAACAAGAATGCGTTTTGTCTCCCATCTTCATCACATGGTTGAGATAAAATTTCATGTCCTGTTCCTGTGGATATATATTAAGGGACTATGTGGAGGTAGTTTCCTCGATGCTGATCACATTGGTGAAATGAAACCACTTAGTTCTATGAATCCAACCTTAGTTATGAAAAGCTACTTTCATATAAGAGTAACAACTCTTGCTACGAAATTATTTGCGAACCACTTCTCGTATGTTACTATGTTAGGGTACGATATCTTGAAGATGCTTATATCTTCTCCTATACTCATTCTGTTAGTAACTTCATTAGAAGTGCGGAACTTGAATCAACATTTTCAAGATATGGCACCCACATATTCGAGTACTAATTCCATCTTGAATTCAACATTAAGATTTGTCTTAAGAGAATTCAACTACAATGACTTGTTCTTGAAATATAGAATGTGATAGGCAAGCCCTTACTCATATTTTCATGACCCTTTGACGCTCATGTCAACTAAGATGCTTATTCTATAAGCAATTCAACATTGTGATACCTAGAAAAGGTAGCACGTGATTTCCCACATGTTAGGCACGAGTCGGTTAGCAAAATCGCTTGACTAACCAAGACCTCAATGTACGAATGATAGGGTTTAGTTGTAAACCACGAATTGTATCAACTTAAGGAAAAAGAGTTCCTAGCTCCCAAAAGATAAAAAGACCTCTATTTGGATACTATAATCAACAAGAATGTATTTCTCTTCATGGAAAAGAAACCGCATTTACTTCCCGATATGGTTCCAACCGCATATGCCGCTAGTTTTTGAAATCGTTTTTTTTAAGAAAATGAAATCTTTTGCATATGGTTCATGTAAACCACACCAGTTTCGCATGTGGAAACTTTTCCTCGACTTGCTAATGTAATAACTCCTTAACCAAAAAGGATATGTATTCGCTCCTTTGGTCTTTTCCAAACCATATCGAAAGCAAAGAATGCTTATTAAGTTGGTGATCCAGAGTGAGAAGATTCTTCTCGAACCTGAGTTAGTCATGAGGACCTTGCTTTAACATGACACGTGGATGTTGACTACTCATAGTCGATACAAGTTGTAAATTGTCCTAAAAGAACCCGTGTATGTGACAAGTTTTATTCGAGTTCTTCAAAAGGTACTCTTGTTTTGGGAAACGATGCACTTTCAGCAAAAGGAATATGGTGAAACGTTTTTTAAAGGGGGTACTACAAGCTTCCACTTTTTGCTGGTAGAGTGAGTTGTGTAGGTGCGCTCTTCCCTTATCGTAACCCTCGTTCCTCATAGTTTCAGGGATGAAACTATCTTTAAGGGGGTACGGTTGTAATAACCACTAATTTTGCTATGTATTTTAATAATTATGAAAAATTTGTATTTCTCTTCCTTAAAAATAATAAATTCGTTTTTATACTATATTTTCAAGACATAGTCTAAAAATAACGAATAAATTCTAAAAAAGAATTCTTTTTGATATTAAAATTTTTATAAAAAATTTCAAAAGCCTTGCTTGTGTTAAAGTAGTGGAAATTGGAGGATATTTTAACAAAAAAATTTAATATGTGGAAGTGAAAAAGGTCGGGTTTGAACCCGAGACCTCTCGCTCCAAACTTTCTACATGTTCCTTCCCCCGACCACTATGCCAAGTTATCATTCTCTACTAGCTTAACCTTCCCTTTATTGTTAAACCAATCTTTTTCTCTTCTTCCCCATGGACCACCGGTTCTTCACCACCGACCGGTCCGAGCTCTGGTCCGCTAGTTTTGGGTCGCCGGTGACAGTCCTGCAATCCGCTGCAATGCCCCATCACATCCCTCTTTCTCCCTTCCCCATTCTTCTCACCTTCCCAAAGCCCCTTAGGCCATTGGCCTAGTTTGAATTCTTCATCCATAGAAGCCTTTTTTTTTGCTATTTAAAAGGGATGAGGTTGGAGGAAGAACACACACACACAAGCTCTCTTTTCTCTCTGTCGTTCAATTTCAATCTAAGCAAGTTCTTTTCAGATTCAAATCTGAATTTTTTTTCCACTCTCTTCTTCTACCCTTTTTCTCTTCTTCTCCGACCACCTAAGCTCCCACCCTTCCGTCGCCGCGCCTTTGCCATCCACCGGGAACCCCGTGCCACCGCCCCAGCGCCTATCGTTCGCGCGTTGTTGCTCCATTGTTGTTGCTATTGTCCGATCTCCCCTGGTTCTGTTCAGTTAATGAAGAAAGACAAAAGACAAGAGAAAGATGGAAATGGGTTGTTTTTCTCCTTGGCCCTATTATCCAACTGGGCTGAAGTTTTCGGTTCGGCCGAGAAGATCAGAAGGCAACTGGCCCATTCTCCTTGGGTTTCCAACAACTTGCAACTTGTAAAGAAGCATAATTTCGGCCCATTATTTCATCCAACCCAATTTGTTAATCCGACCGAAGCCCCGTTCCGTCGTGTTGGTATAATTCTGATCCTTATTTAATTACCTACTATTTTATTTTAAATAATAATTCATTTGAGAATCTATATAAAACCTATTCTTAGAATTTATAAAAGATATTTATGAAAAATAATTCTAGCATGCCCACTTAAGATACTTATAATTTTAAATAAATTATAAAAGATCTTCTAACATGACAATATTAATGGAATAATATTACTAGGCATGTTTGGATTATTTTATGCAAAGATAATAGTATAAGTTAACTCCCTTACTAAAAAGGGGTTGTCCTAATAAGTTAAGATAAAAACGAAATGACGAAGCTAAATATTTTGTTTCTATATTGTGAACATCGGATTAGGTCAAACTCTCGAGAAGCTCTTCGTTCGCCATCTTACGGTCTCGCAAGAGTTCCACTCGACTCATAAGGCAAGTGGATGGACCTCTTGCCCTTCTCTTTTATTAAACATGGATTTATGCTCCGTTTAATATTCATGTTTGTTTGACAACAACTTGTTTGCAATAAATGAAATTAGTTTAAATATTTCTTAGAGATAACGACTTCATTAATCTTATTATATCCCGTTACGCTAGTACCGGACTTTAGGATCGATGCTTCCGGCCTTGCTTGTTTAAAGTGTCTCGTTTAGAGACCTTCCTTGGAATAGTATAGAATAAGGTGTTAGACATAAGTCTATGAACACCATTTTATAACATTTCTTTTATATATAAGTCATGACTCTACTCTTACCCCGTTGACTAAAGTCTTAAGCAATAACGAAATAGAAAGGTTTCGTCTAAAGTCTAAAGCAATGTCACACGGAAAAAAAATGTTGGTTAAAGTCTTAAAGCAATGTCGAAATAGGAAGTTCGTCTAAAGTCTTAAGCAATACCACATAAAATAGAAATATCGGCTAAAGTCTTACGCTATGTTGCATTTCAACTTCACAAATTAGGCTAAAGTCTCCTGCTATGCCGAAATTTCCGAAATCATGAATTAGGGTAGAGTTCTCGCTATGTCTATTCAATTCACTAGTCAAAGTATACTATTGTATACTTTTCGAGATAATAAAGTTCTCAATCTATTTTGTAGTGAACCACACTCATGTGGTATTTTGCGTCCAAAAGATATCTCGTATTTCTTTTTGTTCGATAATAGTGTCAACATACGCTTTGATAGGACCCCATCCTTTTGGTGTCCTATCTCCAAAGAAAGTTCGATTCTTTTCCTCTTGGGCAAGAGTGTTAATCTGTTCTTAGTGAAATCACATTTTCGTAAGATCATAACTGCCTTGGAATTTTGTAGTCTTCTCTTTTTCGATGGAAGTATTAACTGTTGGATTATCGACCAATCACCATCATTGAAGATCGATACCAACATGTTTCGTTAATACTTTAGCCGCAATTCACTTGCTAGTCTTTCATTAGACTAACCCATCCACCCTCTTTTCTTTTTTTTCCTTGCATGTTCGGACATCAGGATGCAAAGGCGTGTTTCTCAAAGACCAAGGATCCAATGTTAGATGCAATAAGGAGACATATCAAGGAAGGGTTATATCTCTAAGTCGAAGAAGTTAAGAGGATGTACGCATCCAGAGGTGTAGTTTCAAGATTTGAAGATCATGGCAAGACAAGTTTGAAGGAAGGAAGAATTTTCTCGAGGGGCAACGCATCCACAAGGTGGTGCACCAGCTCTCTCTTTAAACCAAGGAACTCATCATCATATGAGTCTTCCTTGAAGCACTCTCGCATTTTCCATAGCTCCTTTTTAGAAAATAAGTTTTCTTTCCGCTGCTACATCTATTGTAAACAAAATTCTATTGTAATGAACTACGCTTCTTTTTAATGAATAAGATTTCTATTTTTGAGTCATTTTCATTTAAGTTATACTTTTTTAAAGCCTTGGGTGGTTCCGGGTAGATTAATCCGGGATCACTGGCGGTAATATTCCTTGAGATAAAATTGGGGTGTTACAATTATAGTATGAGAGCCGAAAGTTTTAAATTGAGTCTTCATCCAATATCCTCGAAAGGGTAACCCCTTTTTCCACTCTATTTCCAAAAGAAATTTTCAATTCGAGAATTTCTTCCTAGAAAACTTCAAAACCCAAGTAACCTTTGCCTTTAAAGAAATTTCTAAGTTACCTATTTTTGCTAAGAACTTCAAAGAAACCCATATAGGGGAACCTTATGATTTGAAAATTTTAAGACAACATCTTTCTCAAAACTGAAATATTTCTTTTTTTTCTAAACCCAATGTTATTAAAGGGTTTTGAAAATCAAGCTTTTGGCATATGTGTTTCTATGGCACTAATTTCTTATCCAAAAAGAAAAAGAGATATGAACTTATCCTTTTGTAAACCCGAGTCAAGGATTGTACGCCAAGAGATTAGAAACTTTAAACTCCCCTTTCGAGATTTAAAATTTGAACCATTCTACTAAAGAGAGATTTCAACTTTAAAAAAAAAGTCTTTCACAAGTTATAAATCCTCAAAGTACTTTCAATAATACAAATGTCTTAGACGTGAAAAGTTTTGTTTTAAATTCCAAATACTTCCTTCAACAGCCTCCTTCTTCAAGCATAGCATTACGAACATTCCATATCAGCGCCTATACGTTATCCCTTTATAGAAAATGGTTTAACGAGATTTCAAGCTTGTGCTCCACCGGGAACAAAGGAAGAAATGTCGACTAAAGGTGTTGCTTAACCTTCCATGGAGCTAAACGTTTTTGAGTTGGTGACTCAAGGAAGAGAGAAGACTCCAAAAGATACACCAAGGAGAACTTAGCCAATCAAGGATCTACCATGTCTCCACTTGACCTCGACCTTGAGGAAGGTTCATCAAAGGGTGTGTAAGGTAGAAAGATCTGATATCAAAGTGACTGAATGGTCGAGAATCTTGAACAATGACGAATATACTTCCCCAAAGTACCTACAAGTAAAAAGTTAACTTGCTCGCTCAGTACAAAAAATCTAGGTAAGATATCCCATCTTCGTTACCAGAGTAAGACCAGCCATTGATAAGGTTATTATGATTGTGAAAGACACATCATGGGTACATGTCAACACTAGATTTGATAATCCCACCTACCTCGGAATATGCTTCTTGTATAACGTACTGTTGTTAAGTATGTGACTCTAAGTAGTCCACTCAACTAGACTATTGCTCCCGGAAAACCCTAGAATTGTTGGACCAATTGTAAGGTTGTTTCTACCCCTTGTACTTTGTGGTACCATCTCTTTTTGGTAGGAGTTGAAAATTGTTGCATGAACTCTGATCGCATGTCAATAGGATGTTGACTTCCATTCCAATATGGCCACATCTTGCCTTATATACATTTCGCTAATTGAAAACTTTTGTTATCCAATTATCTAGAAGGTTACCACTCGAGGAAATAGCTACATGAACAATCTGAACAATGCCCCAGCTGGGAGTGGAATTGATGAGGTTGAATCTAGAACTGGAAATCAGCAAAAAGAGAATCGCGTGCCTATTCCAAGACAACCTATAGCTCTTGATGATGCCACCACCGCCGCTTTTAAGGGGATGATTCAACAAATGATGTGTGAAGCTATGCATGAGTTCGTACCTAATCAACCAAATATCGTTGAAAAAAATCAGGTTGAGGACATAAGGGCCAACGTTATCCATGATCAAGGAGAGGGGTCAAACTTTGCCAGCGCATTGAAAACTTCCAATGCAATGAAACCCGATTCCTATGATGGCACTAGAGAACCTGCTAGCATCTATTACTAGTTCTCCCATGTTGAGAGATTGCTAAGGAATGTGCATTGCTCTGAAGCTGAAAAGGTGCGAATAGCTGCCTTAAAGCTCAAGGAAGAAGCTAGTGAATGGTGGGAAAGTTCAAAGTTGACAGAACATCCCGAGTTGAATTAGGAAATGTTCAAGGAGAAGATGACGAATCATTTCTTCTCGCCCACCATGAAGGACGAGAAGATGGACGAGATGTACAATCCTAAAGTGATAGGGCTAAGCGTCTTAGAGCGAGCAAAGAAGTTCAATCACTTGCTTCAATATGTTGGGCATGAGATTTCCACTAAAGAGTAAAAAATTTGTCGCTTCCATAAGTGGATGAGCGATACTATCAAACCGCGGATGGTAAACCATCACTTCTCAACATTAGAAGAGTATGTCGACGCTGCTTACAGAATGGAATCCACTTTATATGAACCCGAGAAGAAGAAGAACGGTGGAGGAAAATCTCATCACCAAAACCAAGGTGGATTTAAGAGGCCAGCATCCCGCAAAAGTCAGGATGGTCAAAGAGGGGCAAATCGGAATAAAACATGACCACCGCCTCTAAAGGGTCTGAACATCTAAAGGGTTCCTTAACCTGCTACAATTGAGGCGTGCAAGGTCACATTAATAGGAATTGCGGCAAACCCATGAAGACATGCTTTACTTGTGGAAAGGAAGGACACGTTCGTACCTATTGCAAGTAGAACAACAATGGTTCAAGTCAGTTTAAGTTTGTCCCAACCTCTCAGAACAACCAGGCCTCGAATAGAGTTGCAGGGACAACTTCTATAACATTTCTTTTTATATATAAGTCATGACTCTACTCCTACCTCGTTGACTAAAGTCTTAAGCAATGAAGAAATAGAAAGGTTTCGTCTAAAGTCTAAAGCAATGTCACACGGAAAATAAATGTTGGTTAAAGTCTTAAAGCAATGTCGAAATAGGAAGTTCGTATAAAGTCTTAAGCAATACCACATAATATAGAAATGTCGGCTAAAGTCTTACGCTATGTCGCATTTCAGCTTCACAAATTAGGCTACAGTCTCCTGCTATGCCGAAATTTCCGAAATCATGAATTAGGCTAGAGTTCTCGCTATGTCTATTCAATTCACTAGTTAGAGTATACTATTGTATACTTTTCGAGATAATAAAGTTCTCAATCTATCTTGTAGTGAACCACACTCATGTGGTATTCGTCCAAAAGAAATCTCGTATTTCTTTTTGTTCGATAATAGTGTCAACCTACGCTTTGATAGGACCCCATCCTTTTGGTGTCCTATCTCCAAAGAAAGTTTGATTCTTTTCCTCTTGGGCAAGAGTGTTATCTATTCTTAGTAAAATCACACCTTAATAAGATCATAGCTACCTTGAAATTTCGTAGTCTTCTCTTTTTCGATGGAAGTATTAATTGTTGGATTATCGATCAATCACCATAATTGCAGATCGATACCAACATGTTTCGTTAATACTTTAGCCGCCATTCACTTGCTAGTCTTTCATTAGACTAACCCATCCACCCTGTTTTCTTTTTTTTTCCTTGCATGTTCGGACATCAGGATGCAAAGGCGTGTTTCTCAAAGACCAAGGATCCAATGTTAGAAGAAATAAGGAGACATATCAAGGAAGGGTTATATCTCTAAGTCGAAGAAGTCAAGAGGAGGTACGCATCCACAGGAGTAGTTTCAAGACTTGAAGATCATGACAAGACAATATTGAAGGAAGGATGAATTTTCTCTAGGGGCAACGCATCCGCAAGGTGGTGCACCAGCTCTCTCTTTAAGCCAAGGAAATCATCATCATATGAGTCTTCCTTGAAGCACTCTCGCATTTTTAATAACTCTTTTTTAGAAAATAAGTTTTCTTTCCGCTGCTACATCTATTGTAAACAAACTTCGATTGTAATGAACTACGGTTCTTTTTGATGAGTAAGATTTCTGTTTTTGAGTCATTTTCATTTAAGTTATATTTTTTTAAAGCCTTGGGTAGTTCTGGGTAGATTAATTCGGGATCACTGGCGATAATATCCCTTGAGATAAAATAGGGGTGTTACATAACACCCCTCGCCTAAACTGGCCACGTGTGACATCAGGGAGGACGCCACCCAAGGCTTTTTAAATTATATGAAATACAATTTCACAAATAGAGAATGCTCGGGTAGATCGAGGGGTGTGGTGAAAAGTGTGTCGCACTTTGGGATGTTAAATTGGGGTAATGGATGACTAGATTTGATGGGCAATATGAGTGTATATATTAAGGAGAATCACGAGATTAGGTGGTTATCAAATAAATGTATATTTATTTTTTTAAAGGAAAGTAATGAAATATTATCTCTCTTCCTAAAAATAGAGATTGTTTGATTTTTAATTAATTAAAAAACGGATGCAAAGGGCTATCCAAATAGAGGATGGTTTGAACACGTAATAGATAGAGTTGTCAATCAGGTTGGTTTGGTCGAGTTCAGTCATTCCAAGTTAGAGTTGAGTACGGATTCATGTCAATCAGGTTACCAATCAAATCGGGTCAGGTTATGGCAGGTCATCGTGCGGGTTCGGGTTGACCAACTAGTCAATAATGTCATTTTAAAATTTTATTTTCATTATTAAATTATTTTAAAATTATTAAATAATAATATATATATGAAAAAAATAAAATATTTTAAAAATTAACATTATATCAATATTTTAATAAATTAGGTCGGGTCTCGGGTCGGTCGGGTTCGGTCGTTGGAACGATTGAGAGTTAAGAGAAAGAAGAAATCATAGGATTGAAAGAGAGAAGAGAGAAGGATAAGAGAATTTGGGAGAAATAGATTTTTGTTATTCTTTGTCACCCGATTCTGTTACAGACTTGGGCCCTTTATACTGGTCAATTACATTGTTCTCGCTCTTTTCCAGTATTTACAAAAATAGCCCATTTAACTAGAATCATTACAATACCCTCACCTTAAAGAATCTTGCCCTCAAGATTCTAAAGAAAAATTTGGAAATTGCTGTAATATGTGAGCAGCTGCTTCCCACGTGGCCTCTTCACTAGGCAAATTTGCCTATTGCACCAACCATTCAGTAACAACTTCTCCACCTACTAGCCTGTGAACCCTTGTATCCAAGATAGCCATAGGAACTACTTCAATTTCTCCAGTTTTAGATGCAGAGGGCGGATCAACAGAAACTAGAACTTGCAAGCCAATTCTTCTTTTCAGTTGGGATACATGAAACACAAGATGTATTCTAGAATGAGCTGCCAAAGCCAATTTGTAAGCCACCTTCCCCACCTTACTTACCACTTGATATGGACCATAGTACTTTGAGCTTAGTTTCATATTTCGCGTTAGAGCTACAGAGGTCTGACTGTATGGATGCAACTTTAAGTACACCCAATCTCCAACATCAAAAGACCTTTCACTTCTGTGTTGATCAGCAAATTGCTTCATGCGATTCTGTGCATGTTGCAAGTTAATCTTACATTGATGTAACATGTGCTCCCTGTCTTTGAGCCACTCAGATATGGAATCAGTGGACAAATCAGATGCAAAATAATGCACTCCCAACTGAATTGGTGTGTAGCCATATAAAACTTGGAAAGGAGACATCTTCAGGGATGAATGGTAATTTGGATTGTACCAAAATTCAGCTACTGACAACCATTGGCTCCACTGAGAAGGCTTAACAAAACTCATACACCTCAAATAAGTTTCAAGGCACTGATTCACTTTTTCAGTTTGTCCATCCGACTGAGGATGGTAAGCTGAAGAAAGATGCAATGAAGTGCCTAGAGCCTTAAAAAGCTCTCACCAACAATGGCTAACAAAAATCTTGTCCCGATCGATCAGAAACAATCACACTAGGCATACCATGAAGCTTGTGGATGTGATTCATGAATTCATTTGCCACCTTAGCTGCATTAAAAGGGTGTGCTAATGCAATAAAATGTGCATACTTAGTAAACCTATCTACCACCACCATAATAGCATCTTTCCCATATGACTTAGGCAACCCTTCTACAAAATCCATACTAATGTGAGCCCAGGCTTGTCTAGGAACAAGTAGAGGCTACAGTAAACCCGGGTATGTAGTATGCTCAAATTTACTTCGTTGGCAAATGTCACAACCCTTAACAAATTCAGCTACCAATATCTTCATATTAGGCCAGTAAAACAAGGATTTAAGTCATTGGTAAGTACCTTGAATACCCGAATGACCTCCTGTAGGATCACCATGCATGGCTTCAACCAATTGTCTCTTCAAATTTTCTGAATTGCCAATACACAAACGGCCTTTGTAACGCAGGATACCATTCAGAAACCTATAATCTCCAGAGGTATCCAGAAATGTAGTGGTGATCAGCTTCTGAACATCTTGATCACCCTTATAAGATTCCTCCACTTGAGTCACCCAAGCAGGTTCTACTGTCATAACTACAAAACATGATGTAGGTGGCTCTTCAAACCTTCTTGAAAATGCATCTGCAACTTTATTCTCCTTACCTTGCTTATAAGAAATAGAATAAAAAAGTCCCAATAACTTCCTTATTGCTTTCCTTTGCAAATGAGTCGTGAGCTGTTGTTCAAGCAGATGCTTTAATGACTGATGTTCAGTTCTGATAAAGAAATGAGAATGCTCCAGGTAGTGCCTCCATTTATCCACAGCTAGAAGTATTGCCAACAACTCCTTCTCATAAGTAGAAAGAAGAAGGTGTGTCAATGTAAAGCTTTGCTAATATAAGCAAGAGGTCTTCCTTGTTGCATGAGAACTGTACCTATTCTTGTATCACATGCATCTGTCTCGAGCTCAAATGGCACATTGAAATCTGACAATCCCAAAATCGGAGCAGTAGACAACAAAGTTTTCAGTTTCTGAAATGCTTGCTCAGCTTCATAATTCCAAGTAAAGGCATCTTTCTTAAGCAATTCAGTTAGAGCCTGACTAATTATCCCATCAACTCCTTAGCATTTATAGGAGAACTCCCCTCATGTAATAACCAATTAAGCCTAGAAATCCTAGAAATCCCCTCAACTCCTTAGCATTTATAGGAGAACTCCATTCCAACATAGCAGAAATTTTACTTGGATCTGTAGCCACCCCTTCTTTAGATATAATATGACCCAAGTATTCCACCTGTGGTTGTGTAAAGGCACATTTAGATTGTTTAGCAAATAACTTGTTCTTTCTAAACATATCTAAAACCATTGTTAAGTGCTCAATATGCTGCTCAACTGAGGCATTATACACCAGTATATCATCAAAGAAAACTAGTACAAATCTTCTCAAATATGGCAGGAAAATCTCATTCATCAAGGATTGGAAAGTAACGGGTGCATTAGTTAACCCAAAAGGCATCACCTTGAATTCATAGTGCCCATGGTGTGTCCTAAAAGCTGGTTTCTCAATATCATTCTCAGCCATTCTCACTTGGTGATAATCCGCTCTTAAATCCAACTTGGAAAATACACTAGCTCCCTTCAACTCATCCAATAACTCTTCAATGTGAGGAATTGGATAGTTATCTTTGATGGTCAAATCATTCAGCTGCATATAATCAATGTAGAAACGCCATGTTCCATCCTTTTTCTTGACCAATAAGGACGGTGAAGCAAAAGGACTATGGCTAGGTCTGATAATGGAATTCTTGAGCATTTCTTCAACTTGCTTCTCGATCTCATTCTTTAGAACATACATGTTTAGCTTCTGGTTTGAGATGAATGTGGTGCTCATGTCCCATGACCGGTGGCAACCCTTTAGGCTCCTCAAACACATCCCTGTACTATAACAACAGATTACTCACAATTTCTGGCATTTCATGTTGACTCATGTGAAAGCATTGTGCCAAATGAGTCACAATCATTGGAATTTTCTTCCTCAACAGCTTTTGCAACTTTGTTCCACTCATAATCTGCAATGTTGCCTCTTCTTAGAACCTTTTCAGTTCCACCTTGGGCCATTCTTAACAAAAGTCAATTGAAGTTGCCTGAAATCAAATGTAAGTGGACTAAACTCTCTCAACCAGTCCACCCCTAACACCGTGTCACATCCTCCTAATTTGAGGACCCTTATATCAAAAGAGAAACGGTTTCCCTGAATTACCCATTCAAAATCTCTGCAACACTGATGGTTGAACATTTTATTTCCATTAGCAACAACAACTAACATCACTCCTACTTCAATTAGCCCAAATCCAGACTCTTTTGCTACCCTGGGATCCAGAAAGCTATGTGTACTGGTACTGTCGACTAAAATTATAATAGGTTTCCCTTTCACCATTCCCTTAATCTTAATGGTGTTAAGAGAACTACTACCAGTCAAAGTGTGGACATACACTTCCTGTTGATCTTCCATATCCTCCACCTCTGCTTCCTTAATACCAGCCTCTAATTCCCCACATTCAGCCTCTTGTACTTCACTAACTTCTGATCTCATCAAGTTGTGTAGAGACTGAACCTTACACTTATAAACCACAAAATAACGATCTCCACATCTATAACAAATGCCTGGTGTTTTCTTGGTTTCAACAAGCTGATTAGGGCTATGGTTTGTGTTAACATGCTTCTTGGAAACATCAAGATTGGCAGGATTGTTTTGAGAGTTGTGTTGGTTGGTTGTAGATGGATAGAAATTGGAACTTTTGTAGTAGGGTTTATTTTGTGAGAAGTTTTTGTAAGAATGGAAGGGTTGGGTTCCGGCATTTGTTTTCAAAGAATTCTTGCTCATCTTTACAATAGCTTGCATAGATTCATAGGTCTGCTAATTTTCACCAGAGACTTAATTTCGTCCTTAAGACTTAATGAAGCTTGATACAAAATAAGATTCATTTAGATGGGGATCAAAAGCAAGCATTCCTGCTTTAAGCTCTTCAAATTTTTCTGTATATCATCAGTATCATCAGTTTAAACTAGCTGAATTCTTCTATGATTTCAACCCCTTGTTTTTCTCCAAAACGAAAACAAATTGCTTCACTGAACATAGGCCAATCAATTTCAGGATTTTGCAACAAAATTTCGTGGCCCCAAACATCAGCTTTCCCTTGCAAATACATCAAAGCTATCTCAACCTTCTGATCATCCATAACCCCAAAGATCTTGAAATACCTCTCTACCTTCCTAATCCAGCTTCTAGCCTTAGAACCATCAAACACATAAAACTCTAATTTCGGAAGTCGATAGTTACTTGTTTTGGAGCAATTTTCCCAAGAAGAACTCTTGCTTCTTGAATCCCTATTTGCATCATCGATCGGAACCGCGTGATCTTGATTTTTTGAATGAACAACCCTCGCTTCATCTTGTCTTCCAAAATCTGCCACTCTTGGTTCCTGTTCCAGCGAGCTGGATTCAAATTGACGGATTCTTGCTGAAAAAAAGTGATTGAATTCTCTCGAGTGGTCGCTAAATTTCTCACCATGTCGGTGAGATTCTCCAATCTCTGCCTCGTATACTTCTGAAAATTATCAATCTTCTGCTTCGTGTTTTGATTTAGCGTCTCCACCCGAATCTAATGCTCCTCCAGCCTCTTTCTTGATTCTTGTATAAAATCTATGGTTTCCGTCATGAACCCTTCGCTTAACACCATGAATTTGCGAATCTCCAAAAGCTGTGATTCAGCCTTCTTCAGGCTTTCTTCCATCGTCTTCATCTGCGTGACGTCTGCCATAGCCAAGGAACTATAGCTCTGATACCAATTGGAACGATTGAGAGTTAAGATAAAGAAGAAATCATAGGATTCTAAGAGAGAAGAGAGAAAGATAAGAGCATTTGGGAGAAATGGATTTTTGTTATTCTTTGTTACCCGATTCTGTTACAGACTTGGGCCCTTTATAATGGTCAATTACATTGTTCCCGCATTTTTCCAGTATTTACAAAAATAGCCCATTAAACTAGAATCATTACAGTCGTATATTCTCGAGTTAGAATCGAGTTCGGTCGAAATTGGGTTTTGGGTCGGTCAGGTCGGGTTTAAGAGTGGGTTGGTCAGGTCTTTTTTTTTGGGATTGATCAACTTGTTTTGGGAATTCGACATGTAAACAAACAAGACCACAATCATCGGACATGTAAACAAACATAGTCTCAAACGATACCGTTGTTATCTCTAAAATGGTAAATAAACCTATGGAATAGTGCTCTAGTAGAACCCCTAATTAAGGTAGATCATGAGCCATAATAAGAGTTGTTGGATTAGCAATAATTAATAGATCAAATTTAATTAAAAAAAGGGCTGCAAATTCTTCTAGTAGATGTGTTGCACCAAATCTCACCATCTTAAAAGATTTTAGGAATAAATATACCCAATTATTTATTTCTTTCTCATAAAATTCCAAAAACCATCATCCTTCCATAAACCGCTTGAGAGATTTGGAGCATTCCTCCATTGAAGACAACGAGTAGCAATTAGAGTCACTTCTGACATTGGATCATGTTCTGCCATTGAATATTAAAAACAAGCATCGTCTTTCTTGGCGACAATGAGTAATGTTGTTTTGCAAATTGCATCAATAGGTGCTAATTTCTTCAATTGGATACCACTTGTTTTCTTATATCTATTTCTTGGTTGACAGGGGCGGAGCCAGGGGGCGAAGGGGGGTGGTCGCCCACTCTCTCTCAAAACACTAAGTATATATATTTGTTTGGGTTGTACAATAAGGTGTGTTGTTGTTATACTGCAATTGGCGTTCCACTACCTTTGATGTTGTGTTTTAGACTTTGAGTTCGAATCTTGTAGGTAGAGGGCGGCACACACTCCTACTTTTTTTTTCATACATTGACTTTGTTTTCATGTTTTAGTTTAGGATAAAATTAGCACTTTGGTAAAATATAAAATTAGTTTTATTATAAATTTCCATACAATGAATTTGTTTTCATGTTTCAGTTTAGGATAAAATTAGATATTGTATTTATTTAAGTAGTTGCTTTTTTAGTAGAAATTTAACCCTTTATTAAAATATATAATTAGTTTTATTAGAAATTTTTTAAACTAATAATTTATCAAAATAAAATAATTTTCTTACTTCTTTTAGATATTTTTAATTAGAAATTTGATAAACTAGTCACTTTATAAAATATAACTCATTACTTAATATAAGTGGAAAACGAGAATAGATAATTAGGATTAAAATTTTAAAAAGAATTATAATGAAAAGAAAAAATATAATTTGTTCCAATTATCTATACATAGAATAAGAACTCATTCATAATTATTTTTTTCTAGATTAATTAATTTAGCTTTTTATAGGGTTTATAAAAATACCTTAATTTTATTACGGATACGCACCACTACACGCTAAATCCGCCCCTCCTTTCGAAATTTTCTGGCTCCGCCACTATTGGTTGAGTAATTCATTCACAAAATTTGCTATTTGTGTTGATCTCGAAGACAAAGCCTTAAACTCTTGGCATCCCCCAAATTCAATTTTCCAGGGTTAGGTATCTTCGATCTGAAATAATTTTTCCTTTTTTTCATCAATCATTTGAATTTGATAATAATAATTTATGTTGAATTTGAATCCGATCGGGGAATTTTTTTTTCCATCAAATTCAATTTATGTTGAATTCAAATTTTCTTATTCCAAATCATTTGAATTCAAATCGAAGGAGAAAATTATGTTGATAATAATAATTTCTCTAAATCTCTTCGGATCTCTAAATCATTTGAAAATGATAATGATAATTTATGTTTGAAGATACACATTATTAAGAAGTGATTTGTTATTCATATATGCGTGTTTTGTTACTATATGTGTTGTTTTTATTCATATATGTGTTTCTTGTTATTCATATTTGTGTGTTTTATTATTTATAAATACATTTCTTGTATGCATATATGCTTCGAAAGTTATTTATATAAGCATGGTTTGTTATCCATATATAAGTGCCTTGTTATTCATATATAAGTGTTTTGAGATTCATATATGCATATTTAGTTATTCATATATGCATGACTTTCCATTAATATGTGTATGATTCTTATTCATATATATATATATATATATATATGTATTTTATTATTCATATATGCGCGCTTTGTTATGCATATATAAGCGTTTTGTTATTCATATATAAGTGTTTTGTTATTCATATATGCATGTTTTGTTATTCATATATGTGTGGTTTTTTTCAGTCATATATGCGTTGATTTTTATTTATAAATGTGTGTCTTGGACTCTTGGTATTCATATATGCGTAACTTTTTATTCATACTATGATGGCTTGGCCCGTCCGTTGGACGGTTTATAGTTATTTATTTTATAATTGGATATAGATAATTGCGTATGTTATTTAAATTAGAATAGAAATGCAAATTATATGGTTAACCCCTCCAATAAAACAATGAGCAAAACAATGAGTAATATTGCTTCACGTGGTGCATTGCATAAGATTCCTCTATAATCATAAATGAATAAAACTATGTTAAGAGGAATTTTTTTTACAAATTGGGCCTCCAAACATGTCATGTTTTACCTTACTATCAGAAACCAGGAATTCCGTACTTAGGTATTTCCCATATGCATTATTAGTTGCATCCCACTTCCTACATACACTCACTTCAAGTTCATTATGAACATCATCAGGCAGTTCATCAAGTGTGCAAATTCAGATTTGTTCTTGTGTTTTGTTAGCCAAGGGTGACAACTTTTGGGTCTCTATGGATGGACCTGCAACCATTTTTCCTGCAAAATATAAAACAAAAAGGTAATGTTTGTTCTTAAACAAAAAGGTAATATAAAACAAAACGGGAAGAAGAGGCAACCTATATCGTATCTTGAAATGGGTTTGCAAGCGGAATCCGAAAGGCAATCGATGACTACCAGGATGAAAGGTGAAGGTTTTGAGTCTATGACTATTTATACAATGCAGGGGCCGCTAGCTTTTGGGAATGGGAAACGGTAAGTGTTTATTACGTTGTTACAACATTAAGGAAGGAAACTGAAGGGAGTATTATGACAACATTGATGGAGGAATTTAAAAGGCTAAAAGATTGTTCCTGGAATATAAAATGCTGATCATTGAAGTCGGAAGGGCCAAACCCATTAATGCTCTTACACTTTTAACCTTCCTCTTTTAAATGGATTGAATATGGAGAATATGATAGGATGTATTAGTAGGATAATTAATCTTTCAATCTCCCTCTTTTTAAATGGATTGAATATGGAGAATATGATAGGATATATTAGTAGGATAATTAGTTTGCATTTAAAAAATAAAACATTTATTGGTCTTGAGAGAGAAAGTTTTTTATAGTTGTAAAAACAAAAAATATAATTAATTAACTAAAAACTAAGCATTTATTTGTCCGAGAGACAACTTTATATGTTGTATAGCTATGTGTTATTTTTATGTATCTTGACAAAAAAAGCAAAATGAGGAAGTTTAGTAGTTTTTTGTAAATGATGATAAAAGTTTCTTTTATCATGCGAAAAGAAACAGAAAGAAGAGAAAGAATAAATTTTTTAAAAAACCTAATTAGAACGTGTTGTAATTTTTTAGGCATTTCTTTCGCCTTTTTTGGCCTCCCTCGGGCCTTCTTGTTTGAATCAAAGCCCTCCCCAATAGATTGGGTGTTTTCTATCATTTTCTTGTTTTCTATCATTTTCTTTTTTTATTATTTTCTTTTTTTGTTCTTGGACTTGTTTATCGGCAACTGATCTAGCTCCTGAAATATATGACATTCTTGATCCTTCCTTTACTAGTCTTCTCGGCGGGATAAATGGCTTGTCTCCTCTCTAATGATCTTTTCTATAAAAAAATATAGAATCCCACAATGTCGTCTTTATTCGAACTATAAAAGATTAATCTTCTAAAAAGATTGCTCTTTTATAACTTAGAACTTAGGACTGTACCTTCTGAAATTGAGAAATTTCTTATACAAAATTGATCAATTTCGTATACGACATTTCTCAATCGCATTCTATTGGATTTTACTGGAGTTAATGAGCCTTATCCTTGACCCAGAAAAGAGAGTCCTACCATCACAAAGAAAGTCCTACAGAAGACTCGGGCCTGTTCGATGAAAGCCCGCAGAAGGACCAAAGCACAACAAGCCTACCTATAATTATAAGAAAAGCAAGTCCAAGATGGGCGTACCATCATGTATGCACGGTAGAGCTAAGTATAGAGCCACTAGACATAGTTTTGTTGTCCGGCATGATAAATTTGCTGAAAATGAAAGAACGTACTCGAGAAGCCATTTCACAAAAGGGCTAGAACTTATGATGTTGCTGATCTAATTATATAAAACTTGTATGGGTCAGTAGTCTCTGGTTCCACGGCGGAGCTTTGGTGTGGAATAACACCATTATCACAGGGCAATTGAGTTTCTAACCTCCATGTCTTTGGATGATATAACTGCTAATTTCAGAGAGAAGAAAGCCAATCTAAATATAGGCGACATAATCAGGTGCTATAGAGATATGAGTGAGACCCAACTGGCTACTCTGCAAGATCTTCTTAAATTCATGCTTACTATCAAATCCCGATCCCCGCCCATCAGAATACCCATAGGAAAGATTGAAGCACCTTCTGTTGTGCTTCCATCGATGAAAGCGTATGGTACACGAGCATGCCCTCAAGTAAAGCAATGTCCTAAGGATAAGGATAAATCGGTGAAATGTAGGAAGTTTGCATCTCTTGTTGCTAGTTTAGATAGCAGATGGCCAACAAGAAGATTCGAGTATGCAGCAAATGTTATTGTTGATGCATTGAAAGAGAAAAGAAAGAGAGAATGCTCCACTTTATAAAGGGATGACAAGGCATGAAGGCGGGGTTGCAGCAAGACTGCACATAGGTGACACTAGGCTTCTTGATTATGTGCTGAAGTCTATGAATAATGTGATTGTTGGGGACTATACTGTTCGTCGTGCCATCAACCCAATTAACTGTATTTTTTAATATAAAATTGAAGACAATATTGATGGAGGTGGAGGTTCCACCAAACCAAATCCGAAAGTTGTTGAACCTCCAATTTCTAAGTGTCTAGTCCCATCCAATTCTATGGTGATTCCTGGTTTTTTTATTTTTATGGTGATATCATTTGTCTGTACAACCATATTCTTCTGGGTTTCAAAGATAAAGAATCTGCTAGTTTAGTTGCCCGGGTTATTCTTGACAACAAGCATTTTGTGAAGGAATGGCCGGTAAGAGATGAAGATGATCAGATGCTGAGATTTGTATGCAAGGTTCTCTCTACCTCACTTGAGTGGAATCTGGATCTTGATAGGAGATCTGTTCCTAGTGAGTTAGTTGTTGTTCCATTACACACTACAATCGGTGAATTGAAGGAAGTGGCGAGTCATGCACTAAGGGAGAATTGCTGCTTCACTGAAAGATTTGAGGTCACTGAGATTGTGAGTTTAGAAGGATTGGCTGATGATGAGATTTTGTTTGGTGTAATTGAATCTGGTTCAGAGATCTGGGTCAGAGGAAAAGGACTAGATTGGAAGTTGGAACTGAGGCATGAAGGTGAACCAGAGAACTGGGTTGTTAAATGTGAGTGTGAAGCAAGGGATGATGAGAATACCATTCAATTAAGGCTCTCACCGGAGCACATGGTAACACTTAACATAAGCCACTGTAATAAGAGTAATAGGTAGGATACACGACAACGAGCGAATGGGCGTGAAACTTGATACATATCTCCTTTCCTGAAGAAGTGTTTTAGCGATAGACAAAGGGCCCAGTCTGTATGAAAGAAATGGTAATTACGTAGATTCGTTCCCATGGTCTGATCCTTTCCAGTAAAACGCGACGTGTTCGAATTCTGATCGCTTGTACGCGAGAAAGGGGGACCACCCTCTAAGCCTAAGTATTCCTCAATAAAAAAAAATAGCGTACAAGTATCGTGAGGGAAAGGTGAAAAGAACCCTATTTAGGGAGTGCAAAAAATCTTCTTTCATAGCCAATCCCGTAGATTCAATCTGATCTAGGATCTAGGGTCGAATCCCACCTGGTAAGCTTCCTCCCTCGCCCTTGGGTGACTGGTCAAAAAATCTTCTTTATCTCCCATACCTTAGGCTATCTCAACTAGTACTTTCCATGCTATACGGTTAATGATGCAGTTTTAAGCAAATTATGCTTTTAGCAGTCTTTAGTTATCTTGTATATGGGCCTATGCGAGTCAGTTGTAGTAGCTTTCCTTTCAAGCCAGTCAAGCAGTACATTTTCGATAGACCCTTTAACAAAAGCTAGTGAGAGCATTGTTTTTTTTGAAAGTGAAGATATTGAAACTTA